>OY757014.1:60717430-61917430 GCA_963580285.1 Lucinisca nassula
AACTGCCTCAATGGTGTTTGTTATTTCTCCGTAATACATATGTTATTGGTACTTGTTTGAACTGCCTCAGTAAAGTTTCTTATTTCTCCATAAAAACATATGTTGTTAGTACTTGTTTGAACTGCCTTAATGGTGTTTGTTATTTCTCCGTAATACATATGTTATTGGTACTTGTTTGAGCTTCCTCAATAATGTTTGTTATTCCTCCGTAATACATATGTTATTGGTACTTGTTTGAACATCCTCAATAAGTTTCTTATTTCTCCATAATACATATGTTGTTGGTACTTGTTTGAACTGCCTCACTAATGTTTCTTATTTCTCCGTAATACATATGTTATTGGTACTTGTTTGAACTGCCTCAATGGTGTTTGTTATTTCTCCGTAATACATATGTTATTGGTACTTGTTTAAACTGCCTTAATTATGTTTGTTATTTCTCCATAAAACATATGTTGTTGGTACTTGTTTGAACTGCCTCAATAATGTTTGTTATTTCTCCATAAAAAAAAATGTTGTTTGTACTTGTTTGAACTGCCTAAATAATGCCTGTTATTTCTACATAAAACATATGTTGTTGGTACTTGTTTGAACTGCCTCAATAATGCTTATTATTTCTCCATAAAAACACATGTTATTGGTATGTGTTTGAACTGACTCAATAATGCTTGTTATATCTCCATAAAACATACGTTGTTGGTACTTGTTTGAACTGCCTCAATAATATTTGTTATTTCTCCATAAAACATATGTTGTTGGTATTTGTTGAAAATGCCTCAATAATGTTTGTTATTTCTCCATAAAAACACGTTGTGGGTACTTGTTTGAATTGTCTCAATAACGATTGTTATTTCCCCTTGAAAACATGTTGTCGGTACTAATTGAGATGATTTTAACAAGTACCCATAACATTATTTTTTTGGTGGAGGAATGGAGAAATATTATCCTTTATTATCCTCATTAACTCCTCCTTTTCTAGAGCTATAAATACAAATGTTTCAATACACCACAACCTCAACATTACATGGTCCATTACAACACGGTTTGGATATAACACAGTTTCAAGATGGGCCCCAAAATGTAAAGATTACACATATAAATTACCATAAATGGTCATTTTTCTATATGATCTATACATTTTTGGTTGGGTATGGCACGGCTGGTTCTGCTTTGGATCCCAAAATAGGTTTAAAAGGGGACTTGTGGTGTAGTGCATAAACTGCATAAACAGCCATTGCCTGGGTAGGATTGAGGGAGAAAATATGGGTGAGATTATAAGAATCTTACATGGGTGTGGGGAGTGGATAGAAAAATCCTTCCTAAGGGTCATTATCTGGAATCACAAGGCAAGCCTCATGATTCCAGACAGTGATCCTGAGGGACGGATTTTTCTATCTACACTTCACACCCATGTAAGATTCTTTTTCTTGCATACCTTTCATGTCTGAGAGTGAATGTTTTTTTATTATGCAGTGACTTCGATTGTGGACAACCATCATATTGTGATGACAATTAAATGTGGCATTTTTGGTGCGACTATACGTGCAGTGACGTCAAACTTAAGGACAGCGTATTTTACATCCTATATAGAACAACCTGGGTAGGATAGGAATGTCTATCCCAGGGTTAAGTCCAGGATTTCCTTATCTGGTGTGCAAGAAAAGAATTTCTTGCACACCAGACAAGGAAATCCATGATTTTACCCTGGGATAGAAATTCATGTTCTGACCCTGGTGTTCCGACCCAAAATCGAATATAATCGCGTGTTTGACAAATGCACTGGTTGAATACGACCTTGTATGAGCCGTCGTTAAGGTTGGCGTCATGCACGTTACGTGACGTCACTAAACATTCCTGTAGTGTCATCACAATATGGCGGACGTCGGTACTCGAAGTGACTGCAGCATTAAAATTCCGCGCTAAGAAATGAAAGGTATGCAAGAAAAAGAATCCTATATGGGTGTGAGGGGCGGATAGAAAGATCCGTCCCTCGGGATCACTGTCCGGCATCACTCGGCAAGCCTCGTGATGCCGGACAGTGTCCCTCGGGACGGATTTTTCCATCCACCCCTCACACCCATATAAGATTGTTATATACTCTACCCCTTAAATAAAATGTCAGATATTCCTAATCTGGTATGCAAGAAAGAAATATACTGCATTTTTTAAAAGGCCTTGGTTATGAAATCATTAACATTAGTATGTTTTCAGTCAGATGAAGGATCATAAATATTCCTGTTATACACTGCATTGCCATTTATAGTCAGACATAAATAACAAAACTATTTCCATAATGAAAAATATTTCCATAATATATACTGAACCAAAAAGATTTGTCTCAGTTTATTTGCTGTTAAATGATTTAACCCTTATCTTGCTTTTCACGACAACCCCTATCTTTGCAAATAGTGTAGATTCAGATCAGATGGCTTCCATCTGATCAGGATCTACACTATTTGACACTCAATTTATTTATTTGTAGGAATAAATTACATCAAGTAATCTGATTGGTTCAAAATCATAAATGGGTGTGGCTAAACTGAATATTCAGCAGGAGAAGGGTTAAATGCTTTAACCTTCTGTATACTTGTGGGCTCTTCTGTTGTTATTCTACCATGATTTTGTTTCAGCTGCAACATTATCCTCTTCATTCAACCAAACAAACTGATATCAAAAGGTTTTGTATCTTTCCCGTTTGGGAAAGAGCTGCTGACTCGGTTTGCCTGTTGTCGCACCATGTTTCGACTTCTTTACCTAGTGATATTGTAGGAAGAATTTGGAATCTGATTGTATCAGTTCCTTTCGTTTCTCTTTTTAATTTTGATTTAACCCTGTGTCTTTCATGACCAGAATGTACTCCATTTGTCATAAAGCATTGTGAAGACAAGTCAGTCATGTTTTAGAGCCAAGTGTGTCAACTTTGCCTCCGTGAACTCAAAACAGTACAACACCTGATGTAAATTTCAACAATTAAGGTTATGACAACATATTTTGGCGCTGTTTGTGGTACATTGACCAATCAGTGGTCATCACTGACCTGAGCAAGTACAGTGAACCTTTTGATTGTCAAACTATTTCCGATGAAAGAAACTTGATTGCTATTTACATCTTTGATCTTTACATAGAACAGAAACATTTGACAGCAGTGCCAGGAATGGAATGCCGCAGCTGAAACAAAACGGTAGTACTGTATGTTGCACTCCCTTAGATATCAGGCCTATGTTTCCTTTTATTCTATTTTTGGCAGAAATTACCCTGTTTCAAACACTGTAGACCCAAATCAGATGCCACATTATGCAGTATCTGATCCTGATCTGCAATGTTTGCCTATGTCTCTTTTAAGGATTTACAGGTTTTTGTTTGATTTGAGGTTTAACGTCCCTGTCAACACTGTATAGGTCATTTTGGAGACGTTGCTTCCAATTTTGTAGGACTTTTACCCGACATTGAGATGAATTGACATCACAAGCCCTGTCGCCAAATGAAACCAATAGGGTTTAAAAGCATGGACGGACCGACTCACGCCGCTTTGCCATGGGCAGGCTTAGATCCTAGAAGCGGTTTACCAGTACTCGTGTGCGGCCTGTTTCAGCTCTGCGTGGAAGCATCATGCAGCCCATCTATTTCTTCAAGCCCCGATGTGAGTCAAGGTGTCCGAATATTTAGGGTAAATACGGTAGTAACGGAATTTCACTTTATATTAACCTGTTTTGTACCACGGAACCCCAAAACGGGTACCCTGGCAAACAGTGCAGTCCCAGATCAGACGCCGCAGAATGCGGCGTCTGATCAGGGACTACACTGTTTGCAAAAATTCTCCCTCAACCCATAGGCCTTGCCAAACTGTAAGCCAATATCAGTCAACACCCCTGGCGCAAGACACAAGATACCTTTGCCTCAGCATACCGCCCCATTGTTTGCAAAAATTCTCCCTCAACCCATAGGCCTTGCCAAACTGTAAGCCAATATCAGTCAACACCCCTGGCGCAAGATACAAGATACATTTGCCTCAGCATACCTCCCAATTACCTCGGTAAAATTTTAAAGAACAGTTCAACAGAAGTTCTTTCATTGTTCAAGAACTGGATATGAACTGCATGCTCTTAAAGTTATCAAGAACAGTTCATGTACATTTTAAGAATTGTTAAAGTTAACAAATTTTAAGAACAAATGTTCTTGAGAAGTTCTTAACAACTGCTCATGAATAGTTCTAGAACGTAGCTTAACCCTTTTCGTATCAAATGGAATCTTCCTTCTTATATATAGCAGGAAACCATTTCAAAATTAAGGGGTGTCAGGTTGTGTTTTCTTCAAAATTGATTAGGAAAATGGCTGAACGTTTTGCAAACAGTGTGGGCCCTGATCAGACGCCGCGTTTTGCGGCGTCTGATCTGGGCCTGCATTGTTTGCCAGGGTACCCGTTTTGGGGTTTCTGGTACTAAATGGGTTAACATTTAGTTCTTCAAGTAATTTCAAGAACGTTTAGAACTTGAAAAGTTCAAGAACATTAGCTCTTGAAAGTGTTCTTGAATACTTCAAGAACATTAGCTCTTGAACTGTTCTTGTACACTTCAAGAACATGTTTTTCAGATATAAGAAAAAATATGAAAAATTTTCATCAGAAAAATAAATGTCACTGCTTGAGCATAGAGGCATATATACATGTAAAACCTGCGAACACAAAACTGTTCAAACTCTTATGAAGTACCCTTCAATGAATTTCTTCGCATCAAGATAGTTTGACAAGCAACTGTCATTCATCAAAGAATTCTAAATCTGGATCAAGCAATATACATTGTTTGGTCCAATTTTAGCAAGCAGTTTTTTTTCCATTTTTAGGCCTGATTGACCTGATTGTCAGTGGCGTGAGTTTGCATTGAAATATACACCACTTTGTATTTAGCATTTATTCCTGGCTGGCAGTTGACTGACAGGGTGTTAGGATATATTGAATGAATCATCAAAATGAAATGAAGCTCATCAAAGTTTGAATGTTTTTGTGTCCACAGGTGTAATTCTCTTACTAAGAAAATTACAGTTAAAATCTGCTATTACCAGAAACCCCAAAATGGGTTGTTGGCAAACAGTGGAGGCCAAGGACAGACGCCGCAGAATGCGGCGCCTGATCAGAGTCTACACTATTTGCAATACGTTCAGCCAATTTCCAAATAGATCTTTAAGAAAACACAACCTGACACCCCTAAATGCTGAAATGAACTCCTGCTATATATAAGGAGGAAGATTCCATTTGGTACAAAAAGGGTTAAGACCACCTAAATTAAAACTTATGTTTCAGTTATCTTTCTTTGTGTTTTCTAAGTGAAATCCAGGTTCTCCTAATAAGAGACCATCTTTGTGACCACTTTTGAATAGTTCCACTCCTAAAGATGGTCTTAATATAGGAATTTTACTGAAAAATAATTCTACTGTATGCACTATGACATACAACTGTGGTGGCACAAGTAATTTAGTTCAGTATAAATCACTTCAAGACCGAGACTGTATTATATCCCAAAGGAGAAATTATGTAAATGGTCAGGACCAAGATTTAAGGAATAATTAAGTCAAGTAACCAAATTTATTCTAGTGAAACTATTTTGATTATCTTCATGAACAGATGATAAGACCAACATCTGTAACAGAATGCAATGTGTCTGGACATTTATGATGGATTAATCCTTCAAGCACGACTGAAATTTTTTGAGCAGATAACAGTCTCATACAGGCCAGCCTCGGTAGCTCAGTCTGATGCGCATCTAACTGTTGATCAGGAGGACGCGGGTTCGATACCTGCCGGGATGGGCAACATTCTTTCGTGGAGATTAATCATGAAATCTTTTCTACGGTCATTCTCTACCTTTCGCTTAATCAAGAAGGGCAGTTGTCAGTTTCTGGCGAAAGAATGTGCACTGTACTGGTTAACCGCTTACTTATAAGCCTGTGGGTAGGTAAACTGACCGGCTCAAAATGACCTAAATTGTGTTGACTGGGCCACTCCAATACAAACAAACAAACAAACAAACAAACAAAAAGTCTCTTTTAGTTTTTCTGACCAAAAAAGCTTGACATTTAAGCACATGATTCACATGTAATAGCAAGTCTAATTTTCTCATAAAAATAAGAAAAATATTTTAAAAATAATGCCTTTCAAATTTTAACTGCATGTGAAAATCATTTTAACATTATAGGAGCTGCGATATTTTCTTTTTATTTCACTTAATTTATCCAATCGTTAATCAGAGGTTGGAGAAACCTGGAGTACCCGGAGAAAAAAACATGTGACATTCCGTTGCAGAACTTGGCATCTCGAGAACATATGACCACAGAGAGGCTCCAACCCACAGCGGTGAGATGGACGCAGACTACAATTACAGCGCTCATATGTACTAGGCTAAGGGCCTGTTAAATTGTCTCGATGGACTGATCAGATAAGATGGCACACATCACATCATTACGGCAACACACCCATGTGAAATAGTGCATTCTTTCATATCCCCGAAATAGTCACTTTCCTGATGAATATTAGTGATATTTTTCTTATTATCCCCACGTTTTTTAAAAAAAGTGGGGATATTGTTATCGCCTCCGTCCGTCTGTCTGTCTGTCCGTCCGTCCGTCTGTCTGTCCGGCTATCTCCTCCTAAACCGTTAGCCGGAATTCAACCAAATTTGGTATGCGAGTTGCTTACATGAATGGCTTGCGCAAGAGCACATTTTTTTTTGTCCCCGCCCCCAGGGGCCCTGGGGAGGGGTCAAAAGGTCAAATATCAATAAAATTCAATTACAAAGTCAATTTTGAAGATTTTGATGCCAAACTTTGCACATGTACTTAGTTATGAAAAAAGTAAAACATATTGAACATGATTTTGGCTGTGACCCCTAGGTCACGCCCTGGGGGTCGGACTTGGGGGGGGGGGTCGGGGGTCAAAATTAAAGTTTTTCAGAACATAGTCATGTTGCATATCTATGCGAAGGGGATAATGGGTAGAATAAACTACAAGTAAAATTTTGACCCTGGGGTCAGATTGGGGCCCTGGGAGAGGGGTCAAAGGGTCAAAATTTAAGTTTTTTGGAACATAGTCATGTGGCATATGAAATTGAAGGGCATGATTAGTAGAATATAATACAGGTAATATTTTGACCATGGAGTCAAATTAGGGCCCAGTGTGAGGGGTTTTCGGTACTTGGCCCCTCTGTAGAAAACGTGGGGATTTGCGATGGCGCGCCATCGACAGTATTCTAGTTTTTATTCATAACATAGGTTGTGGGTGCTCATTAGAACCGCCTCATTGAGGCGGTTCTAATGAGTACCAACAACCTATGACTTGGAACAGAAATAAGCAAAATAATATATACCTCTGTAAACCCCAGTTTTCTATATTTAAAGTGGGGTTTAGGGTGGTGTTCATTACATGGACTTGTTAACATGATGAACACGTCCATGCAATGAACACCCTTGAAAACCTCAGCTTATATTGAGAAAAGTGGGCTTTACAAAGATACAGTAAAACGGGTAACACGATTCCCCGAAATCACCGAAATCACCACCGAAATCACCGAAATCACCACAGAAATAACCGAAATCACCACTGAAATAACAGAAATCAACAATGAAAACAGAAAAAACTCATTAAAATGCCTTTATTATGACCAAAATTCATGAATTTATATTGTTTAAGGTAATTTCCTTTCATTGGAAAGCGGTAAATGGGAATTAAAACTAATTAAAATCGGCCGTTATTTCGGGTACATTTCGGATCCCTTTGGTCGTTTAACAAACCTAAAGCTTCTTGAATGGTTTAGTTAATGTCTATTTTATTTTTGTTGCATATGAAATTGGAACAATTTTTATTAGAAAACCCGAAAACTAGTTGTAATTGCGATACATGCACATGTATTCACGAAGATCCGATCAGAATCTAAATCAAGAAAACACGCCTAAATAATTATTGAACCCCCATCTAACCGCACATTTATAAAGTGAAATTCGGGTTTACAGGGGCTAACATTAAAGTTTCCCTTTAAAAGTTCCATTTTTTTTTTCGAAAAATCGACAATGTATTGGTATAGGCGGGTTTTCATAATGACTTGTTCAAACAAGATTTTCCATTATTATCCTCAATTAACTTGATGTTAGTAAAGTGTCAATAATGATGTTAATTACAATCAGCGCCTAACTTTGATATCAAGTTAGCTACTTAAAAAATACAGAAACCAATATAGATAATTAAACAATGATACAAACACATTAACTAAAAGTTATGGTCTGATAAATGTTCATCATGATAACTGTAAAGGACACTTCTGAGGTAATAACAATACACACACCAACAAAATGTTTCTGTGCTGAAAATGGACATTCTTTATTGAATTCAACCTGGCACATTATATGCTCACCTTAGAAATCCCGAGCGTACAATTTTAAGTGTTTTTGGGTGAAAAGGTACCCCAAAGTCATCATTGACAATAAAAATAATGTTTGTAAGCTAAATACACTATACATGTCCATATATTAATTCCACAATGGTGATTTCTGTTATTTCAGTGGTGATTTCGGTTATTTCTGTGGTGATTTCGGTGATTTCGGGGTGATTTCGGTGATTTCACAATCTATTCAGTGAGTGTTTGATCACAGCTAAATTATGTTTGTTGACCAAAGCTAATGTCCTTCATGAAGTAGTAGAACACTATAAGTGACTATGTGGACATGAAGCATATGCATAGCGAATTTGCATATTATGCACGTGCATAATGCACAACAAGATGTGTTTGTAAAACACAAACATCTCCCCAGGCCAAGGTCAATTTTTTCTTTATAGTAAGTCACAGGTCAAAGTCATAAGTCAAATTTTATGTATGTATGAATGGGCAGCTCTTGTCACAAGGAAGCTACATGCCAAATATGAAGGCTCCATCTGAAACGGTTCAAAAGTAATGCCAAATGCGAATATTTACTTTAAAGTAGGTCATGGTCAAGGTAACATGTCAAAGGTCAAACTATTTTGTGTGAGTGGGAAGACCTTGTCTCGCCAGCTAAGAAGGCTCTATTTGAACTGGTTCCAAAGTTATGATCAATGTTAATGTTTCTTAAAAGTAGGTCACAGGTCAAGGTCAAGGCCACAGGTCAAAATTTCTGTATGCATGGGAAGCCCTTGTCACAAGGAATTTACATGCCAAATCTGAAACGGTTAAAAAGTTATGGCCAATGTTAAAGTTGTCCAGCCAGCAAACAAACCAACAAACAATTAAATTTAACCAACCAAGTTAGCATTTATCATTTACGCTACCACGGACATAAAACTATTTGAAAAAAAAAATCACCTAAATATAAAACATTTTCCTTCCCTGATAAGGAAATCAAGATTCGATATCCACACTAGGAGGAAAAAAGGTCTGTTTTAATGGATTTCCCTTAATGTGGGCTCTCTTAGTATTCCCTGCATGCACAAATTTTCCTTGGTTGTGGATAAACTGCAATATAATGTCCAGCTGCATGTCACTGACCTTAAAAATTTGGTCGACGCTTAAAAATCCTTAGTAAAAATTGCAACCCTCCCATCACGTTTGGAACCATTTGTTTCTCCATAACCAGACTATTTTTCTGCTACAAAATTGCAATATCCTTTCAAGCATGTGACCTTGAAAATTAGATCAAGGTCGCCAACATCTCCTATCCATGCAAGCTTGGTAAAAATCAATAATACAATGCTCTGAACAGGCAGCCAGCAGTGCTGTCCCAAATGGCAACAAACTGCACTAAAATCTACATATCAATGGA
This sequence comes from Lucinisca nassula, assembly GCA_963580285.1. Classification (NCBI taxonomy): domain Eukaryota; kingdom Metazoa; phylum Mollusca; class Bivalvia; order Lucinida; family Lucinidae; genus Lucinisca; species Lucinisca nassula. Next base: position 60,727,208 of record OY757014.1, read on the forward strand.
CAACGCATGATTTGAATATTTTGACTATTTTCAGCAAAAATATAACATTTATAATGAGGCCCGATACTCCTTCTAGATGTGAACTGTGGCCAGACTGTTCAGAACTAACAACGTCGTTAGTTAACATATTGTTAAAACTTTGATCATTAATATGGTAAATATGCCAATATTTTTGCTGAAAAATGATTTTTCCAGCAAAAATACTAGAGTAATAGATGATGTAGCTGCTAGAGCAGTTAACAATTTGACCACTAACGAGCTCGTTAAGCTAACAATGCTTTGAACAAATGGGCCCTGATGTACCCCAAGGGGATGGAGTTTGCCTCTGCTTCAAGGCAATTGCTCTAGTGACTCAGTCCAGTGCGTGTCCTGCAGGTGATTTGGTTAAACCCCTACTGGTCTACACCATCCTTTTTCACAGAAGATCAAGAAATATTTTATATGTTCATCCTCTCCCTTCTGATCCAAGGTGGACAGTTGTCAGTTTCTAACTAAAGAACATCATATTGTACTGAATTATAAACACCTAAATATAAGTACAAATGCCTGCCAAGTATGCTAAAAGGTACAAAATGGCTGGTTCAACATGACCTTAACAGTGTTGACTGGGCTGTTATACACCATACCAACAACAGTTACTATGATGCTTCAATGACTCTGTTGAGTCATAAACTGATACCCCCACCCACCCCAGCAACTATGCTTAAGGATTCTGTTGAGTCAAAAGCTGACCCCACCCCATCTCCCTCCCTGCAGGTGGCAGGTTAAGCTACTATCAGAACTTTAATTAGAAAATTGAAGAACTATAAATATTTTGCAGACATTGAAGGTCCGGATCATATGCTGCTTTCTGCAGTGCCTGATTTGCCCTCCACTGTTCGTCAGTGTACGTCCCATTTTGGGATTCCCATTCTTAAAAGGGTTACCATCCAAGAAACAGACATGTGTCATGAGCACATCAATAAGCCATACATACTAGATTATATATAAGTCCAAGACAAGGATGAATAACAAAAATAATTAAGAGATGATCTTTATCATTTCTCCATAAAAAACATATATTGTGGGTACTTGTTAGAATCGCCTCAATGAGGCGATTCTAACAAGTACCCACAACGTATGTTTCAAACAGAAAACAAAGACAATTATCCCTTTATTATCCGCATTGCTGCGCCTTATCTGGTGCTATCCATACATATCTGTTTTTTCTGCTTTTCTAGCCTCGAGACAGCTCTTGACATTTCTCTATTCCACTACATGTCACCATGGCAGCTGATATTGAGCTGTTTTGGAATTTATATTTTCTCATTCCAGTAAATTATTCAGTACCTGATATATTGCATGAAAACCAGAGGGACAAATGCTTTTAATATGCTTTTAATATGTAGTTAAAAATCGTTCTGTAATGACTGTCTATTTAGCAAAGAAGATCTGTCAAGTGACAACTTATATGGTACAGCAGGTCTGTCCTGATTTAGAGACAGCTTCTGGTCGTCTATTAGTCAACAGATCTGTCCAGTTACAGTTTATGACTGTTTATAGGTATACCAGGTCTGTCCAGTGACAGCTTTTGACTGTCTATTAATATGGTACAGCAGATCTGTCAAGTGACAGCTTATGACTGTTTATACGAGAGCAGGTCTGTCAAGTGACAGTTTTGACTGTTTATATGGTACACCAGGTCTATCCAGTGAAAGCTTACGACTGTCTATATTGGTACAGCAGGTCTGTCCAGTGACAGCTCATGACTGTCTATTGGAATAGCATATTTGTCCAGTGACAGCTTATGGTTGTCTATATGGCACAACAGGCCTGTCCAATGACAGCGTGTTACCATCAATTAGTATAGCAGGTCTATCCAGTAACAGGTTATGACTATTTACATTTGTACAGCAGGTCCGTCCAGTGACAACTTGTAACTAACTGGTATGTCCAGTGACAGCTTGTGACTGTCTATTGGTACAGCAGGTATGTCCAGTGACAACTTATGACTGTCTATATGGCACAACAGGTCAGTCCAGTAACAGCTAATGACTGTCTATTGGTACAACAGGTATGTCAAGTGACAGCTGGTACAGCAGTTCAGTCCAGTAACAGCCAATGACTGTCTTTTCGTGTCAGCAGGTATGTCCAGTGACAGCTTATAACTATCTATATTCGTACAACAGGTCTGTCAAGGGACAGCTTGTGACTGCCTATTGGTACAGCAGGTCTGTTTACTGACAGCTAATTGATGTCTTAGTTTTACACAATCATGTCCGTCCATTGGCCGCTTACGACTGTCTGTTGGTACAATAGGTCTCTCCAGTGACAAATTACAACTGTCTACATGTATATGTTGCAACAGACCTGTCCAATCTTAACTTTGTATCACGATCCAGCAAGGAGTCCAAAAAGTGAAAATGGACTGGCACACAGTGTAGACCCTTATAAGACTGCTCATCCGATCTGGTTTTGCACTGTTTGTTTAGGCCTGTCTGTACCAATACTTAGGATCATTGCGGTATTTGTTACAATGTTCAGGAAAGGTGCGCTTTAGTAAACTGGCTCAATATCATCATAGCTGTGTTCACTGGGCCGTTTAACTCCAAATAAATTAAAACTGACAGTCAACATCCTTTACACAGACTCTCTATAAATCAGTACTGTTTCTATTTTAGGTCATAACCAGGTTTCTTATTCGCCTAGTGTTCCAAAATTGGGACACTGGCAAGGAGAGTAGACCCAGATCAGACTCCGTAAAATATGTTAAGATTTTGCTAAAATTACATCAAATAAAACAAGTAAAACACCACTTAGTAAAGGGGAATGGGTCCACCTTCAGGAGAGTCAACTCCTGCAGAAGTATTTTTGACTCCCATGTCAACAGGGATGAACTCTTAAAGGAATTTGCTCCTCAGAAGCTTCTTTCCTTTAAGAGTAGACCCCTTTTTTGGTGGGACGGGGCTTACAGAAAAGCGAACAGGAAGTCCCGAAAGTTGACTCCCTTTGAAAAATGGCGGAAACATCTGCCAGGTGTTCCCATTTCCCTTAAGTAGAATATTCTGGGTGTGCTTTTCTATTTTAGGTCATTTCGGGCCGGTCAGTTTGGGCAGATTCATAGATAAGCGATTATAATAACCTGAGTGCAGTGCACATCAACGGCGCTTTCTGGATCAGCCGAAGGAAGAGAATCCAGGAAAGAATGTTGCCAACCCGACAGGCATCCTTTACGAAACCACGCCTATACAAATACATTGTAAACTTTACCGCAAAAAAAAAAAAAAAAAAAACTAAATAAAATTTTAAGATGAACTCTTATTTCTGCTCAAAATATAGATTGTGGGTACTCGTTAGAACCGCCTCATCAATAAGGTTCTAACGAGTACCCACAATCTATATTTAGAGCAGAAATAAGAAAAATAATAATAATAATAATAAAAAACTAAATAATATTTTAAGATGAATTATAACTTCTGCTCAAAATATAGATTGTGGGTACTCGTTAGAACCGCCTCATCAAGGCGGTTCTAACGAGTACCCACAATCTATATTTAGAGATGAAATAAGAAAAATAAGGTATACCCCTGTAAACCCCAGTTTTACTATATAAAATTGGGGTTCAAGAGGATAAGAATTATATAGGCGTGTTTTCGTGATGTCGAACCCGTTTACCAACAGATTACCAATCAGAAGCTACCGATGTGATATATAGGGTGAGACAACCTAGTGCATCGAGCCATCACTCGCTCCAGTTTTACCATTTAAAAGTGGGGTTTAAGGGGCTCAAAATTAAAAAGGCGTGTTTTCGTGATGATGCTATAGTAAACTGCACATTGCAAACTTCAACTCGTTTTATGCAGGTTATTTTATCGAGTAATGTGCAAATGTCAATGAACAATTTAATCATAATAAAGACGATATTTTTTTTTCAAACTGCCTGATAAATTAATAAAAGAATTTAGACATAAACATCAGTTTGTTTTAATTTCAGATATTGCAATTCAGCCTTTCATAATAAATTATATGCTCCTGTCATAAGTCAATGGAAAATGCCATTGGTGATGTCTGCATCTAAGCAACATCATATGTCATACAAATGGAAACAATAGAATTATTGTCGTTTTTTAATGTGTCAGAATCGAAATGGAGCAGCTCTAGACAAATCAGTCGCGCTACGCGCTCGTGATTTGACCAACATTGCATCTGACCTTCAAACTGTGATTAATTACTCAACAAATCACTACTTGAGTGGATTTATTTCTCAAGTGAATTGTTTGTTTAACTGAACTGAGGTTTACGTCCCCGTCAACAATATTTAGGTCAACTTGGAAAAGTTGCTTCCAACTTTGTGGGACTTTTACCCGATATTGATCATTGAGATGAAATGATATCTCAAGCTCTACTGCCCAAACACACTAACGGGGTTTATATGCAGGGACGGGCCAACTTGCACCACTTTGCCTGGGCAGGCTTAGACCTTCTACACTGTTCTAAGCAGTTTACCAATACTCACGCAACGTCGGTTTCAGCTCTGCATGGAAGCACCATGCAGCCCCGATGGGCGTGGGTTCTGAAGTGAATTGTTTACGTCAAAATACACATAAGCCTCTTTATAACACTGTTAACGGTTACAACAAAGTTAAATTGTATAGATTATGCACGAAACAGAACAACAACAACAACAACAAACAGACAAAAGCCCACTCACCACCCTACTTTTGTGTGTAATCCGTCCAGTGAAAACATATGCTTGTTTACTTGAGAAATCAGGCGTGACTACTGTAGGCAGGTGTATATAATTACCTGTCACAGCATAATTTTAAATGGCCTATCATTTCGAAAACACGCCTATTAAAACCGACATTGTAAATTTTACCACCGAAAAAGCGAAAATTTTCAGATGAAAAATTGTGATATTTTTCTTATTTCTTCTCAAGGAAATCGGTGAAACCGACGGATGCTCCCCGAAGGCCTGTATCTATGCATTATACGAAGGCGGTAGCAAATCCTTCAAAAAGTTCTCATGAAGTTTCGTGATCGATCCCGGGCTTCGATGAGTCTTTAATCCGAGGTCCCGTCTCCCTATGACCTTAGCTGATGGTTTGTTTGTTTGATTTGAGGTTTAACGTCCCCGTCAACACTGTAAAGGTCATTTTGGTGACGTTGCTACCAATTTTGTGGGGCTTTTTCCCGACATTGAGATGAAACGACATCTCAAGCCCTGCTGCCCAATGAAACCAAATGGACGGGCCGACTCGCACCGCTTTACCTGGGCAGGCTTAGATCCTCTAAGCGGTTTACCAGTACTCGTGTGCGGTCGGTTTTCAGCTCTGCGTGGATGCATCATGCAGCCCATATATTTCTTCAAGCCCCGATTGGCGGGGCCGACCTTAGCCTTTGGTAAACGCACTCATGAAGTTTTGTTGAACTTCCACCAGTAGTTGTTAAGAATTCGCGTGGACAAGAACGGGAAGGAGGGACGGACGGACGAAGGATTTTTTTCTCTTTTTAAGGGGTGTGTGTGTGATGGCAATGGCAGGGGAAAATGGAGGGGCAGAAGGGGGAGGCATGAGGGTTGGTGCAGTTTGTGACAGATCTAAAACACGCATAAAACCATCAAGGGACAATAACACAACCATCATGCAAGTGAGAATTATCTTTCTTGCTTGTTGTACATGCATATTGCCCTGACCTGCCCTACTACATACGTTGAAATCCAAAGAATAGTCAAGTTAAGGCGCTAACATGAAACCCTGAATTGTGGGCATGGCTACAAAAGACCATTACTCTACTGGGGGCAACCATTTTTATATGCTGCACTCTACCTTGAGATCATGCACATTGCTTTAAAAATTCATCAAGATATTCTAAATGGTTACCAAGTTATGGCGTGCACAAAATTTATATACGAGTAGACACACCATTTAATTTAAAACAAAAATATGTTGCATGGCAAATTAAATAGTGTATAGGTTTTGTTGTGTGTAAAATTTAGTTGATAGCTGCTCGCCCATTGCTTGAAAACCTTTTGTCTCATTAATGTACGGACAACCCTCGTACACAAAAACAGCATAAGAAAAAAGTAGGTAATCCAGGGTTGTTGCCCTTATTTGCGACAACTGCCACATTGAGATGCACATTATTATTAAGTTTCATAAAACTATTCCCAATGGTAAAAAAGTTATAAAGTAAACATGGAGAAAATGTGCTATATAACGCGGAATTCATCAAGGGACCATAACCACTGGAAACGTCTCTGAACCAAAACATGCATCACGCAAACACGCCTATATAATTTTGACCCCCTTGAACCCCACTTTTATATAGTAAAACTGGAGTTTCCGGGGGTATACCTTATTTTTCTTATTTCTGCTCTAAAATATAGATTGTGGGTACTCGTTAGAACCGCCTCGACGAGGCGGTTCTAACGAGTGTCCACAATCTATATTTGGATCAGAAATAGGAAAAATATCACAATTTTTCATCATAAAATTTTCATTTTTTCGGCGATAAAGGTGGCAATGTATTTGTATAGGCGTGTTTGCGTAATGAGGTAATATGCGCATCTACCCTTTATACTTAATGTTCCCTTGAAGTTCCGTTGAAATCCAACCAGTAGTTACGTTGCAGAGAATTTGCGTGGACATGAAGTATGTGCTTTAAGTAGGGTTAGTATTCATTAAAGGACCGTAACTATTGAAAATCACCAGACCAAAACATACTGGTAATATGCATAGCCACCTTCGATACATAAAGTTCTCAAGAAGTTTCGTTGAAATCCGGCCAGTAGTTGCTGAGAATTCGTGTGGACAAGAACAGGAAAACATGAAGAATGTGCTATATAATGTGGAATTCATCAAAGGGCCATAACTGTTGGAAAGGTCACTGAAGCAAAACATGCAGGTAATACGCGTATCTACTTGTACCCTGGATATTAAATAATCCCATGAAGTTTTTCCTTGAAATCTAACCAGTAGTTGCAGAGAATTAGCGTGGACACGAAGTATGTGCTACAAGTATAGGGGTAGTATTCATTAAAAGGCCGTAACCATGGAAAAAATCATAAGACCAAAACATGCAGCGAATATGCACATAATAGTTATCATGAAGTTTCGTTCAAATCCGACCAGTAGATGTTGAGAATTCTCGTTGACAAGAACTGGACGGACGGACGAACGGACGGAAGGACGAAGCAGCGACTATATGCTGCCCGAAATTCTTCGAGGAGCATACAACCCCCCCCCTCCCCCCCCACACCAGTTTAAATGTGGGTCAGAACTATAGAGGCGTGTTTTCGTGATGCGAAAGAATGTGCACTGTACTGGTTAACCGCTTACGTATAAGCCTGCCCAGGAAAAGTGTGCATAGGTAAACTGACCGGCTCGAAATGACCTAAAATAGTGTTGACTGGGCCGTTAAACTCCAATACAAACAACTCAACAAAGTAAATTATATGCAAATTCATTGTTCACCTAATCCCTTTTTATAACACTGTTCATTACAACATGGTTTTGAACAGAACACTGGTTATACAACAATGACTCGTGGGATTTATTCTATCTCTCGAATGGTTCGAGCCTCCGTGCTGTCCCATTTCATCCAGCTTCGTTCCAACCTCCATCCAGCCTCGTTCCCATCAAGATTCTCCGTCAGCCTACAAGAGGTCCTGCTGGCCTCTCGAGCATACCTAAACAGTGCTTTAAACACGGTAACCCGGAAGAAGATCGTCACCATTGCGAAGACATGCCTATGCAAATACATTGTAAATTTTATTGCCGAAAAAGAGATAATTTTAAGATGAAAAACTGTGATATTTTTCTTATTTCTGCTAAAAATATATATTGTGGGTACTCGTTAGAACCGCCTCGTTGAGGCGGTTCTAACAAGTAGCCACAATCTATATTTTAGAGCAGAAACAAGTTAATAAGGTTTACTCCTGTAAACCCCAGTTTAACTATATAAATGTGGAGTTCAAGGGTGGGTGCGGGGGGGGGGGGGGGTGGTCAGATTTATATAGGCGTGTTTTCATGATGACAAAAATGAGTTCACACAATCTATGTTTTAGCAGAAGTATTACAATTTCAAAATTTTATGTGAAAATTTTGGTAAAAACAAGATGTGTTTGTGAAACACTGATGCCCCGGGACAGCGCATGTTAATGTTTTTAAAAATTTTGAAAAAAATAGGTCAAAGGTCAAGTTCAAGGTCATGAGATCACGAATTATGGTACCACTGGAAAGGTCTTGTGATAAGGTATACACATATGAAATATGAAAGCTCTATCTATTACCATTCAAAAGTTATGCCCAATGTTAAGGTTTTTGTAGACAGACAAACAGACAAACGGACAAACAGACAGACAGACCAAAAACTATATGCCCCCGAATCTCTTAGATTCCGGGGGCATAAAAATTATGGTACCCTTAGAAAGGTCTTGTGACAAGGAATGCACATGTGAAATATGAAAGCTCTACCATTTACCAATCAAAAGTTACGGCCAATGTTAAAATTATTAAAAAGTAAGTCAAATGCCAAGGTCAAGGTCATGAGGTCAAAAATTATAGTACCAATAGAAAGGGCTTGTGACAAGGAATGCACATGTGAAATATGAAAGCTCTATCAGTTACCAATCAAAAGTTATAGCCAATGTTAAAGTTTTTAAAAAGGAGGTCAAAAGTAGGTCAAATCTCAAGGTCACGAGGTCAAAAATTATAGTACCAATAGAAAGGTCTTGCGACAAGGAATGCACATGTGAAATATTAAAGCTCTATCAGTTACTAATCAAAAGTTATAGCCAATGTTGAAGTTTTTAAAAAGGAGGTCAAAAGTAGGTCAAATCTCAAGGTGAAGGTCACGAGGTCAAAATTTATGGTACCTCTTGAAAGGTCTTGTGACAAGGAATGCACATGTGAAGTATGAAAGCTGTACCACTTACCATTCAAAAGTTATGCCCAATGTTAAAGTTTTTGCAGACGGACAAACGGACAAACGGACAAACAGACGGACAGACCAAAAACTATATGCCCCCCAGAATCTTAGATTCCGGGGGCATAAAAATCGATATATTTGAACAGGCGGGCTTCTGTAATGTGACACAGAAGATTGAGGGCTGGGTGGCTGTAATAATGGTCGTTCGTAAAGAAGACAGACTACCAGTGATACCCGCAAACGACAGATGAACCAACGCGATGGCAAGGTTTGCCTGTCCTTTGCCGGAACTCTGGCCATTTTTATTATCTCACCTGTCACGTAGTGACAAGGTGAGCTTTTGGGATCACTTTTTGTCCGTCGTGCGTGCGTGCGTAAACTTTTCTTGTGAACACACTAGAGGTCACAGTTTTGGGCTAATCATCATCAAACTTGGTCAGAATGATCATCATAAAAATATCTCGGTCAAGTTCGAATATGGGTCATGGCAGGTCCAAAAATAGGTCAGTATGTCAAATCAAAGAAAAACCTTGTGAACACTCTAGAGGCCAAAGTTTTGGTCCGATCGTCACTAAACTTGGTCAGAATGATCATCTTGACAATTTCTCGGTCAAGTTGGAATATGGGTCATGTCGGGTAAAAAAGTAGGTCAGTAGGATAAATCATAGAAAAACCTTGTGAACACTCTAGAGGCCACAATTTTGTCCGGTCGTAATCAAACTTGCTCAGAATGATCGTCTTGACAATATCTGGGTCAAGTTCGAATATGGGTCATGTCGGGTCACAGTTGGTCAAATCATAGAAAAACCTTGTGATTACACTAGAGGCCACAATTTTGGTCCGGTAATCATCAAAGTTGCTCAGAATGATTATCTTGACAATATCTCGTACAAGTTCGAATATGGGTCACGTCGGATCAAAAAGTAGGTCAGTAGGTCAAATCAGAGGAAAACCTTGTGAACACACTAGACTGACTAGAGGCCACACTTTTGGTCCGATCATCATCAAACTTGTCCAGAATGATTATCTTGACAATATCTCAGTCAAGTTCGAATATGGGTGTTGTCGGATCAAAAAGTAGGTCAGTAGGTCAAATCCTAGAAAAAACCTTCTGAACACACTAGAGGCCACAGGATTGGTCCAATCATCATCAAACTTGCTCAGAATGATCATCTTGATAATATCTTGGTCACGTTCGAATCAGGGTTATGTCGAATCACAAAGTAGGTCAGTAAGTCAAATCATAGAAAAACCTTGTGAATACACTAGAGGCCACAATTTTGGCCCAATCAACATCAAACTTGCCCAGAATGATCATCTTGACAATGTCTCGGTCAAGTTCGAATATGGGTCATGTTGGGTCAAAAATAGGTCAGTAGGTCAAATCAGAGAAAAACCTTGTGAACATACTAGAGGCCACAGTTTTGGCCCGATCATCATCAAACTTGTTCAGAATAAAAGTAGGTCAGTAGGTCAAATCATAGAAAAACCTTCTGAACACACTAGAGTCCACAGTTTAGGACCGATCATCATCAAACTTACCCAGAATGATCACCTTGACAATATCTCGGTCAAGTTTGAATACGGGTCATGTCGGGTCAAAAAGTAGGTCAGTAGGTCAAATCATAGAAAAACCTTTTGAACACACTAGAGGCCACAGTTTTGGTCCGATCATTATCAAACTTGATCAGTATGATCATCTTGACAATATCTCAGTCAAGTTCGAATATGGGTCATGTCGGGTCAAAAAGCAGGTCAGTAGGTCAAATCAAGAAAAACCCTCTGAACACACTGGAGGCCACAGTTTTGGTCCGATCATCATCAAACTTGCTCAAAATGATCATTTGACAATATCTCGGTTAATGTCGAATACGGGTCATGTCTGGTCAGTAAGCGGGTCAGTAGGTCAGATTGTTGTAAAAACTTGTGAACACTATAGAGGCCCCAATTTTGGTCCGATCATCATCAAGCTTGCTCAGAATGATCATATTGACAATATCTGGGTCAAGTTTGAATATGTGTCATGTCGGGTCAAAAAGTAGGTCAGCAGGTCAAATCATAGAAAAACGTTTTGAACACTCTAAGAGGCGACAGTTTTAGTCGAATCATCATAAAACTTGCTCAGAATGATCATCTGGACAATATCTCAGTTAAGTTCGAATATGGATCATGTCAAATAAAAAAGTAGATCAGTAGGTTATTTTGTCACAACTTTTGAACCGTTTGAGATAGAGCCTTCATGTTTGGCATGTATGTTCCTTGTGACAAAGATTTCCCACTCATATAAAGATTTGACATGTGACCTTGACCTGTGGCCTACTTTATCGTTACTTTTGAACCATATGAGATAGAGCTTTCATATTTGGCATGTATGTCCTTGTGACAAGGTTTTCTCAACCATTCAAAACTTTTGACCCATGACCTTGACCTTTGACCTACTTTGTCATAAGTTTAAAGCCTTTGAGATACAGCTATCATATTTGGCATGTAGGTTCCTTACGACAAGGGCTGACTATTCATACATAAAATGATCTGTGACCTTTACCTTGACATTTGACCTATTTTATTATAACTTTTGAACCATTTGAGATAGTGCCTTCATTTGGCATGTGTGTTCCTTGTGAAAAGGTCTTCCCACCCATACAAAAATTTTGTCTTATGACCTTGATCTTTGACCAACTTGTCATAATTTTGAAGCATTTGAGATAGTGCCTTCATATTTGGCATGTAGTTTCCTTGTGACAAGGGCTTCCTATTCATACAAAAGTGATTTGTTACTTTGACCTTGACATGTGACCTACTTTATCATGACTTTTGAACTATTTGAGATAGAGCCTTCATATTTGGCATGTATGTTCCGTGTTGAAAGGACTTTCCTACCATACAAAAATTTTGACCTGTGACCTTTGACCTTCTTTCTCATAAATTTTGAACCATTCAAGCTAGAGCCTTCATATTTGGCATGTAGATACCTTGTGGCAAGGGTTTCCCACGCATGCAAAATTTTTGACCTGTGACCGGTCATTGCCCATATTTGGTAAAAACCTTTAAACATCTTCTTCTCAGGGACCGAATGACCGATGACCTTGAAACTTGGTATCCAGCATCGGGGACTTGGGGGCCCCTCCGAGTTTTTAAATGATGACATTTGGTTGACCTTGACCTGCTTGACGGCAAGGCCAAATTTGGTGACTCAGACATTTGTATGGAAAAAAGGCAAAACAGTGGATTTTTCCTTGATGCATGATAGCTAGTGACATCAGAAATGATATTTGCAATCAGCTGAATCCAAGTTTATCAATTCCAAAGGACAAGGTCATTTACTGGCCTTTATCCTGAAGGCTCAGACTAAGTAAAAATAGAAGAAAAAAACATTCAAGCGACAACTGCTGTACCCTTGGGCCAATTTCATTCAAACTTCATAGAAGTGAATGTTTGAGTTTAAGTCTCACCATTAGCTAAGGTCATACGGTGATGGGACCTCGGTTTAAAGACCCATCTGAAAGTCTGGAGAAGCCCGGGATCGACCCTGCTACCCCTGGTTTACAAAGCAAGTAGCATGACCACTTCACCATGAAGGCTTCTTACTTCATTGGAATGTTGTGTAGATGAGCCTCTAGGAAAATAGCATAAACGATAAACAAATGGTCGCAAGAACTAAAAATAGAACAAAAAAAATAAACATTGTTAATTAGCTTTAAATGCGAACTCCTTCTAAACCCTTGGGCCAATTGGATTTAAAACTTCACATGAATGTTGCCTAGGTGACTTCCTACCAAAATAGTTAAAACTCATTCCACTCCAATGAACAAGCTGGCTGCCAGAGCTAAATATAAAAATAAAAATCAAATGACATTTCCTCCTGTACCCTTGGGCCAATTTCATTCAAACTTCGAAGTAATGTTGCTTGGATGACCCTCTACCAAAAAGACTAAAACGATCCCGCTCCGATGAACAAAATCGCCACCGGAGCTAAAAATAGAAAAGTATTGTAAATTTGATTCAAACGTGAACTCCTCCTAAACCATAAGGCCAATTTGATTCAAACTTCACAGGAATGTTGCCTAGATTACTTCTTACCAAATATGCTAAAATCACTCTGCTGATGAACAAGGTGGCCACCAGAGCTAAAAATAGAATGTACTCGAGACATTGGCACATAGGTGAGCGAACCAGGGCCCTCTTGTTGCCACCTTGGTCAGACGGGCACTGGCTATGGAACACGATTTGTAGGTCGGAACTGAGCAAAGTTCAATAACCGTGATTGATAGCCCACCAATATTTTGATGGGGTCCGTCGAAATTACGGTAACTTGCTGACCTTCATTGCATCGTGCTAGAGGCGAGAGGGGAACATCAGCCGCGATGTGTACTCGTTCTATGGGTAGCCAATATCTGCTTCTAGCATCCAGTTACCTTAAAAAAAACTATGGAATCCAACATAGACAAATGTCCATAAATGGTCAGTTTTCTAAGTAATCAATACATTTTTTGTTATGTCTGTTTCGTAACGTCCCCGTCAACACTGTGAAGGTCATTTTGGAGACGCTGCTTCCAGTTTTTGTGGGACTTTTACCAGACATTGAGATTAAATGACATCACAGGCCCTGACCTGGTTGGAAATAACACAACTATTTGATCCGTGGCACAGCATTTCCTACAATTTACATGTGCGCTCAGCGAAGACTAAGATCAGCCTGTGCATCCGTGTAGTCTAATCAGAGTCTTCGCTGTGCGCTCTAAGGTTAGCTAAGTGTCCAATGCTCATTCATGCAGCAGGAGAAGTCTCTGGACAGACTATATGGATGGCCAGGCTGATGTGATTCTTCGAATGTTTATTTTTATTTGTTTGTATTGAACTTTTACGTCCCCATCAACACTACGTTATTTTGGAGACGGAACTTTTATCCGACATTGAGGTAGAACGAGATCTCAAGCCCTACCGCCAATATAGATACCACTAGGGTTTATAACTAAGCACGGTGTTAAACTTTTTATGGGGCCATTACTGGCAGATTGAGGGCTCATTTTTCCTAACTTGTCTATTTTCACACAATGTTTGTCTTAAGCACCGATATATGCATACTAAACCCGTTTGCAAATGTTGATTTCTGATTTACATATGGGTCTCGAGTTTCTGTGAGACACGACATAATGAAAACACGCTTATTCAAATATATCGAAAATTTTACCATCAAAACATAAAACTTTCAAGATAAAAAAAATGATATTTTTTAAATACTTCTGCACTAAACATAGATTGTGGGTACCCGTTAGAAACGCCTCTAACGAGTACCCAAATCTATGTTTTTGAGCAGAAATAAGAAAATGTATACCTCTCTTAACACCAGTTTTTCTATATAAAAGTGGGGTTTGATGGGGTCAAAATTATATTGACGTGTTTTCGTGATGAATGCCATAAAACTGATTTTCTCCGGACGTGGTTGATACACAGAAGATAATAAAATAAAAATATAAAAAAGCCTGTTTCTCAACTCCGTACCCGACAAAGCAGAACATCCGATGCAATATAATGAGTTTTTACGTACCTGTCTAGTAGTTGATGAATAAGAAATTTTACTCCAGATCTAATCCAAAATCTTGTGAAATATGAGGTTATTTGATATAAAGATGAAATATGTTTACAAAGGAATGAAAATTCCTGAACACAGAGAATGTTCTTACTCCTATAACAGTGACTTTGACTCTTCCTTACAGAATAAATGAGCCCCGCCAAGCGAATTTGGGTCTTCGAGCATTCCGTCATGACAAATTTTAACTGCGCATGCCCAGCCATTCGGAGGGGCCAGGGATATGACTTTCTGTCTGAAGGTTCCTCTTGATTCACTGCTTGTATGAGCGAGCAGCGAAGGTTCTGGCGAGACTGCGCGGATGCGCAGGCTCGCCTGAACCTTCGCTGCTCGCATAGGCGATAAGTACCAAAATCGCTTGGCGGGGCCCAAATATTCAATTTTAGCGGCACTAAATCAATAATCAGACGCTACAACAGCGCTTACAGTGTATAGAGAAACAATGCTGATGGTCCGAGACAATCTCTGCTATGGCACTGTCACTGTCTCGGCGTAGACTGTTATTATATTTACTAATTAATTAAATACCGAGAGTAACATTATGAATCAGAAAACTCTATTGATCTTCCATGCCAATATGCAGAAACTGCTTTAACCCATTTTGTACTGAATGGTATCTTCCACCTTATATATTGCTTATGTCCATTTCGAAATTTAGGGGAATCGGATCGAGTTATTTTAAAGTAAACGGTCTGACTAGACGCGATGTCTGATCTGTACCTGCGCTGTTTGCCAGTTATCCGCTTTGGGGTTCCCTTGTATACTATTGAAATGGGGCTTAAATGGTGCGCAGTACAAAAAAATACCACTGCTATAGCAAATAGGTGTAATAAAGTTTGGCTAACAAATTAGGATCATCCTTTCAAGAGTTTTACCATTTACCAGTGTCAGCAAGTAGCAATGGTTCAGTTCGGATTGCACAGTCAGCGTGCACGAACTCAGCTCAAGTTGTCAAGGTAATAAGGCAGGTTTATCTATTACCCTTCCTCAATCTTGAAGCAGTCAGCTGTATATTTACTTAGAAGAGGCTGTGTTTATTCTCAGTTCAAACACTGTACCATCAATTTTAATAGCTTTGTTCAGAAGTCTCCTGATGCCAGGAAAATTACACAACCTGTCAATCATATCTGATAATAATATCTCAAACATTTTTCTGAGTTATTTTTTTTTTTCTTGTCTTTTTCTGTAACGATTTGTTAGGTATTTCAGAGAACATCACATGAACAAGTCCGTGAGATGAACAGCCCCTTAAACCCCACTTTATATAGATAAAACTGGGGTTTACGAGGGTATACATTGCCTGTCTTATTTCTGCCCAAGACATAGGATATGAGTACTCGTTAATACCTATGTTTGCAATATAAATAAGAAACATTTCACGGATTTTCATCCGAAAAACAGCCATCGGAGATTTGAAAAAATGTACTATGTCGCACGCATGTGTTATCGAAATGAAATTGGCCCATATATTACGAAAACGCGCCTATATAAATACATTGGAAGCTTTATCGTCGAAAAAATGAACATTTTAAGTTAAAAAATTCTGATATTTTTCTTATTTCTGCTCAAAATATAGATTGTGGGTACTCGTCAGAACCGCCTCATTGAGACGTTCGAACGAGTACCCACAATCTATATTTTAGAGCAGAAATAAGAAAAATGAGGATAACTGCTGTAAACCCCAGTTTTACCATATAAAAGTGGGGTTCAAGGGGGTCAGTATTATATAGGCATGTTTTCGTGATGTACCACATCCTCTTTGTGGTTCAAACCAGAATCCATATTTAAAGAAGCAGTTTTAGCCAAACAACCATGTTATACATCGATATGTTTGAATTACAAGTATAACGTTATATTTTTGTCAATATCCAAGATCCAAGGGTGTGTTGTTGGGAAGTGGTGCTTCTTATTCATGCATCTATCAGTCTAGGGGAGGGGGGGGGGTTGCTGCGGGGCTTGCCCAGGCCCAGTGAAATTAAGATATATTTAGTCTCAATTGCCCCTCTTTTGAGTCAATTTTATTAGTTAGCTGGGCAATTTTGTCCTGATCTTTTTCAAAATATAAGGCTGTCAGATTGAGTTATTTTTGAAAATGGATGATGCAGGTCCTGGCCAGATGCCACATAGCGCGGTCAAAGTTTTGGGATTCCCCTAAAACATAACGCGAACAAGTCCGTGAAATGAACACCCACCTGAGCCTCACTCTGTATAGAGAAAACTGGGGTTAACGGGGGTATACATTATTTTTCTTATTTCTGTTCCAAGACATTGGTTGTGGGTACTCGTTAGAACCACCTCAACCTATGTTTGCAGTATAAGTCTTTCGGACTGAGTGTTGGTGACGTCAAGGTTCTGTACATAGAAACTGTCAGACAGAGTGATGGTAATACCACGGTTCTGAACACAGAAACTGTCAGACTGAAAAGGCTCTGAATACAGAAACTGTCAGACTGAGAGATGGTGAAGCCAAGGTTCTGGACATAGAAACTGTCAGACAGAGTGATGGTAATACCACGGTTCTGAACACAGAAACTGTCAGACTGAAAAGGCTCTGAATACAGAAACTGTCAGACTGAGAGACGATGAAGCCAAGGTTCTAGACATAGAAATTGTCAGACAGAGATTGTGAGGGCAAGGTTCTTGATTCAGAAAATGTCAGACTGAATGACGATGAGAGCAAAGTCCTGGAAATAGAAACGGTCAGATGGTGAGGTCAAGATGGCGAGGTCAAGATTCTGGAAACAATAACGGTCATACTGAGTAATGGTGAGACAAAGGTTCCGGACAAAGAAACTGTCACTGATGGCCAGGCCAAGGGAATAGGCAAAAACAGCTCACCCAAAGCAATATATAAGAAACTAACAGTAATATACAGGCCAAGGTAATAATCATAGAATCTGCAAGTGATGGTGAGCCACGGTAATGGACAATTAAAAAGCCAGTGATGGACAGCCAATGTGATGGTCACAGAAATTATCAGGGATGGTTGAGAAAGAAATTGAGCCTGCACATGAAAAAACCTACAATAAGACCGGTACGACCAGCAGAGACTCAAATCAACCTACGCACCACTCCACTATGACAAGACCTTTTGCAATATGTCTCTTTGCATAAATATTAGCCTATAGTAGGTGTATGCGATCAGCGAAGACTCTGATCAGACTGCGCGAATGCGCAGGCTGATCTAAGTCTTTGTTGGTCGCTCAAGCCTTCTTGTAGATTTTGTCATGTGCTGGCTCAATTAAACTCGTTTGTGAGCCAGTTTAATTGACTAAATCCTACCAGGGATTTTGTTTGTTTGATTTAAGGTTTAACGTCCCCATCAACACTGTAAAGGTCAGTTTGGAGACGATGCTTCCAATTTTTTGGGACTTTTACCGGACATTGAGATGAAATGATTTCCCAAGCCCTGCCGCCAATGAAACTAATAGGGTTTATATTCATGGACGGTTCGACTCGCATCGCTTTGCCTTCGCAGGCTTAGATCCTCTAAGCGGATTACCAATACTCGTGTGCGGGTCGGCTTCAGCTCTGCGTGGAAGCATCATGCAGCCCATCTAGCTACCAGGGGTGGAGAAGCCAAGTCAATGGACAGGGAAACTGCCATTGATCTGGAGAATCAAGGCATGAGATTTAGAAGCTGCCAGTATTAACGAGGCCAATGTAATGGACTAAAACAACCAGTCAGTAGGCATAGAAACTGTCAGTTATGGCGTGACCAATGTAACGCAGATAGAAACTGCAAGTGGTGGTGGCGTCAATGAAATGGAAATTGAAACTACCAGTGATGGCAAGGTAAAGGGAATGGACTAAACTACAGTAATCTGGAGGCAAAAGACATTCATTGAAACAGTCAATGATGGTCAGGCCAATGTAATAGGCACAGAAAATACCAGTGATGATGAGCCAAGGCAGCTGAATGGAAACTGGCAGCAATGGTGGGGCAAAGGTCGTGGACCTAAAAATGCAAGTGACGGGGAGGCCAAGGCACTTGACTAAAATAAAAACTACCTGTGATGGTAAGACATAGAAACTACCAGTGATGATGAGACCACGTTTATGAACATAGAAACTACTGAAGTTGGTAAGGCCAGGAAAATGGACATGGCAAGTACCAGTGATGGCGAGACCAAGGTTAGGGACATAGAATCAACAAATAATAAAGAAGCTAAAGTAATGGACATGGAACCTCCCAGCGATGATGAGGCCAAGAAAAAATCTACATAAAATCTACAGTGGAACCTCCCAGTGATGTGAGACCAATATAATGTACATAGAAACAACCGAGGTCAAGGAAATGTATTAAAATACCAGTGATTGTGAGACAATGTAATGAACACAGAAACTGCCTGTGTTGGTGAGGCCAAGGTACTTGGCAAAGGAACTATCAGTGATGGCGAGGCCAAGAAAGTGGACATATAATCTACGAGTGATGTTGAAGCCAAGATAATGGACATAAAAAGTCCCGGTGAAAGTGAGACCGTGACAATGGACATAGAAAATACCAGTGATAACGAGACCAAAGTAATGAACAAAGAAACTTCCAGTGATGGTGAGGCCAAGGTTTTGGACATAGAATCTACCCATTATGATGACAATAATTTACTGGACATTTACGTGTTTGTCATGGTGAGGCCAAGGTAAAGGACATAAAAACTGCCAGTGAAAATGGAAAGAGAAACTGCTGGTGATAGTGAGGCCAAGGTAATGGGCATAGGAACTGATAGAGAAGATGAGGCCATGGTAAGGGACATAGAAACTGCTAGTGATGGCGCGGCCAGGGTTATGAACAGAGAAACTGCCAGTGATGGAAAACCGAGATAATGGACATTGTAGGTGTCAGTGATCGGGTGGCCAAGGTGATGGACATAGAAACTATGTGTGGTGAGGTGGGGGGAGGGCAAGGTAATGGACATAGAATCTGACAGTGATGGCGCAGTCAAAGTAATGGACACAGGAACCGCCAGTAATGGCGTGGCCAAAATAATGGAAACAGGACCTGTCAGTGATGGTGAGGCCAAGGTAATGGGCAAATGAACTGCCAGTAATGGCGCGCCCAAGGTAATAGACATAGAAGCTGCCAGCGATGGTGCGGCCAAGGTAATGGACATAGAACTTACCAGTGATGGCGCGGCCAAGGTAATAGACATGGAATCTGCCAGTGATGGCGCGGCCAAGGTAACGGACACCGAAACTTTCAGTGATGGAGGGGGGTGGGGGGAAGCTATGGACATAGCTATGTCCTGTGATGTTGAGGTCAGGGTAATGCAAATAAAAACTGTCATCAATGGTGAGGCCCATGCTATGGATATAGATGCTGCTAGTTATTGTGAGGCGTAGGTAATGGGCATGAAAACTGCCAGTCATGTGAGGCCAAGGTTATGGACAGAGAAACTACCTGTGATGTTGAGGTCAAGGTAATAGAAATAAAAACTGCCATCAATGGTGAGGCCCATGTTATGGATATAGAAGCTACTAATTATTGTGAGGCATATGAAATGGGAATAAAATCTGCCAGTCATGTGAGGCCAAGGTTATGGACATAGAAACTACTTGTGATGTTGAGGTCAAGGTAATGGACATAAAAACTGTCGGTGATGGTGAGGCCCGGGTTATGGACGAAGAAGCTGCTAGTAACGGTGAGGCATGTGTAATTGACAAAATAAATGCCATTTATGGTGAGGCTAAGGTTATGGACATAGAAACTACCAATAATGTTCAGGTCAAGGTGATGGACACAGAACCTGGCAGTTATGGTGAGATCAAGGTATTGGACAGAGAACCTACCATTAATGTTGAGGTCAAGGTAATGGACATAACAACTGTCATTGATGGGGAGGCCAAGGTAATGGACCGGAAACTGTAAGTGATGAGGAGGTCAAGGTCATTGACAAAGAAACTGCAAATGATGGTAATGTCAAGGTTATGGACAGAGAAACTACCAGTGATGTTGAGGTCAAGGGACAAAGAAACTACCAGTGATAGCGAGACTAATGCAATGGGCATAAAATTGCCAGAGATTGCCAGGATAGGTCAATGTGATGTTGAAGCCTAAGTTATTGATAATAAATACTGCCAGTGATAGTGATGCTAAGGTAATGGGCATAGGAACTGCTAACGATGGTTAGGTCAAGACAATGGACATAAACACTGCAAGTGATTGTGAGACCATGGTTATGGACATAGAAACAACCAATAATGTTGATATCAAGGTAATGGATATAGAAACTACCAGTGATGTTGATGTTAAAGCAATGGGCAAAGAAGCTGCCAGTGCTGTTGAAGCCAAAGTCAAGGGCATACAAACCATCCGTGATGGCGAGGTCATGATGAATGTCATAGAAATTGCTAGTGATCTTCAAGACAAGGAAACCACCTCATTATCTGTTTGTTTTTTTTATCTTCAGATCGTAGTAATGACCTAAAAACTAGGCATCAATGGTCATCGAGGCCAAGATAATTCATGTAGTAGCCCCCAGTCACACTTAACTCATAGTGACGACTTAGAAACTGTCAGCGATTTTAAGGCCCATGTAATGGGCAAGGAAATAGACAGTAATGGAATGCCAAAGTAATGAATAATGAAAGTACCTGTTCGGCTGAGTAACAATATGTTTTGAAAAATAAAATGGAAAACTGCCCAAGACTCCTGCGGTTTTCAGCCGTCCTGGCTCCGAGGTTATTTGTTGTTTTTGTTTCGTGCTCAACTCACTTGATCGAAGCATGGAATTTTATGGGCAGGATAAATGACTTTCTGTGCTGATCTGAGTAGGAAAATGGCCTGATTTTTTTGTATTCTAATAGTTAACAGCATTACAAATTCCAAGCCCAGCTGCTTGGACAGGCTTAGATCCTCTAAGCGGTTTACCAGTACTCGTGTGCGGACGGATTCAGCTCTGCGTGGAAGCATCAGGCGGCCCATCTGTTTCTGCAAGCCCCGATGGGCGGGGCATTTTTACCCCCTTTTACCCCCTTGAACCCCACTTTTATATAGTAAAACTGGGGTTTACAGGGGTAAATCTTATTTTTCTTATTTCTTCTCTAAAATATAGATTGTTGGTACTCGTCAGAACCGCCCCATCGAGGCGGTTCTAACGAGTACCCACAATCTATATTTTGAGCAGAAATAAGAAAAATATCACAAATTTTCATCTGAAATTTTTCATTTTTACGTGGGTCAAATTTACAATGATTTTGTATGGACGTGTTTTCGTAATGAAAATAATCAGACAGCAGATATTGTGACTGAAAGAGAAAAGAAGCAATTTACTGTAATTCACATAAACTACAGACAGAAAACTGCAAGTATGAAACCCGCTATTTATCTTTATTTTCTACTAACTAGCTCTTTGCTAGCAGTGAACAACTCACACTCACCAATTTCAGTTGTGCCGTCTTTGGCTTAATGACTATAATCACTGACAGTCCTGGTCTTTCTTGTCTCCGAAATCTTAGATAATGGAATCTTTACCCATTGTATGCTAGTGGACTCTTCCATTGCTATATGTTGGACAAGTCCATTTGTCATATAAGGGGTTTTAGGCCTATTTTTGCGTTTTTAGTCTATTTTTGACGGAAAATCCTGTTAGCAAATAGTGTAGGCCCTGATCAGACGCCGCGTTACGCGGCGTCTGATCTGATCTGGGCCTGCACTGTTTGCCAAGGTACCCCTTTAAGGGTTTCCCGCATACAATGCGTAAATCAATACAAACAGATGTTTAGTGATCTTGTCTAACTCTAGATAGGGGAAATTCAGTGTAATAAGATGGAATTTTCTAGTCTTTAAAACTTTAAGAAACTAAATCTCCTTCAAGCAATAATTTGCTAACACTTTTAAATTCATATTTTAAAGCACTCAGGCTCGAAACCGGTCCTAGACCGTTTAGATTTACCCCCACATTCCATTATTTTAAGCAAACAGTGTAGACCCGTGACAGCTCAGCGTGATAGCTCAGTGGATAGTGCACTTGCCTCTGATGCTAGAGGGCCCGGGTTCGATCCCCGGCAGCGGCAATAAAATTTCGGTGTCCGAACACGCTCCATTGGCTTCATTTGCAGGGATGAATGTCATAAAGTGCACCGTCTTTCGGATCGGGGTGTTAACTGGAGGCCCCCTGTGCAGGGAGAGTCATGCCCTGTGCAGGTTAAAGAACCCTACCGTAATTACATGATCATGCTTAGTGTGTAGGCTTTCATCCTGCAAACCTGGTGCGTATGTAATGTACACCTGCGAGTAATGGTCAAATGTGACCGATCGCAGTATAAGTAGAAAGAAACAAAGACCCTGATCAGAGGTCTACACTGTTTGTCAGTGTTACAGTACATGAGCCCAGCCCAAATGAAAACAATAAATAGCAACACTGACGTCATAGAGACAAGAATAAAATGGTTTTCATTACGAAAACACACCTATGTGACATAGTGCATTTTTTCACATCTCCAAAATGGTCACTATTCTGGTGAACATCCGTGATATTTTTCTCATTCGTACTGCAAACATAGGTTGTGGGCGTTCGTTAGAACCGCCTCATTGAGCCGATTCTAGTGAGTACCCACAACCTATGCCTTGAACAAGAATTCCACCGAAGGCTATGTCGCGCCTGTGGCGGCGGAACGTGACCGAACCATGAAATCTAGGTCAAGGTCAAACATGGATGCTTGCATAAAAGGTGTCATTTGTAGCTGCAAGCTTGTCCCAACTATCATTAATGTCTCGAGAAATGGACTCTAACATTAGGGTGAAAGTTAGGGTGGTCGCAACAATTCACAAAGTCAGTGAACCCTGAAATATATGTCAAGGTGAAATATGGATGCTTGCATTGAAGTTGCCATTCCTAGATGCAAGTTTGTACAAAGTATGATTAATGAAGCTCGAGAAATGGACTTTTACATTAGGGTGAAAGTTAGGGTGGTCGCAATATGGAACCACGAAATGTAGGCCAAGGTCAAATATGGATGCTTGCATTAAAGTTGCCATTTCTAGACGCAGGTTCGTTCCAAGTATCATTACGATCTTATAGTTCTCAAGAAATGGACTCTTACATTTCGATGCTCGCAAATGTCGACGGCTTAACGAACGGACGGAACACCAGACTCCTATATCGCGCCATGTTAAAGCAGGTGCGATAAAAATAATATATGCCCCGTAAACCCCAAAGTGGGGGTTTACTGGGGTGCTCATTCACGACCTTCTTAAATTGATAAAATAACCCTTATGTGGAGTCCGCGATAGTCACGTGGACAACAGCAGGCGGAAAACTTCTGCAACAAGTAGCTATGTGTCGACTGATAAACAAACCATCACGAAAGCACGCCTATATAATTTTGATCCCTTTGAATCCCACTTTTATATAGTAACACTGTGGTTTACAGGGGTAAACCTAATTTTTCTTCTGAAAGTTTTCGTTGTTTTCGGCGGTAAAGTTTACAGTGTATTTGTATAGGCGTGTTTTCGTAATGGACTCAATAAAAGCATTTGTTCCTGGTAAATCAGTCCTGAATGATGTTTCATTTCATCACGAAAACACGCCTATATAATTTTGACCCCCTTGAACCCCACTTTTATATAGCAAAACTGGGGATTACAGGGGTAAACCTTATTTTTCTTATTTCTGCTCTAAAATATAGGTTGTGGGTACTCGTTAGAACCGCCTCGATGAGGCGGTTCTAACGAGTACCCACAATCTATATTTTGAGCAGAAATAAGAAAAATATCGCAATATTTCATCTGAAATGTTTCATTTTTTGGAGGTAAAATTTGCAATGTATTTGTATAGGCGTGTTTGCGTTATGTAACCCTTGAATCCTGCTGTTTAAGCGAACATTGCAGGCACCAATCAGATGCCTGAAAATATCATTGCATCCTTGATCAAAGAGATCTTAGAATGAAATTAAAGATAGTTATTACGAAATGAAATCGAGCATACATGTTAATAAATGACTATAAATTCTACGTAAAACAGTTCAAATAATCTATATCGGTTCTCATATTACAGCTTTTAATTACGTAATTTTTGGACATCCCTCGTATATTTCTGTTACTCGGTTCCATCTTCGCAGTTCCCTCTTTACCCATTTTGTACTGGATGGAATATAAGAATCCAATATGGGGTTCTGTTGTAGATGAGCGTTTCCAACCCGAGGGATGACCGTGCTGAGCGGAACCTCGGCGTAGCCTCGGTTCCGCTCAGCACGGTCATCCCGAGGGTTGGAAACGCCCATCTACGACAGAACCCCATATTGGATTCTTTTTCTTGCACAACACCTCCGGTTAGTTTTGACAGCTCGCACATGTATATTGTTTACAAAATAAAAGTAGTGCGGAAGTAGTTCCGGCAGTTGATAGAATTGAAGCGCATTTATGTTAGTTGCCTGGGTCGGAACACCAGGGTCAGAACATAAATTTCTATCCCAGGGTAAAATCACGGATTTCCTTGTCTGGTGTGCAAGAATATCCCGTTTTACAAATAGCAGGAGTCCATTTCAAAATTCAAGGATGTCATACAGAATTATTTTTAAGACATTTATTTAGAAAACGACGTGTTTATAGAAATACAGTCACCCCTCTTTTTTCCGACATTCGACCCAACGACAAAACTTGTTATTCCGACAATTTCAATAGATTGAGACGGATATTTAAATGAAAATATTAACAAATGTTGCTATTATTTTATACTCAAAGAAATAAATGTTGTGGATATTTGTTAGGATCGCCTCGGCGAGGCGATTCTAACAAATGTCCTCAACATTTGTTTCTTGGAGTAATTTAGGGGGAAAATGTCCCCTTAAAATGGGTACCCTGGCAAACAGTGCATACCCAGATCAGAACGCGGCATCTGATCAGGGCCTCCACTGTTTGCTAAAAGTTTAACCATTTTCCAAATCAATTTTGAAGAAAAAACAACCTGGCACCCCTAAATTTTAAAATGGACTCCTGTTATATATAAGGAGGAAGATTCCATTTGGTACAAAAAGGGTGAATGACTACATGTATTATACTTTATTGGGATTTTTATAGCGGTATATTCGCTATAGGGGTAACTTGTTAGAGAACAATAGTGTTGTTATAGCGAGGGTCCTCTGTAGTTAAGGCTCTGTTCTAGACACCACGTCTCACGCTTTTTGGGGTTTTCTGTATTACATGGGTCTGGATACATCAGTCTGGTTTTGTTATCAAATAGTCATTAACCCTTCTCTTGCTGAATATTCATTCAAGTCACACCCATTTCTGTCTATCAACCAATCAAATTACTTGATGTAATTTATTGCTACAAATTCATAAACTGAATGCCAAACAGTGTAGATCCTGATCAGATGGCTTCTTCAGAAGCCATCTGATCTGGATCTACACTGTTTGCAAAGATAGGGGTTGTCGTGAACAGCAAGATAAGGGTTAAGCTTTATTTTCCATATTGACATGCATACAAATGCATACTAAATACAGACACGGATATGAACACTTCTTGCAGATGTTAGAAGACCAGTGGCATCAAATGTAAATGAATCAATACTTATCAAACTATCAAGGACCTCACGACCTCTGTTGTTGGGGTCCAAAGCAGAAGCCGTGTTTGTTTGTTAAGATTAAACAGAAAAATTACCTATTGTCATTTTCTGTTTTGGGATCCATCTTTTAACCGTGTTAAATTACATCCTAAACTGTCTGACATACTTTTCAGCATTCGGACTAAATCCCCTATTTATTAGAAGGGAGATGTCCAAATTTAATGATTGAAAATAGTTCACTTCAGAAACTCAGGCATGAAGGAGTAAAATCTCATCTTGGCTGTTCCTCTGTCGCGAAGATGACATCTGAGGTCCAGCAGTTTGCCTAGTGAGACATTCAGTCAAATCTCACCTTGATTGCTCCTCTGCCGCAAGGATGGCATCTGAGGTTCAGCTATTTGCCTAGTGAAACTTTCAGTCAAATCTCACCTAGGCTGTTCCTCTGTCGCAGGTCCAGCTGTTTACCTATCGAAACATTTAGTCAAATCGCACCATGACTGATCCTCGGTCGCAAGCCCCGGATGGCATCTGAGGTCTAGCTGTTTGCCTAGTGAGACAGTCAGTCAAATCTCACCTTGATTGTTCCTCTGCCGCAGGTCCAGCTTGCCTTGTGAAACATACAGTCAAATCTCACCTTGACTGATCCTCTGTTGCAAGGATGGCATCTGAGGTCCAGCTATTTGCCCAGTGAAACTTTCAGTCAAATCTCACCTTGACTGTTCCTCTGTCGCAAGGATAAAATCTGTGGTTCAGCTGTTTGCCCGGTGAAACATTCAGTCATATCTCACCTTGACTGTTCCTCTGTCGCAAGGATGAAATCTGAGGTAAAGCTGTTTGCCTATTGAATCATTCAGTCATATCTCACCTTGACTGTTCCTCTGTCGCAAGGATGAAATCTCAGGTAAAGCTGTTTAACTAGTGAAACATTCAGTCAGATCTCACCTAGGCTGTTCCTCTGTCGCAGGTCCAGCTGTTTACCTATCGAAACATTTAGTCAAATCGCACCTTGACTGATCCTCGGTCGCAAGCCCCGGATGGCATCTGAGGTCTAGCTGTTTGCCTAGTGAGACATTCAGTCAAATCTCACCTTGATTGTTCCTCTGCCGCAGGTCCAGCTGTTTGCCTTGTGAAATATTCAGTCAAATCTCACCTTGACTGATCCTCTGTCGCAAGGATGGCATCTGAGGTCCAGATGTTTCATTCAGTCAAATCTCACCGCGACTGTTCCTCTGTCGCAGGTCCAGCTGTTTGCCTAGTGAAACATTCAGTCAAAACTCACCTCGACTGATCCTCTATTGCAAGGATGGCATCTGAAGTCCAGTTATTTGCCTAGTGAAACTTTCAGTCAAATCTCACCTTGACTGTTCCTCTGTCGCAAGGAAAAATCTGAGGTTCAGCTGTTTGCCTATTGAAACATTCAGTCATATCTCACCTTGACTGTTCCTCTGTCGCAAGGATGAAATCTCAGGTAAAGCTGTTTAACTAGTGAAACATTCAGTCAGATCTCACCTTGGCTGTTCCTCTGTCGCAGGTCCAGCTGTTTACCTATCGAAACATTTAGTCAAATCGCACCTTGACTGATCCTCTATCGCAAGCCCCGGATTGCATCTGAGGTCTAGCTGTTTACCTAGTGAAACATTCAGTCAAATCTCACCTTGATTGTTCCTCTGTCGCAGTTCCAGCTGTTTGCCTTGTGAATTTCAGTCAAATCTCACCTTGACTGATCCTCTGTTGCAAGGATGGCATCTGAGGTCTAGCTGTTTACCAAGTGAAACATTCAATCAAATCTCACCATGTCTGTTCCTCTGCCGCAAGGGTGGCATCTGAGCTCCAACTATTTGCCTAGTGAAACTTTCAGTCAAATCTCACCTTGGCTGTTCCTCTGTCGCAAGGAAAAAATCTGTGGTTCAGCTGTTTGCCTAGTGAAACATTCAGTCATATCTCACCTTGACTGTTCCTCTGTCGCAAGGATGAAATCTGAGGTAAAGCTGTTTAACTAGTGAAACATTCAGTCAGATCTCACCTAGGCTGTTCCTCTGTCGCAGGTACAGCTGTTTGCCTATCGAAACATTTAGTCAAATCTCACCTTGACTGATCCTCTGTCGCAAACCCCGGATGGCATCTGAGGTCTAGCTGTTTACCTAGTGAAACATTCAGTCAAATCTCACCTTGATTGTTCCTCTGCCACAGGTCCAGCTGTTTGCCTTGTGAAACATTTAGTCAAATCTCACCTTGACTGATCCTCTGTCGCAAGGATGACATCTGAGGTCCAGCTGTTTCATTCAGTCAAATCTCACCGCGACTGTTCCTCTGCCGCAGGTCCAGCTGTTTGCCTAGTGAAACATTCAGTCAAATCTCACCTTGACTGATCCTCTGTTGCAAGGATGGCATCTGAGGTCTAGCTGTTTACCAAGTAAAATATTCAATCAAATCTCACCTTGTCTGTTCCTCTGCCGCAAGGATGGCATCTGAGGTCCAGCTATTTGCCTAGTGAAACTTTCAGTCAAATCTCACCTTGACTGTTCCTCTGTCGCAAGGATAAAATCTGAGGTTCAGCTGTTTGCCTATTGAATCATTCAGTCATATCTCACCTTGACTGTTCCTCTGTCGCAAGGATGAAATCTCAGGTAAAGCTGTTTAACTAGTGAAACATTCAGTCAGATCTCACCTAGGCTGTTCCTCTGTCGCAGGTCCAACTGTTTACCTATCGAAACATTTGGTCAAATCGCACCTTGACTGATCCTCTGTCGCAAGCCCCGGATGGCATCTGAGGTCTAGCTGTTTACTTAGTGAAACATTCAGTCAAATCTCACCTCGCTTGTTCCTCTGCCGCAGGTCCAGCTGTTTGCCTTGTGAAACATTTAGTCATATCTCACCTTGACTGATCCTCTGTCGCGAGGATGGCATCTGAGGTCCAGCTGTTTGCCTAGTGAAACATTCAGTCAAATCT
Organism: Lucinisca nassula; assembly: GCA_963580285.1. NCBI lineage: Eukaryota > Metazoa > Mollusca > Bivalvia > Lucinida > Lucinidae > Lucinisca > Lucinisca nassula. The sequence goes on from OY757014.1 coordinate 60,756,163, forward strand.
CACCGCGACTGTTCCTCTGCCGCAGGTCCAGCTGTTTGCCTAGTGGAACATTCAGTCAAATATCACCTTGACTGATCCTCTGTTGCAAGGATGGCATCTGAGGTCTAGCTGTTTACCAAGTTAAACATTCAATCAAATCTCACCATGTCTGTTCCTCTGCCGCAAGGATGGCATATGAGGTCCAGCTATTTGCCTAGTGAAACTTTCAGTCAAATCTCACCTTTACTGTTCCTCTATCGCAAGGATAAAAATCTGAGGTTCAGCTGTTTGCCTAGTGAAACATTCAGTCATATCTCACCTTGACTGTTCCTCTGTCGCAAGGATGAAATCTCAGGTAAAGCTGTTTAACTAGTGAAACATTCAATCAAATCTCACTTAGGCTGTTCCTTTGTCGCAGGTCCAGCTGTTTACCTATCGAAACATTTAGTCAAATCGCACCTTGACTGATCCTCTGTCGCAAGCCCCGGATGGCATCTGAGGTCTAGCTGTTTACCTAGTGAAACATTCAGTCAAATCTCACCTTGATTGTTCCTCTGCCGCAGGTCCAGCTGTTTGCCTAGTGTAACATTCAGTCAAATCTCACTTTGACTGATCCTCTGTTGCAAGGATGGCATCTGAGGTCCAGCTGTTTCATTCAGTCAAATCTCACCTTGACTGTTCCTCTGCCGCAGGTCCAGCTGTTTGCCTTGTGAAACATTCAGTCAAATCTCACCTTGACTGATCCTCTGTTGCAAGGATGGCATCTGAGGTCTAGCTGTTTACCAAGTGAAACATTCAATCAAATCTCACCATGTCTGTTCCTCTGCTGCAAGGATGGCATCTGAGGTCCAGCTATATGCTAGTGAAACTTTCAGTCAAATCTCACCTTGAATGTTCCTCTGTCGCAAGGATAAAATCTGAGGTTCAGCTGTTTGCCTATTGAAACATTCAGTCATATCTCACCATGACTGTTTCTCTGTCGTGAGGATGAAATCTGAGGTAAAGCTGTTTAACTAGTGAAACATTCAGTCAGATCTCACCTAGGCTGTTCCTCTGTCGCAGGTCCTGCTGTTTACCTATCGAAACATTTACTCAAATCGCAACTTGACTGATCCTCTGTCGCAAGCCCCGGATGGCATCTGAGGTCTAGCTGTTTACCTAGTGAAACATTCAGTCAAATCTCACCTTGATTGTTCCTCTGCCGTAGGTCCACCTGTTTGCCTTGTGAAACATTTAGTCAAATCTCACCTTGACTGATCCTCTGTCGCAAGGATGGCATCTGAGATTCAGCTGTTTGCCTAGTGAAACATTCAGTCAAATCTCACCGCGACTGTTCCTCTGCCGCAGGTCCAGCTGTTTGCTTAGTGAAACAGTCAGTCAGATCTCACCTTGACTGATCCTCTGTTGCAAGGATGGTATCTGAGGTCTAGCTGTTTACCAAGTGAAACATTCAATCAAATCTCACCATGTCTGTTCCTCTGCCCCAAGGGTGGCATCTGAGGTCCAGCTATTTGCCTAGTGAAACTTTCAGTCAAATCTCACCTTGACTGTTCCTCTGTCGCAAGGAAAAATCTGAGGTTCAGCTGTTTGCCTATTGAAACATTCAGTCATATCTCACCTTGACTGTTCCTCTGTCGCAAGGATGAAATCTCAGGTAAAGCTGTTTAACTAGTGAAACATCCAGTCAGATCTCACCTAGGCTGTTCCTCTGTCGCAGGTCCAGCTGTTTACCTATCGAAACATTTAGTCAAATCGCACCTTGTCTGATCCTCTATCGCAAGCCCCGGATGGCATCTGAGGTCTAGCTGTTTACCTAGTGAAACATTCAGTCAAATCTCACCTTGATTGTTCCTCTGCCGCAGGTCCAGCTGTTTGCCTTGTGAAACGTTCAGTCAAATCTCACCTTGACTGATCCTCTGTTGCAAGGATGGCATCTGAGGTCTAGCTGTTTACCAAGTGAAACATTCAATCAAATCTCACCATGTCTGTTCCTCTGCCGCAAGGGTGGCATCTGAGGTCCAACTATTTGCCTAGTGAAACCTTCAGTCAAATCTCACCTTGGCTGTTCCTCTGTCGCAAGGATAAAATCTGTGATTCAGCTGTTTGTCTAGTGAAACATTCAGTCATATCTCACCTTGACTGTTCCACTGTCGCAAGGATGAAATCTGAGGTAAAGCTGTTTAACTAGTGAAACATTCAGTCAGATCTCACCTAGGCTGTTCCTCTGTCGCAGGTCCAGCTGTTTGCCTACCGAAACATTTAGTCAAATCGCACCTTGACTGATCCTCTGTCGCAAACCCCGGATGGCATCTGAGGTCTAGCTGTTTACCTAGTGAAACATTCAGTCAAATCTCACCTTGATTGTTCCTCTGCCGCAGGTCCAGCTGTTTGCCTTGTGAAACATTTAGTCATATCTCACCTTTACTGATCCTCTGTCGCGAGGATGGCATCTGAGGTCCAGCTGTTTGCCTAGTGAAACATTCAGTCAAATCTCACCGCGACTGTTCCTCTGCCGCAGGTCCAGCTGTTTGCCTAGTGAAACATTCAGTCAAATATCACCTTGACTGATCCTCTGTTGCAAGGATGGCACCTGAGGTCTAGCTGTTTACCAAGTGAAACATTCAATCAAATCTCACCATGTCTGTTCCTTTGCCACAAGGATGGCATCTGAGGTCCAGCTATTTGCCTAGTGAAACTTTCAGTCAAATCTCACCTTTACTGTTCCTCTGCTGCAAGGATAAAATCTGAGGTTCAGCTGTTTGCCTATTGAAACATTCAGTCTCATCTCACCTTGACTCTTCCTCTTTCGCAAGGATGAAATCTCAGGTAAAGCTGTTTAACTAGTGAAACATTCAGTCAGATCTCACCTAGGCTGTTCCTCTGTCGCAGGTCCAGCTGTTTACCTATCGAAACATTTACTCAAATCGCACCTTGACTGATCCTCTGTCGCAAGCCCCGGATGGCATCTGAGGTCTAGCTTTTTACCTAGTGAAACATTCAGTCAAATCTCACCTTGATTGTTCCTCTGCCGTAGGTCCACCTGTTTGCCTTGTGAAACATTTAGTCAAATCTCACCTTGACTGATCCTCTGTCGCAAGGATGGCATCTGAGGTCCAGCTGTTTGCCTAGTGAAACATTCAGTCAAATCTCACCGCGACTGTTCCTCTGCCGCAGGTCCAGCTGTTTGCCTAGTGAAACAGTCAGTCAGATCTCACCTTGACTGATCCTCTGTTGCAAGGATGGTATCTGAGGTCTAGCTGTTTACCAAGTGAAACATTCAATCAAATCTCACCATGTCTGTTCCTATGCCGCAAGGATGGCATCTGATGTCCAGCTATTTGCCTAGTGAAACTTTCAGTCAAATCTCACCTTGACTGTTCCTCTGTCGCAAGGAAAAATCTGAGGTTCAGCTGTTTGCCTATTGAAACATTCAGTCATATCTCACCTTGACTGTTCCTCTGTCGCAAGGATGAAATCTCAGGTAAAGCTGTTTAACTAGTGAAACATCCAGTCAGATCTCACCTAGGCTGTTCCTCTGTCGCAGGTCCAGCTGTTTACCTATCGAAACATTTAGTCAAATCGCACCTTGTCTGATCCTCTATCGCAAGCCCCGGATGGCATCTGAGGTCTAGCTGTTTACCTAGTGAAACATTCAGTCAAATCTCACCTTGATTGTTCCTCTGCCGCAGGTCCAGCTGTTTGCCTTGTGAAACGTTCAGTCAAATCTCACCTTGACTGATCCTCTGTTGCAAGGATGGCATCTGAGGTCTAGCTGTTTACCAAGTGAAACATTCAATCAAATCTCACCATGTCTGTTCCTCTGCCGCAAGGGTGGCATCTGAGATCCAACTATTTGCCTAGTGAAACTTTCAGTCAAATTTCACCTTGGCTGTTACTCTGTCGCAAGGATATAATCTGTGGTTCAGCTGTTTGCCTAGTGAAACATTCAGTCATATCTCACCTTGACTGTTCCACTGTCGCAAGGATGAAATCTGAGGTAAAGCTGTTTAACTAGTGAAACATTCAGTCAGATCTCACCTAGGCTGTTCCTCTGTCGCAGATCCAGCTGTTTGCCTATCGAAACATTTAGTCAAATCGCACCTTGACTGATCCTCTGTCGCAAACCCCGGATGGCATCTGAGGTCTAGCTGTTTACCTAGTGAAACATTCAGTCAAATCTCACCTTGATTGTTCCTCTGCCGCAAGTCCAGCTGTTTGCCTTGTGAAACATTTAGTCAAATCTCACCTTGACTGATCCTCTGTCGCAAGGATGGCATCTGAGGTCCAGCTGTTTGCCTAGTGAAACATTCAGTCAAATCTCACAGCGACTGTTCCTCTGCCGCAGGTCCAGCTGTTTGCCTAGTGAAACATTCAGTCAAATCTCACATTTACTGATCCTCTGTTGCAAGGATGGCATCTGAGGTCTAGCTCTTTACCAAGTGAAACATTCAATCAAATCTCACCATGTCTGTTCCTCTACCGCAAGGATGGCATCTGAGGTCCTGCTATTTGCCTAGTGAAACTTTTAGTCAAATCTCACCTTGACTGTTCCTCTGTCGCAAGGATAAAATCTGAGGTTCAGCTGTTTGCCTAGTGAAACATTCAGTCATATCTCACCTTGACTGTTCCTCTGTCGCAAGGATGAAATCTGAAGTAAAGCTGTTTAACTAGTGAAACATCCAGTCAGATCTCACCAAGGCTGTTCCTCTGTCGCAGGCCCAGCTGTTTGCCTATCGCAACATTTAGTCAAATCGCACCTTGACTGATCCACTGCCGCGAGCCCCGGATGGCATCTGAGGTCTAGCTGTTTACCTAGTGAAACATTCAGTCAAATCTCACCCCGATTGTTCCTCTGTCGCAGGTCCAGCTGTTTGCCTAGTGTAACATTCAGTCAAATCTCACCTTGACTGATCCTCTGTCGCAAGGATGGCATCTGAGGTCTAACTGTTCGCCTAGTGAAACATCAAGTCACATCTCACCATGACTGTTCCTCTGCCGCAAGGATGGCATCTGAGGTACAGCTATTTGCCTAGTGAAACATTCAGTCAAATTTCACCTTGACTATTACTGTGTAGCAAGGATGACATCTGAGGTTGAGCTTTTAGCCTTGTGAAACATTCAGTAAAATCTCACCTTGACTGTTCCTCTGTCGCAAGGATGGCATCTTAGGTCCAGCTGTTTGCCTAGTGAAAGATTCAGTCAAATCTCACATTGACTATCGCAAGGATTAAACCTGAGGTTCAGCTGTTTGCCTAGTGAAACATTCAGTTATATCTCACCTTGTCGCAAGGATGAAATCTGAGGTCCAGCTGTTTGCCTAGCGAAACATTCAGTCATATCTCACCTTGTCTGTTCCTCTGTCGCAAGGATGAAATCTGAGATCAAGTTGTTTGCCTGGTGTATCATTCAGTCAAATCTCACATTGACTGTTGCTCTGTCAATAAATTAAATCTGAGGTTCAGCTGTTTGCCTAGTGAGACATTTACACAAATCTCAATTTGACTGTTCCTCTGTCACAAGGATGAAATCTTAGGTCTAGCTATTTGCCTAGTGAAACATTCAGTCAAATTTCAACTTGAAAGTTCCCCTGTCGCAAGGATGAAATCTGGGACTTTAATTTTAATATGCTCACCAACGATAAGAAGAAATTAACAGAGCTAATGAACCAGTACAACCTCCAGTACAACCTAAAACAAATTATACAGAAAAGCTCCTCATCCCTTATTGACCTGTTTCTTTTTTTCGCAACGAAGCAAGTGTTCTTTACAGCGGAGTAATGGACCCATTTATCCCCGAGCAGGTGAGATACCATTGTCCGATTCTTGCGTTGCTTAAATTCTTTCGCCCGGAATCTAAACTTATAAAGAGAAAAATTTGGAATTATGAGCGAGCAGATTTCAACTTATTTCGTGATCTACTGTCCTCCACTGATTTGATAAATAAGACTGAAAATGATACAGATATTGACAGTAATTTGGACCATATAAATCAAGCCCTTCGAGAAGCCAGCCAAACCTCTATCCCCAACAAAATTGCTACCATTAGACCGGACACTCATCCATGGATAACTTGTGCTATTAGAAGACTTATACGTAAGTGGACACGTATTTAATCGTAAATATGAGCCCCGCCAAGCGAATTTGTGTCTTCGAGCATTCCGTCATGACACATTTTAACTGCGCATGCCCAGCCATTCAGAGGGGCCAGGGTTATGGCTTTCTGTCTGAAGGTTCCTCTTAATTCACTGCTTGTATGAGCCAGCAGCGAAGGTTCTGGCGAGACTGCGCGGATGCGCAGGCTCGCCTGAACCTTCGCTGCTCGCATAGGTGATAACTACCAAGATCGCTTGACGGGGCCCATATAAGCAAACCTCAAACAATCACTACTGGGAAAAATTCAAACTTTTACGCAATGCATGCACCCGCGAAATTAGGGACTCTAAGAAAAAATATTTTGATAAACTCGAATCACAACTAACTGCCACAGATTTGAGTTCTACACCGTTTTGGAAAACATCAAAGCAATTATTAAATATTGACAAACGTTCTACAAGTATTCCCACCCTTTCACAAAATGGGGAACTCGCCGAAGAAGGTGAACAAAAGGCAAACATGCTAAATAATTATTTTTCGCTCATAACTTTGATAAATGATCAGAATATGCAGCCGCCTCAGCTCCCTCTAGCTACAGACACAGTCCTAGATTCCATTTTTTTATCAGTACAAGATGTTACTGATGTACTCAATAATAATCTGGATGTGAAGAAAGCATGCGGTCCAAACCATCTCAATCCTCGCCTTCTCAGAGAGAAAGGCCTTTCTATTCTGTTTAACAGATCGTTTCGTCAAGGTTATTTCCCACCTCCGTGGAAGGATGGCTATCTTATACCTATCTACAAAAAGACGATAAATCATTGCCGTCAAACTATCGACCTATATCTCTTCTTGACCCCGTTGGAAAAGTAATATAACGTTTTGTCCATAAACACCTCTACAACTACATTTGCGAAAATCAGCTACTCACTCCATTTCATTCCGGGTTTATTCCTGGTGATTCGACAACCTATCAGTTGTTGCATACATATCATACGTTCTGTGAAACTGTCGATTCTGGAAATGAGGTCCGTACGGTATTTTGCGACAATAGTAAGGCGTTCGACAGAGTCTGGCCCCGAGATCTCCTATACAAATTTCTTCCGCATAGGCTGTTCTGAACAAGTTCTCAAATGGTTTTCTAGTTGTCTCTCAGGCAGACGTCAGTGTGTTGCTCTCTGCGGAACCATATCTGACTGGGCACCAGTCCTTGCTGGCGTCCCCCAGGGTTCAATACTTGGTCCCCTTCTATTTATCATATTCGCAGATGACACAATTTTGTATATTGTCTTTGAAAATCACAGACCGCTGCTATTACTTTAAATTTAGATCTAGAAACTATATCCAAATGTGCTTCGGATTGGCTTGTCGACTTCAACGAACGCAAAACAGTATCACTGTTAATATCTAAAAACATAATCATGTGGCCCACCCACATCTTATAATGAACAATACCCTTCCCCCGAATCTACCTGCCATAAGCACCTTGGCCTTACCTTTTCAAACACCTGTGACTGGGCTAAGCATATCAATAGGATATCCGAGACAGCATGGTCTAGAATAAACCTTCTTCGTGCACTTAAATTTCGAATTCATAGGAATGCACTTGAACGTATGTACTTTCCTTTTATACGACCTTTCCTCGAGTACAGCGACGCAGTCTGGGACAACTGAACGAATGCATGCAAAACGCAGTTAGTGTCTATTCATAACGAGGCAGCAAGAATAATAGCCGGAGCAACAAAGCTCTGCAGTATCCAAAACCTTTTATCAGAACTTGGATGGGAAACCCTACAAGAACGGAAAACCAAGCACAAACTTGTTATTCTTTATAAAATCTCCAAAGGCCTTACATCAGAATATCACATACTGCCACCCCTTGTAAGAGACTCGAATCCATATAACGCAACGCAAACAATATTCACTCGATTCCTACTCGCATTAACTGGTTCTTCAACTCATTTTCTCGTGCACTATAAGAGCTTGGAATGATTTGGCTGAAGATATCAGGGCTGCCAATTCCGATGCATCTTTTAAATATCGCTGAAACAGTAATATTAAAAAAAAAACACCGAAATATTTTAATGCCGGTTCAAGAATTGGCCCAATTTTAGCACTTAACTCACATTTATATCGTAAAAACATTGTTCCACGCCCTTTGAGCGAATGTGGTGCCTTTGAAAGTCCTTACCATTTTCTCTTTCAATGTGCCAGGTATTCGGCAATCAGAAATACTTACCTGAACAAATACCTTCACAATCATTCTACACATGAGTTACTTTTTGGTTTTGGGTAAAGAAATGTCAACTGACATTGACAATGAATCTTTCTGGTCGGACCCATCGGAGTTCAACTGTTGGTTTTCTTTTGCTCCAGCATTTCAGTGGTTTCTTGCTGTTGAGTCCTCACCGTTGTTTCATCTCTGTGGTTGTTTGATTATTTGTGTTCACGGAGTTATTTGTCTAAATCGCGACAGAAGTAAGGGCGAGAATTGTGGCCACGTAAAATCGATTCAAGCCCACCCCCCCCCCACTCCCCACACCACATTGGAATTCGTTTCCACTGACCGTTCCAATGCGGTTCTTCTGTCGCGGTTTATTTTTGTTATGGTTTGTCTTTGGGTGTTTGTGATGCTTATATTATTTTATTTTGGATAGCCTACTGGCCATTTTGTGGGAAAGTAACTGTCCTGTTGACTTTCCGCTATTGATATGTTTCCATTATGTCTGTTGTTTCATGTTTGTGTTTCTTTCCCTTTGGTGTCTCTGATGGGAGCTGTGGGTTGATTGTATCGAATCCTGATTATTGCTTTCACTTCTATTTTATTCCTTAGTGTGCAAGAATATATTTTAAAATCCAAGCGTTTTGGTTGAAGAGAGTGCTATTTTTGGTACTATCTTACTTCTTTTATGAAGAAAGATATCCGATATTATCTTCATGAGAACTGGAATGATCTCTATGTGTCTGTCCGTCCGTCAGTCCGTCTGATTGTCTGTATGCCTGTCTGTCTGTGTCTGTACCTCGTTTGTCTGTTTGACTGTGTTTGTTTTTCTCGAATTGTCTGCATGTCTGTTTCCAGTCTATCTTTGATGCATTCGATGCTTCTAAACACTCCCTGACCATTAAGATATCATTGCCTGTTTTTGTATTTATTCTAACCAGGAGATGGCCACTGCACAAGCCTTTGGCTTAATGTCAAATCCGGGATAATATATATTTGTCTGTTACATATACATGCCATTAAAGCAATTAAAATAAAGTTTAAAGCAAGGATGGAATCTGAGGTCCACCTGTTTGCGTAGTGAAACATTCAGTCAAATCTCACCTTGGCTGTTGCTCTGTCGCAAGGATAAAATCTGAAGTCTAGCTGTTTGCCTGGTGTAACATTCAATCAAATCTTACCTTGACTGTTCCTCCGTCGCAAGGATGAAATCTTAGGTCTAGCTGTTTGCCCAGTGAAACATTCAGTCAAATTTCACCTTGGCGGTTCTTCCGTCGCAAGGATGAAATCTGAGGTCTAGCTGTTTGCCTAGTGATACATTCTGTCAGATCTCACCTTTGCTGTTTTAGCCGGTCGGTTTACCTATCCACACTTTTCTTGGTTTTGTTTGTTTGATTTGAGGTTTAACGTCCCCGTCAACACAATTTAGGTCATTTTGGAGACGTTGCTTCTAATTTTGTGGGACTTTTACCCGACATTGAGATGAAATGACATCTCAATCCCTGCCGCAGAACGAAACCAAAAGGGTTTATAAGCATGGTCGGGCCGACTCGCAGCAATTTTCCTGGGTAGGCTTAGACCTAAGCAGATGTGTGATCGGTATCAGCTCTGCGGGGAAGCATCATGCAGCCCAATCTATTTCTCCGAGCCCCGATGGGCGGGTCACTTTTCTTGGTATTCCATCTTTTTTATGAACAATGTCGAAAAACTTTCTTACTTTTTAAGATAGATTACCCATTTTATACTGAGATTTTTTTTACTTAGATGGTTTTCCATCTTGTAACTGACTGCCGAATATTGTTATTCTTAAAAACACAAGGACCATGGAATAATTACCTCCCTTCAATTGTACATACAAGAGCCATAGTTTGAAAAAGAACCAATAAATTAATAACTGCTATTAGTTGTGATATTTCTGGTGTAATATCGTTCATCGGAAGTATGGTAAGAATCATTGATGAGAGGATATTGTTTGAGTTATATCATTTTCTTGTCAAATCCTTCCTCCATAAACACATATATTGCTTACGCACAGACAATAATACCATTCACGTCTCGACATGGGAAAATCTGTGTTTATCTAGGATCATATCTGCCCATTCAAAAGACCTGCAACTGCTTCAGGAGTAATCGAGCAAACTTGTGGCATGTATTATGACTATCAGCAGTTTACTGCAGTTTACTGCTGATAGTCATATATACATACAGCAAGTTTAAAAAGAAGTTTCAAAGAACTATATTTTATTCTGTACATGTGAAAGATAAGTTTAAAGGATCACAGTCGCCATCTCCCGTGATAACATCCCATGTATCCGACTAGACTGTCGAAGAGGAAATGGATATATAGGCTAAACCATATTAGAAGTTTCCTTGGTAATGAGATCGAGACAAGCCCATCATATTACGATAACACACCCGTGAGATATAGTGCATTTTTTCCTCATCTCCAAAATAGCTACTTTTCCGATGAAAAACCGTGATGTTTTTCATATTTGTACTGCAAACATAGATTGTAGGTGCTCGTTACATTGAGGCGTTTCTAACGAGGACCCACACGCTATGTCTTGAAGAAGAAATAAGGAAAATAATGTATACCCACATAAACCCCAGTGTTCTCTATATAAAGTGGGGTTTAAGCGGGTGTTCATTTCACGGACATGATCACGTAATGATATCGGCGCACTGGTCATCCATCAGTGATCATATACGAGGGCTCACATTAGGCAATACAGAAAGGGCCCACACTGTTCGTATTAGCGTTAACCCATAACCCCTTTTAACCCCACCATGCTGACATTTCGATATGTTGTACTTTTCCCCATTTTTCAGCCTTTGTGTTGCATGATTTTAATGTTTAACCATGGATTCAGAAGCAGAATGGCAAACTGTATAGATCCTGATCAGCTGGCTTCCGAAGCCAGCTGATCTGGATCTATACTGTTTTTGAAAAAGAAGAAGACATATCCGGTATTCAGCATGGCGAGAGGTAAACTGAACAGTTTTTATTTGATTTGAGGTTTAACGTCCCCGTCAACACTGAAAAGGTCATTTTGGGGACGTTGCTTCCAATTTTGTGGGACTTTTACCCGACATTGAGATGAAATGACATCTCAAGACCTGTCGCCCAATGAAACCAATAGGGTTTATTAGCATGGACGGTCCGCCTCGCACCGCGGTTCCTGGACAGGCTTAGATCCTCTAAGCGGTTTACCAGTACTAGTGTGCGGGCCGTATCCAGCTCTGCGTGGAAGCATCATGCAGCCCATATATTTCTTCAAGCCCCTATGGGTGGGGGCGATAAACTGAACAGAATCCGGTAGGAGTCTACTTTGAAATTTATGGGTTTCAGGCTTAGTTATTTTGTACAGTAAAATTCCTTTAATAAGACCACATTAAGGACTGTCCAAAGTGGTCTTTTACATTTTGAACAGTCACAAAGGTGGTCTCTTCCCAGCAAACACTGAGTTCAGAAGAAACACAGAAAGAATTAGCTGTAATTTAATGTGCACCATGGTCTTATTAGCGGAATTTCGCTGTAAATGGAGAACTTTTGAAATCAGTAAAGGCCCTGATAACATCCCGAGTCTACCCTATTTCCCAAAGTCCCGTTTAGGGGTTTCCCATCTAATTCATAACGATAACAAGTCCGCTAGATGAATACCCCTCTAGCCGATCAGGAGGACGCGGGTTCGATACCTGCCGGGGTCGGCAACATTCTTTCGTGGAGATCGATCATGAAATCTTTTCTACGGTCATTCTGTCCCTTCTGCTGATTCAAGAAGGGCAGTTGTCAGTTTCTGGCGAAAGAATGTGCGCTTTACTGGTTAACCGCTTACGTATAAGCTTGCTTTCGGCCCCGCCCACCGGGGCTTGAAGAAATAGATGGGCTGCATGATGCTTCCACGCAGAGCTGAAACCGACTGCACACGAGTACTGGTAAAACGCTTAGAGGATTTAAGCCTGCGTAGGAAAAGTGGTGCGAGTTGGACCGTCCATGCATATAAACCCTATTGGTTTCATAGGGCGACAGGGCATGAGATGTCATTTCAACTCAATGTCGGGTAAAGGTCCCACAAAATTTGAAGCAACGTCTCCAAAATGACCAAAACAGTGTTGACGAGGACGTTTAACTTCAAATCAACCAACTAACCAACGTATAAGCTTGCCCAGAAAAGTAGGGATAGGTAAACTGACCGGCTCAAAAATGACCTAAATTGTATTGACTGGACCGTTAAACGTTAATACAAACAAATAAACAAATGAATGAATGCCCCTCTAAACCCCACTTTATTAAGAGAAATCTGGGGTTTAGAACTCATGAGCATACATCATTTTGCTTATTTCTGCTCCAAGATAAAGGTTGTGGGTACTCGTTAGAACCTCCGTTCTCACGCCACGCCATGGAACGGAATGAATCGTGAATTTCCGAGAAAGCGTCCTGATGTTTACCCACAGACATTCTCGTTATACGTGAACTTAGCGAGATTCCATTACTACGCGAATCTAACTTAGTTAAAAAAGGATTTTTAATGTATTAGGAAAAGAGATTACTTTTATTTATAAAATTAAAATCATTGTAAGATCTGGACAACAGTGTAACAGAATACAAAAGTGACATTATTCCAAGAAAATCGCTAATGTGTTTCTTTGGCAACCAAACATGGAATGTCGCGTGGTTTGAAATAATATTATATAGCAGTCTATGGGGCATACAGGCATGTCATTTAACCCATTTCAGACTGGAAACCCCTAAACGGGTACCTTGGCAAACAGTGCAGGCCCAGATGAGACGCCACAGAACGCGGCGTCTCATCAGGGCCTACACTATTTGCAGAAAGTCCAGCCATTTTCCAAATCAATTTTGAAGAAACCACAACCTATCACTCCTAAATCTAGAAATGAACTCCTGCTATATATAAGGAGGAAGATTGCATTTGGTACAAAAAGGGTTAAAATGCAGATGGAATCAATAAGATTTTATTCATGCATACTTATAAAATACATCGTATGAAAGATGAATACTTTTCGTGAATCTACAAAACAGGGATTTTTTTCTAGCTTGATGGGGTCAAGGGATTATATTGTTTTTCCTTCATAGTTTAAATATGAAAAAGCAATTCATTTCAAACAGGCATTAACCGTTTTTGTAACAAATGGAATCTTCCTCCTTATAAATAGCAGGAGTGCATTACAAAATTTAGGGATGTTATGTTGTGTTGTCTTCAAAATTTATTTGGAAAATGGCTTAACTTTTCGCAAACAGTGTAGGCCCTGATCGGACATCGCGTTCTGCGGCGTCTGATCTGGGCCTGCACTGTTTGCCAAGTTCCGGTACTAAATGGGTGAAAGAGAGAAACTGTTATTTTTTTCGGCAATTTCCGGCGAATTAAGGCAAACGTTCAACATGGCACCCACAACCTATGTTCGAAGTGTAATTTATCATTTCATCTGCATGTCGGGTAAAGTCCCACACAATTGGAAGCAACGTCTCCAAAATTACCTAATGCTGAATTTCCGTGCATTTTTTTTTTTTAAATATTTTTTTCATAAAGACAAACAGTGTTTGAAAAACATTACTTTAAAGGTAACATGGAGACGACAAAGCAGATGACAATTGTCGTGATTGACATTTTATGGGTTAAACTGAAACGAGGTCTGACAGGAAAAAAACAATCACTAGTCTGAGTTCAGCTGTCATACATACTTCTAAAAATTTAGTAGCCTCCGTGGTGTAGTGTTTTTGTCTTTTAAGATACTAACAAGTAAAAAATTGCTCCATGTTGGAGCAAAGGAGGAAGCGCTGCGGAAAAAAAAAAACTTTTGTTTTATACCTTTAATTTCATTAAAATGTTTCATAATTTTGCATGTCTTTAAATGGTTGGACCTTTGTTTGTATTGGAGTTTAACGGCCCAGTGAACACTATTTAGGTCAATATTGAGCCGATCGGTTAACCTATGGCAAGCTTTTATAAGCGGCTAACCAGTACAGTGTATATTCTTCCGCCAGAAACTGACAACTGCCCTTCTTGAATCAGCGGAAGGGAGAGAATGAAACATCGCGAGCAGGTCATAAAGAACATTTCGCCGCAAATAAGCAACCGAATACTTCAGAAATTTTGAATGACTTCAGAATGATCTCTGTGAGGTCTGTCTATCACCAGTCAATGACACATTACCTGATTGGTCGTCAGTATCCCCTCGCAACAAAGTTACGGTGGATATATAGCATCTCTGCCGTGCGTCCGTGTGCGGGTGTTGGTGTTTGTCCGTGTGTCCGGAACCTTGTGAACAGGATTGAAGACAAAGCCATCAGCGAAGAAGCATCAAACCTTCCAGAAGTGTTCCACAGGGAGAGAGGATAAATCCTATTGATTTTCAAGGGCAAGGGTCAGATGTCTAGCTCACAATGGACTTGACATTAAAGACGTTGTGAATAGGATAAAAGACAAAGCTATCATCACAGAAGCACCAAACATTCCACAAATGTTTCCCATGGAGAGAGGATCAACCTTTTTGAAATTCAAGGTCACGGGTCAAATGTCAAGATCACAATGGACTTGACATTAAGAACCTTGTGAACAGGATAGAAGACAAAGCTGTCATCATAGATGCATCAAACCTTCCGAATATATTTCCCACGGAGAGAGGATGAATCCTATTGATTTTCAAGGTCAAGGTTCGAATGTCAAGGTCACAATGGACTTGACATTAAAACAACTTGTGAACAGGATAGAAATATAATCATAGAAACATCAAACCTTCCAAAAATGTTCCCCGTGGATAGAGAATGAATCCTATTGGTTTTCAAGGTCAAGGGTCAGATGTCAAGGTCACAATGGACTTGACATTTAAAACCTTGTGAACAAGATAGAAGATAAAACTATTATCACAGAAGCATCAAACCTTCCACAATTGTCCCCATGGAGAGAGGATGAACACTATTCATTTCAAGGTCAAAGGTCAGGGTCACAGGTGACTTGACATTAAAAATCTTGTGAACAAAGTTATTATCATAGGAGCACCAAACATTCCGGAAATGGTCTCCATGGAAAGAGGATAAAGTCTATTGATTTTCAAGGTCAAGGGTCAAAGTTCAAGGTCACAATCAACCTTGTGAACAGGATAGAAGACAAAAACGATAATCATAGAAACATCATACCTTCCACGAATGTTCCCCATTGAGAGATGATGAATCCTATTGATTTTCAAGGTCAAGGGCCAAGGTCACAATAGACGACATTAAAGCATTGTGAACATGATAGAAGACAATTATCGTCATAGAAGCATCAAACCTTCCACAAATGTTCCCCATGGAGAGAAAATGAACCTTATATGGATTGGACATTAAAAACCTTGCGAACTAGATAGAAGACAAAAGCTATCATCATAGAAGCACCAACCTTCCATTAATGTTTCCCATGGAGAGAGAATGAACCCAATTGATTTTCAAGGTCAAGGGTCAAAGGTGAAGATCACAATGGACTTGACATCAAAATCATTGTGAAGAGGATAGAAGACAAAGCAGTCATCACAGAAGAATCAGTACTTCCACAAATGTTCCTCATGGAGAGGGTGAACCCTTTTGATTTTCAGGGTCAAAGGTCAAGGTTACAATAGACATAACATTAAAAACATTGGGAACAGGATAGAAGACAAAACAACCATCTTTGAATCATTCAACCTTCCATAAATGTTGCCCGTGGAGAGAGGATGTACCATATTGATGTTCAAGGTCAAGGATCAGATGTCATGGTCACAATGGACATGACATTGAAAACCTTGTGAATAGGATAGAAGACAAAGCTAGCATCACAGAAGCATCAAAAGTAATATTTTAATGTTTAATAGGTCTAATATATTCAGATTGGATTTAGATGTTGATGAGTTGTATGCAGATGCGAGGGACTGCCTTGTTTCTTTTCACGTAGTGACGAGGTGAACTTTGTGATCACTTTTCGTCCGTCTTGGGTCCGTAAACAATTTCTTTAAACGATAGCTCCTTCTATACCACTGATCGGATTTTGACCAAACATCACGGTGGTCCCTTTCAAAGTTGTTCAAATGATTCCGGTCCGTAGCACATCAAGGTCACAGGAGACGAAAATAGATTTTTTAATGATAACTTAAAATATCTTCTCCTCTGAAACTGCAAAGCCCAGGTCTTCGATATTTGGCGTGTAGCTTCATCTTGTGGACCTCTATCAAGATTGTTCAAATTATAGCCCTGGGGCCAAAATTCTTCCGCTCTGGGGCCTTTGGTTTTACATAGACTTATATAGGGAAAACCTTTAAAAATCTTCTTGTCTGAAACCAGAAGGCTCAGGTGTTTGATATTTGCTATGAAGCTTCGTTTTATGAACCTCTAGCAAGATTGTTCAAATTATGGCACTGGTGCCAAAATGCCCACACCCCGAGGCCTCTATCAAGATTGTTCAAATTATAGCACTGGGCCCAAAAATGCCCCAACCCCGAGGCCCTTTGATTTAACATGGACTTATATAGGGAAAACCTATAAAATCTCCTTGTCTGAAACCAGAAGGTTGAGGTGTTTGATATTTGGTATGAAGCTTTGTCTTGTAGACCTATCTACATGTATGTATCTATCTACTGATACTGCGTCGGTCACATTTGACCATTACCGCAGGTGTATATTATATACACTCCAGGGTTTTGCAGGAAGAAAGCCTACACAGTAATCATGCAATTACGGTAGGGATCTTTACCCTGCACAGTGTATGGTTCTCCCTGCACAGGGGGCTCCAGTTAATGTTCCGATCCGAAGGACGGTGCACTTTATGACATTCATAAACCTCAAGATTGTTCAAATTATAACCCTTGGGCACAAAATGCCCCCATCCCGTGGCCCTTTAGTTTGACATATATAGGAAAAAATCTTAAAAAAATCTTCTTCCATGAACCTGCAAGGCCCAGATCTTTGATATTTGGTGTGCGGCTTCATCTAGTGAACCTCTGCCAAGTTTGTTCAAATTAAAGCCCTGATGCCAAAAATGTTCCCGCTCAGGGGCCCTTGGTCTAATGGTCTAACATAGACATACATTGTTTTTTTTTTGTTGTTTTTTTTTGTTTTTGGTTTTACGGCCCTTTTAATATTATTTCACTCATATCGAGTCGATCGTTAATCAGAGGTGGGCGAAAACCGGAGTACCCGGAGAAAAACCACCTGACCTTCCGTTGCAGAACTTAGCGTCTCACATGTGACCCGAGCAAGGCTCGAACCCACAACGGTGAGAGACCTAAAGATTGAGAGTCAGCGCTCTTATCCACTAGACCACGGAGGCCCAGACATACAATGGGAAAACCTTTAAAAATCTTCTTGTCTGAAACCAGCAGGTGTTTGATATTTGGAATGAAGCTTTGCCTTGTGGATCTCTATCAAGAGTATTTTAACTATAGCCATGGGGCCAAAAATGCCCCCGCTCCGGGGCCCTTTGGTTTTACATAGACTTGCATGGGGAACACCTTTAAAACCTTCTTGTCTGAAAACAGATAGCTCAGGTGTTTGATATTTGATATGAAGCTTCGTCTTGTGGACCTCCATCCAGAATGTTCAAATTATAGCCCTGGGGCTAAAAATGCCCCGCCACGGGGCCCACTGGTTTTACATAGACTTATACAGGAAAAATCTTAAAATTATTCTCTTCTGAAACCGCAAGGCTCGGGTCTTTGATATTTGGTGTGTAGCTTTATCTAGTGGATTTCTACCAAGATTGTTCAAATTATAGCCCTTGCGCCAGAAATGTCCCGGCCGCCCCGGGGCCCTAGTGGATTTCTACCAAGATTGTTCAAATTATAACCCTTGTGCCAGAAATGTCCCCGCCCCGGCGCCCTTTATTTTCATATTGACTTATATAGGAAAAATCTTTAAAATATCTTCTTCTTTGAAACCGCAAGGCCCAGGTCTTTGATCTTTGGTGTGAAGCGTCATCTAGTGGATCTCTTTCACGATTGTTCATATTAAAGCCCTGGGGCCTAAAAGGGCCCTTTGGTTTTACATTAACTTATATAGGGAAAAATCTTCAAAAGCCTTCTTGTCTGATACCAGAAGGCTCAGATGTTTAATATTTGGTATGAAGCTTCGTCTTATGGACCTCTATCAAGATTGTTCAAATTATAGCACTGGGGCCAAAAATGCCCCGCCCCGGGGCCCTTTGGTTTTACATTGACTTATATAGGGAAAATCATAAAAACTCTTCTCTGAAACCACAAGGCCGAGGTTTTTTATATTTGGTGTGAAGATTCAACTAGCAGACCTCTACCAAGATTATTCAAATTATAGCCCTTGGGTCAAAATGGCCCCGTCCCGGGACCCACTGGTTTCCGGGGATAGATGTAGGGGCGGTTTTAACGGGCATCTACAATCTATCTTTAACTAGAAATAAGAAAAAAATAATAATATGTACCACCATTAACCCAGTTTTACTATTAAAAGTGGGGTTTAAGGGGCTCAAAATTATATTGGCGTGTTTTTCGGAAATCCAGGTAGCAGTCATTTACAATAAAAAAAATAAAAACAACAACAACAACAACAAAAAAAAAAAACGTTATTTGTGCCGCTGTGAGTTCAGAGTGTTGCCTACATGTTAGAGAATTATCTCTAGCGCTGTGGTGCAGTGGTAAAGCATCAGATTTGAGATCGAGAGGTAGCCGGTTCGATCCTCGCAAGCACCACGTGTTGTTGTTTTCTTGAGCAAGAAACGTTATCCACATTGCTTAGTACTGGTTCCTACCCAGGAAAAGAGGGCCACATGGAATATTAGTACTAGTACTAAATGTGTTACCCTATATATATATTGACTGAATCATGTGTTGGGTATTGCAAACAGTGTAGACCCATATCAGAACGCGGTGTCTGATCAGGGTCTACACTGTTTGCTTAAGGTATAACTATTTAACCCATTTTGCCCCGTAAACCCCTAAAGGGGTACCTTAGCAAACAGTGCAGGCCCAGATCAGACGCCGCGATCAGGGCCTACACTGCAAAACGTTCAGCCTTTTTCCCAATAAATTTTGAAGAAAACACAACTCGTCATCCCTAAATTTTGAAATGGGCTCCTGCTATATATAAGCAGGAAGATTCCATTTGGTACAAAGAGGGTTAAGGGTTAAACGAAACAGTTCAAGTTCCCCTTCAGGGCCATTTTTCCCATCTACACTCAGAGATACTCGACCTATCAGAACTGCCAGTGCTTTGATTTATTTACCCATAAACCCCTGAGTTTCCGGTGTGGACTGTACCATCACTGACTTTGGGCACGTCCATTCTACTAAAAATGGTATCTAGCTTTAAAGTGTTGTCAGGATGGCAAGTAATATATCCTAATAAGATGGCTCATTATGAGCCATCTCAACAGGATCTACTGTGTTTGCATAAGTATCTGTGCTGGTCTTCAGGGTTGAAAGGGTTAACCTTTGCTGTAGTAACAGGCTTAATTATTACGCAGTAAACAATAATTGGAATCGAAAGGGATAATTCTAAACCGTGGATTGTACCATTCTGTGTTGGAACACTGTCATCTATTTCAAAAACACATAGACATACCCTCATCTATTTCAAACACTGAATTTTAATTTTGGGACAATTCAACAACGAAATATCAGAAGTATATCCAAGACTGTACTGACAGATAATAAAACCGTAATCAAAACCGAATACCCTTTCGACGATTGAAACGAAAAACATAGTTCGTTCTTAAAAGTCCAGAATGTATCAATAAATAGAATGCGAATGGCAAAACTTCAGATTACAAATGTTTAATTAAATGTAGTCGCAAACTAAAATTGTTAAAAGTGTGTTTTAATTGTATATATAACCCGAACTTCTGTAACTGACAATTCGCTTACATCAATGAAAAGTCAAGTTTCATAAATACATAGTCCGTGTCTCAAACTCATCACAAATGGCGCTGCGTTGGTACGCAGCGCAATAACAACAATTTTCGTCTATTATGTTGTCTGCTGGATACTTTAAAAGAATACTTTAAAAGCCATTGTTGCAAGCAGTGTGGACCCAGGTCAGTCTGTTCCTCTACGGGCCGTCTGATCAGGATCCACACTCTTTGTCTGTTTGCCAATATATATTTGAAATGTTGGCAAGAAGATGCAGGAGACGACATATACATGCGACCTTTACACATGCATTTTAGTATCTTAAGGGTTAAATTGTATTTCTGCAATCTGATTCACCCTGTCATAAAAGCGAAATGATGGTCATTCTATCTTTCATCTTTCAAAATATGTTTGGTAAAAGAAGGAAATTAACAATACCCTTTGAACTAAAATGTGAAACACAAATGTCCCGAACCATTAGTTGTCAAACACAAAAATTAGGCCAAGGGTCGCAGTCAAGGTCACGGTCAAGTGTCACAGTGAGGATCAAAAATGTTTCTCGTGATGAATGAACACTCCTCTAAATCCCACTTTGTATAGAGAAAACTGGGGTTTACAGGGTATACAATGTCATTTGATTGCTTATTTCTGCTTCAAGACAAAGGTTGTGGATACTCGTTATTATCGCCAGAATGGGGCGGTTCTAACGAGCACAAACAACCTATGTTTGGAGTATACATAAGAAAAATATCACAAATTTTCATTTTTGGAGTTATGGATGAATGCATTATGTCACTCGGGTGTTATCGTAATGCTGGTCACAAGCAATACGCATGGCAAATATTATAGTCCGGGATTTGAGATCAGATTTCGAAACATTTAATGCACCCAAAATTCTCACGCTTTGTTTGTGCTGATTCATTAAGATAGATGCCTAACCTATATGACATGTGATTAGTTTGCAAATCTGGTGGGGAAAAGGGGTTGAAAATTCTATGAGTTACACCCACCCCCATGCGAATGGTATAGTTAGATTAAGTTTAGTTATGTGTAGCTTGCATTTACAACTGAATGTTGATTTATTGCAAAAGCCAACTCGAATACACCAAAATTCATGATATGACGTAACTACATCCGGTGTTACCACAAATTTTGACCATTGAAATTTTAACCCCACAAATTTGGAAAATTTTACACTATTTTCGCGCTAAATGATTTTTAGTACTGTTTCAAACAATGTATTTTTAGTCAGTATACCGAACGGTTATTTTTGCACGTACACGTAAAACCAGATGACCCTGTTTCAATCTGGTCATGAACAATGCACTCAGATACATATGGACCCTTTGGCCGCTTTTTCCTGTTGTGTCACAGATCGTGATAAAAATCCATATTAAAGCATACATAAAACAAATTATTTTACTGACGGGTCATAGATGTATCATAACAGGGATCAATAGATCTAATTGTGAAAAGTTACTGATGACCATTTCCTTCCAGTTTTTATTTAGTGAGGTAAATACACATCACCAAGAATATTTGTCAGCGGGTGAACTATCAAGTGTTTCTCCAAACTGGTGACTTGAATCAATTAACATTTAATCAATACATTGTATATTTCAAGATTCATTATCCAAAGTTTCTGGTTTGTGCTAAAGGCTCCCCAACTAACATCGACATTATATTTTAAACACGTAAATGTTACTGACCACTACAAAGTCTCTGGGTACTTTATTTTCTGGTAAGTCGCACGACTAAAAATAAATAGTACCCGAGGTTTACTGTAATGTAAAGCCACCCTATATATTGTTTGTTTTGGGTTTAAAGGCACGTCAACCCTTATTGGTCATTTTGTGTCCTCTCCCAGAGAAAAGGAGATACCGATTGGCCACAAAGGCCTTCTATGTCAAAGTAGAGGCCTCTAGGGGCTTGAAGAAATATATGGGCTGCATGATGCTTCCGCTTAGAGCTGAATCCAACCCGCACACTAGTACCGGTAAACCACTTTGAGGATCTAAGCCTGTCCAGGAACCGCGGTGCGAGGCGGACCGTCCATGCTAATGAATCCTATTGGTTTCATTGGGCGACAGGGCTTGAGATGTCATTTCATCTTAATGTCGGGTAAAAGTCCCACAAAATTGGAAGCAAAGTCTCCAAAATGACCTTTACAGTGTTGACGGGGACGTTAAACCTCAAATCAATCAAACAAACAATGTCAAAGTAGAAGTGGAGGCAATGATCAGGAATCGATACAATTAACTCACAGCTCCCATCAGAGACACCAAAGGGAAAGAAACACAAACATGAAACAACAGACCCAAATTGAAACATCAATAGCGGACCGCCAAAAGGACAGTTACTTTCCCACAAAATGACCAACAGGCTATCCAAAATAAAACAACATAAGCGACACAAACACCCAAAGACAAACCATAACAAAAATAAACCGCGACAGAAGTCAGCGGAAACGATTTCCACTGTGTGGCTTAAATCGATTTTACATGGCCACAATCCTCGCCCTTACTTCCGTCTCGATTAAGACAAATAAATTGTTCAGTCCGCATGAAGGCCTCCTAACTCATCAGTGCAACACAAAAATCAAACAACCACAGAGACGAAACAAAGGTGAGGACTCGACAGCAAGAAACCACTGCAATGCTGGAGCAAAAGAAAACCAACAGTTACACTCCGATGGGCCCGACCAGAGACAGAGCTTCAGTAACCAACCAAAATAAGCCTTTACGTTGGAACCATCATAGAATATGAGGCCTGACCCACCGGCGTGCAGTTAAAGAGGGAAGCAAAGTTGTCAATCGTGATTGGGTTAAGTTTCATGCATGCAGTCCGCCATTAGGAGTTATCATGATTTGAAAAACAGAGTTTAAGCCATGATCAGGAATCTATACAACATATCTTGCTCGATCCTCCCATTCAAAACGCCAAAATGAAAACGTCACGAATGGAAAGCCATAAGGACAGTTATATCTCCCCACGTGGCCAAACGGCTATCCAAAATGAAAAGGCATTTGCAAAACATACAGAATGACCGCCTTGGATCGGGGTCAGTAAGAAGAAGTTTTACGGGGGGGGGGGGGGGGTTCGGCTGGGGCGCGGGGGGGGGCACTATATTTGATTTATGGTGGCCACAATCCTCGCTCTTGGTTGTCTTGGTTAAACCGATAAGTTGTTCAGTCTGCATGATGGATTTCTAGCTCATCAATGCAACATCTCCGAGAACATAAAATCAAACGGATAAGGAGGTGAAACAACGATGATGACTCGACAGCATGAAATAGCTAGAATGCTGCAGCAAAGGAAACTCAACAGTTAGGCTCCGTTTAGCCCTACCAGAGACAAAGCATCAGACACCTACCTTCAGGCGTTCTTTTGGAAATGAGTTCGTACATATGAAAGGAACTAGGCGGGCGGGTTAATTCACTCGAGGTTGAAACATTTTGAACATAATAGATGTTACGATTCCTGCGTAAATCAAGTTTCTTCTTCTACAGGGCTGGAACATCGGGTTCAACACAGACTCATGACTGACCTTTTCTGCATCTTCATGTAACTTGGTGACCTCAATTTGCGCGTGCTTGCCTAAAGATCGACCAAAACCAGAGTCATTCAATCAGCAAATAAGCTGGAGTATATAAAATCCGCAGTTGGAGAATTACATGCTGATTTTTTTTAAATTTAGTAGAGTATCTTTTTCTGCAGCAAATTAATGGCAAAAGCCAATACAATAACCTCTGAAACATTTAAGAAAGTCGTTCCACCAAATACTATATAATGTTTCTTTTTTGTCGGCACTAAAATTTCGCAGACCTTCAGTCAAAAGGAGACTGGATTGTTCAGAAGCGTAAACTCATTAAAATACGTCTTTCCTTCAATTATGAAATACTGGACAAAAATCTGCCAACCCTTTGAAAGAAGACTGAAATAGGGCCGCGTTTGGTATCTTCACTGAACATTGTCGTCTTTCAGAGGTATTGCTGTCATGGTAACTTCATACCAACCTACCACTGGTTATCGAAGGCTAAGCAATAAAAGACAATCCAAACAAGCGCAATCAGTAAAGCAGAAAACCATGACAATGCCAATTAAATATGGTTAACGCTTGCCATCAAGCTTGAGCGACTTTTAATAACTACCCTGAACACAAAATTATAAACAAGCAGCCCATGGGAAACTACGCTCACCTGAGCTCAAGTGGGCATAAATTGCTCACCCCTTGGTGGCCATTTATTTTAATAAACCATAATGGTTTAGTAGAGGCCAATCCCAGGACCATTGCTGCCAAATTATTTTAAAATCAACAATTGTTTTTTGTTGCCGTCGCATACATTATGGTCAGTTTTGAACAATCTTAGCAAGGCTAGAGTCCTAAATGCTTCATACCAAGGTCTTGTATTTCCTGAGATGCAGAATTCAAAATCACTTTTTGCCATACACGTATATTGGTGTGACAATCACACAGATTTCTCAAACAAACTTTGATTTCTCGACCACACTGATGCAGTACATGCAATTTGGTATCAATTAGTACAGTAGTTATGGAAAAATTAGAAATATGTTATCTTATGGCCCCAGGGTCATTAAGCTGGTTCCGAATATATACTCTGATGTCATTAGCTGAAACAGAACCTGAAAACCTTGTCTTTTCCATACGAAATCCTAAGTGGCCGAATGTGACCTTGACAAAAGAAAGGTCAAGGTCAACTAAATGTCATTATTTGAACAAATTTGATAGGGCCCGTGTCCTCAATATTGTATACAAAGTTTCAAGGTCGATTGGTTTCTGAGAAGGCGATTTTCAAAGTTTTTTTATCATATATGGGCATGGTGGACATTTTGGTCAAGTGACCCAGACATTCAGAATATATGTTTGTTCTTTCACCCTATGGCGGCTTCACCTATACTTTGGTTCCAGTTGTCCTTGTAGTTTCAGAGGATATGTCGTTTGGAATTGTTTGGATGCTTAAATGTGAAAAAGGGTAGGACCATTTATCTCCCCTTTTTGTGTCTTTTTCCCCCCACTTTTTTGATTTTCTATCTCCATTTTCAAGATGCTGAGAGACCTCTCACAGTTACGCGTGAGAAAATGAGGTGCATAAAACTCCCTATATACGGGTGCTACGAATTTCAAATCCCAGACTATTAAGGCTGTATGGCAAATGATTCAAAAGATTTGTTCGGCGATTAAGTTTTTTTTAATGTAGGTTAAAGGTCAGAGGTCAAGGTCACCAGGTTAATTGCATGTGTCAAATTTTAAAGTTGTAGAACTAAAGTGTTTTGACAGAGACACGTGGACCAACGGACAGTTTTGTTTGATTTGAGGTTTAACGTCCCCGTCAACACTGTAAAGGTCATTTTGGAGACGTTGCTTCCAATTTTGTGGGACTTTTACCCGACATTGAGATGAAATGACATCTCAAGCCCAGTCGCCCAATGAAACCAATAGGGTTTATTAGCATGGACGGTCCGCCTCGCACCGCGGTTCCTGGACAGGCTTAGATCCTCTAAGCAGTTTACCAGTACTAGTGTGCGGGCCGGATTCAGCTCTGCGTGGAAGCATCGTGCAGCCCACATATTTCTTCATGCCCCTATGGGCGGGGGCGGGGACCAACGGACAGACAGACATGCTAAAAACTATTTCGATTCCGGGAGCATAAAAATGAATAGGAAGTTTTGGAAAATTTACAGAATAATGACATTCGAAAGAGGGTCTTATTTAAGCTTAAAATTGCCTCTCAGGTCCTTGCTGTCATATCCCAAAAATCTATACAATTTGCCCTGTGCAAAACAGTCCTGTCCCATTTTGGGAGTGCTTTAGCCATGCTTTGCAATGTTGTTGATCAAACCCAGGATCATTATGATAACACATCCGGGCGACTTATTGCATTTTTTTCACATCTCCGAAATGGCTATGTTCCTGATGAAAATGCTTGACATTTCCTTATTAATACTGCAAACATAGTTTGTGGGTGCTCGTTAGAACCGCCTCATCGGGACGGTTTTAACGAGTATCTAAACCTTTGTCTTGGATCAGAAATAAGTAAATAAATGTATACCCCCGTAAACTCCAGTTTTATCTATGTAAAGTGGGGTTTCGGGGGTGTTCATGACGTGACTTTTTCACGTGATGTGTCAGCCTAGACCCGGTTATTCAAAGCATCGTTAACTTAACGAGCTAGTTTATGGTCAAAATGTTAACTGTTCCGGTAAGAAAAATACCTAATATAGGCCTGTTTCCGTGATGATTTTTCCCTTAAAATTTTATTATTATTATTATTGTATATAAGTGCAGTTTTTGTGACAGCAAAACATGTACTATGCCTGACGGAAAAAATGCACAATGTGATTTGGATACCTACATGTTGAGTGAGCTCGTACGAGAGAGGTACCGTAAACATACGACATGCGATAACTTAGGTCCGGGTAAACCTGCGCATCGGCGCCGTCTTGCCCGGGCCTCATCGTTTGCTTGCATGATAAAAGACACCGGCCGGATAACAGAAATTTGATACTACCGCTAGATAACGGGTACGGGTTGGGCTAGTGGTAGTTACCTGATTAGCACTGGCTCTACCCTTGATGACCCTGAAAATGCCTGAACCACAGAACTTGTGGGAAATCGAACCGTAGATTTTGTTTAACAAGCATATATTTATTATTATTATTATTATCATCATCATCATTATTATTAAATGTACTAACGACCGCTACGATTGACCCCCACCGATAAGCACCATGTCTTTCCTTTTGGATCGGACGCTTGCCTATAATAAGCAAATGTCTGGTCCGAAAGAAAAGAAACTACAAACTTTCAGAATGTCAAATATTTAACACGATATAGCACTTAAAGACTGTTGATCACTATACTTCATTTTATATGTTGAACATGCTATTGTCCATATCTCATTGTATGACCTGGATCGAATAAAGGAATTGTTCTGTTCTGTTCTGGTATATTTGCTGAAGAAAATGTGAGCACGTTTTGCAATCGCAAAATCTGTTAACTGTTAAGATTTTTTCTGAAAAAAAAAAGTATATTTGTCATATTAAATGGTAACAGTATAAACGATACGTTAACTACGACGTCGTTTCATCTGACTCCCTGATTGGTAGATGTTCATAAAGTTACTCAATATAAAAGTTTTGAGTTGTATCTGTATACGCACACTTTCTTCCATACTTTCCAATCATTGTCATTCTCAAAGTTAGGTCCGACAAAACTCCCGAAGAAATTTCTCTTTTTTTCTATGCAAATATGAAATACAGTAGACCATATCATGTCTGGCTGATGTTAACTCAGAATACTCTGATATCTTTAATCCACAAGGGAACGCAAAGTAAATTTACCTCTGACAACTTTGACATACATGTGTAAATTTATTTTGTATGCAAATATACACACATAATAAAATTATGTAAATTTCTGCACACGCTATATAATGCAAATGATCAAGACTGTAGCTACACATATCCCTGATAAGTTTCATAAATTGTCGAATTGCTAGACATAGTGAAAAACATATTTTATCATATGAAGTCGCGTCTGAGAATGTGGAAACGCCATGTATTAAAATCGGTGATCAAGTATTGAATTAAATATGTAAACTAGTTATAGCATTATACCACGTCCTTATTTGTTTGTTTGATTTGATGTTTAACGTCCCCGTCATTTTGGAGACATTGCTTCAAATTTTGAGGGACTCTTACCCGACATTGAGATGAAATGACATCTCAAGCCCTGTCGTCCAATGAATCCAACAGGGTTTATAAGCATGGACCGTCCGCCTCGCACCGCTTTGCCTGGACAGGCTTAGATCCTCTAAGCGGTTTACTAGTACTCGTGTGCGATTGGATTCAGCTCTGCGTGGAAGCATCATGCAGCCCATCTATTTCTTCAAGCCCTGATGGGCGGGGGCGCTATACAACGTCCTTAAAGATGTCGCTTTACAAAAGGCGGAATATTGACATTTTTATATAACAACCGCAGATTAAATGCGTTTTAAATGTTATATGATAAACAGAATCTAACATTTGTGCTCATGTTTTATTTAATTTATTAAACTCGTTGAGGTAAAGGGGTAAAATGCTCGCCGAAGCCTCGCATTTTATCCCCTTTCCTCAACAGTTTAATAAATTCATTAATACATGAACACGCACGTAAGATCCTCTACTTTCACTAATAGTTGTCAAAAACATGATTTTAATCCTTTGAACTACCATAAAAGGGATGTTAGTCCTGACATATAAGTGATATTTTAAGTGACATATGCAAGGAATTTCACATTAGAACAAGTGGCACGATTTTATTAAAATAATTTACCCATTTGCGGAGCAGGAACTTTTATGTCTGTTGCTTGGTCCAACGGGGTTCAGCTGTTGTTTTCTTTTCCTCCAGTGTCCCTGTGGCGTTGTATGCAGCACCGGATTTCTCAAAATAGAAGTGAAGGCAATGATCAGGAATCGATACATTTAATCCACAGCTCCCACCAGAGACACCAAAGGGAAAGAAGCACAAACATGAAAGAACTAGACCCTAATGGAAACATCAAGAGCGGAAAGCCAAAAGGACATTTACTTTCTCACAAAATGGCCTATTGGCTATCCAAATAAAAATAATATAAGCGAAACACACACTCAAAGACAAACCATAACAAAGATAAACCGCTACAGAAGAACCGCCTTAACGAATTCCACTTGGGGGCTTAAAAAGATTTTACGTGGCCACAATCCTGGCCCTTATTTCCGTCGCGATTTAGACAAATAATTTGTTCAGTCCGCATGAAGGCCCCCTAACTCATCAGTGCAACATCTCCGTGAACACAAAATCAAACAACCACAGATATGAAACAACGGTGAGGACTCGACAGCAAGAAACCACAGAAATGCTGGAGCAAAAGAAGATCAACGCGTTTTACTGTCGGGTCCTCATCCTTGGGTCAACTTGGATTAAACTGTACTTTCTGTGTTAACCGAGTTGATTCACTGATGAGTTAGAAAACCTTCGCGCGGACCTAAAGAATACATGTTTGAACCACAGTGAAAGTGAGGATGAGGGTTGGGATTCATTAAAGTACTTAATCGCACCAGTAATTTTACTGACAGTTTCAAGTCGGTGTTTTTGCTGTGGCTCCATCCTGTTTTATATTGGTGGTTCTGATTATTCCGTTATTATGTATGTTGAGAACTTGGTGATTCTAATTCTCTCCTTTTTAGTTGTTTATTCTTGGATGCGTTTGTCCTTCCTGTTTGCTGTGTTGGTGATTCTGATTAATTTCTTCATTATGTATGTTGTTCCTTTCTAGTTCCATTTGGTTTATCTGAGTTAAATATGTGTGGGAAAGAGTGGTCTGCTTTGTTTAATGTCGTCACTCCATGTTTCGACTTCTTTCCCTTGTGATATTATGGGGAGAATTCGGGATCTGATTGTTTCAGTTCCTTTTCAATATATTTCAGATTTTTTTTTAGAAACTTTTAGCAAAATGGCTGAACTTTATAGAAAATGGGATAACCCATTAAATGCCAAAACAGTGTGGACCAAGATCAGACTGCACCTGAGCTGCTGAGCAGTCTGATCTCGGTCCATACTGTTTGCCTATATGCAAAGTTTGCAAGAAAATTCAGCAGACGACATAAGCAGACGACGTTTTCAGATGTAGTTTTTCTCTGCATCTTAAGGGTTAACGCTTAGTTTATTTGTATATTTTTAAACAATGCAAAAAATATATATATATATATATTAGAGACATTAGTACATACGAATGGTATCAGGGTCCACGGGGGAAGGAGTGGAAATAAATTGCTATATTGGAGCCTGGTCTTTATTGAGAAAATGGTACGTCGTCAATCTAAGAAAATTGGTCATTTCCATGGTTTCAAGGCGAGATAATTAAATGATTGAAAACGTTTTGACTTCAGCGTAAAATCATGTGCGCAAGGACGATAGTGCTGTTTTGATCGAGTGAGAGGAAAGGATCACCATTAAGCAAAATGTTTAAACTTTGGATTGCAGACTACTGGCACACGATACAAGAGTTCACGCCTAAGTTCAGCATACTGTTCACAAAATAAGAGATAGGGATGCGTGTCCTCTACGGATCCAGAAACGCACCGAGGGCAATCTATAATGATTTAGAGAACAAAGCTAAATTTAGTTCTTAGCCTGGAATGATAGATTTGACGGAGTTAATAGTATCGAGATGGTTTAGTAACATTCGCATTTAGCTTGTTTTTCAATATATTAAGACTGGACGAAATGTAGGTTTCTTCAGGCAGTTCATTCCATTCTCGGACAACAGATGGCAAGAAAGAATTGCAGTAAATGTGAGATCTTACATGCATAATATGGGGATCATTAGCATATCGTAAAGGATATGACGATGTACTACGGTAGGTGGAGTGAGTGAATGTTTTCAGTTTTACGTCTCACCAACAGCTTAGGTCATACGGAGACGGGGCCTCGGTTTAAAGACTAATCCGAAAGTCTGGAGAAGCCCGGGATGGATCCTGCGACCCCTGGTTTACAAGGCGAGTAGCATAACTACTACACCAAAGAGACTTCCTACGGTAGGTGGAACAAGTGAATAAAGATGTTCAGGAGAAAGGTCATTGTTCCCCAGCCAGTTTCTAACAAGACAGGATTGAATGATACCAGTTTAGTTACACCAGAGATTATACGGGCAACTTTATTTTTTTTTCTAGTACTGTGCATAGCTATACCCTACAACATCAGTAAACTCTAAAAGGGGGCGTAGAAATGAAAAATATATGGACTGGAGAGATTTCCTGTGTAACTGAAGTTTTAGTTTCCGCATAACATTCACGCGATTCCATGCTATTGTCTTTATATATTCAAGATGATCTTTCCAAGTACAATCGTTTGAAAAAAAACCAACACCTAAATGTTTCTGTAAGTTACTTTACTTATCTGCTTTTGGTTCATTGAAGCAGTTCGGTGGTAAGGTTTACTGTGTTCTCTTGAGAACTGCATAGATTCTGATTTCTCTGGATTAAATGTAACTAACCACTGATTTGTCCAACGATTTACTTTTTCTTGATCTGAATTGAGTTGTTCTGTTGCTTGGATGGGGTCGTTCACCATTTTGTACAGACCTTTATCATATGCAACCAATCTTATAGAGGAATTAAAATCTTCAACGATATCAGTTATATATAAAATAATAATAAAAAACAACAGAAGACCAATAATAATAAAAAACAACAGAAGACCAAGAATCTAGCCTTGGGTAACACCGTCATTAATTTGAGTCGTTGTTGTCTGTCATTTAGATAGTCAGCAAACCAAGATAAAAGATTTCTAGTTATTCCTGCAGATTTAATTTTAGAAAGAAGACCCTGTGCCATACTCTACTAAAGGCTTTGCTTATATCGCGAAACAATGAACGAACTTCTTTACCCTCGCCAAGAGCTTTGCAGAAGGTATTGTACATATCATCTAATTGGTTTACAGTATAATCGCCAGGCACATATAAAAATCAAAAATGAGTTCCTTTAAGAGCAATGAAAACATTCATAAGAAAGAAGATGGGTCATACTACGCAGTTTCTGCTAATAAAGCCTCATCAGTGACCCTGTAATGATCCGGCAAAGAAAGCCAGAGGAAACATACTGCAATTTTGCGAATTTCGAATAGGCAGTCGATTCAAAGACTGATATAAATCAAAATGGGGTCCAAATAAATCAAAACCTGTCTAGAATATGAGTCTTAACCAATATTTTTTTCCTGATTTCTCAGAATATTCACGCTGATCTCAAAGGACCAAAAGTAAAATATAAACTGCACTATGGTTGATGTACGGGGAGACGTTTTACGGCCGCCACACGGCACACCACCAGCTGCAGTGAAGGCAAATAAAAATCAAAAATGAGTTCCTTTAAGAGCAATGAAAACATTCATAAGAAAGAAGATGGGTCATACTACGTAGTTTCGGCTAATAAAGCCTCATCAGTGACCCTGTAATGATCGGGCAAAGAAAGCCAGAGGAAACATATTGCAATTTTGCGAATTTCGAATAGGCAGTTGATTCAAAGACTGATATAAATCAAAATGGGCACCAAATAAATAAAAAAAAACAAAGCCTGATTGCAAAATATTATGCTCATAGAAAAAGTTGTATAAATGTTTATGTACAATTTTCTCCAGCACTTTACCGAATGTACTAAGGAGAGAAATAGGCCAGTATTTTTGAATTTCCTATGGTATATTGGGGAGACATTGGCTTGTTTCAAAAGTATATTGACTAATAGAAAAGTTGAACAAATCACGATGAGGAGGCGAAGGAGGCTGTGAAAGTTCCTTGAGAAGTCGATTGGCCGGCTGCTTTTCCGAGAGGAAGTGATTTTAAGTTTGATTCAACCTATTCAATGGTAAAATAAAGCGAGTCTAAATTATAATTAGGTACGAGTATATTTATTGTTTGCGGAAGAGATGCTGTCCTATCATCGAAACGTGTCTGATCTGCTTAGAGCATTAGCTTTGGCAGTAACGTGTAGTATTGAACCGTCCTTGTTAAATGATGGTATTGTATGTGCCTGATCCGGTTAAATAAAATAATTTAAGCTTTCCAAACAGTCTTTCGGTGGTCCAGTTTCGGAACATGACAACGGTTTGGTAATTTATCGATAATTTATCGATTTGAGACTGCTTTGATCTGCGAATTTCTGTGGTGACATAGTTTCGAAAGCTTTTATATGTGTTCCAGTTATTGGTGTTGTTAGATTTTTTTGTATTCATCATATTGTCTTTTTTCCGGAAAAGTTTCTTTATAGTGAGCAAAGGGGGTCAGTTTTACGATCTCTTATTATCTTATTTGGAATGAACTGGTTTGATAAGGAAGTAACCTTTTCCGCTTTTCTGCATACATGTATGTACCAATATTATTACCTTTAATGAGTCCCTACTAGTGGTTGTCAGGTCATTTGAAAAGGAAATGATAATCACACCTGTCAATTAAGTGAATGTTTGTAAGAAGGGCATTTTGTTTTCGTGATTTAAAACACAATACACGGGGCAATGACTCTAATATTTTGTTCGAGCAATTGTTCTCCTACACCACTTAAGAAAATATTATTTTTATTTACAATGAAAATCAGATCAATAATTGACGAAGAATTTTCTGTATAATGTGATGGTTCATTTATTAGTTGTTCAAAATTAAATTGAAACTTTTCTACTGGAAACCTGTTTCAGGATATCAAGGTTGAAATCACCTGTAAGAAGAATGTTTTATTTATTTTATACATAGCAGTAAAATAAATGCATATCTGAGCAAATACAAGTGATATGTGAATTGATATTTTCACAGTGTGAAAAATAACATGACCATGTTATTTTCATAGTTGCAGCCCGGACTATTTTTCTCGCCAAAATTCATATGTTATCTATAAAATAATTCTGTAAAATACATTGTAAAGCATACTTTGAACTGTAAAAATACTGTATTCAAAATGGCGATCTGTTTATGTTTTGAAACTGACATTTGTGACGTCATAGCCAGGCAAAATTGTGACATACAATACGATTGATCAAGTACCGTTAATATCCGCATAAAATTTTAAAATAAAAATAAAATTTCCTTTTTTTCGGCAGATACCAAAAATATTTCATCTCGTGTGTTGAACATTTGGAATATTTTTTGTATCTACCTCAAAAAGTAAATATCCTCTGTATATTCGTGTCGACGGAATGCTCAATTACTGGCCAAGTTTGGTTCGTAAAAATTGGAGGCTTATATAATGTTTCAATTATTATTATTTCAACCCAAATACAGTCGACATTTTAAACTCCAATTAATTTCTTCGTTTAGAAAATATATTGTTATGAACATAGACGCAGATGCCACCGTGGTGATCGAAACAACTTAAAAGTTGTCAATGCTAATTTCGTTGCGTCAAGCCACGTTTCGCTGATGCAAATTACGTCAAAATTATGGAGCTCTGATGCCACAATATCAATTTTGTTTGCTTTACTCTGAACATTACATGTACAATGTACTATTGAAAATTTATCTTCGATACTTTTTCATCCAGAGTTGTTCTTGCTTTTTTTTTTGGTTTTGATTTTATGACCATTTCAAGATTATATCACTCATATCGAGCCGATCGTTAATCAGAGGTGGGCGAAAACTGGAGTATCCGGAGAAAACCTGACCTTCCGTTGCAGAACTTGGCATCTCACATTGATCCGAGCCAAGCTCGATCCCACAGCGGCGACAGACCTAATGATTAAGCGTCAGCGCTCTAACCCTAAGGCCACGGTGACCCGTGGGTTACGTTCTATGCCTGCTATTAAAAATAATGACATAATTATTAGCTTTTCCAAATAGTTAAAGTGTTTAATACCTTTTACTTTAATTTGACGTCTATAATGAAGTTCAATCCGTATCCTGTAAGTTTCGATCGAAATCATCTTATATTATCAGACAGCGTTGGATGACGTTTAGACGATACGAATGTGGATCTGGGTGGGAGAGATCGACAAAGGTTATAAGATATTTTGATTCTGCCTGAGAGCGATATTTTCCCGAGCCGTTAGACGAGTGACAATATCGCTTTCAGGAATAAAAATAACAAAAAACCAGTGCTTCAGCTGAAGTGCACGACCCGCCGGATGCTTTTAGCTTTATGAGTGTTACCATATATGGGTATGGCGGCCATTTTGGTCATGTGACCTGGACATAAAACGGTTCCCCCAATAAATGGGCCTTATCGTAAGGAGCAAAAATATATATTATACTTTAGTGCTGTATTCTGAATCGTTTGCAGGATAAAATGCATTCTCACTTTTCCAATACAAAAGCATATGTGTCAAAGTTTGACCTAGGCACAAAGAAGGTCAAGGTCAACCCAGGGTCACCATTTTAGCAATTTATGATGGGCCTACGTCCCAGTTGCTATTTATCAAGTTTCGTGGAAATCTGCCCATTGGTTCTGGAGAAGACTATTTTTGAAGGGTTTTACCATATATGGCTTGGCGGCCATTTTGGTTATGTGACCTGGACCCCATGAGCAAATTTTGATTTCCCCAATCCCATAGAGGCTCCATATAAAATTTGACTTCAATCGGCCCAACGGTTTCCGAGGAGAAGCAGTTCGAAAATTTTCACTTTTTTCGCCTCGGCGAGGCTATTCTAAATGGAATGTAATATTTCGCACGTTCATTGGTTAGATCTCATTGATATCTATCAGTATGCCAAAAATTGTTTAAATATTCCAAGCGGTTAAGTCACTATCACCAATTTTCACAAACGGGTTACGGACGGACAGACAGACAGACCATATATGGCTTGGCGGCCATTTTGGTCATGTGACCTGGACCCCATGAGCAAATTTTGGTTAGCCCCATCCCATAAGGGCTCCATATGAAATTTGACTTCAATCGGCCCAACGGTTTCCGAGGAGAAGCAGTTCGAAAATTTTCACATTTTTCGCCTCGGCGAGGCTATACTAAATGGAATGTAATATTTCGCAAATTCATTGGTTAGATCTCATTGATATCTATCAGTATGCCAAAAATTGTTTAAATATTCCAAGCGGTTAAGTCACTATCACCAATTTTCACAAACGGGTTACGGACGGACAGACAGCCTGACAGAATGACCGATTGACCGAATGACAGAATGACACGGTGATTTTAGGGCACTCATAGAAAATCAACCGACTTCAGTCGGTCGCTTTTTTTGCGGGTCGTGCAATAACGAGTTTGTTTTTGACGACATGTTGTAAATTGTTGCAATGTTTTTCAAAGGATTCTTTTGTAGCAGACATCGTCAGAATTAGGGCCTCTATGTTCACATGTGACGTCATCAAACGCGCCCTTCTGCACGCACTACGTTGATCACGGCGCTCAGCCGGAAAATGTTTACGTTATGTTGGAAAGAGAGATGTTTTTATAAATTGATTGGTAGATTTGAGGTTTAACGTCCCAGTCAACACTGTATATGTCATTTTAAAGACTTTGCTTCCAATTGTGTGGGACTTTTACCCGACATTGAGATGAAATGACCTCTCAAGCCCTGTCGCCCAATGAAACCAATAGGGTTTATAAGAATGGACGTTCCGACTTGCACTGTTTTGCCTGTGCAGGCTTAGATCTTCTAAGCAGTGTTTACCAGTACTCGTGTGCGGTCAGTTTCAGCTCTGCGTGGAAGCAACATGCAGCCCATCTTTTTCTTCAAGCCCCGATTGACAGGGGCGGAGTTTTTTTTTTTTTTTTTTTTTTTGATAAAGGAAAACAATGATATAAAGCACCGAGTGACTGAAAAACAGTCAAAAGTTTTTATTCATAAAACTATTGTGGTGCATGAAATTATGTTGCTTCTATTTCTTACCAACTGCAGTAATACATTTTTGCTCACGGGGTATATGGAAAATAATTGCACTTGTGCTGTCCAATCAAAACTCTGTAAATTTCTTTGCAGTATAACAAAATTAAGTTGTTTCCCCGTGGATAGACCAACATGTACACATCACGTGAACAAGTCCGTGAAATGAAGACCCCCTTTACCCTACTTTATATAGATAAAACTGGGATTTACGAAGGTATACATTATTTTTCTTATTTTTGCTGCAAGACATAGGTTTCGGGTGCTCAATAAGGCGGTTCTAACGGCACCCACAACCTATGTTTGAAGTATTTATAAGAAAAATACCACGGACTTCATGAGAAAAATGGCAATTTTGGAGATGTGAAAAATGCACTATGTCGCACGGGTGTTTTATCGTAATGATATACAAGTATGATACATGATAACAACGCTGTTATACTGTCAACAGGAAAACAACGTGCAATTGTTTTCTTCTTTCATTTAAGCCCTTGTTAGCCCTTGTTGATGGATGGAAAATAATGTAAATATAAGTAATAAAGGTTATTTATTTAACGTTCATCGAAACGGGCCTCTGTGGCCTAGTGGATAAGAGCGCTGACTCTTAGTCATTAGGTCTCTCACCGCCTTAGGTTCGAGCCTCGCTCGGGCCACGTGTGAGACGCCAAGTTCTGCAACGGAAGGTCAGGTGGTTTTTCTCCGGGCACTCCGGTTTTCGCCCACCTCTGATTAACCATCGGCTCGATATGAGTGAAATAATCTTGAAAGGGCCGTAAAACCCAAACCAAAAAAAAAAAAAAAAAAAAAAAAAAAAACGTTCATCGAACTTTAATTACATTATCAGACAATCCCTATAGTTAACTACTTGGAAGCAACGTTGTTCATATTTCAATGAATACATCGAACCACACGCTCGGAATAAACAATGGTTCTGACGATGGCGACATTATGGCACCAACGACGCTGTTCCATTGTCAATAGGAATACTGCATCACGTGAACATGTCCGTGAGATAAAGACCCCCACCTCAACCTCACTTTATATAGAGAAAACTGGGGTTTACGGGAGCAAACATTATTTTCCTTATTTCTGCTCCAAGACAAAGGTTGTGGGTACTCGTTAGAACCGCCTCAATGAGGCGGTTCTAACGAGCACCCAAAACCTATGTTTGAAGATTGAATAGGAAAAATATCACAAATTTTCTTCAGAAAAAATGCCTTTTTTGAGGTAAGAAAAATGTACTATATCACAAGGATGTGTTATCGTTATGCAGTTGTTTTCTTCTTTCATTTCATTTTAGCCCTTAAACATGATTTTTTTTCGTCATATGATGGTTGGGAAATAATGTAAATAAAAGTAATAAAGTTAATTTATTCTCCGTTGATCCATATCGGGTCACGAGCAAAGTTTGAAGGGGGTTCACTTACTTTGCTCATGACCATATGTTGTTCATTCTGCGATGAACGTTAAATAAATTAAATTCATTTCTCAAATGAACAATCTCGGGTTACGAGCACTTACTTTGTTCGTGACCCGATGTTGTTCATACTTCGATGAACGATAAATAAAGTACAGTGTAACCCCCATTAAACAGCTATCCTGTAGAAACTCCAAAATTGGCTGTTAAAGGGAGGTGGCTGCTCAACAGAGGGAAATGTCTGAGATGATGTATGGCTTGTTATCGACAGAAGAAAAATGGTGATAAATGAAGACAGCTCAACATGGATGTACTAAAAGAAACATTAATGATGGAGAGGTGTCATCTGACACCTCTCCATCATTTATATTTCTTTTCACTTGCTTATATTGTATCTATGCATATATCACAATGGTAGTTTTGAGAACATTAAATTTTGAACTTAAATACATCTGAAGAGAAATTCTTATTTTTACATCCGATTTTTTTGCTATTTATTTAACTCTGGCTGTTTAATAGAGGGAATTTAGATTTGGTAAAGTGGCTTCTGGTTGTAGGAGAGAGGTGGCTGCTGAGCAGCGGTTAAATGTAAAGTCAAATGCTATGGGAGGAATTATTGTGGCTGCTAAAGAGGGGTGGCTGCTAAACAGAGGTGAGCATTAGTGGAGGTTTTACTATTCCTTAAGAAATGAAAGAATGCACTATGTGGCATGGATGTGTTTTCGTAATGTTTCATCGGCAGTTGTTAAATTGTTGGTTTGGCATGTCTTGCAGCTATAGGTGACAAACAGTCTGGCTTCAACAGAAGGCGTTAAAATTTTAACAAAGGAGCAATCTTAAAATTCAATGCAGATGTCAAAATATCTACAGCAAACTGTCTAGTAATTGTTACTAAACTCCAGATTTTACTGCAGCTTGATGTACGTTGGAGGGGGCGGCGGGACGGGTAGGGGGCGGCGGAGGGACGGGTTGGGGACGGCAGGACGGGTTTGGGGGAGGGGGTGAGTGGTTACGGGTGGAGATCATGGAGATCATACTTCGTCTACCTGACAACCAAAATGGTTATGTTATAATTTCTGTGCTGTAAGAAATTTACAAGTGTTATCAACTTTCTCATAGCCAAATAACACACGATATTGCACAACTGCAAGAAAATATTGTCACAGTTAAATAGGTTCCAATTTACAAAGTGTTAACTTATTCTCATATGTGTTACCCAATACTGACCAGTAAAATCCGGGGTTTCGTCAGCAGTAAGTCCTATCGGGCTGGGCTTTACTCATAAAACGAGGGCTTTTGCCCAACCTGCCTGACGTGGAAAATTACCATGTCTGTTTGATCATGAACTTCATACAGATGATAGCCAATTTCTGCAGCGGCGGTTTCCTGCGGTTTTCGCCAACGTTTGACGAACGACCGGCTCGACAAATGCATCCCCACTACCACACACACACACACACACACACACACACACACACAAAGAAAGAAGTGTAAGAATGATGAACAAATCACACAATGTGCTCCGTACCAAGTCAGTCATTGGGTAACAATAGTGAAGGCTATAAAGCAGACTGGAAAACAGGTGGGACTCAGGTCCAGGCACACGACCAGTCCTATGATTTAAGTTACTTTATGATAGCTGATAAGCATGTGTTTTATTTATTTATTTTATTTATTTGTTCAAAATTTCATGACATGAATACATGTACATACATCTGTACAACAAAGATACATACAAATGTCAAAAGATTGGATGTAGGCTCAGCCGATATTTATAAACATATATACTCGGTCAAAAAAGTTCCTATACATAAAATTGCTTCTGTGACCATGGTTAATACAAATGAAAAATACAAAAAAAATGTTTTGTTGTGTTTAGATTGACTCATTTTTCCATGCAAAAGCCCATATTGTTGTTGTTTGTGTAAACTCGCCAGCCTGTACTATCGTTCCAAACACCAAGAGGTCACTGTGTCAATTTCGCAGAATAAATCATTAAAAAAGCCCAAATTTAACACCATAAAAATTAAACTTAGCAGAAAATTTGTAAAATTTGATACATGCAACCATTTTATTAGATACCCTGTGTGTCTATTCACAAAAGATTTGGAACTTTATTTCCATTTGCTATCACGTACAGGCCTCTGACATAGTGGATTTTTCACATCTCCATAATAGCTACTTTTCTGATGAAAACCCTTGATATTTTTCTAATAAATGCTCATAACATAGGTTGTATGTGCTCTTTAGAACCGCCTCATTGAGGCGGTTCTAACGAGTACTCACAACCTATGTCTTGGAGCAGTTTTAAGAAAAATAATGAATACCCCCGTAAACCCCAGTTTTTTTCTATATCAAGTGTGGTTTAGGGGGTCTTAATTTCACGGACTTGTTTACGTGATGGAATGTGTGTGTGCAAAATGCTACTCTCTGTTGAAACTCCATACAGGATTGCAATTGGTAGTGCCACATGCTACATGAATTCTCTACATTATTTTCCATAATGGTTAATAGCAATGGTGGCAAAAAAGCGCTTTTTAAAGAAATTGCAAAAAATTATTGACATGTATAGAAACAACAACAGTTTGAAAATTGCTATCCTATTTTTAATTGCAAGGGAGTTAAATTGAGAATTTCACAAATTAAGCCTTGATTGTAGTGCAGCATCATGGGATGTTGTTAAGGCAAAGAACGTTTCGATGTTCAATGGACTAGACACAAACATATCATCTGCGCATGCGCAATGCAAAATTCGTTGCAAAGCCGTTCTAGACACATTTTGCAAGACAACTCTTGAGGAGAATAGTATGGCAAATACAAGTGTGTGCATTTTGTAGCTAAACGTCCGATTCGCATGTCTACAACCATCTTCAGCTGAATAGCTACCGGATAGCCATTGGAATTTACCCGAAAGTTGGTATAGTTACTTTTTTGACCGGGTATATATGCTGCCTATGTAGATTTACTATCTTTCACAGTTGTCAAAATTGTGCACTATGGGACTAAGTTTAGAAGAAGAAGAAGAAGAAGAAGAAGAAGAAGAACAGAGGAAGAAGCCTGTTACTCACACCGGTATTCACTGTGATGGATTTGATGTGATACACTGTGGCAGCTTCAATGCAAACATGGTTTACCCATCTGTTACAATGCATAATGAAGTAATGTAGTAATTTCTTCATTTTGTTTTTTTATTTCATTATGCGTTGGCGTAGTCGACGCGAAATGAAGTAAAAAATTATTTCATTTCGCGTTGATATGCACCATACCGACGCAAAATGAAGTAATGATGGAAGAACATAGCTGTCTACGAAAGGAGACCAAAGACTTAGGAAGCAATACAGGTAAATTCCAATATAAAGACCACATTTGAGACAGTTCAAAAGTGGTCTTTAAGACCACATTTGAACAGTCCCAAAGATGGTCTTCCACAAGACCACATTGAATATCGCAATCACAAAGAAAATGTAACTTTAACCTTCAAAATATGCTTTATAACCAAAATTTGTCTAAATTTTAGGTGGTCTTAATAGCGGAATTTCACTGTATTTGATTATGTTAGTAGAGTTAAAACTGAACGCCTTCGGTATTTTGGTCTCATGTCTGATGTTTTCCCCTCATTTGTGTTTTAAGGCTCAACACATGATCATGTAGTGCACACAATAGTTGGGGTGGGGGCGATATTGGCTTGGACCAGTCCATAGCCCAGTTGTTTGCCCATCTATGCATCTTAAAAGGTGTGCGAGTGTGTTTCAGTTTCCGTCCCACCAACAGCTAAGGTCATACAAAGTAGCGAACTTAGTTTCAAGACTCATTCATACGAAAACGGGATCTCGCTTTCAAGACTGGGATCGATCCTGCTACCCTTGTTTATCAGGCGAGTAGCTATAGCATAACTACTTCACCACATAGGCTTCTGTGTCTTATATGGAACTAGATACAAACTGTCGACGCATAATGAAGAAAAATTAAGTATGCCACCTATCACCGCAAAATGAAATAATTCTTTCATTTTGCGGAAACCTCTTAGTATCGACGCATAATGAAGTGAAAACTACATATTATTTCATTTCGCATCGACTATGCCAACGCATAATGAAGTAAAAATTTCAAAATGAAGAAATTACTACATTACTTCATTATGCGTTGTAACACCCATGTTACATAGAAAACCCCAAAAAGGGACGTTGGCAAAAAAGAGCTGGGCCAGAACAGACACCACAGGAGGCAGCTAAAATTTCAACCAATTAAACTAAGTTAAGAAGAAGAGAAGAAAACATACACCAGTATTCACCGTGACGGTTTTGATGTGATACATGTGATAGCTTCAGTATTCTTTATATAAGGTGGGGTTTGATTTTAGGTTTAACGTCCCCGTCAACACTTTCTAGATCATTTTAGTTTAAACAATATTTTATTCAAATATAAGGTACACATAATACTACATACAATGTCTGTTTACAATGCTTACATTTGAAAGGGATACAGAAGTAAGTCTTAGACTTTTTTGAATCTGTCTCCCTTACAGATCGTACAAACAATTGATATGCGAAAAAGCAGTGATAATTGTAGAAACGAAGTTTCTCTATCAATTAGTATAACCTATGAATTCATAGATTATATTTGTTGTAAGATCTTAAAGACTATTGTTGATCAACACGGAGAATAATAAAAGATAGACGAAAGCAAGATGCAGGAAAGACAGTTTGTCACACGGCATGAATCCCAGAGAGAGTGTATGACAAATTTAGCTTTAATTATTGCTGATTAAGGTGGAGATACTTTTCGTTCTGAACACACATACCAGATCGAGGCATTTAGAATCTTTTAGTATGTAAGATGTAATCCTGCACAGCTTCAAATATTAAAGTATTGGTTTGGTTTGTTAGTCTATGATCACCGTAAAGCAGGATGTCAAGAGTCAGTGGACAGTGTTGGGCAATCTTTTCTGTCATTACTTGTCTCTGTGCTAGGTATCTAGGACAGTGAAAAAAGAAGTGGCAGGGGTCTTCGATTTCACCACATGAACAAAACTTATTGTGTGTTATGTTTTTGCGAAATAGGACAAAATTGAGACTGCTACAGTTTGTTCTAATTCTTGTGTGTAGTATTTGGCCCCTACGAGTTCCGTGTGAATAGTATTTAGGAATGATTTTCAGTTCTGAAATTGATCTTTTAAAACTTGTCACTGATTGGGAGGAATGGACAGAGGCGTCAAGAGAATTCCAATCACGTATTACTGACGGTAAAAAGGAATTATAATACAGCTGAGATTTGGCATCAATTAATTGGTATTGGCCACTATTTCTTAATGGATATCTGGAGATTTCACCAACAAGAGGGGAGAGTAGCGAGGACAAGTAAGGAGGGCTTATGTTATTAACCATTTTATAGAACAAGATCAATCTATGTTGCCTTCGTCTTGACTTAAGTGTTTCCCATCCCGTTTCCTTGTAAAGATTTTCGATAGAGACTAATTTGGTTGTTCCTGTGGTAATTCTTGCGGCTTCCAGTTGTATTTTCTCCAGTTCATCTTCATCGTTTTTTTTCCAGATTGCTCCATACAATATCGGCGTATTCTGAAATAGGTCTAATGAATGCTATGTAAATAGTTTCCAATGCTTTCCTATCTAATAAGAACTTAAGTTTTCTCATAATATAAATACGATGCCACGCTTTCGAAGTAATCAGTTCAATATGTTTATGCCAACTACCATTTGTTTCTATTGTTACGCCTAAGTGTTTATGGTTATCAACCTCTATTTTGGGTTCATTATTCATAAATACAGGTGGGTGTATTGGAGGGTTAGTTTTTCGAGATAATATCATAGATTCGGTTTTTCTGGCATTAAATGATACTAGCCATTTTTCAGCCCATGACGATATTTTAGCTAGGTCTTGATTGAGCTGTCGCGATGCATTATCTGGAGTATCCACTATAATATAAAGACTTGTGTCATCGGCGAAAAGGCGAATTTCAGAATTTATGTCCTGAACAATATCGTTTATATAAACGAGAAATAATAATGGCCCTAAAATCGAGCCTTGGGGCACACCAGCTGTTATGATGACCCTGTCGGATAAGCCACCCTGCAGAACAACTCTTTGCTTGCGATCACTCAAATAGTGTTTGAACCAGTCTAAATGAGAATCAGTTATACATACAGCCTTCAGTTTTAGGAGTAAACCTTTGTGCCAAACGCGATCAAAAGCCTTGCTAATATCACAGAAAATTGCCCTTACTTCCAAACCATTATCTAGAGATTTGCAAAAGGTATCATAGATATCTACTAATTGATTTACCGTAGAGTCTCCAGGAACAAAGCCTGACTGTAGGGAAGTTATTACATTATTTTCATTAAAGAAATTAAAGACATGTTTATGAACTATTCTTTCCATTACATTTCCTACCGTACTGAGTAATGAAATGGGTCTGTAGTTTTTACAATCAGCGGGATCATCTTTTTTGAAAACTGGAGTCACATTAGCCTCTTTCCATGACCTAGGAACCTTGCTAGTTGAAAATGACATATTATAGATTCGCGACAACGGATATGAAAAGTAG
The DNA here is from genome assembly GCA_963580285.1 of Lucinisca nassula. Taxonomy (NCBI): domain Eukaryota; kingdom Metazoa; phylum Mollusca; class Bivalvia; order Lucinida; family Lucinidae; genus Lucinisca; species Lucinisca nassula. The sequence goes on from OY757014.1 coordinate 60,800,636, forward strand.
AAGTAAAATAAAGATCAGGAATTGATACAATTAACTTACTCCATCCATAAAAGACACCAAAGGGAAAGAAATACAAACATTAAGCGACCAGACCATAATGGAAACCTAAACAAAGGAAGGCCATATGGACAGTTACTTTCCCACAAAATGGCCATATGGCCATCCAAAATTAAAAGACACAAGTGATACACACAGTAAGTAACAAACAACAACATAAATAAATCGCCACGGAAGAGCCGCCTTGGAACGGTCAGTGGAAGATTGCCACTGGGGGGCTTAAATCGATTTTACGTGGCCACAATCCTCGCCCTTACTTCCGTCGCGATTTAGACAAATAATTTGTTCAGTCCGCATGAAGGCCTCCTAACTCATCAGTGCAACATCTCCGTGAACACAGAAATCAAAGAACCACAGAGGTGAGACAACGGTGAGGACTCGACAGCAAGAAACCACTGAATGCTGGAGCAAAAGAAAACCAACAGTTAGAATCCGATGAGCCCGACCAGAGACAGAGCATCAGGCACCAACCAACATTATCTCTTTAATTTTCAATAAGCCTTTACGTTGGAGCCGTCATAGAATCTGAGGCCTGACCCACCGGCGTGCAATTAAAGAGGGAAGCAAAGTTGCCAACCGTGATTGGGTTAACTACCATGCATGCAGTCTGTCGTATAATATCCATGTTGTACCCAATATTTTTATATCGAAGAATGATTTTACGAAATTGGGTGCTGAAGTCATTGCGGTTATATATTTTTCTGAATTTATATACTAAGTCACCATAAAATTCGGGTTCCGATAGACCTTGTTGCAGAAGAGATTTAAGTCCAATATTGACTTTTTGAAATTAAATCAGAATGGCGTCTATAAAATTTTGAAAAGGCTTTGCGTAGTTTATGGTACCGATAACCCTGATTAAGGAGTTTAGCCGTTAATAATTTATTAGGAGTGTTGAAGTCAGTTACATGACTACACACTCTAGCAAATCGAATTAATTGCGAAATATAAACGCCATAGGATGGCGCACGAGGAACATCACCATCCAAAAAAAGGAAAATTTACAATCTCAAAATCAAAGTCATCGCGTTTATCATAAATTTTGCACGAAACAAATCCATCTACAATAGATAGATGTAAATCCAAAAACGGGGCCTCGGTATCAGAAGAATTTGCCTTATTCAACCGAAGCCCCAGGGGGCAAATCCGACCGACCAAACCACCAAAACAGGCACCATCAATATTCAACAAATCACCCAAACATCCAGAAGCAGAGCCAAAAGCCCCAACAATCCCAGACCGGCCACCAATGGAAAGCGACAAAATGAAGTCTCTCCCACAACAACACAAGAACAGACCAGCCACAAGAGGCGCGCAACCAGCACCCACCGGAACACCCACAATCCGCCCAAACAACCCAGCACCGAATCCAACACAAATACTGTCAAGTAGAAAGGTGAGGGCATCACACACTTTCTGACACGACCAAAGTGCACAACTCCCATGCTCTTTAGAAGTGAAAAACGCACCTCCGACACTACACTCTGAAAGCTCTGCAGCACATGTTTTTAGAATAAGATTATTAATATCGTCTGTTCCAGCTGCTTTTCCGGTCTTTAATGTTTCGAGCACAGACTTGACTTCACTCTGAGTAGTTGCCAACGTCGGCATACAATTTTGGTTCGTTGTAGGTATGTGTTGTAGTGGTGTTCCAGAATCATCAAGGTCGGATTGTGTTTTAAAAAATGAATTTAATAAATTAGCCTTCTCCTGATCTTCAGAATACATGATATCATTTTCTTTCAAGGGGGGTATTGAGGATTTAGTCTGAGTGGCAATAAATGTTTTCAATGTTTTCCACCAATCTTTACTGCTAAGGTTGTTATTAGATTTAAGTTTATTTGCCAGATTTTCAAAGTATGTTTTCTTAGAAGTTCTCAATAAATTAATAGTTTCATTTCTGATCTTTTTATATTTCGCCCAGTGTTCGTTTGTTTTGGTTCGTTTTGCTTTGTCATATGCCCGTTTTCGTTTCCTCATCATTTTTCTTAGTTCGTTATGCATCCATGGCGCATCAGATTGGCGTATGTTAACAAATTTATTCGGTATGCATTCGCTTGATAATTGTAAGATATGTTGGGCTAAATTTTCTGAATATATGTCTATGTCATCATTTACAAGAGACTCCCAGTCAGAATCGCGAAATTTTTGTTTTAGAGCCTCGTAGTCACCGTTTTTATATTTCCAAATATGTCTTTTTAGAACTTTCGAGTGAGGTTTTATAAATTTGAAAACGCCAAATACGGGACAGTGGTATCGAATTTCCTGATTTAAAAAAGGATCGCCTACGCCACTTAAAATAACATTTTGTGGATTAGAGACCGGAAACAAGTCAATCAGAGAAGATGATCGTTCGGTAAAGTGCGTAGGTTCACTAATCATTTGATGTAGGTTAATTTGAGGTTTAACGTCCCCGTCAACACTTTCTAGATCATTTTGGAGACGTTGCTTCCAATTTTGTGGGACTTTTACCCGACATTGAGATGAAATGACATCTCATGCCCAGTCGCCAAATGAAACCAATAAGGTTTATATGCATGGACGGTCCGACTCGCACCGCATTGCCTAGACATGCTTAGATCCTCTAAGCTGTTTACCAGTATTCGTGAGCGGGTCGGTTTCAGCTCTGCGTGGAAGCATCGTGCAGCCCATCTATTTCTTCAAGCCCAGGGCGGGGGTCATAAAGTGGGGTTAAGAGGGGTATTCATTTCACGGACTTGTTTACATGATGCGCTATCAAGACCAGCTAAAATTATGACTTCTTCTTTTAAACATATTTTAGCCGGGCTACAGCTTTTCTAACAACTTACATCCGTGCAGTCTGATCAGAGTCTTCGCTGTGTGCTCTAATGATAGTTAAAGGCCCAATGCTCCTTAATGCAGCAAGAAACAAGTATCTATTTAGACTATACGGATGCGCAGGCTGATCTGATTCTTCGCTGGGCGCACATGTAAATTGTAGGAAATGATGTGCCCCGGCTCATTTAAAAGTTCCACGTTTTCTTTCAATGTGTTTTCTACACCTGGCGTTTTCGAATCTTAAGGCCATTTTTGAATCGTCCCAAAAGTGGTCTTAATATAGAAAGTTTACTGTTTAGTGAGGAAGATTCTACTCAGCATAGAAAAGATAACGTTATGAACAGCCATGTAAACCTCACTTTATTTAGAGAAAAGTGGGGTTTACACGGACATACATCATTTTCCTTATTTTTGCTCAAAAACATAAACTGCGGGTACTCATTACGTTACTGCCTCTTTAAGGGAACGATTAAACCTTCATGGGAGGCAACTCCTGCAAAAGTATTTTTTGTGTCCATGTCAATAGGGTAAATATGTTCTCGAAAGGGTTATCCTTTGAAAGCAAGGTATACACCACAGAACTGGAAAATATGTTGTGTACATGTTTTCTGGGCCAGACTAGCTAGGTTTGACCAATTAGGACTCATCAGTGACCCTCAAATATTTTCAAAATTCAACAATGGAATCAATGATCCCAAAGGATAAGAAAATACAAACTACACTATGATTTAGGGCAGGGAGACTTTTTATGGCCGCCACACATTCGCAGACACCAGCTGTAGTGACGTTAAATCTGTTCTAGAAAGCCTTTGGAAGCAAGGAATACACCACAGAACCCTTAAAGAAAAGAATTTGCTCCTGAGAAATTCTTTTGTTTCAGAGTAGACCACTTTTTTAAGTGGGAAAGGGCTTAAAGAAAAGCAAACAGGAAGTCCCGATAATTGACTCCCTTTGAAGAATGGCGGTTACTACTGCCAGGTGTTCCCATTCCCCTTGAAGCGCTCCAGTCATGTTTCTAGCAGAGATCTAAGACAAATGTCACACATTTTCATCTGAAAAGTATCAGTGCTTCGAATTATGAAAAATGTCCAATTTAAAAGAAAACCAAACAAAAACAAAAGACAAAACATTTTTTCCCAGTATGTGGACTAGCCATGGATTTTACCACAGGACCAGACATCACATGAGACCCGCCAAGCAAATTTGTGTCTTCGAGCATTCCGTCATGACAAATTTTAACTGCGCAGGCCCAGACATTCAGAGGGGGCAGGGATATGGCTTTCTGTCTGAAGGTTCCTCTTGATTCACTGCTTGTATGAGCGAGCAGTGAAGGTTCTGGCGAGACTGCGCGGATGCGCAGGCTCGCCTGAACCTTCGCTGCTCGCATAGGCGATAAGTACCAAAATCGCTTGACGGGGCCCACATTTTACCACAGGACCAGACATCACATGATAGACTCCAGACTATTAAATCATGAAAGCAACACTTTAGTGTCAGGATCGTTTACGGCTGTTTGTCCGTAATCATGCCTAGCCATCTCTTAAACTGTTCGGTTTGAGCTGAGCTTAAAAAGGTTGTTAACCTGAGAGCTGTCTGTGTAGCTTTAACCCTTTTTGTACCAAATGGAATCTTCCTCCTTACATATGAAAGGAGTCCATTTCGAAATTTATGGGTGTCAGGTTGTGTTTTCTTCAAAATCTATTTGGAAACTGGCTGAACGTTTGGCAAACAGTGTAGGCCCTGATCAGACGCCGCGTTCTGCGGCGTCTGATCAGGGCCTGCACTGTTTGCCAAGGTACCCCTTTAGGAGTTTCTGGTACTGAATGGGTTAAACTGTCCAGACACGACATACTGCTCCAAGTTTGTTCATTTTATCTGTTTGTCTGTTAATTTCATGACAACTATGATCAACTATCTCATTAAACTGACCAGACATTTTTGTTCGTTATTTTGCACACATCTTTAATAGACTGCGATAGAAGACCAAAAAAGTGGTTAACTGTCTCTATCAGTATTTTTCCAGAGCGACAAAGAGTTATTTCCAGATATATGTTTAATCCAATTACGCAGGCATGTTTTCCATTCCGATCAATGATAAAGCAAAGCAATTGTGTCAGATAGTGCAAATCCTCAAATTGGCTGTCAATCAAGATCTTTAATGCACATAACAGCTCTGAAACTTGATAAAATGTTTCCAACTAATCTTTGTAGTGCTTGTACCGAATGAAGAAGCTTAAATTATGGATTCTTACACCGTTTGAAGTAGTGCATTCTTTCATATCTCCAATTCGGTATTTGTGATAGTTTTCTTACTAGCTCACCTGGGCCGTTTTCTTACTAGCTCACCTGGGCCGAAGGCTACAGGGGAGCTTATAATATAGTAGTCGGCGTCGTATGTCCGTCCCTCTGTCCGTCCGTCAGCACATTTGACCAGTTATACCCGCAACCTGCAGGCTGATCTCTTAAATATTGGCCATATTGGGTCAAAAACGAGGTCACTAGATCAAATTGCTTTAAAGCCTTGTTCATCCACAAGAGACCACAATTTTGCTTTAATCTTGATGGAACTATATCAGAATGTTTGTCTTTATTATATCTCGGTCAGATTTGAGTATGAGTCATGTCGGATGGAAAACTAGCTCTCTAGGTCGAATTTCTTATAAGCCTTGTTCACCATCTACAGTTTCACAGTTTTGCTTCAATCTTTACAACACATTCCCAGAATTGATACCTTAATAATGCTATCTTCGTGAGATTTGAATATGGGTCATATTGGATCAAAAACTAGGCCATTATGTCGGATTATTTTAAAACCTAGTCCACCCTGTAGAGGACACTGTTTCAATCTACGTGAAACATTCCCAGAATGTTTGTATTGATGATATCTTGGTCGAGATGGAATATGGGTCATCTCAAATGAAAATGTAGGTCACTAGGTCGGATCATTTTAGAGCATTTTTCAGCCACAGGTTTGCTTAGTCTTCATGAAATTTTGCCAGAATATTTGTTTTGATGTTATTTCCATCATGAGTTATACAGAATCAAACTAGGTCACAAATTTGTTTAACACCTTGTTCACACTTTGTCATGAGAGGCCACCGATTTGCTTCAACCTTCATGAAACTTTACCAGAATGTTAAACTTTATCTGGATGATATCTATTCAAAATTGCTAAATTGTTAAAAAAAAGGTTGCATTCAGCTACACAAATGGCCAACACAGCTCAAAACAGCAGATTTATAAACGACATCTCCCAGGCCAATTGCCTGTTTCAAAATTATTTCACGCAAATAATGCTGCCAAAACGGTCGTCTCCAATGAAAAAGATGGCCCTCAAAGTTAAATATGGAAACTAAAATCTTGGCCAAAATGTCCTTAAACAAGTGGCTCCTTCCTTTTCATAAGCTTTGAAACATCTTGGATTCAGGTGAGCGATCAAGAGCCATCATGGCCCTCTTATTTATACTCCAAACATATGTTGTGGATGCTCGTCAGAACCGCCTCAATGAGGCGACCCTGATGTGTACCCACAACCTACGCCTTGGTGCAGAAAGAAGAAAATAATGCCTACCACTCTAAACCGATCGTTAATCAAAGGTTGCCGAAAGCCGGAATACCCGGAGAAAAAAACCACCTTACCTTGGCGTCTCACATGTGATTCGAGCGAATCAGCGGAATGTGCTATTAAATTCATAAACTGTAACATGCAACTATTGATTACTGTCAAACACTGGCGTCTCTGCGGTATTATGCGTGAAAGTGAAATTTTCATCAATTCTTTCAGACACTCTAATGTGAGATTCAACTGACTTAGACCCATAAAACTCGTGTAATTAGTGGACTGGTTTTATTAATTATTCAAACTATTGTTAAAAGGCACTAGAAGTTGATTGTATTAGCGTTTGAACTAGAGGAACTCTAAACTGTCTCTTAGGAATAGGTATGTATACCACGGATAAATCACGAATGGAAAACCCAAGAGCAAAAAAGCTGCCTCCTCTATATGATCTTTTGGAAATACTAGAGAACAAGTCTGTCTGTCATGGCTATACGTATAGATAGCTCAAGAGAATAAGTCCGTCTCACATGGATATTTTATGAAAAACACCAAAAAAAAAAAAAACAAAAAAAAACAAGTCTGTCTCGCATAGGTATAGGGAATCAAATGAGAAAAAGTCTGACTCTAATGAGTATTTAATCACGTGAACAAGTCCGTGAAAGGAAGACCCACCTAAACTCCACTTTATACAGAGAAAACTCGGGTTTACGGGGTATACATTATTTTGTTTTATTTCTGCTCCAAAACATAGGTTGTGGGTACTCGTTAGAACCGCCTCACTGAGGTGGTTCTAACGAGCACCCTCAACCTATGTTTTGAACAGTTATAACAAAAATATCAAGGATTTTCATCAGAAAAGAAGCCATTTTGGAGATATGAAAAATGCACTATGTCGCATGGGTGAGTTATCGTAATGTGATGGGAAACCCCAGAAAAAATGCGGGTATCTAATGGGTACCACTAGAGAAAAAGTCTGACTAAAATGAGTTATGTATGTTTGTATGGGATACACTAGAGAACATGTTTATCCAACAAGGATATTTTATTGAATCCTTAGAGAACAAGTCTGTTTCACACGGGTACCGTATGGGAAACACTGGAGAAAATGTGTGACAATAACGATTATTTTATGGGAAACATTGGAGAACATGTCTGCCTAAAAATAATATTTTATTAAAAGCCCTAGAGATCTGTCTCACACGACTCTTTTTTGTGGGAAACACTAGAGAACATGTCTGTCAAACAATGATATTTTATTGAAACACCTAGCGGCCCCCGCCCATAGGGGCTTGAAGAAATATATGGGCTGCATGGTGCTTCCACGCAGAGCTGAATCCGGCCCGCACACTAGTACTGGTAAACCACTTAGAGGATCTAAGCCGGCCCAGGAACAGCGGTGCGAGGCTGACCGTTCATGCTTATAAACCCTGTTGGTTTCATTGAGCGACAGGGCTTGAGACGTCATTTCATCTCAATGTCGGGTAAAAGTCCCACAAAATTGGAAGCAGCCTCTCCAAAATGACCTTTAAAGTGTTGACGGGGACTATAAACCTCAAATCAAACAAAATCAAAATTGAAACCCCTAGAGAACATGTTTGTCTCACACGGGGTATCTTATGGGAAACACTAGAGAAAAAGTCTGATTCTAATGAGCATTTTAGGGAGAACAAGTCTGTCTCACAGGAGTATTTTATGGGAAACACCAGAGAAATAGGTCTGAATCTAATGAGCATTTTGTGGGAAACACTAGAAAACATGTCTGTCTAACTAGAATCTTTTATTGAAAACTCTAGAGAGCAACTCTGTCTCACATGGGTATTTTATTGGAAACACTGATAAACAAGCCTGTCTCAGATGCATATTTTATGTTAGATCACAGAAATCAAGTCTGTCTCACATAGACATTTTATGGAAGACCACAGAAATCAAGTCTGTTTCACATAGAATTTTTATGGAAGACCACAGAAATCAAGCCTGTCTCACTTAGCTATTTTATTGAAAACCAAAGAAATAAGTCTGTCTAACATAGATATTTTATGGGAGACCACAGGGATCAAACCTGTCTCATATAGATATTTTATGGAAGACCACTGAAATCAAGTCTGTCTTACTTAGATATTTTATGGAAGACCACAGAAATAAAAGTCTGTCTTACATAGATATTTTATGGAAGATCACAGAAATCAAACCGGTCTCACACAGATTTTTTTATAGAACACAGAAATCAAAGTAGAAGTAAAACAAAGATCAGGAATTGATACAATTAACTTACTCCATCCATAAAAGACACCAAAGGGAAAGAAATACAAACATTAAGCGACCAGACCATAATGGAAACCTAAACAAAGGAAGGCCATATGGACAGTTACTTTCCCACAAAATGGCCATATGGCCATCCAAAATTAAAAGACACAAGTGATACACACAGTAAGTAACAAACAACAACATAAATAAATCGCCACGGAAGAGCCGCCTTGGAACGGTCAGTGGAAGATTTCCACTGGGGGGGCTTAAATCGATTTTACGTGGCCACAATCCTCGCCCTTACTTCCGTCGCGATTTAGACAAATAATTTGTTCAGTCCGCATGAAGGCCTCCTAACTCATCAGTGCAACATCTCCGTGAACACAGAAATCAAAGAACCACAGAGGTGAGACAACGGTGAGGACTCGACAGCAAGAAACCACTGAAATGCTGGAGCAAAAGAAAACCAACAGTCTGTCTCACTTAGATATTTTATGTAAACAACAAAAATCAAGTCTTTCTCGCATAGATATTTTATGGAATACCACAGAAATCAAGTCTGTCTCACTTAGATATTTTATGGTAGACCACAGAAATCAAGTGCGCTAACATAGACATTTTATTGAAGACAAAAGAAAACAAGTCTGTCTCACATAGATATTGTGTGGAAAACTACAGAAATCATGTCTTTCTCACATAGATATTTTATAGAAGACTACAGAAATCAAGTCTGTCTCACATATATATTTGTGGAAAACCACAGAAATCAAAATAGAAGTGGAGGCAATGATCAGGAATCGATACAATTAACCCAAAGCTCCCATGAAAGACACCAAAGAGAAAGAAACACAAACATGAAACAACAGACCCTAATCGAAACATCAATAGCAGAAACCCATTCCCACAAAATGGCCAATAGCTATCCAAAATAAAATAATATATGCGATACAAACACCCAAAGACAAATCATAACAAAAATAAACCGCGACAGAAAAACCGCCTTGGAACTGTCAGCGGAAACGAATTCCACTGGGAGGGGGATGGGGGCTTAAATCGATTTTACGTGGCCACAATCTTCCTTCCGTCGCGATTAAGACAAATAATTTGTTCAGTCTGCACGAAGGCCTCATAACTTATCAGCGCAACATCTCCGTGAGCACAAAAAATCAAACAATCACAGAGATGAAACACCGGTAAGGACCCGACAGCAAGAAACCACTGAAATGCTGGAGCGAAAGAAAACCAACAGTTAGCCTCCGATGGGCCCGACCAAAACAGAGCATCAGGTACCAACCAACATAAGCCTTTACGCTGGAACCGTCATAGAATCTGAGGCCTGACCCACCGACGTGCAATTAAAGAGGGAAGCAAAGTGGGTTAACTACCATGCATGCAGTCTGTCGTATAATATCTATGTTGTTCCCAATCTTTTTATATCGAAGAATGATTTTACGAAATCGGGTGCTGCAGTCATTGCGGTTATATATTTTTCTTAATTTATATAATAAGTCACCATAAAATTCGGGTTCCGATAGACCTTGTTGCAGAAGAGATTTAAGTCCAATATTGACTTGTGAAATTAAATCAGAATGACGTCTATAAAATTTTGAAAAGGCTTTGCGTGGTTTATGGTACCGATAACCCTGATTAAGAAGTTTAGCCGTTAACAATTTATTAGGAGTGTTGAAGTCAGATACATGAATACACACTCTGGCAAATCGAATTAACTGCGAAATATAAACGCCATAGGATGGCGCACGAGGAACATCACCTTCCAAAAAAGGAAAATTTACAATCTCAAAATCAAAATCATCGCGTTTATCATAAATTTTGCAAGAAACAAACCCATCTACTATAGATAGATGTAAATCCAAAAACGGGTCTTCGGTATCAGAAGAATTTGCTTTATTTAACTGAAGTTCTGGGGGGTAAACTTGACTGATCAAACCATCGAAATAGGTATTATCAATATTTAATAAATCCTCCAAATATCAAGAAATGGAGCTAAAAGCTTCAATGATTTCAGACTGGTTTTCAGCAGAAAGGGACATCATGAAGTTTCTCTCATAACAAAAAAAAAAAAAAAAAAAAAAAAGATCAGTCACAAGTGGTGCGCAATAAGTACCCATCGGAATACCCACAACTTGTCTAAATAACTTAGTACCAAATCTTATGTAAATATTGTCAAGTAGAAAGGTGAGAGCTTCAAACACTTTCTAACATGACCATAAAGTATAATTTTTATGCTCTTCAGAAGTGAAAAAAAAAAAACATTTCTTACATTACATGCAAGATAGAGGGAGTCTGCCCTATGAAATGTCCATTCAATTAAATCATTAAGTTTTTCTTTTATAAGAATATCTGGAAGTGTAGTGTAAATGGTGGAAAAATAACAAGTCTGTAAAGATATTTTATGGAACACCACACAAATCAAGTCTGTCTCACATAGGTATTTATGGAGGATCACAGAACTCAAGTCTGTCCCACCTGGATATTTTATGGAAAGCCAGAGACAACAAGTCTGTTTCAGATGGATATTTTATAGAAGACCACAGAAATCAAGTCTGTCTCACACACATATTTTAAGGAAGACTGCCACAGAAATCAAGTCTGTGTCACATAGATATTTTATGGAAGGCCACAGAAATCAAATCTGTCTCATGCAGATATTTTATGGAAGACCACAGAAATAAAGTCTGTCTCACTTAGATATTTTATAGTGGACCACAGAAATCAAATCTGTCTCAGATATTTTATGGAAGACCAAAAAATCAAAATTGTCTCAAATAAATATTTATTGGAAGACCGCAGAAATCAAGTCTGCTCCACTTCGATATTTAATGGAAAACCAAAGAAATCAAGTCTGTATCAGATATTCTATGAGGACCACAGAAATCAAGCCCGTCTCACATGGATATTTTATGGAAGACCACAGAAATCCAGTCTGTCTCACGTAATTGTTTTATGGAAGACCACAGAAATCATGCCTGTCTCACATTGATATTTTATGGAAGATCACAGAAATCATGCCTGTCCCATATGAATATTGTATGGAAGACCACAGAGATCAAATCTGTTTCACATAGATCTGTTATGGAAGACCACAGAAATCAGGTCTGTCTCAACTGGGTATATTATGGATAGCAAAGACAACAAGTCTGTTTTATGTGGATATTTTATGGTACTCTAGAGAACTAATTTGACTCACATTGATTTTAAGCTGAAAATTCTAGAACACAAATCAGTATCACATAGATGTACAGAGGACAAGTTTGTCTCACACGAACGTTGCATCACGAAAACACGCCTGTATAACGTTGACCCCTTTAACTCGACTTTTATATCGTAAAACTGGGGTTTTCAGGGGTATACATTATTTTTCTTATTTCTGCTCAAAAACATATATTGTGAGTACTCGTTAGAACAGTTTCGGCGAGGTGGTTCTAACGAGTTCCCACAACCTACGTTTTGAGCAGACACATGAAAAATATTATATCTTTATCTGAAAAAAGTTTTTTAAGTGGTAAAAATTTTCAATATATTTTAGTAAGGGGATGTCATTGGAAACAAAGAACACACCTACATAAAAATAAAAATCAAGAATCATGCCTTTGTATAACCTGGATATTGTATAGAGGACACCTCTGTCTTACATGGATTTTCTGTGGTATTTTAAGTCATTCTACGAAAAACCTAACCTAGAGAACAAGTCAGATGACTAGTCTGTCCATATGGATGTAGAATAGAAACCCCTAGAAAATAAGTCTGTCACACATGAATAATTTTATTTCTTTGGAGAACATAGAGAACAAGTTTTAGTGTTTCTGGAATACCAGGTGGCCAGTTCCTGTCTCAAATGGTCATGGTAAAGAAATCCAAAGAATCACAAGAAAATAAGAATCTGATATGGGGTTCTGTTGTAGATGGGCGTTTCCGTGCACGGTCATCCCTCGGGTTGGAAACGCCCATCTACAACAAAACCCCATATTGGATTCTTTTTCTTGCACAACACCTCCCAAACATTTCCTTTTATTTTGTAGCAAATAGCAGAACTAGAGACAGTATTTCTTTTCTTCTGTTTAAGATTTCATACAAAAAAGTTCTGTATTCAGTGTCCTTTAACAACAAATGAGTCAAATAATTATCATTCTTATTGATTTTTTATTTCGTTTTTTTTTTTTTTTTTTTTTTTTTTTTTTGACGGATAGTTTTGACAGCTCGCACACGTATATTGTTTACAAAATAAAAGTATTGCGGAAAAAGTTCCGGCAGGTGAATAGAATTGAAGCACAATTATGTTAGTTGCCTGGGTCGGAATACCAGGGTCAGAACATGAAATTCTATCCCAGGGTAAAATCACGGATTTCCTTGTCTGGTGTGCAAGAATATTTTATTCTATGGAGATCTTAGAGAACAAGTCTCAGTGTTTCTGGAAAACCAGAGAACCAGTCTGTCTCAAACAGACATAGTACAGAAAACTAGAGAATCTGTCTGTCTCGCATGAATATTTTACGCAAACCCATTTTGACTGAGACAGCACTGATACAACGCAAAATGAAGCAATGAAGTAGATTTTTTCGTTTTGATTTTTTTTTATTTCAGTTTGCGTTTGCATAGTCAATTCAAAATTAAATAATAAAAAAAAAATATTTCACTTTGCGTTGATATGCTTCATATCGCCGCAAAATGAAATAATGATAGAAGAACATAACAACCAAAAGATTAGGAAGCAACATTGGATAATGTCAGTAGGATCAAAACTGAACGTCTTTAACATGTTTCAGGTATTTTGCTCTCATGCCCCTCAGCTGTCTATTTAGGCTCATTACATGATCGTGTAGTGCAGACAGAAGTTGCTGCGGGGCATCATACTGGCTTGGGCCTGTTCGTGGTCCGGTCTGTCTGTCCACCTATGCGTCTTATAAGGAGCGTGACTGTGTTTCAGTTTTACGCCCCACCAACAGCTAGGGTCATACGAAGACGGGACCTCGGTTTAAAGACTCATTCGAATGTTCTATGAAGGGGTAATCCTTTGGAAGCAAGGATTACAACACAGAACTGAATATCATAGAGTGAACACGTTTCTTTTTCTGGGCGAGACTAGGAAGTTTCGGCCAAATAGGCCTTATCAGTGACTCTCAGATATTTCCAAAATTCCACAGTGGAATCAATGATCCCAAAGGACTAGAAAATATAACCCACACTATGGTGAAGGACAGGGAGACTTCACCACCTTTGAGTCTCTGAAGTACACATTGCCGTCATTGAATTCGGGCACGTCCATTCTATAAAAGGGCGTTTAACCCTTATCTTGCTGTTCACGACAACCCCTATCTTTGCAAACAGAAGCCATCTGATCTGGATCTACACTGTTTGGCATTTAGTTTATGACTTTGTAGCAATAAATTACATCAAGTAATTTGATTGGTTGATAGACAGAAATGGGTGTGGCTTAAATGAATATTCAGCAAGATAAGGGTTAACAGGATGGTAAGCAGTATTGGTCCTGATGAGATGGCTCATCTGTATCTACACTGTTTGCATAGGTATCTGTATTGGGCTACAGTGTTGACAGAGTCAATCGGTATTTATTTCTTCAGTTGTCTGATCAACTCTCTCTGAAGATTTTGGTTTAACCAACTGATCAATATTTTACTATGGTCCTCTAGCTATATCAGGATTTCTGGAGAAAACATGGCAGCTTTTGGAGGTTTGAATGTCAAGTCTGCTCAATCAATCATTTAAAGTGCAACTTACTCTATATAAACTCCCCGAGGAGTTCTAGAAGCTGAATTGAGAAGTTTGTACCAAACAACTTATGACCATTCGGGGACTGTTCACTGGAATAGTGATTCAATCTCCACTGTCTTTTCTTTGATCTAGGATATACGTGTAATTAAAAAAACAACAACAAAAACAATAAGGCATATTATTCATTAGCCTTCTGAAATGTAATGGTTGATCCGAGTATTTACTTGCTTTTTTACTGGTACTGGTCTCGCCCCCGCCCATCGGGGCTTAAAGAAATAAATTGGGCTGCATGATTCTTTCGCGCAGAGCTGAAACCAACCAAACATGTGAGAACTGGTAAATCAATGTTCTGAAAAAAAAAAATGGACAATCCTTCGGAAACAAGAACTACAGAACAGAAATGAACAAACAATTTATAGAGCATACACTATTTTTCTGGACCAGATTAGCTAGTTTCGGCCAATTAGGCCTCATCAGCGACCCTCAGATATTTCCAAAAACCCGCAGTGAAATTAATGTCCCATAAGGACAAGAAAATATAAACCACGCCATGATCAAGGGCAGGGAGACTTTTTACGGCCGCCACACATTCCCTTAACATCAGCTGTGGTGAAGATAAATGTTCTGAAAATTGGGTAATCCTTTGGAAACAAGGACTACAGCACAAACTGAAAATTATAGAGCGCATAAGATTTTTCTGGGCCAGACTAGAGTTTCGGTCAATTAGGCCTTATCAATTACTCTCAGATATTTCCGAAATTCTGCAGTGGAATCAATAATCCCAAAGAACTAGAATTTATAAACCCCACTATGATGAAGGGCAGGGAGACTTTTTACGGCGGCCACACATTCTCTTAACGCCAGCTGTGGTGAAGTTAAATGTTCTGAAAATTGGATAATCCTTTGGAAACAAGGACTGCAGCACAGAACTGAAAATTATAGAGTGTATAAGATTTTTCTGGGCCAGACTAGAGTTTCGGTCAATTAGGCCTTATCGGTGACCCTCAGATATTTCCAAAATTCCGCAGTTAAATCAATGACCCCAAAGGACTAAAATATAACCCGCACTACGATGAAGCATACGGAGACTTTTTTACGGCCGCCACACATTCCTTTAACACCAGCACAACATAGTATGTTCCAGAAAAGGGTTATCCTTTGAAAGCAAGGAATCCATCACCGAACTGAAACGTATGGTGTATACATGTTTTCTGGGCCAGACTAGCTAGTTTCGGCTAAGTATGCCTCATCAGTGACCCTAAAACATTTTCAAAATTCCACAGTCGAATCAATGTTCCCAAAGGACTAGAAAATATCAACTACACAATGAACCCGCACATGAGTACTGGTAAACTGCTCAGAGGATCTTAGCCTGGCCAGGCAAAGCGGTGCGAGTCGGCCGGTCCATGCTTATAAGCCCTATTGGCTTCATTGGGCGGCAGGGCTTGAGATGTCATTGCATCTCAATGTCGGGTAAAAGTCCCACACAATTGGAAGCAACGTCTTCAAAATGACCTTTACAGTGTTGACGGGGACGTTAAACCTCAAATCAAACAAACAAACAAAACTACACTATGACGAAGGGCAAGACGACCTTTTACGAGTGGTGCGAGTTCCTTAAAGTATAAGCTAAAAGGTTGCCTTTGGAAACAAAGAACACATAAAAGAACGAAAATCGGAGACTCGGTTTTATTGAGTCTCTTCATGTAGAGCAATGTAGTTTGCAAGGCTGTATATCCCCCTAGCACCGGCTTAAGCGGTATTAGCGGTTTCCTTGGGCGGTCGGGATTGAGATATTTTTTCATCTCATGTGGGGTTAAGGTCCCACAAAATCGGAAGCAACGTCTTCACAATGACCTACACAGTGTTGATGGGAACGTAGAACCTCAATACAAACAAATACTGGTACTGTTCAGTTTGTCAACTCACTTGGGCTCAGCTTTAATGACATTAGACAAGCACTTCATCATAATACGGGACAGCAGTAGAATGTTTAAACATCCAGGACATGAAATCAATGATTTGAACAATGAAATAATCGTTGTTTAATCCTCCAGGGGATAAAACACTCAAGGAAGTCCAAGATTAATCTCTCAAAGCAACTCAGGCGGGTCCAGTTACTGAAAATTACAACAAGTGCTTAACCCTTTTTGCACCAAATGGAATCTTCCTCCTTATATATACTAGTGGTCCATTTCAAAATTTAGGGGTGTCAGGCTGTGTTTTCTACAAATTTTATTTAGAAAATGGCTGAACTTTATGCAAACAGTGGAGGCCCTGATCAGACGCCACGTTCTGCGGCGTCTGATCTGAGCCTGCTCTGTTTGCCAGGGCACCCGTTTTGGGGTTTCTGGTACTAAATGGGTTAAAACGCACCAAACACACTACAGCAGTTTAAGTTTTGAAACTTTTAGAAGGTTTCTATAAAGAAAAGCCAGTCACAGCACAAAAACGTATATAGCCGGGAACTTATCACATAGTTCAGGTAAGCTATCTGGGCTCCATCAAAAGACATTTAGGGGAATGGGAACACCTGGAAGTTTTTTCCGCAATTTTTTAAAGGGAGAAAACTTTCGGGACGTCATGTTCGCTTTTCTATAAGCCCTGTCCCACTGAAAAAGGGGTCTACTCTTAAAGGAAAGAATTTATTCCCCAGGAGCAAATGCTTTCCTTTAAGAGTGACCCCTATTGCCATGGGAGGCAAAATACTTCTGCGGGAGTTGCTTCCCCTAAAGGTGTACCCATTCCCCTTTAGAGAACACACCCTTGTGACATCGTGCATTATATCTTCCTGATGAAACTTTGTGAAATTTTTCGTATTTTTACTCCTAACAAAGAGTGTGTGTACTCGTTAAAACCGCCTCGTTGATGCGGTTCTAACGAGTACCCACAACTTATGTCTGGGAGTAGAAATAAGTCAAATAATGCATACCCTATAAACCCCAATTTTCTCTATATAAAGTGGGATTTAGAGGGGTGTTCGTTGTACGGACTTGTTAAATCATATTTTCGGGGTTAGCGACAAAGACTCGCGAGACAAGCCGGTCTTGGAATTTTAGATGTAGAAAGTATAGTGAGTGAGTGTTCGAGTTTTACGTCCCACCAACAGCTAAAGTCATACGGAGACGGGACCTCGGTTTAAGGACTCATCCGAAAGTCTGGAGAAGCCCGGGATCGATCCTGCAATCCCTGGTTTACAAGGCGAGTAGCGTAACCACTACACCACGGAGGCTTCTATGTAGAAAGTAGAGGTATTGCACTATGCAAGCTGCGAAAGAGGCTGCGCAGGGGCACAGGTTGATCTTCATCTTTTTTGTCGCAGATGACAAAAACAGTCCTTTTTATGCTGTACAGTAAAAATTCTATATTGAGACCACCTTCGGAACTGTTTAAAAATGGTCTTTAAGACAACTTTTGAACAGTCCCAAAAGTGGTTTGATTGATTTGAGGTTTAACGCCTCCCTCAACACTATTTAGGTCATTTTGGAGACGTTGCTTCTAATTTTTTGGGACTTTTACCCGACATTGAGATGAGACCTGCCGCCCAGTTAAACCGATAGGGTTTATATGCAAGGACGGTCTCGCACCACTTTGTCTGGGCAGGCTTAGACCTTCTAAGCGGTTTACCAGTACTCCTGTTTCAGCTCTGTGTGGAAGCATCAAGCAGCCCAATCTCCCAGCCCCGATGGGCGGGGACCGAAAGGCTGTCCCTGACAAAAACACTGAGAAAACACAAAGGAAGAATAACTGCACACTTCTAAATAAGTTTTTTAAACCAGACTTAGTCGGTCTTAATGGCGGAATTTCAACGTACATCACGGATATACATGTAATACCTGATTATCTGCCACCAGACAACTAAGCCCCTCCGAAAAAGACGTTAACTCCTGTTGGATAGACAGTACTTCAGAGAACATACTGTCGTATTGACGTTATCCAATCAGATGGCGTGTTACATTCATAAGCACATTCGAGAGCACGACCCGCAACCAATGAAAAACAGCTATTTTCTAAGGAACATAGAATTGACCAATAACTAGATGCTTCTTCAAAACCGATAAAATTTCATCTTGATAATACAGTAAAACAGTAAAAACCAAAATTAGCATTATCTCCATGCATTGACGGGCCAGAATAAGACCTGAACAATGTGAAACTGGTTACATTGAAAGCATTATCCAGTAACGAAAACACGCCTATTAAATATATTCAAAAATGTACCACCAAAAAAATGAAACATTTCAGATGAAAAATTCTGATATTTTCATATTTCTGCTCAAAATATAGTTTGTGGGAACTCTTTAGAACTGCCCCCGGTTCTAGTGAGTACCCACCATCTATATTATAGAGCAGAAATAAGAAAAATAAGGTTAACCCCTGTAAACCCCAGTTTTACTGAATAAAAGTGGGGTTCAAGGGTGTCACATTTATATAGGCGTGTTTTCGTGATGCTTGATTGTGAAATTTTATTTCGTTTTATGCCACACAGGTTTTTTTAGCTTATGCGTGTGTCTCTAATGTATAACTGTCAAGTTTCATGGAGTTTCTAGAATGACTGATACATCCACCGCACACCCAGATAAGAAATATCGAGAATTATGAAGGAATGCTCTTCTTTATGTATTGCTTGTTGGAAACATGTGTTGTAGATATTTGTTTGAGTCGGCTCGTAAAGGGGATTCCGACAAATGACCTGCAATATATGGTTTAATTGAAAAAATAGGAAATTTATCCCAATTTCTTCCCCTTATCTGTAACCATGCACAGAGACTAGAGAAACAATTGTTTTCACGCATGCTCATTAATCTTTCATTGTTAGCATCTAAGGAATCAAAAGCTCATTATTTCTAATCAACAGGATTTTCTACTGATTTTCCCTGCACTAGAACGCAATACTTGCTTCATGTTATGGGCCCCGTCAAGCGATTTTGGTACTTATCGCCTATGCGAGCAGCGAAGGTTCAGGCGAGCCTGCGCATCCGCGCAGTCTCGCCAGAACCTTCGCTGCTCGCTCATACAAGCAGTGAATCAAGAGGAACCTTCAGACAGAAAGCCATATCCCTGGCCCCTCTGAATGGCTGGGCATGCGCAGTTAAAATTTGTCATGACGGAATGCTCGAAAACACAAATTCGCTTGGCGGGGCTCTTATGAAAGTGTGGGGAGATGGATTGCTGTCATGCAGAAACTTGCCGCTCCATGTCAGCTATAAATCAAAGCGCTGCCATTGGTTGTGTGTAGCGTTACTAAAACACGCCTACTACATGTATACAAATGCATTGTCAACTTTACCGCCGAAAAAAAAATTAAGTTGAAAAATTGTGATATTTTTTCTGCACACGTTATAAGGACCGCCTCATCGATACGATTCTAACGTGTACCCACAATCTATATTTTAGAGCAGAAAAAAAGAAATAAGGTTTACCCCATCATTTGAACAAATTATAATGGGCCCGAGACCCCAATGCTACAGGCAGTCGACCCACTTGTTCCAGAGAAGAAGGTTTTTGATGTGTATTTACCATATATGGGCATTGCGGCCATATTGGTCTTGTGACAACTTTTATTTCCTTGTTCCTAAAAGCTTTTATATAAAAACGGGCTACAAATGGCCCAGTGCTTTTCTGAGAAAAACTATTTATTATTTTCAAATCTACAAGTAGATGACCTTGACCTTTAATACTCATGAAATTTCATTTAATCCCTGAGCAACCTTCATCTGCAAATTTTCAGATCACAGGCTGCAATAGTTTCCGGAAAATACACCGTTGTGACTCAAATGCCTTTGCGACCAAAGTGACTTTGGCCTATACTAGGGGATCATCATTTGAACAAATAATGATTGGCACGAATCTCCAATGCTACATACATCGGCACATTGGTTCCGGTAAAGAAGATTTCTGAAGGTTTTTTTAGCTCACCTGTCACGTAGCGACAAGGTGAGCTTTTGTGATCCCTTTTCGTCCGTCGTCCGTCGTCAGTGCGTGTGTGTGTGCGTGCGTGCGTGCGTGCGAGTGTGCGTAAACTTTTCCTTCAAATGACATCTCCTCCTAAACCACTGATCGGATTTTGACCAAACTTCACAGGAATGATCCTTAGGTGGTTCCCTTTCAAAGTTGTTCAAATGGTTCCGGTCAATTGCACATCTATGTCACAGGTGCTAAAAATAGATTTTTAAACGAAAACTTAAAAAATCTTCTTCTCTGAAACCGCAAGGCCCAGTTCTTCGATATTTGGTATGAAGCTTCAACTAGTGGACCTCTACCAAGATGGTTCAAATTAAAGCCCTTGGGGCCAAAATGCCCCCGCCCCGGGGCCTTTGGTTTTACATAGGAAAAAATCATTAAAAAATCTTCTTCTGAAACACAACGCCCATGTCTTTAATATTTGGTGTGAAGCTTTACCTGGTGGACCTTTACTTAGATTGTTCAAATTATAGCCCTGGGGCCAAAAATGCCCCCGCCCCGAGGGTTTGGTTTGGTTTTACATAGGCTTATACAGGAAAATCTTTAAAAATCTTCTTCTCTGAAACCGCACGGCCCAGATCTTTGATATTTGGTGTGAAGCTTCATCTAGTCGACCTCTACCAGCTCTGGGGGCCAAAATGCCCCGCCCCCGGGGGCCTTTGGTTTTATTGGTTTTACATAGGCAGGCCAAGAAAATATGTACACTCCATATTTTCCAGTTCTGTGGTGTATTCCTTGCTTCCAAAGGATAACCCTTTCTAGAACTTATTTAGATATTCTAAGCAGTACTCGTGTGCGGGTCGGTTTCAGCTCTGCGTGGAAGCATCATGCAGCCCATATATTTCTTCAAGCCCCGATGGGCGGGGGCGGAATAAATGGATTAAAAACACAAAATAATACAATGGAATTGTCGAGGTCTTAAATCAAATTATAATTAACTCTTATTACTTATTTCGTTATTAAACCCATCTGTTTTTTGTTTGCAAGAAACTTTTTTAAAAACTGATGACAACATTGATGTTAGGGGTTTCAATACATACAACTATATCTATTATGATGGTAACAAACCATCTGGTGGCAGTTCATTTCTTGTTAAATCATGTTTACCACAAAGAGAGATCAAATTAGAAACAGACCTACAAGCTGTAGCAGTATCGGTTTCACTGGATAAAGAAACTACAATTTGCTCTCTATATATCCCATCCTCATATTCTTTAAAGCCCGATCATCTCGACTCATTGCTGAGTAAACTTCCATCGCCATATCTTTTAGTTGGCGACTTCAATGGTCACAATATTATTTGGCCCAGAAAATATGTACACTCCATATTTTCCAGTTCTGTGGTGTATTCCTTGCTTCCAAAGGATAAACCTTTCTAGAACTTATTTATATAGAGAAAATCATTAAAAAATCTTCTTCTCTGAAACCACAAGCCCCAGATCGTTGATATTTGGTGTGAAGCTTCATCCATTGGACCTCTTTCCAGATAGAACAAATTGTAGCCCTGGGGCCGAAATTGCCCCCACCCTGGGACCCTTTGGTTTTTCATAGGCTTATATAGGGAAAACCTTTAAAAATCTTCTACTCTAAAACCACAAGGCCCAGGTCTTTGATATTTGGTATGAAGCTTCACCTAGTGGACCTTTACCAAGATTGTTCAAATTATAGCACTGGGGCCAAAAATGCCCCCGCCCAGGGCCCTTTGGCTTTACAAGCTTCATCTAGTGGACCTCTACCAGCCCTGAGGGCCAAAATGCCGCCCCCGTGGGGCCTTTGGTTCTACATAGGCTTATATAGGGATGATCATTAAAAATCTTCTACTCAGAAACTGCAAGGCCAAGGTCTTAGATAATTGGTGTGAAACATCATCTATTGGACCTCTATCAAGATTGTGCAAATTATAGCCCTAGGACCAAAAATGCCGCCAGCCCGGGACCCTTTGGTTTTTCATAGGCTTAATTAGGGAAAATACTTAAAATTCTTCTTCTCTGATACCAATTGGCCCTGGTCTATGCTATTTGATATGAAGCTTCAACTAGTGGACCTCTACCAAGATTGTTCAAATTATAGCCCTGGGGCCAAAAATGCCCCCACCCCTTGGGCCTTTGGTTTTACATAGGCTTATACATGGAAAATCTTTAAAAATCTTCTTTTCTGAATCCGCAAGGCCAAGACCTTTGATATTTGGTGTGAAGCTTCATCTAGTGGACCTCTTTCAAGATTGTTCAAATTATAGCCCTGGGGCCAAAAATGCCCCCACCCCGGGACCCTTTGATTTTTCATAAGCTTATATAGGGAAAACCTTTAAAAATCTTCTTGTCTGAAACCAGAAGGCCCAGGTCTTTGATATTTGGTATGAAGCTTCATCTAGTGGACCATTACCAAGTTTGTTCATATTATAGCCCTTGGGCCTAGAATGTACTAGAAACACTAATTCTCAGGTGAGCGATTTAGGGCCCTCTGGGCCCTCTTGTTACCTCGTATGGGCATGTTGGCCATATTGGTAATGTGACCAAATCCATATTAATAAAATTACATTCCCTTGTTTCTAAAAGCTTTCTTATGAATGTTGTTTACAAATGGCCTAGCGGTTCTTGTGGTAAATAAGTTTTAATTTTCATAGCTGAATGGCCTTAGGTCAAGGTTAAGGGATGACCTTGACCTCGAATACACGTAATTTAATTTACTCATTTAGCTAACTGCATGTACTAACTTTCAGATCACAGACTGCAATAGTTTCTGATATATGCGTGTTGTTGACTTTTTCCTATACAAAAGCCTATGTGACCAAATTTGACTATGTTCAAAATAGGTAAAAGCCACCAAAGGGTCATTATTTGAACAAACTATGACTGTCTCCAGTCACCAATGCTAAATACCGAGTTCCATAATAATCAGCCGATTGGTTTGGGAGACGATGGTTTGTGGAGGTTTTTACCTTATCTGGGCATGGCGGCCATATTGGTCATGTGACCAGAATCATATTAATTAGTTTTTTTTATTTCCTTGTTCCTAAAGCTTTCACATGAAACTTCTGTCGTGGTTTATTTTTGTTATGGTTTGTCTTTGGGTGTTTGTGTCGCTTATATTATTCTATTTTGGATAGCCTACTGGCCATTTTGTGGGAAAGTAACTGTCATTTTGGCTTTCCGCTATTGATGTTTCCATTAGGGTCTGTTGTTTCATGTTTGTGTTTCTTTCCCTTTGGTGTGTCCGATGGGAGCTGTGGGTTAATTGTATCGATTCCTGATCATTGGCTCCACTTCTATTTTGGTTACAAATGGCCCAGTGGTTTTTGTGGAAAAGGAATTTAAATGTTCATATCTGAATGACTTGGGACAAGGTGAAGGAACGACCTTGACCTTTAATACTCAGGTACTTTCAGCTACTCATTTAGCCAACTGCATCTACCAATTTTCAGATCACAAGCTGCAATAGATTCCCAAAAATACATGGTTTTGACTTTTTCCCATACCAATGTCTGTGTGACCATATTTGACCATGACATAACATAGATAAAGGCCATCCAGGGAACACCATTTGAACAAATTATGATAGGACGGGGTCCCCAAGGCTACATACCAAGTTTCATGAAAA
Organism: Lucinisca nassula; assembly: GCA_963580285.1. NCBI lineage: Eukaryota > Metazoa > Mollusca > Bivalvia > Lucinida > Lucinidae > Lucinisca > Lucinisca nassula. The sequence goes on from OY757014.1 coordinate 60,824,607, forward strand.
TCGGCCCATTTGCTCTGGAGAAGAAAATTTCTAAAGTGTTGTTACCTTATATGGATATTGCGGCCATACTGGTCAGATGACCAAACACTTATTTATAAATTTTCATTTCCTTGTTTATAAAAGCTTTTATATGACATTTGGTTACAGATGGGCTAGTGGTTCCTGTGGAAAACAAGTTTTAATGACCTTGATATTGAATACTTATGCAGTTTAATTTACTCATTGGGCTAACTGCCTCTACCAATTTTGAGATCACAGGCTGCAAGACCTTCGGAAAAATACATGGTTTTGACTTTTTCCCCCATACAAAAGATTATGTGACCAAATTTTAACTTGGCATAAAAGTAGACCACGGGTCATTATTTGAACAAACTACGAGAAGGTTTTTTTTTAACTTATATGGGCATGGCGACCATATTGGCCATGTGAACAGACCCATATTTATTAAATTTTATTTGCTTGGTCCTAAAATCGTCCATATGAAATTTTGATACAAATTGCCCAGTGGTTTCTGTGGAAAATAAGTTTTGATTTTCATATCTTAATGACCCTGAGCCAAGGTCAAGGAATGACCATGACCTTTAATACTCATGTAGTTTCAACTGCTCATTTAGTTTACTGCATCTACCAATTTTCAGATCGCAGGCTGCAATAATTTCTGAAAAATACATAGTTTTAATTTTCCCATACAAAAGTCTATGCGAACAAATTTGACCTTGGCATAAAGAAGGTCAAGGTCATCCCAGGGTCATCATTTGAACAAACTATGATGGGCCCGAGTCCCCAATGCTACCTACACAGTTTCATGACAATCATCCCTCTGGTCCCGGAGAAGAAGAGTTTTGAGGGTTTTTTTCCTTATATGGGCATGGCGACCATATTGGCCATGTGACCTGGACCCCGCGAACAAATGTTCGTTCCCCCATCCCATGGATTCTCCATGTTAAATTTGACTTCAGTCTACCAAGTGGTTTCAGAGGAGATGTTTGAAAATGTTGCCAGATGGCAGACATACTGACATCGGACCCTTGCTCACTGCTGAGCCTTCGGCTCAGGTGAGCTAAAAAGAGAAACATTGATCCAGTGTCAGGATTAAGAGTTGTAGTATATTTTAACTGCACCGTGGGGAAAACCAGTTATCTTGTGTGTCTAGAAAGCAACTTTAATTGTCTATAATTACAGTAATTACAAGAAACAACCTGCCATAAGTACATGAATATTTCAAGTTCTTTTTCCACCTTTTAGCCAGAAACACTCTAAGAACAATGAAATATTGACCCTAACGGTTCAAATGCCATTCCAGTGACAAGAATCAATGCTCACTAAGGCAAACCTCTAATTACAGGCAACTGATATAGAAAATTCTTGTTTCAATTGTAACACGTCTTTTATCGTCACGAAAATGGGTCATTGTTTGGTATTTGGCAAACAGTGCAGTCCAAGATCAGACGCCGCAGAACCTGTCACCCCTAAATTTTGAAATTGGCTCCTGCTATATATATGTAGGAAGATTCCATATAGTACATACAAAAAGGGTTAAATGATCCTGATACGCTTTTTGTCCTGACGAAATGAAAGAAAAATTCGAATCTAACACAGCGCGCCTATATAGGCAATGGAAATAACTGTGTTTTATTTTACAACAAATCACGGCAAGGAAGAGCGTGACGAGTGACGTCATTAAAAACTGCGAAGTTATGACGTCACTAGTCGATTTCCTTGACGTTGGACGGTGTAACGTCATTTTCTCGCATCGAAAACGTTAGAAAAGGATATAAATGCATGTGTTGCAGTCGATAATTTTAGCGGGATTGCTTCTAACAATGGCGAAAAGTTGTGAGAATTTGAAGGAAACAACAGCATTATTGCCGAGTTTGAGCGTGTTAGAATCGAAATAGATCAGCTCTAGCCAGTGATTTGTTGCGTAATAAATCACAGTTTGTCGGTCAGTTGTAAGTAGACAAATCACGCGCGCCACGCGCTCGTGATTTGATCTACTTTACAACTGACCTCCAAACTGTGATTTATTACGCAACAAATCACAGCTAGAGCTGATCTATTTCTTAATTGAAAATGGCATCGTATAAACGGCGAGATTGTCACATGACAAAGTGCGTGTTAATGTCTATAGTGGCTGTTGAACTAAACATTAGGATCGTTTGAACATTGAATATAGATTGTGCGTACAAGTTAGAAACGCCTCAATGAGGCGGTTCTAACATGCACCCACAATCTATGTTTGCAGAAATAAATCTATAATTAGCCGAAAATGAAGTGGCATTTTCATGTTTTTTTTTAAAGGTGTACTTTTTGAATTTTAGATTCGTTAAATCGGTTAAACTCACACTGGACGTTTAATTTCTTTTTGTTTTATTTAGATAAAAATTGAAGGGTGCCATTTGTCTTTTACTGGTTTATAAATGAAACACTTCGCTGGTCAACAAGCTCTCGTTTCACAGCACTGGACGAAAGCGAAATCCTATAATTTGTACCTCTAATTAGTACTTGGATGGGTGAGTGGGTATTTTTTTTTTCTCATACGCGTGATTTTTTTTTATTATTATTATTTTCCATTATTATTATTATTATTATTATTGTGGTTTGTTTGTTTGATCTATTTGTTTCCCCGCTTGTGTTTTCGAGCATGTGTGCAAGGTCTTGGGAATTCCGTTTAAGGCTTCGCATTTGCGATTTATAATCTCCAATTACTAGACGCATGCCACACAGCGGCGGCTAAGGTTAGACTGCGCGGCCACTTTTGGCGACGAATGAGTCCCAACTGTCTCGATTAATTATCTTCAAGTGCTATACATAAAGCACAGCGCGAAGACTAACCAGACTGCGCGTCCATTTAAGGTATTGGAGTCCTGCCATATACGAGGGTAGGCTGAAAAGTTCTGAGTCTGACCAATGAGCAGGCATCAAACAGCCATGAAATTTTGTATTCATTAAATCCAAACCTTTATTACTTGATTTGACTCAAATGAGTTCAAGTTTACCTGCAATAACGTAGAAATTCTAGACTTTGAAAATTGATACTAGCACGTTTTTGAGAAAATTGATAAAATCTGGCATCGTCGTGTCACCAAGTACCTCCATAAAAAGGGGTTAGCTCCTAAGGACATTCATCCCGATATGGTTGCTACATTAGGGGATGATGCTCCTTCGTATGCAACCGTGAAAAGGTGGGCAGCAAATTTTAAGATGGGCAAGGACAGCTTTGAAGATGATGACCGGTGTGGACGACCCACAACGGCAACAAGTGAGGAAACCATCAGCCAAGTGCACAGGGCTGCGATGGATGACAGGCGTTTAACGGTGAATCAGTTAGCTAACACTGTTGGCATCTCCCATGAACGAGTAGAGAACATTCTACACAGTGAATTAGGAATGTCGAAGGTTTCCGCCAGATGGATGCCACGGCTTTTGACGCCTGACCAAAAGTTGACCAGACTGAACCTGTCACAAGCCAACTTGGCTATTTTTGAAGCAGACCAAGATGGTTTTCTTGACCGTTTTGTCCCTCAGGGTGAGTGTTGGGTTCATCACTTTGAGCCAGAGACCAAAAGACAATCCATGCAATGGAAGCACCCTGGCTCGTCCCCTCCAAAGAAGGCAAAGGTCGTCTCCTCTGCAGGGAAGGTGATGGCATTAGTGTTCTGGGATGCCAAGGGTATAATATTCATAGATTACCTTCAAAAGGGCATAACAATTAATGGGGAGTATTATGTAGATCTGCTAAAACAATTGCGAAAAGCAATTAAGGCTAAACGGCCGGACAATTGACAAAAGGGGTCTTGTTCCATCAGGATAATGCGCCTGCTCATAAATTGGTTGTCGCAATGGCTGTTGTGCATGCCTGTGGCTTCACACTTGTCGATCACCCGCCGTATTCACCTGATCTAGCTCCATTAGATTATTTCCTGTTTCAAAAACATGAAAAAGCACTTGGCTGGGCAGCATTATCGGTCAGACGAGGAGGTGATAGCTGCTGTGGAGGAGTTTTTCAGGGACCAAGATGAGACCTTCTATACCATAAGGTTCCAAGGACTCCAGCATCGCTGGAGGAAGTGTGTGGACAGGAAGGGAGACTATGTTGAAAAATAAGGCACTTTCAGTATGGACAAACCATTGGATCTTGGTCAGGCTCAAACTTTTCAGCCTACCCTCATATAAGGAGGAAGATTCAAAAGTGGTACAGAAATTATAGGCAGTAGCGCTAGCGGGTATACAGAAGTTGTACTGAAACTAGACAGTAAGAGTCAAGCGTTAAACATACACTGGACCGAAACAGTAGAAATTAGTATAGAAACTGGACAGTGTCAGTCAAGAGTTGTACAAAAACATAGCAGTAACAGACAAGCAAATGTTACATAGTAAATAGACAGAAATATTTTAAAGTTTTACAGAAACTTGGCAATTAAAGTCAAATAAAAGTTGCAGAGAAAAACGAAAAAAAAAGTATAAAAAGGTATACAGAAAATGGACAGAAAGATTAAAAAGTTGTACTTAAACTTAACAGAAACTGCACACAAAATAGACAGCTGAATAGAAATGAGGCAGCAACAACTTCACACTTCTGTTTTTTTTTATGTGCAGACATGTTGATGTAATTAAATAATAATAAAAAGTATGTGATGAAATGGAAAAAATAGTAATCATATCTAAATGTCATACTGATAGAACTGTTTGTCCTGACATTATTACGGTATTCAATGTAGCAAAAGGGAAGTGTAGACTACACAGATATCCCAGTTGATATATAGCTCATTGCTAATCACGCCAAAAAATATGTTTTGCCCAGCAGGCTCCAATTTAATCTGGCTATTTTAGTGTCATATTGGCCCCCACATTCTCGTATGATCCATTATTTTGATGATCTGTTCAATAATGCATGAAACAAATAACATTTAGCCATTTCACGTGAAACTGGTCATAGTTCCTATTCAGATAAAAATCAAAGCACTGAGAGTACTAGTGGGTCGACTGTCTCTGTGTGGGCTGAAACCGTGGTCCTGAACGGGGATTTAACCATTAAATTCCTGTACTGTGTGCAAATAGTGCAGACCCTGATCAGACGCCGCATTCTGCGGCGTCTGATCTGGGTCGACACTGTTTGCCATACCAAACACTTGAATATTCCAGTCCAGATTCTGTAGATAACCCTCTTACGCAGGCATTAGGCTGCCAATGTTAGATGCCATATCTCACATCAATGTGGGACAATGCTTTCTTTCATGACTGTAAAAATGAACTTTTATTTAACCTTTAAGAAGATTCCAGTCACAACAATTGTCGTCTACTGTGTTGTCTGCTGGATACTTTAAAAGATATAGTTGCAAACAGAGTGGATCCAAATCAGACTGCTCTCCTAGGAGGTCTGCACTGCTTGTCAGTATGCAAAAAAATAGGTTTGTGATGTTTTACCCGATGTCTTCTTCTAACTTTGCTTGTGTGTGGTCATTAGAACCACCTTGACGTGGCGCGAGCTTCTATCTGTTTCTCTTTTCTTTCGTTTCAGTGTAACGGCCCTTTTAAGATTGTTTTACTTATTTCGATTCGATCGTTAACAGAGGTGGCGAAAACCAGAAAATCCGGAGAAAAAAAACATCTAACCGTCCTGTCCCACCTGTGACCCGAGCGAGGATCGAATCCAATGCGATCAGAAACCGAATGATTAAGAGGCAGTGCTCTTACCGACTAGACTCCAACCCACAGCGGTTTGTTTGATTTGATTTTGGGTTTAACGTTCCCGTCAACACTATTTAGGTCATTTTTGGAGGCGTTGTTTCCAATTTTGTGGGGCTTTTACCCGACATTGAGATGCAATGACATCTAAACCCGTGACACCTAGTGAAACCAAAAGGGTTTATATGCATGGACTGGCCGATTCGCACCACTTTGCCTTGGCAGGCTTAGACCTTAGCGGTTTACCAGTACGGTCGGTTTCAGCTCTGCATGGAAGCATCGTGCAGCCCAATCTATTTCTCCTAGCCCCGATGGGCGGGGGCGGGGTTGGACAGCGATGAGAGACCTGATGCTTAAGAGACATAGACAGGATATTCGATTTATGAACACTAAAAAGTTTCTTAAATGTGTCAAAACGGAAATATTAAGCTTCACTAATCGTGTCACGTACCCACGGAGAAAAGTAACTTTGTTCCTGGTCGTTTCGCGTCCATTTATAGGTATCAGACGTATTTACTGGGTATAATATTGGGTGCAATTGGACCTGAAATTGCCTGGGATGACATTATTATGAGTGGTTACAAAAATAATGGAATGAAAAGTTTCGCAAAGAAGTTGTGGACTGATCTTACGTCGCGCGACAAAATACGCGACGTCAGCGTAGAAAATGACGTCATTAAAGTCTTAGTGACGTGTGAACGGGCTAAGCGTCGATTCTCAAACATTTCATATTACAGACCATAGAATGAGATTTTCACTGAGGAATCTATATTTCATCAAAAAGCATGAAAGAAAGCGCTCTTACCCACTAAACTACGGAGAACCCACTATCTATGATTCGGATTATATAAAAAATACCCTTGTAATCTCCATATTTCCCTTTATACAGTGGTTTTACCTGGACAGCGCACGCGTTCATAACCTATGGTATGTGAAAGAACATACATTTATTTAGCAAACAAAACTGTCTCTGCATCACCAAAACGCACCTGTATAATTCTGACCCCCTTGGCCCCTACTTTTATATAATAAAGTTGGGGTTTACAGGGGTAACTCTTATTTTTCTTATTTTCTGCTCTAAACTATAGAGTGTGGGTACCCGTCAGAACTGCCTCGCCGATGCGGTTCTAACAAGTGCTCATAATCTTTGTTTTGAACAGAAATATGAAACAAGTGAGTGAGTGTGAGTGAGTTTTAGTTTTACGTCCCACCAACAGCTAAGGTCATACGGAGACGGGACCTCGGTTTAAAGACTCATCCGAAAGTCTGGAGAAGCCCGGGATCGATCCTGCGATCCCTGGTTTACAAGGCGAGTAGCGTAACCACTGCACCACGGAGGCTTCTAAAATATGAAACAAATATCAGGATTTTTATCCGAACAAAATTAATTTTTTGGTAGTGAAATTTTACCAATGTCTTTGCGTGATTTCGCAAGGATGACAATTTTTTCATAAAAAAGATGTCATTTTCACAACTTTGAAAGAAAGCATTACCACACATGGTTGTATTACATTCTATCCTGATGCACAGGCAGATATACACTTTTGTGGTTCGTAAAATGTTAAGGCAAAAACCCCTTTTTTTTCGCATGACATGGCTAAATTTAGCCTGTATTCGTATAGATGTTGGTAAGACGTAAGGCTCTCTCTCTCTCTCTCTCTCTCTCTCTCTCACACGCACGCACGCACGCACGCACGCACGCACGCACGCACACACACACACACACACACACACACACACACACACACACACACAGTTAACCCTTATCCTGCTGAGCACGACAATCCCAGATTCAGATCAGAGCGAAAATCTGGAGAAGTCCGGGATCGAACCCACGTTAATTTAAATGTACTGAACAATAAACATACAGACAAGTCTTCTCGTGATCTAACTCTGGGCATATTGCATTCTGCAACTCCTGAGTTTCCAATCCATTTCTTTCTGTCCCAGAATGAGATTTCGAAGTCAATTTATTTGCAACTCAGCATATGAAAATGGAATTACTGTTGATACACTGGAGAATGAGACAGATCTCAATACAGTTACACGTCTTAGGGGTCCCCTCACACATCACGCGAACAAGTCCGTGAAATGAACACCCCCTTAATCCGTCTTTATATAGAGAAAACTGAGGTTTACGGGGGTACTTTATTCGAAGAAAACGACGAGGTATTGTCATAGCTCTGGCGTCGTCGTCGTGCAAACACTTGGACATTTTCGTCTGTGTCGTCGTCGTGCAAAAACTTGGGACATTTTGTAATATCTCTGTCATTACTGAACATATTTACTTGAAACACGGACTAGTTGTCCATTATGAAAAGGGGCTGCAGTCGAGCGTTGGCACCCGCATGCGGTGCTCTTGTTTTTTTTCTTATTTCTGCTCCAAGACATAGGTTGTGGGTACTCGTTAGAACCGCCTCACTGAGGCGGTTCTAACGAGCACCCATAACCTATGTTTGCAGTATAAATAAGAACAATATCACGGATTTTCGTCAGAAAAGTAGCCATTTTGGAGATGTGAAAAATGCACTATGGCGCACGGGGGTGTTATCGTAATGGGGTGAATCGGCCTGACAACTACCCTGACAAAAATAGTTGTGAATTTTTATGTACAGCTACTCAACTTGAGGTACTGTACTTTCAAAGCAGCAAACTGGATGATTCTGATCAAACTGCACGGGTGCGCAGGCTGATCTGTACTTTTGTTATTCACAAATGGCAAACGTACCCAACGATAACACACCCGTGGGCTAAAATGGCAATTATCATATCTCTAGAACTTGATTTTTTTCACATGAAAAATTATTATATTTTTATTATTTCTAGTCCAAATATAGGTTGTATGTGTTCGTAAGGACCGCCTCATTGAGGCAGTTCTTACGAGTACCCACAACCTATGCCTTGGAGTAGAAAAATATAATGTATTTCACGTAAACCCCAGTTTTTCTCTATATAAAGTGGGGTTATGGAGTGTTCATTTCACGGATTGTTAACCTGCTGATGAGGCTAACACAATACAGCATCTAAAACATGAACTAAATGTCGACAGTAACATTAATTGTTGTCGGTTGGTTCGCTCTAAATGAGTACCCCCAACCTTTAACCTATGCTTTTGAGAACAAACAAAAAATGCGCATCTTCCAAATAAGGCTAGGTCTATCGGAACCCGAATGTTATGGTGACTTAGAATATAAATCCAGAAAAATATATAACAGCAATGACTTCAACACCCAATTTCTTAAAATCATTCTTCGATATAAAAAGATTGGGTACAACATAAATGTTATACGACAGACTGCATGCATGGTAGTTAACCCAATCGCGATTGACAATTTTGCTTTCCTCTTTAATTGCACGCCGGTGGGTCATGTCTCAGATTCCATGACGGTTCCAGTGTAAAGGCTTACTGAGAATTCCAGAGATCTAATTCAATGTAATGTTGGTTGGTGTCTAATGCTCTGTCTCTGGTTGGGCCCATCGGAGTCTACCTGTTGGTTTTCTTTTGCTGTCGAGTCCTCATCGTTGTTTCATCTCTGTGGTTATTTGATTTTTTCGTGTTCCTGGAGCTGTTGCACTGATGAGTTAGGAGGCCTTCATGCGGACTGAGCAAATTATTTGTCTATATCGCGACGGAAGTAAGGGCGAGGATTGAGGCCAGGTTAAATCGATTTCAGCCCCCCCCCCCCCCCCCCCCAGTGGAGTTCGTTTTACTGACCGTTCCAAGGCGGTTCTTCTGTCACGGTTGATTTTTTGTTATGGTTTGTCTTTGAGTGTTTGTATCTCTTCTTTTATTTTGTTTTGGGTAGCCAATTGGCCATTTTGTATGAAAGTAATTGTCCTTGGCTATTTTTGAAGCAGACCTGTCACAAGCCAATTTGGCTATTTTTGAAGCAGACCTGTCACAAGCCAACTTGGCTATTTTTGAAGCAGACCTGTCACAAGCCAACTTGGCTATTTTTGAAGCAGACCAAGATGGTTTTCATGACCGTTTTGTCACTCAGGATGAGTGTTGGGTTCTTCACTTTGAGCAAGAGACCAAAAGACAATCCATGCAATGGAAGCACCCTGGCTCACCCCCTCCAAAGAAGGCAAAGATCGTCTCCTCTGCAGGGAAGGTGATGACATCAGTGTTCTGGGATGCCAAGGGTATAATAGTCATAGATTACCTTCAAAAGGATAGAACAATTAATGGGGAGTATTATGCAGATCTGCTAAAACAATTGCAAAAGCAATTAAGGCTAAACGACCCGGAAATTGACAAAAGGGGTCTTGTTCCACCAGGACAATGCGCCTGCTCATAAATCGGTTGTCACAATGGCTGCTGTGCATGACTGTGGCTTCACACTTGTCGATCACCCTCCGTATTCACCTGATCTAGCTCCATCAGATTATTTCCTGTTTCCAAACATGAAAAAGCACTTGGCTGGGCAGCATTATCGGTCAGACGAGGAGGTGAAAGCTGCAGCGGAGGAGTTTTTCAGGGACCAAGATGAGGTCTTCTATACCACTGGGATCCAAGGACTCCAGCATCGCTGGAGGAAGTCTGTGGACAGGAAGGGAGACTATGTTGAAAAGTAAGGCACTTTCAGCATGGACAAGCCATTGGATCTTGGTCAGGCTCCGAACTTTTCAGCCTACCCTCGTAGGTCACTAGGTCGGATTATTTTAGAGCATTGTTCAGTCAGAGTTTTGCTTAGTCTTCATGAAACTTTCCAAGAATATTTGTTTTGATGTTATTTCCATCATGGGTTATACAGAATAAAATTAGGTTACAAATGTCTTTAAAACCTTGTTCACACTTTGTCCTGAGAGGCCACAGATTTGCTTCAACCGTCATGAAACTTTACCAGAATGTTAAACTTTATCTGGATGATAGGTATTCAAAATTGCTAAAACAAGGTTGCATTCAGCTACACAAATGGCCAAAACAGCTCAAAATAGCAATATTTATAAACGACATCACCCAGGCCAATTGCCCTGTTTCAAAATAATTTCACGGAAATAATCCTCTCATGCTGCTAAAATGATCGTCTCCAATGAAAAAGATGGCGCTCAAAGCTAAACATAGTAACAAAAAAAAATCTTGGTCCAAATGTCCTTAAACAAGTAAATCCTTCCTTTCCATAAGCTATGAAACATCTTGGATTCAGGTGAGCGATCCAGAGCCATCATGGCTATCTTATTTATACTCCAAACATAGGTTGTGGGTGCTGGTCAGAACCGCCACAATGAGGCGGCCCTGACGAGTACCCACAACCTACGCCTTGGGGCAGAAAGACGAAAAATAATGCCTACCCCTGTAAACCCTATTATATATATATATATATATATATATAACTTTGTTCTGTAAAAGGGTTATCCTTTGGAAGCAAGGAATACACCACAAAGCTAAAAAATATGGAGTGTACATGTTTTCTGGGCCAGATTAGCTAGTTTCGGCCAATAAAGCCTCATCAGTGAACCTCAGATATTTTCAAAATTCCACAATGGAATCAATGATCCCAAAGGACAAGAAAATATAATTTACACTATGATGTAGGGCAGGGAGACGTTTTACCGCCGCCACAAATTCCCACGCACCAGCTGCAATGAAGCTGGATTCAAAGAGGATTCGAAGAGGTGTTCATGAAACAGACTTTTTGACATTATGGACCCGGAGGTTTCAGTGTTCAATTTCTATCGAGGCAGGAAATCAAGGAATGCATTACAAAAACACGCCTATACAAATATATTGTAAACTTTACCGCCGAAAAAACGAACATTTTCAGATGAAAAAATTGCGATATTTTTCTTATTTTTGCTCAAAATATAGATTGTGGGTCCTCGTTAGAACCACCTCGATGAGGCGGTTCTAACGAGTACCCGCGATCTATAGTTTAGAGCAGAAATAAGAAAAATAAGGTTGACCCCTGTAAACCCCAGTTTTACTATGTAAAAGTGGGGTTCAATAGGGTCAAAATTATATAGGCGTGTTTTCGTGATGATGCAGCTTACGACGTTCAAAGAAGTTCTTTACGATGCAGGTTTTTTTGTTTGTTTGTTTTACGGCTCTTTCAAGATTACTTCACTTATTTTGAACCGATCGTTAATCAAAGGTTGCCGAAAGCCGGAGTACCCGGAGAAAAAACACCTTACCTTGGCGTCTCACATGTGATTCGAGCGAGGCTCGAACTACAGCGGAATGTGTTATTAAATTCATAAACTGTAACATGCAACTATTGATTACTGTCAAATACTGGCGTCTCTGCGGTATTATGCTTGAAAGTGAAATTTTCATCAATTCTTTCAGACACTCTAATGTGAGATTCAACTGACTTAGACCCATAAAACTCGTGTAATTAGTGGACTGGTTTTATTAATTATTCAAACTATTGTTAAAAGGCACTAGAAGTTGATTGTATTAGCGTTTGAACTAGAGGAATTCTAAACTGTCTCCCAGGAATAGGTATGTATACCACGGATAAATCACGAATGGAAAACCCAAGAGCAAAAAAAGCTGCCTCCTCTGTATGGTCTTTAGGAAATACTAGAGAACAAGTCTGTCTGTCATGGCTATAATTATAGATAGCTCAAGCGAATAAGTCCGTCTCACATGGATATTTTATGAAAACACAAAAGAACAAGTCTGTTTCGCATTGCTATGGGGAATCAAATGAGAAAAAGTCTTGACTCTAATGAGTATTTCATCACGTGAAGAAGTCCGTGAATTGAAGACCCCCCTAAACCCCACTTTATATAGAGAAAACTGGGGTTTACGGGGGTATACATTATTTTTTTTATTTCTGCTTCGAGACATATGGTGTGGGTACTCGTTAGAATTGTTCTAACGAGCACACTCAACCTATGTTTTGAACAGTTATAACAAAAATATCAAGGATTTTCACCAGAAAATTAGCCATTTTGGAGATACGAAAAACACACTATGTCGCACGGGTGAGTTATCGTAATGTGATGGGAAACCCCAGAAAACATGTCGGTCTAAGAAGGATAGTTTATTGAAAACCCCAGAGAACAAGTCTGTCTCACACGGGTATCTTATGGGTAGCACTAGAGAAAAAGTCTGATTCTGGTTGTATTGGATACACTAGAGAGCATGTCTATCCAACAAGAATATTTTATTGAATCCCAAGAGAACATGTTTGTCTCACACAGGTATCTTAGGGTAGCACTAGAGAAAAAATCTGATTCTGGTTGTATGGGATACACTAGAGAACATGTCTATCCAACAAAGATATTTAATTGAATCCCTAGAGAACATGTTTGTCTCACACAGGTATCTTAGGGTAGCACTAGAGAAAAAATCTGATTCTGGATGTATTGGATACACTAGAGAACATGTCTATCCAACAAGGATATTTAATTGAATCCCTAGAGAACAAGTCTGTTTCACACGAGAATTGTATGGGAAACACAAGAGAAAATGTGTGACATAAACTATTATTTTATGGGAAACATTAGAGATCGTCGTCTGTCTGACAAGAATATGAAACCCCTAGAGAAAAAGTCTGTCTCACATGAGTATTTTATGGGAAGCACTAGAGAACATGTCTGTCAAACAAGGATATTTTGTTGAACCCCCTAGAGAACATACCTGTCTCACACGGGGTATCTTATGAGAAACACTAGAGAAAATGTGTGACTCTCAGGATTATTTTACGGGCAACACTAGATATCCCGTCTGTCTGACAAGAATATTTTCTTGAAAACTCAAGAGAACAAGCCTGTCTCACATGGGTATTTCATTCGAAACACTGATAAACAAGTCTGTCTTACATGGATATTTTATGTAAGATCACAGAAATCAAGTCTGTCTCACATAGGCATTTTATGGCAGACCACAGAAATTAAGTCTGTCTCACATAGATATTTTATTGAAAACCACAAAAATAAGACTGTCTCACAAAGAAATTTTATGGCAGACCATAAAATTCAAGTCTGTCTCACAGAAATATTTATGGAGAACCATAGAACGCAAGTCTGTCTCACCTGGATATTTTATGGAAAGCCAAAGACAACACGTCTGTCTCACATGGATATTTTATGGAAGACCACAGAAATCAAGTCTGTCTCACACAGATATTTTAAGGAAGAGATTACAGAAATAAAATCTGTCTCATACAGATATTTTATGGAAGACCACAGAAATAAAGTCTGTCTCACTTAGATATTTTATTGAAGACCACCAAAAATCCAACCTGTCTCACATAAATATTTAATGGAAGACCGCAGAAATCAAGACTGTTCCACTTCGATATTTTATGGAAAACCAAAGAAATCAAGTCTGTCTCACATAGATATTTATGGAAGACCTAAGATATCAAGTCTGTCTCACATGGATATTTTATTGAAGACCACAGAAATCATGTCTGTCTCTAATGGATATTTTATGGAAGACCACAGAAATCATGTCTGTCTCATATGAATATTTTATGGAAGACCACAGAGATTAAATCTACTTCACATAGATATGCTATGGAAGAACACAGAAATCAGGTCGTCTCAAACCGGGTATTTTATCGATAGCCAAAGACAACAAGTCTGTCTTACGTGGATAATTTATGGTACTCTAGAGAACGAATTTGTCTCACATTGACTTTAAGCTGAAAAATCTAGAACACAAATCAGTATCACATAGATGTACAGAGGACATGTTTGTCTCACATGAACATTGCATCACGAAAACACGCCTGTATAACGTTGACCCCTTTAACACCCCTTTTATATCGTAAAACTGGGGTTTTCAGGGGTATACATTGTTTTTCTTATTTCTGCTCAAACACATATATTGTGGATACTCGATAGAACCGCCTCGGCAAGGGGATTCTAACGAGTTCCCATAACCTACGTTTTGAGCAGAAATATGAAAAATATTAGATTTTTTATCTGAAAGTTTCATTTTTAGGTGGTAAAATTTGCAATATATTTTAGAAAGGGGGTGCCATTGGAAACAAAGAACACACCTGCATAAAAATAAAAATCAAAATTATGCTTTTGAATAATCTGGATATTGTATAGAGGACACCTCTGTCTTACATGGATGTTCTGTGGTATTTTAAGTCATTCTACGAAAAACCTAACCTTGAGAACAAGTCAGATGGCCAGTCTGTCCATATGGATATAGAACAGAAACCCCTAGAAAATAAGTCTGTCACACATGAATAATTTTATTCTTTAGAGAACATCGAGAACAAGTTTTAGTGTCTCTGGAATACCAGGTGGCCAGTTCCTGTCTTGCATGGTCATGGTAAAGAAACCCAAAGAGAATAAGACTGTCTCACAAGAATACTTTATTCTATGGTGATCTTAGAGAACAAGTCTCGGTGTTTCTGGAAAACCAGAGAGCCAGTCTGCCTTATACAGACATAGTACAGAAAACTAGAGAATATGAATATTTTACGCAAACCCATTTTGACTGAGACAGCACTGATACAATGCAAAATGAAGCAATGAAGTACTTTTTTTTTTCGTTTAGATTTTTTTTTATTTCATTTTGCGTTTGCATAGTCGATGCAAAATGAAATAAAAAATATTTGACTTTGCATTGATATGCTTCATATCGCCGCAAAATGAAATGATGATAGAAGAATATAGCAACCAAAAGCTTAGGAAGCAACATTGGGTAATGTCAGTAGGATCAAAACTGAATGTCTTTAACATGTTTAAGGTATTTTGGTCTCATGCCCCTCAGCTGTTTATTTAGGCTCATTACGTGATCGTGTAGTGCAGACAGAAGTTGCGGCGGGGCATCATACTGGCTTGGACCTGTTCGTGGTCCGGTCTGTCTGCCCACCTATGCGTCTTATAAGGAGCGTGACTGTGTTTCAGTTTTACGTCCCACCAACAGCTAAGATCTTCGAAGACGGGACCTCGGTTTAAAGACTCAATCGAATGTTCTATGAAGGGGTAATCCTTTGGAAGCAAGGACTAAAACACAGAACCGAATATCATAGAGTGAACAAGTTTTTTTTCTGGGCGAGACAAGCAAGTTTCGGCTAATTAGGCCTCATCAGTGACCCTCAAATATTTTCAAATTTCACAGTGGAATCAATGATCCCAAAGGACTAGAAAATATAACCCACACTGTGATGACGGGTAGGGATACTACATCACCTTTGAGTCTCTGAAGTACACCTTTCTGTCATTGAATTTGGGCACGTCCAGTCTATAAAAGGGCGTTTAACCCATATCTTGTGTTCACGACAACCCCTATCTTTGCAAACAGTGTAAATCCAGATCAGATGGCTTCTGAAGAAGACATCTGATCAGGATCTACACTGTTTGGCATTTAGTTTATGAATTTTTAGCAATAAATTACATCAAGAAATTTGATTGGTTGAAAGACAGAAATCGGTGTGGCTTAAATGAATATTCAGTAAGATAAGGGTTAACAGGATTTCAAACAGTACTGTCCTGATGAGATGACTCATCTGTATCTACACTGTTTGCATAGGTATCTGTATCGGGCTACAGTGTTGACAGAGTTAATCGGTATTTATTTCTTCACTTGTCTGATCAACTCTCTCTGAAGATTTGGGTTTAACCAAGTGATCAATATTTTACTATGGTCCTCTAGCTATATCAGGATTTCTGGAGAAAACATGGCAGCTTTTGGAGGTTTGAATGTCAAGTCTGCTCAATCAATCATTTAAAGTGCAACTTACTCTATATAAACTCCCCGAGGAGTTCTAGAAGCTGAATTGAGAAGTTTGTACCAAACAACTTATGACCATTTGGGGACTGTTCACTGGAATAGTGATTCAATCTCCACTGTCTTTTCTTTGATCTAGGATATACGTGTGATTAAAAAACAACAACACAAACAATAAGGCATACTATTCATTAGCCTTCTGAAATGTAATGGCTGATCCGAGAGTATTTACTTGCTATTTTACTGGTACTGGTTTCGCCCCCGCCCATCGGGGCTTGAAGAAATAGATTTGGCTGCATGATTCTTTCGCACAGAGCTGAAACCAACCAAACATGTGAGAACTGGTAAACCAATGTTCTGAAAAAATGGACAATCCTTCGGAAACAAGAACTACAGAACAGAACTGAAAATTATAGAGCGTACAATATTTTTCTGGACCAGACTAGCTAGTTTCGGCCAATTAGGCCTCATCAGCGACCCTCAGATATTTCCAAAAACCCGCAGTGAAATAAATGTCCCATAAGGACAAGAAAATATAAACCACGCCATGATGAAGGGCAGGGAGACTTTTTACGGCCGCCACACATTCCCTTAACACCAGCTGTGGTGAAGTTAAATGTTCTGAAAATTGGGTAATCCTTTGGAAACAAGGACTACAGAACAGAAGTGAAAATTAAAGAGCGTATAAGATTTTTCTGGGCCAGACTAGAGTTTCGGTCAATTAGGCCTTATCAATTACTCTCGGATATTTCCGAAATTCTGCAGTGGAATCAATGATCCCAAAGAACTAGAATTTATAAACCCCACTATGATGAAGGGCAGGGAGACATTTTACGGCCGCCACACATTCCTTAAAGCCAGCTGTAGTGAAGTTAAATGTTCTGAAAAAAGGAGCAATTCTTTGGAAACAAAGACTACAGCACAGAACTGAAAATTATAGAGCGTACAAGATTTTCTGGGCCAGACTAGCTAGTTTCGGCCAATTAGGCCACATCGGTAACCCTCAGATATTTACAAAATTCCGCAGTTAAATCAATGGCCCCAAAGGACTAGAAAATATAACCCACACTACGATGAAGCACACGGAGACTTTTTACGGCCGCCACACATTCCTTTAACACCAGCTTAACATAGTATGTTCCAGAAAAGGGTTATCGTTTGGAAGCAAGGAATCCACCACCGAACTGAAACGTATGGTGTGTACATGTTTTCTGGGCCAGCCTAGCTAGTTTCGGCCAATTATGCCTCATCAGTGACCCTCATACATTTTCAAAATTCCACAGTCGAATCAATGTTCCCAAAGGACTAGAAAATATAAACTAAACTATGAACCCGTACATGAGTACTGGTAAACTGCTTAGAGGATCTAAGCCTGGCCAGGCAAAGCGGTGCGAGTCGGCCCGTCCATGCTTATAAACCCTATTGGTTTCATTGGGCGGCAAGGCTTGAGATGTCATTTCATCTCAATGTCGGGTAAAAGTCCCACACGATTGGAAGCAATTTCTCCAAAATGACCTTTCCAGTGTTGACGGGGACGTTAAACCTCAAATCAAAGAAACAAACAAAACTACACTATGACGAATGGCAAGGTGACCTTTTACGAGTGGTGCGAGTTCCTTAAATTATAAGCTAAAAGGTTGCCTTTGTAAACAAAGAACACATAAAAGAACGAAAATCGGAGACTCGGTTTTATTGAGTCTCTTCATGTACAGCAATGTAGTTTGCAAAGCTGTATACGCCCCCTAGCACCGGCTTAAGCGGTATTAGCGGTTTCATTGGGCGGTCGGGATTGAGATATTTTTTCATCTCATGTGGGGTAAAGGTCGCACAAAATCGGAAGCAACGTCTTCAGAATGACCTACATAGTGTTGATGGGAACGTAGAACCTCAATACAAACAAATACTGGTACTGTTCAGTTTGTCAACTCACTTGGGCTCAGCTTTAATGAAATTAGACAAGCACTTCATCATAATACGGGACAGCAGTAGAATGTTTAAACATCCAGGACATGAAATCAATGATTTGAACAATGAAATAATCGTTGTTTAATCCTCCAGGGGATAAAACACTCAAGGAAGTCCAAGATTAATCTCTCAAAGCAACTCAGGCGGGTCCAGTTACTGAAAATTACAACAAGTGCTTAACCCTTTTTGTATCAAATGGAATCTTCCTCCTTATATATAACAGTGGTCCATTTCAAAATTAAGGGGTGTCAGGCTGTGTTTTCTACAAATTTTATTTAGAAAATGGCTGAACTTTATGCAAACAGTGGAGGCCCTGATCAGACGCCGCGTTCTGCGGCGTCTGATCTGAGCCGGCACTGTTTGCCAGGGTACCCGTTTTGGGGTTTCTGGTACTAAATGGGTTAAAACGCACCAACACACTACAGCAGTTTAAGTTTTGAAACTTTTAGAAGGTTTCTATAAAGAAAAGCCAGTAACATCACATAAAACCGTATTTAGCCAGCTCGTGAGAAACGGACGGGCTCGTGAGAAACGGGGACTTATCACATAGTTCAGGTAAGCTATCTGGGCTCCATCAAAAGACATTAAGGGGGATGGGAACAACTGGCAGATTTTTTTTCCGCTATTTTTCAAAGGGAGACAACTTTCTGGACGACCTGTTCGCTTTTCTATAAGCCCTGTCCCACTGAAAAAAGGGGGCTACTCTTAAAGGAAAGATTTTTTTTTACCCCAGGAGCAAATTCTTTCATTTAAGAGTTGACCCGTATTGCCATGGGAGGCAAACTACTTTTGTAGGAGTTGCTTCCCCTAAAGGTGTGCCCATTCCCCTTCAGAGAACACACCCGTGTGACATCGTGCATTATTTTTCCCTGATGAAAATTTGTGAAATTTTTCGTATTTTTACTCCTAACATAGATTGTGGGTACTCGTTAGAACCGCCTCGTTGATGCGGTTCTAACGAGTAACACAACTTATGTCTTGGAGTAGAAATAAGTCAAATAATGTATACCCTTTAAACCCCGATTTTCTCTATATAAAGTGGGATTTAGAGGGGTGTTCGTTGCACAGACTTGTTAAATCATATTTTCGGGGTTAGCGACAAAGACTCGCGAGACAAGCCGGTCTTGGAATTTTAGATGTAGAAAGTACAGTGAGTGAGTGTTTGAGTTTTACGTCCCACCAACAGCTAAAGTCATACGGAGACGGGACCTCGGTTTAAAGACTCATCCGAAAGTCTGGAGAAGCCCGGGATCGACCCTGCGATCCCTGGTTTACAAGGCGAGTAGCGTAACCACTACACCACGGAGGCTTCTATGTAGAAAGTAGATGTATTGCACTATGCAAGTTGCGAAAGAGACTGCGCAGGTGCATAGGTCGATCTTCATCTTTTTGTCGCAGATGACAAAAACAGTCCTTTTTATGCTGTACAGTAAAATTTCTATATTGAGACCACTTTCGGAACTGTTCAAAAGTGGTTTGATTGATTTGAGGTTTAACGCCCCCGTCAACACTATTTAGGTCATTTTGGAGACGTTGCTTCTAATTTTTTGGGACTTTTACCCGACATTGAGATGAGACCTGCCGCCCAATTAAACCGATAGGGTTTTGTATGTAAGGACGGTCCGACTCGCACCACTTTGTCTGGGCAGGCTTAGACCTTCTAAGCGGTTTACCAGTTGTCCTGTTTCAGCTCTGCGTGGAAGCATCAAGCAGCCCAATCTATTTCTCCCAGCCCCGATGGGCGGGGACCGAAAGGGTGTCCCTGACAAAAACACTTTGAAAACACAAAGGAAGAATAACTGCACACTTCTATATAAGCTTAGTCTTTATAGCGGAATTTCAACGTACATCCCGGATATACATGGAATAACTGATTATCTGCCACCAGACAACTAAGCCCCTCCGAAAAAGACGTTAACTCCTGTTGGATAGACAGTACTTCAGAGAATATACTGTCGTATTGACGTTATCCAATCAGATGGCGTGTTACATTCATTTGGATAGTCGAGAGCACGACCCGCGACCAATGAAAAACAGAGATTTTCTAAGGAACATAGAATTGACCAATAACTAGATGTTTCTTCAAAACTGATAAAATTATGGCTTGATAATACAGTAATAACCAAAATTGGCATTATCTCCCGGCATTGACGGGCCAGAATAAGACCTGAACAATGTGAAACTGGTCACATTGAAAGCATTATCCAGGAACGAAAACACGCCTATTAAATATATTAAAAAATGTACCACCAAAAATTGAAACATTTCAGATGAAAAATTCTGATATTTCTCATATTTCTGCTCAAAATATAGTTTGTGGGAACTCGTTAGAACCGTAGAACCGAGTACCCACCATCTATATTTTAGAGCAGAAATAAAAAAAAACAAGGTTAACCCCTGTAAACCCCAGTTTTACTGAATAAAAGTGGGGTTCAAGGGTGTCACATTTATATAGGAGTGTTTTCGTGATGCTTGATTGTGAAATTTTATTTCGTTTTATGCCACACAAGGTGTTTTCAGCTTATGCGTGTGTCTCTAATGTATAACTGTCAAGTTTCATGGAGTTTCTAGAATGACTGATACATCCACCGCACACCCAGATAAGAAGTATCGAGAATTATGAAGGAATACTATTCTTTATCTATTGCTTGTTGGAAACATGTGTAGTAAATATTTGTTGGAGTCGGCTGGTAAAGGGGATTCCGACAAATGACCCGCAATGACCTGAGAAAATAGGAAATTTATCCCAATTTCTTCCCCTTATCTGTAACCATGCACAGAGACTAGAGAAACAATTGTTTTCACGCATGCTCATTAATCTTTCATTGTTAGCATCTAAGGAATCAAAAGCTCATTATTTCTAATCAACAGGATTTTCTACTGATTTTCCCTGCACTAGAACGCGATACTTGCTTCATGTTATGGGCCCCGTCAAGCGATTTTGGTACTTATCGCCTATGCGAGCAGCGAAGGTTCAGGCGAGCCTGCGCATCCGCGCAGTCTCGCCAGAACCTTCGCTGCTCGCTCATACAAGCAGTGAATCAAGAGGAACCTTCAGACAGAAAGCCATATCCCTGGCCCCTCTGAATGGCTGTGCATGCGCAGTTAAAGTTTGTCATGACGGAATGCTCGAAGACACAAATTCGCTTGGCGGGGCTCTTATGAAAGTGTGGGGAGATGGATTGCTGCAGGCATGCAGAAACTTGCCGCTCCATGTCAACTATAAATCGAAGCGCTGCCATTGGTTGTGTGTACCATTACTAAAACACGCCTACATCACGTGAACAAGTCCGTGAAATGAAGACCCCTACACCCCACTTTATATAGAGAAAATGGGGTTTACGGAGGTATACATTATTTTTTTTATTTTTGCTCCAAGTCATATAGGTTGCGGGTACTCGTTTGAACCGCCTCAATGAGGCGGTTCTAACGAGCACCCATAACCTATGTTCCCCAACATATGTTTGCAGTATTAATAAGAAAAATATCAAGGATTTTCATCAGAAAATGGCCATTTCGGGGATGTGAAAAAAAGCACTATGTCGCACGGGTGTGTTATCGTAATGTATACAAATGCATTGTCAATTTTACCGCCGAAAAAAAAAACAATTTTAAGTTGAAAAATTGTGATATTTTTCTTATTTCTGCCCAAAATATAGCTTGTGGGCACACGTTAGGACCGCCTCATCGATGCGATTCTAACGTGTACCCACAATCTATATTTTAGAGCAGAAATAAAACAAATAAGGTTTGCCTCATCATTTGAACAAATTATAATGGGCCCGAGACCCCAATGCTACATACCAAGTTTCAAGGCAGTCGGCCCACTTGTTCCAGAGAAGAAGCTTTTTGAAGTGTATTTACCATATATGGGTATTGCGGCCATATTGGTCATGTGACACAACTTTTATTTCCTTGTTCCTTAAAGCTTTTATATAAAATTGGGCTACAAATGGCCCAGTGCTTTTCTGAAAAAAAAAACAAACTATTTATTATTTTCATATCAAGATGACCTTGACCCTTAATACTCATGAAGTTTCATTTACTCCCTGAGCTACCTTCATCTAAAAATTTTCAGATCACAGGCTGCAATAGTTTCCGGAAAATACACCGTTGTGACTCAAATGCCTATGCGACCAACGTGACTTTGGCCTATAATAGGGGATCATCATTTGAACAAACAATGATTGCTCGAATCTCCAATGCTACATTCATCGGCCCATTGGTTCCGGAAAAGACGATTTCTTAAGGGTTTTTTACCATGTATGGGAATGGCGGCCATATTGGTCATGTGACCAAACTCATATTAATTAAACTCCATTCCCTTGTTTCTAAAAGCTTTCATATGAATCTTGTTTATAAATGGCCTAGCGGTTCTTGTGGTAAATAAGTTTTAATTTTCATATCTGAATGGCCTTAGGTCAAGGTTAAGGGATGACCTTGAAGTTGAATACTCGTAATTTAATTTACTCATTTAGCTTACTGCATCTACCAACTTTCAGATCACAGACTGCAATAGTGTCTGATAAATGCGTGATGTTGATTTTTTCCCTATGTGACCAAATTTGACTATGTTCAAAATAGGTAAAGGCCACCTAAGGGTCATTATTTGAACAAACTATGACTGTCACCAGTCACCAATGCTAAATACCGAGTTCCATGATAATCAGCCCATTGGTTTGGGAGAAGATGGTTTCTGAAGGGTTTTTACCTTATATGGGCATGGCGGCCATATTGGTCATGTGACCAGAATCATATTAATTAGTTTTTTATTTCCTTGTTCCCAAAGCTTTCACATGAAACTTCTGTCGCGGTTTATTTTTGTTATGGTTTGTCTTTGGGTGTTTGTGTCGCTTACATTATTTTATTTTGAATAGCATACTGGCGATTTTGTAGGAAAGTAACTGTCCTTTTGGCTTTCCGCGATATTAATGTTTCCATTTGGGTCTGTTGTTTCATGTTTGTGTTTCTTGCCCCTTGGTGTCTCCGATGGGAGGTGTAGGTTAATTGTATCGTTTCCTGATCATTGCCTCCACTTCTGTTTTGGTTACAAATGGCCCAGTGGTTTTTGTGGAAAAGTAATAAATTTTCATATCTGAATGACTTGGGCTAAGGTAAAGGAAGGACCTTGGCCTTTAATACTCAGGTACTTTCAGCTACTCATTTAGCTCACTGCATCTACCAATTTTCAGATCACAAGCTGCAATAGATTCCCAAAAATACATGACTTGACTGTTTCCCATGCAAATGTCTGTGTGACCATATTTCACCATGACATAACATAGATTAAGGCCATCAAGGGAAAACCATTTGAACAAATTATGATAGGACGAGGTCTCCAAGGCTACATACCAAGTTTCATGAAAATCAGCCCATTTGTTATAGAGAAGAAGATTTCTGAAGTGTTGTTACCTTATATGGATATTGCGGCCATACTGGTCAGGTGACCAAACTAATATTTATAAATTTTCATGTCCTTGTTTATAAAAGCTTTTATATGACATTTTGTTACAAATGCGCTAGTGGTTCCTGTGGAAAACAAGTTTTAATGACTTTGACCTGAATACTTATGCAGTTTAATTTACTCATTGGGCTAACTGCATATATCAATTTTTAGATCACAGGCTGCAAGACCTTCGGAAAAATACATGGTTTTGACTTTTTTCCCCCATACAAAAGATTATGTGACCAAATTTGACCGTGGCGTAAAAGTAGACCACGGGTCATTATTTGAACAAAATACGAGAAGGTTTTTCTTTAACTTATACGGGCATGGCGACCATATTGGCCATGTGACCAGACTCATATTTATTAAATTTTATTTGCTTGGTCCTAAAAGCGTCCATATGAAATTTTGATACAAATTGCCCAGTGGTTTCTATGGAAAATAAGTTTTGATTTTCATATCTTAATGACTATGGGCCAAGGTCAAGGAATGACCTTGACCTTTAATACTCAACTACTCATTTAGTTTACTGCATCTACCAATTTTCAGAGCGCAGGCTGCAATAATTTCTGAAAAATACTTAGTAATTGTTTTAATTTTCCCATACAAAAGTCTATGCGAACAAATTTGACCTTGGCATAAAGTAGTTCAAGGTCATCCCAGGGTCATCATTTGAACAAACTATGATGGGCCCGAGTCTCCAATGCTACATACACAGTTTCATGACAATCATCCTCTGGTTCCGGAGAAGAAGAGTTTCGGTTTTTTTTTCCTTATATGGGCATGGCGGCCATATTGGCCATGTGACCTTGACCCCGCGATCAAAATGTTAGTTCCCCCATCCCATGGATTCTCCACGTTAAATTTGACTCCAATCTGCCAAGTGGTTTCAGAGGAGAAGATGTTTGAAAGTGTTGACAGATGGCAGACATACTGACATCGGACCCTTGCTCACTGCTGAGCCTTCGGCTCAGGTGAGCTAAAAAGAGAAACATTGATCCAGTGTCAGGATTAAGAGTTGTAGTATATTTTAACTGCACCGTGGGGAAAACCAGTTATCTTGTGTGTCTAGAAAGCAACTTTAATTGTCTGTAATTACAGTAATTACAAGAAACAACCTGCCATAAGTACATGAATATTTCAAGTTCTTTTTCCACCTTTTAGCCAGAAACACTCTAAGAACAATGAAATATTGACCCTAACGGTTCAAATGCCATTCTAGTGACAAGAATCAATGCTCACTAAGGCAAACCTCTAATTACAGGCACCTGATATAGAAAATTCTTGTTTCAATTGTAACACGTCTTTTATCGTCACGAAAATGGGTCATTGTTTGCTGGCAAACAGAGTAGACTTTGATCAGATGACACAGATCGGGGTCTACTTTGCTTGCTTGCTTGAAGTACGAAAATTTGTGTAAAAACTTAGACCGAATTAACCCATTTAGTACCGGGTATTTGGCAAACAGTGCAGGCTCAGATCAGACGCCGCAAAACCTGTCACCCCTAAATTTTGAAATTGACTCCTGCTATATATAAGGAGGAAGATTCCATATGGTACAAAAAGGGTTAAATGATCCTGATACGCTTTTTATTGTAACCGCTCCTGATAAAATGAAAGAAAAAATCGATTGAAAATGGCATCGTATATAAACCATTACGAAAACACGCCTATACAAATACATTGTAAACTTCACTGCCGAAATAACGAAAATTATAATATTTTTCTTGTTTCTGCTCAAAATATAGATCGTGGGTAAGAACAGAAATAAGAAAAATAAGGTTTACCTCTGTAAACCCCCGTTTTACTATATAAAAGAGCGGTTCAAGGGGCCAAAATTATATAGGCGTGTTTTCGTGATGCGGCGACATTGTAAGCGGTTCTACCATGCACGCACAATATATGTTTGCGGACTCATATTTAGCTGTAGGAATAAATCTATTATTAGCCTAAAATAAAGTGGTATTTTCATTTTTTTTAAAGGTGTGCGTTTTGAATTTTAGATTCGTAAATCGGTTAAACTCACACTGGACGTTCAGTTTCTATTTTGTTTTACTGAGATAGGGAATTTCTCTATTACTAGTTTCTTAATGAAACACTTCGCTGGTCAACTAAAAAAAACAAAAAAAAAAAAAAAACTCTCGTTTCACAGCATTGGACGAAAGCGAAACTTTTATAATTATATCGTATCTCTAGTTAGTACTTGGATGGGTGAGTGTTTTTTTTCTCACCCGTGACTTTTTAATTATTATTATTATTTTTCATTATTATTGTTATTATTATTATTATAATTATTATTGTGTTTTGTTTGTTTGTTTAATTTATTTGTTTCCCTGGTTGTGTTTTCGAGCATATGTGCACGGTCTTGTGAATTCCGTTTATGGCTTCGCACTTGCTATTTATAATCTCCAATTACTAGACACATGTCACACAGCGGCGGCTATGATCAGAGTGCGCGGCCACTTTTGGCGATGAATGAGTCCCAGCAGTCTCGATTAATTATCTTCTAGTACTATACGTACATATATACAGCGCGAAGACTAACCAGACTGCGCGTCCATTTATGGCATTGGAGACCTGCCATATATAAGGAGGAAGATTCCCTTTGGTACAAAAAGGGTTAAACAAGTGTTGTTAGAAACTGGGCACTGAGGATAAATCATAGAAACGTTGCACAGAAACTACGAAGTTACAGGCAGAAAAAAAAGTTGTACAGAAAATAGTCAGCTAAACATGTACCAAAACTGGACAGTAACATCAAACAACGGTTGCATAGAAACAGGAAAAGGTCAAGTAAAAATGATTACTTAGGACCTGGGCAATGAGTCAAAAAAAATTGTAGACAGAAACTGGGAACGTTGTACAGAAATTGTGCGGAAAAGAATAAAAAAGTTTATCGTAAGGCAGAAAGATTCAAAAGTTGTACAGAAATAAGGCTGAGCGCTAGCAGTTAAACAGAAGTTGTACAGACACTAGACAGTAAGAGTCAAACGTTAAACATACACTGGACCGCAACAGTAGAAATCTGTATAGAAACTGGACAGTGTCAGCCAAGAGTTGTACAAAAACTTAGCAGTAACAGACAAGCAAATGTTGCATATAGTAAATGGACAGAAATATTTTAAAGTTTTACAGAAACTTGGCAGTAAAAGTTAAATAAAAGTTGCACATAAAAACGATAAAAAGTGTAAAAAGGTATACAGAAAATGGTTATAAAAATTCAAAAGGTGTACTAAAACTAAACAGAAAATGCACAGAAAATAGACAGCTGAATAGAAATGAGGCAGCAACAGCTTCTCACTTCTGTTTTTTTTATGTGCAGACATGTTGATGTAATTAAATAATAATAAAAAGTATGTGATGAAATGGAAAAAATAGTAATCATATCTAAATGTCATACTGATAGAGCTGTCTGTCCTGACATTATTACGGTATTCAATGTAGCAAAAGCGAAGTGTAGACTACACAGATATCCCAGTTGATATATAGCTCATTGCTAATCACGCCAAAAATATGTTTTGCCCAGCAGTCTCCAATTTAATCTGGCTATTTTAGTGTCATATTGGCCCCCACATTCTCGTATGATCCATTATTTTGATGACCTGTTCAATAATGCATGAAACAAATAACATTTAGCCATATCGCATGAAACTGTCCATGGTTCCTATTCAGATAAAAATCAAAGCACTGAGAGTACTAGTGGGTAGACTGTCTCTGTGTGGGCTGAAAACATGGTCCCGAACGGGGATTTAACCATTAACTTCCTGTGCTGTGTGCAAACAGGGTAGACCCTGATCAGACGCCGCGTATTGCGGCGTCTGATCTGGATCGACACTGTTTGCCATACCAAACACTTGAATATTCCAGTCCAGATTCTGTAGATAACCCTCTTACGCAGGCATTAGGCTGCCAATGTGAGATGCCTTATCTCGCACCAATGTGAGACAATGCTTTCTTTCATGACTGTAAAAATGTACTTTAATTTATTCTTTAAGGGGAATGGAAACACCTGGCAGATTTTTCCGCCATTTCTCAAGGGGAGACAACTTTCGGAACTTCATGTTCGCTTTTCTATAAGTTCTGTTCCACTGAAAAAGGGGTCAACTCTTAACGGAAAGATTTCGCTCCTCTTGAACACATCCTTTCCTTTAAAAGTTGACCCCTATTGACATTGGCGACAAAAATACTGTTTTAGGAGTTGCCTCTCCGTAAGGTGTATCCATTCCCCTTAAGAAGATGCCATTCACAACAATTTTCTTCTACTTTGTTGTGTGCAGGTTACTTTAAAAGTTATACTTGCAAACAGAGTGGGCCCAAATCAGACTGCTCCCCTAGGAGCAGTCTGATCAGGGTCTACACTGCTTGTCTGTATGCAAAAATAGGTTTGTGATGTTTTACCCGATGTCTTCTTCTAACTCTGCTTGTGTGTGGCCATTAGAACCACATGGGCGTGGCGCGAGCTTCTATCTGTTTCTCTTTTTTCGCTTCGGTGTAACGGCTCTTTCAAGATTATTTTACTTATTTCGATTCGCTCATTAACTGAGGTGGCGAAAACCGGAGAATCCGGAGAAAAAACACCTAACCGTCCTGTCTCATCTGTGACCCGAGCGAGGCTCGAATTCAGTGCGATGAGAGACCGAATGATTAAGAGACAGCGCTCTTACCCACTAGACTCCAACCAACAGCGGTGAGAGATCGAATGATTAAGAGACAGTGCTCTTACCCACTAGACTCCAACCAACAGCGATGAGAGATCGAATGATTAAGAGACACTGCTCTTACCCACTAGACTCCAACCAACAGCGGTGAGAGACCGAATGATTAAGAGACAGTGCTCTTACCCACTAGACTCCAACCAACAGCGATGAGAGATCGAATGATTAAGAGACAATGCTCTTACCCACTAGACTCCAACCAACAGCGGTGAGAGATCGAATGATTAAGAGACAGTGCTCTTACCCACTAGACTCCAACCAACAGCGGTGAGGGATCGAATGATTAAGAGACAGTGCTCTTACCCACTAGACTCCAACCAACAGCGGTGAGAGATCGAATGATTAAGAGACAGTGCTCTTACCCACTAGACTCATACCAACAGCGGTGAGACATCGAATGATTAAGAGACAGCGCTCTTACCCACTAGACTCCAACCAACAGCGATGAGAGACCGAATGATTAAGAGACAGTGCTCTTACCCACTAGACTCCAACCAACAGCCGTCTAGACTCCAACCAACAGCGATGAGAGACCGAATGATAAAGAGACAGTGCTCTTACCCACTAGACTCCAACCAACAGCGTTGAGAGATCGAATGATTAAGAGACAGTGCTCTTACCCACTAGACTCCAACCAACAGCGGTGAGAGATCGAATGATTAAGAGACAGCGCTCTTACCAACTAGACTCCAACCAACAGCGGTGAGAGATCGAATGATTAAGAGACAGCGCTCTTACCCACTAGACTCCAACCAACAGCGGTGAGAGATCGAATGATTAAGAGACAGCGCTCTTACCCACTTGACTCCAACCAACAGCGGTGAGAGATCGAATGATTAAGAGGCAGTGCTCTTACCCACTAGACTCCAACCAACAGCGGTAAGAGATCGAATGATTAAGAGACAGTGCTCTTACCCACTAGACTCCAACCAACAGCGGTGAGAGATCGAATGATTAAGAGACAGTGCTCTTACCCACTAGACTCCAACCAACAGCGGTGAGAGATCGAATGATTAAGAGACAGTGCTGTTACCCACTAGACTCCAACCAACAGCGGTGAGAGATCGAATGATTAAGAGACAGTGCTCTTACCCACTAGACTCCAACCAACAGCGGTGAGAGATCGAATGATTAAGAGACAGTGCTCTTACCCACTAGACTCCAACCAACAGCGGTGAGAGATCGAATGATTAAGAGACAGTGCTCTTAACCAACAGCGGTGAGAGATCGAATGATTAAGAGACAGTGCTCTTACCCACTATGCCCCAACCCACAGCGGTGAGAGTTTGTTTGATTTGATTTGGGGTTTAACGTTCCAGTCAACACTTTTTAGGTCATTTTTGAGGCGTTGTTTCCAATTTTTGGGGCTTTTACCCGACATTGAGATGCAATGACATCTAAACCCGTGTCACCCAGTGAAACCAATAGGGTTTATATGCATGGACTGGCCGACTCGCACCACTTTGCCTGTGCAGGCTATGGTGTACCAAAAGGGTCAAAATGACCGATACCGGTCTACCTGTATTTTAAAAAAAAGTTTCTTCGGAAATATTTAGCTTCACTAATCGTGTCACGTACCCACGGAGAAAAGTAACTTTTATTCCTGGTCGTTTCGCGTCCATTTATAGGCATCAGGCGTATTTACTGGGTATAATATTGGGTGCAATTGCACCTGCGAAATTGCCTGGGATGACATAATTATGAGTGATTACTAAAAAAATGGAATGAGAAGTTTCCCAAAGAAGTTGCGGACTGATCTAACGTCGCGCTACAAAATACGCGACGTCAGCCATTAAAGTCTTAGTAACGTGTGAACGGGCTAAGCGTCGATTCTCAAACATTTCATATTACAGACCATAGAATTAGATTTTTACTGAGGAATCTATATTTCATCAAAAAGCATGAAAGAAAGCGCTCTTACCCACTTAACTACGGAGAACCCACTATCTATGATTCGGATTATATATAAAAAATACCCTCGTAATCTCCATATTTCTCTTTATACAGTGGTTTTACCTGGGCGTTCATTTCACGGATTTATTAACGTGACAGGGTATGCGTTCATAACCTATGGTATGTGAACGAACATACATTTATTTAGCAAACAAAACTGTCTCTGCATCACCAAAACACACCTGTATAATTCTGACCCCCTTGGCCCCTACTTTTATATAATAAAACTGGGGTTTACAGGGGTAACTCTTATTTTTTCTTATTTCTGCTCTAAACTATAGAGCGTGGGTACCCGTCAGAACTGCTTTGCCGATGCGGTTCTAACGAGTACTCACAATCTATGTTTTCAACAGAAATATGAAAAAATATCAGGATTTTTATCCGAAAAAAAAAAAAATTTTGGTGGTGAAATTTTACCAATATATTTGCGTGTAAGGATGACATTTTTTCATAAAAAAAGATGTCATTTTCACAACTATGAAAGAAAGCATTACCACACAGGGTTGTATTACATTCTATCCTGATGCACAGGCAGATATACACCTTTGTGGTTCGTCAAATGTTAAGGCAAAAACACTTTTTTTTCGCATGGCTTAATTTAGCCTGTATTCGTATAGCTGTCGGTAAGACGTAAGGCTCTCTCTCTCACACACACACGCACGCCGGGAGAAGCCCGGGATCGAACCAACGTTAATTTAAATGTACTGAACAATAAACATACAGACAAGTCTTCTCGTGATCTAACTCTAGGCATATTGCATTCTGCAACTCTTGAGTTTCCAATCCATTTCTTTCTGTCCCAGAATGAGATTTCGAAGTCAATTTATTTGCAACTCAGCATATGAAAATGGAATTACTGTTGATACACTGGAGAATGAGACAGATCTCAATACAGTTACACGTCTAAGGGGTCCCCTCACACATCACGTGAACAAGTCCGTGAAATGAACACCCTCTTAATCCGTCTTTATATAGAGAAAACTGAGGTTTACGGGGGTATACTTTATTTTTTTCTTATTTCTGCTCCAAGACATAGGTTGTGGGTACTCGTTAGAACCGCCTCATTTCGTCAGAAAAGTAGCCATTATGGAGATGTGAAAAATGCACTAATTCGCACGGGCGTGTTATCGTAATGGTGTGATTCAACCTGACAACAACCCAAACTAGAAACAGTTGTGATTTTTTATATATTTATACTCGAAGCCTCCGCGGTGTAGTGGTTACGCTACCCGCCTTGTAAACCAGGGATTGCAGGATCGATCCCGGGCTTCTCCAGACTTTCGGATGAGTCTTTAAACCGAGGTCCCGTCTCCTTATGACTTAAGCTGTTGGTGGGACGTAAAACTCAAACACTCACTCATATATAGATACTCAAGTTGAGGTACTGTACTTTCAAA
This sequence comes from Lucinisca nassula, assembly GCA_963580285.1. Classification (NCBI taxonomy): domain Eukaryota; kingdom Metazoa; phylum Mollusca; class Bivalvia; order Lucinida; family Lucinidae; genus Lucinisca; species Lucinisca nassula. The sequence goes on from OY757014.1 coordinate 60,856,419, forward strand.
GCAGCGAACTGGATGATTCTGATCAGACTGTACGGGTGCACAGGCTGATCTGTACTTTTGTTATTCACAAATGGCAAACGTACACAACGATAACACACCCGTGGGCTAAAATGGCATCTATCTTATCTCTAGAACTTGCTTTTTTTCACATGAAAAATTATTATATTTTTCTTATTTCTAGTCCAAATATAGGTTGTGGTTGCTCGTAAGGACCGCCTCATTGAGGCGGTTCTAACGAGTACCCACAACCTATGTTTTGGAGTAAAAAAAGAAAAATAATGTATGTCACGTAAACCCCAGTTTTTCTCTATATAAAGTGGGGTTTAGGGGTGTTCATTTCGCAACATCTAAAAAATATGAAGTAGGAGTCGACAGTTTCATTAATTGTTGCTGGTTGGTTCGCTCGAATGAGTATCCCCAACCTTTAACCTATGCATTTGAGAACAAACAAAAATTGCGCATCTTCCAAATAAGGCTAGGTCTATCGGAACCCGAATTTTATGGTGACTTAGAATATAAATTCAGAAAAATATGTAACCGAAATGACTTCGGCACCCAATTTCGTAAAATCATTCTTCGATATAAAAAGATTGGGAACAATATAAATGTTATACGCTAACTGCAAACATGGTAGTTAACCCAATCACGGTTGACAACTTTGCTTTCCTCTTTAATTGCACGTCGGTGGGTAAGGCCTCAGATTCCATGACGGTCCCAGTGTAAAGGTTAATTGAGAATTCGAGAGATCTTATTCAATGTAATGTTGGTTGGTGCCTGGAGCTCTGTCTCTGATTGGGCCCATCGGAGTCTAACTGTTGGTTTTCTTTTGCTCCGGCATTTCAGTGGTTTCTTGCTGTCGAGTCCTCACCGTTGTTTCATCTCTGTGATAATTTGATTGTTTGTGTTCACGGAGATGTTGCACTGATGAGTTAGGAGGCCTTCGTGCGGACTGAACAAATTATTTGTCTACATCGCGACGGAAGTAAGGGCGAGGATTGTGGCCACGTGAAATGGATTTAAGCCCCATCACTGACCCTTCCAAGGCGGTTCTTCTGTCACGGTTTATTTTTTGTTATGGTTTGTCTTTAAGTGTTTTTATCGCTTATTTTATTTTGTTTTGGGTAGCCAATTGGCCAATTTGTGGGAAAGTAATTGTCCTTTTGTCTTTCCGCTATTGATGTTTCCATTAGGGTTTGTTGTTTCATGCTTGTGTTTCTTTCCCTTTGGTGTCTCTGTTAATTGTATCGATTCCTGATCATTGCCTTCACTTCTGTTTTACATTTCTTGAAGTTAGTACAGCCACCGAGCTATTAACAGAGAAATGCGGAACAAAACAAAAAGAACCAATACGCACGGGTATCAATTCAATAAATCAATGGCTTACGTCCTGGAAAAAAGTAAGGCAGCTCAAACAGTTATTTTTGCAAAACCATTTTACATTGCAGTTATAAACATTACGAAAACACGCCTATACAAATACATTGTAAACTTTATCGCCGAAAAAAAAAAAAACACGAAAATTTTAAGATGAACACTTTTGATATTTTTCTTTTTTCTGCTCAAAATATAGATTGTGGCCACAATCTATATTTTAGAGCAGAAATAAGAAAAATAAGGTTTACCCCCGTAAACCCCAGTTTTACTACATAAAATTGGGGTTCAAAGGGGTCAAATTTATATAGGTAGGTTTTCGTGATGCAACAGAATAAAATGTCTTAGTAGATACGCTTGTTAGAGATGGTATACCTTGTAGTGTCTTTGAATTTATAACTTACAGCTGATTTGTAACAAATATATGAATTAGTGTTGTTGAAAACATCCCTAGGGGCTATTAGAAAAAAACATGAAGCAATGTTTTGAATTTAAATAAGACTGGAATGAAGTATTTACAAGTTTTCTTCCTCTAATTGTTAGTTGCAGTTCCCGAGAGTGACATCATTCATTACAGCATAATCAGCTGCTTTGTTCTGAGTTAACGTTCTGAAACATATTATTGGAAAAGTGTCATTTTTAATTTGAAGGAATTACTAAATCAATGATTTACAAGCCCGTGAAATAGGCATCCCTGTAAAACCCACTTCAAAAGAAAAACTGGGCATTACGCAAACACGCCTATACAAATACATTGCCACCATTATCGCCGAAAAAATGAAAATTTTATGATGAAATAAATGCGATATTTTTCTTATTTCTGCCCCACAATCTATATTTTAGGGCAGGAATAAGAAAAAAAAGGTATACCCCCGGAAACCCCAGTTTTACTATATAAAAGTGGGGTTCAAGGAGGTCAAAATTATATAGGCGTGTTTTCGTGATGTTCAATAGAGAAAACTGGGATTTACAAGGGCATACATTATTCTTCTTATTTCTGCTCCAAGCCATAAATTGTGGGTACTCGTTTGAACCGCCTCACAGAGGTGGTTCTAACGAGCACCTAAAAATTATGTTTTGATTCGAATAAAAAAGAAACTACAAACTGTTTTACCACTTCCGCATGTCAATGTACACCGGATATATACTGAACCGAAAAAGAAACGCAACGTTTTAACTCAAAAGATTTTCATGCAACCATCAGGTTGACTGAATAATCATTTTGCGATTTACTTTCATACTTTTTAAACTTTCTTATGCAGAAAACATCTGTAATATCTGTACAGTTTAACGCTCCACTTGGCAATTCGTTGTTTTCAACATTTCCTCGTGCAATACATTCAATGTATACAGTAACCGCATCATAGCGTCTACGTCAAACGGGAACGACTTATGACAGGTCCAGAAGTGGACGTCCACACGTCACGACACGTCGACAGGACCGATACATCCGTCTAACCCACCTTCGCAATCGGTTCCGTACAGCCGTCGAGACGTCTCAGGTGACACCAGGAACGCACAACAATCGAATTAGTGCAGATACTGTCAGGAATCGCCTTCGAGTGTTTGGCTTACGTCCTTGTCGTCCGTACGTTGCTATGCCATTAACACCACGACGGCGTCGTGTTAGAATGGCGTGGCTCTAACAACATAGGCCAAACCTGTTTCCCCGTCGTCATTGGTGTAACGTAATGTTTTCTGACGAGTCCAGGTACTTGTTGTACAGAGCTGACGGCCGTCAACGTGTGTATAGGCGTGACGGAAAGCGTTATCGTGACATTTGTTTGGTTGAACGTGATCGATTTGGAGGCGGTGGCATGATGGTGTGGGCTGGCATATCTTATGGGTCATAGAACGCCCCTGGTATTTATTGATGGATCTTTTACGGCTCAGCGTTACGTTGACGTCGTTTTACGACCGGTAATTGTTCCATATGTACGACAGCACAACATTACGTTTCAACAGGATAACAATAGGGCGCATGTAGCAAGGCTCAGCATGGCGTTTCTTCAGCAAAACAACGTTGACGTGATGCACTGGCCTCCGTATAGTCCAGATCTCTCTCCAATAGAACATTTGTGGGACGTCTTGGATAGGCGCGTACGTATCCGCCCCCAGCCGCCAAGAACGCGTCAAGCCTTGCGTCTCGCGCTTATACAGGAGTGGAATGCTATTCCCCAGGCAGATATCAATCATTTAATCATGTCCATGACCAGTCGTGTGCGTGCAGGACTGAATGCAAACAGAGGACATATTCGCTCTTAACTGCTTATGTTTTGAGCTTGTGAAATGACTACCTCTATGACAAAACGGATTTGTGTTCCAAACAGTCTCACTGGAAATTAAACTCTCTATGGTAGTTACATTCAGGAATGATTATATTATTGCGTCATTAAATCGATTTTCTGCAAACATGATTATTTCAGCAAATACTCGCATTTATATTTGGAGTTGCGTTTCTTGTTCGGTTCAGTATACATGTAGCGATCAGTGAAGTTTTCACGAACATGATACCAGGTCAGTATTCTCAGTTTCTTTATCGAATTGTGTGATATTTTATTATGGCGTCGCTGATACATTGATGTATATTTTTATAACTACAACACAAGAAAAAATCTATCAGGGCTTCGAAGATCATTTTCTCTTGTCTGTCACGAAATGTCATGTTTTCAAGATCTTTTAGGTAAATATTTTAAATGTTATAATCGAATAATATAATATATGTCCTAAAAAACCATAGCGAGGCGATAAGAATATTCTTAACTTGCTTTTAAAGCTGTATATTTCGCTTGAGTATGTTTCTTAGCTGTTTGGTGTACGGTCGATAGGATGGCGGTGTACGTTTTATAGCAAAAACCCCTGTTTTTAGTGTACGGTCGATAGTAAAATAAGATCTTCGTGATAAAACTTGTTTAAAGCTAGAAGCTGATAAGTTCGATGTACTAAAACAAACCATTGTAAGTCGAATGTACTAGAGCCTGAATGGATGGTTTACTGGTGCAACGCCAAACTGACAATCATTCACCAGGACCTTTTGTTGGAAAAACTAGTTCTCTCACAAGAGAAGTAAAGTTGGCAACACAGTTATCTGTGATGGGCATCAAAGGTGTGCTGCTTGTTGAAACACTACTCTTTGGCGAATACTCTGCAGCATTGGGATTTACTGGTGTGCTGATTTGTAGGTGCACCGATTGTCTGGTGCAGTTTTTCGTGACGTTTTAAATGCTGCTTGAAGCGTGTATGGTATGTACATTCTGAATGTTGATAGTCAGCTGTCTCGTGTATGCTCTCTTCAATAGCAGATAGATCCAGTGAGTCATATGCGAACAACAAATGCACCGGCTGATCAGCGCATTTCTTTTTCGCCAAGGTAGAAGTCGATCCAGATTCTATACCCAAAATTTCAAAACTTAGTAAGATTTGTTTGCTTGGATTGTGTCTCACCTAGTCGTTAACCTCCAACACAGATTTCTCGTGACTAGGCCTATATTAATGTTGATATGCTTTCACAGAAGCTAGCGACAGGTCTGCTAAAACTAAGGGAATTTAAATGTTGGCTGGAAGTCTCTGCTCATCAACTTGGATGTTCTTCTATGCGTTTTAGTCTCTAATCTGCGTGTTCTCTAAATCGCAGCTCGTTGCATTCATATTAAGTGACAACAAATACGATGACGACAAAATTTGTTTCATGTGTTTGGTGCGGGGTCCCCGGGCTGGGGTCCTGTCTTCTATTCTTTTCCGCGGCATGGCTTTTCTGTTGGATATTTTTTAAAGAAGTAACAGTTTGTTTCGGAATAGTAAGACCAGCGTAAGCCAGCAAGATATGAGGTTAAACATTAATTTATGCAGTGAAACACTCATAGGTTGGGTCTAGATTTGTACATACCCCATGATTTGCATGGGTCTAAATCTGAAAGTGCCCGGTGAGTTTCGAGAACGGTTCTAGAACGGTTGTAATAAATGAGGGTTAATCAATAACCTTCGCGAATTCCATGTTTTATAAACCAAAGAGAGACACAAAGAAAAAAAGGTTATTGGCAGATGAAATAACAGTATTTCTTCGCTGGTATAAACGTGTTTATAGACCTATTTTTAGACAAAACTCCCACTTTTCGTCAATAAAAAAACTTCTTTGTGTCTTAGCTATAGTCTGTACACTGTTATTGCGTTAATTCGTACACTCATTTTATAACAGCTCTTTTAGACCTTACACTAAGAATATTTTGTTTTACCTACATGTCGATAGAACCAAGAGCAATTGTGAAGTTAAACTTCGTTTGCAAGTATTTAGGGTAATATAAATGGCATAACAAAGCGTATATTGATCCTAAAAAGCGACATTTGTGTTTAAAATATACATTTTGAGTCAGACAGGTGAAATTCTTGGAAACTATCGATGATCAGGTCATTTTTGTCAATCGTATACGTGCAGATTTTTCGCGACTATTTCTTATAGTCTTAGATATACACCAACGCACAAAGATTGTCACTGATATAACCTATTAGTCAAATCTCATAAAATAAGAAAAATAACTCGAGAAATACTGACCTGGTATCGAATCCCACGCTTCACTAATCGTTATATCCGGTGTACGTTGACATACGGTGATAAAAGAGAATTATCGGGTTTGGTGATATTTTGTTTGTTTGATTTGAGGTTTAACGTCCCCGTCAACACTGTATAGGTCATTTTGGAGACATTGCTTCCAATTTTGCGGGAATTTTACCCGACACTGAGATGAAATGACAGCTCAAGCCTTTTCGCCCAATGAAACCAATAGGGTTTATAATGCTTCCGACTCGCACCGCTTTGCCTGGGCAGGCTTAGATCCTATAAGCGGTTTACCAGTACTCGTTGGCGGTCGGTTTCAGCTCTGTGTGGAAGCATCATGCAGCCCATCTATTTCTTCAGTCCCCGATGGGCAGGGGCCGGTTTGGTGATATGAAAGAATGCACAGTATCACATGATAGTGTTATCCAAATGTGTTCATGTTTTGAATTTTGTATGTATATACATAAATAATAGGGGCCCCGCCCATCGGGACTTGAAGAAATAGATTGGTCTGCACGGTGCTTCCACACAGAGCTGAAACCAACCGCATATGAGTATTGGTAGACCGCTTAGAAGGTCTAAGCCTGCCCACGCAAAGTTGCTGGAGCGTCTCTGCATATAAACCCTTTTGGTTTGTTTTGGCGGCAAGGCTTGAGATGTCATTTCATATCATTGTCACAAAAATGGAAAAAGCCGTCTCCATAACTATGTGCATAATGTTGACGGGGAGGTAAACTAACAAAACCAGCAAAGAGTCCATAAAGTGCAGAGAGAACGGCAAATAGTGTAGACCATCATCAGACTGCTCCGTACTGGTTGCTTAGGCCTATCTGTCCCAATACTTAGGATCATTACGGTAGGGAAAGCGCTTTGTCACATGGCGGTGTTATCACCATGTGTGTACGTTTTGAATTATATATGTATATACATGAATTATATACGCATATACATGAATAATAAATCATTCCATTAACCCATTTCATATGTAAACCCCAAGACGAGTCATTCTCTCACAGTTCAGTGCCAGAAGCCACATAAATGCATAAATGCGAAAGAAAAAACAAGAAGAACTATATGCATTTGATTAATAAATTTCTTAAAAAATGATAATCTGATACCCAAAATTTTCGAATGGACTCCTGCTATTTATAGTTTCAAGTGTTTAATTTGAACTTAGATTCAACGGTCTCGTCACCCAATAGAGTTAATATGCATGGACGGTCCGACTCGTGCCACTTTGCCTGTGCGGTCGGTTTCAGCTCTGCGTGGAAGCATCATGCAGCCCAATCAATCTATTTCTTCAAGCGCCGATGGGCGGGACTTTCCTATTTATAGTTACTTTGATTCCCTGTAGTTCACGTTGAAAGTCGAACAAAATTGGAAGCAAAGTCTCCAAAATGACCCAAATCATTACGCAAACACGCCTATACAAATACATTGCCACCTTTATCGCCGAAAAAATGAAAATTTTGGATGAAAAATTGTGATATTTTTCTTATTGCTGCTCAGAATATAGATTGTGGGTGCTCGTTAGAACCGTCTCATCGAGGCGGTTCTAACGAGCACCAACAATCTATATTTTAGAGCAGAAATAAGAAAAATAAGGTATACCCCCGGAAACCCCAGTTTTACTATATAAAAGTGGGGTTCAAGGGGGTCAAAATTATAAAGGCGTGTTTTCATGATGTAATGTTGGCGATGGCTTAAAACCTCAGTTCAAACAAAACAAACACTTTCGTGCTATGAACACCCTCATAAACCCACTTTAAATAGGGAAAAGTAGTAAAAACAAGGGGCTTACACGCAGTATCAGCATGAAGCTGGTTTAACTAGTCCTCGTGGTGTTTCTGCTAGTACACATAAAATAGCTGGCCTTCAGGACCAGGTAACTACAAAAATTAGCTGGTCATGCTCAAAACTCACTGATCCCGGACCTACGGAAATTTGGTTTAACAAAGCCCCTGAGTAAAGCCTGTTCTTTCATAAAGTTAAGCTAAAACTGATAATTTAAGGATAATGTTTCTAAACAACCAAACATTTTTTTTCGGAGTAAAGTAATCTGGGGATCCTTCCTAGCTGAACATGTCGTTACACCCAAGAACATCGCATAATGATAACAAAAATTTGTAATGAATAATCATTAACCCTATAACAGAGAAAACTTAGATTTACATGGGTAAATGTTATTATTGTTTTGCTCACGAAAACACGCCTATCTAATGTGACCCCTTTGAATCCTACTTTTATATAGTAAAACTGGGGTTTACAGGGGAATACCTTATTTTTTTTTCAATTTCTGCTTTAAACTATAGACTGTGGGTACGCGCTAGAACCGCCTCCATTTTGAGCAGAAATAAGGAAATAGGAAAAATATCACTTTTTTCATCTTAAAATTTTCGTTTTTTTTTTTTTTTTTCGGCGGTAAAGTTTACATTTCGCAATGCTATTGAAGACTAAAAACAACCTTTTCTGACGTAAGGGCTAATTGCATGCTATTTTTATTTCTTGTTTAATATGTTCTATAAAAAGGTTATGGTTTGGAAAGCAAATGAATACACCACAAAACTACAAATATGGAGTGTATACGTTTTTTTTTCTGGACCAGACTAGCTAGTTTCAGCAAATTAGGCCGCATCACTGACTCTCAAATAATATCAAACTGGACAATAAAACTTTTCTCCATCTAATCCAAACCTGTGCTGCAACGCAAAATCAAGAAACGAAGCGACTGCTACATCTAAGAATTGATGCTGATGCAAAACGCAGAAATGATCTGTTTTTATTTGCAAGTGCATCTCCGCAATTTGAGCTGACATCAACACAAAACACAGAAATTGCTGTTCTTGTCGACAAGCATGATAACTGATAAATGGTTCTTGATTGAAGTTGTCAATTCCCAAAATCCTGATGCAATAGCTAGTTTTATTTATTTTTACTTTTGAACCCCAACTACATGGAAAACGAGGGTTGTTCCTTAAGATCAACCATATCTGAAATCTCAGCCTCCTCATGACAAGTCTGAACAGCATCTTTGTGTTCGCTGCTTGGACAGTACAATACCTATATTTCATACACCTAAAATTTAATGTTTCTTGCTAGTCTGTGAAAAAAAAGTCAACAAAAAAGAGACTCAATAGAGATCTGACAGCCTCAAAAAACTCATGTCAGCTTTGGTTTAAACATATTTTATTCGTATAGCAAGCATACAAATACAAAGTGTAAATAAATGACATAATACAAAAGGGATTCAGAAGAAAGTCAAGGACTTTTACCAATCTGTATCCCTAGATACTTGTCAGTGTTACAACAGAGATAAATCAAAGCCATTGTCGATTGCAAAGGTATTAATTATGCTGTTACAAAGTGATAGTGGTTCCCAAATGGGTCGAGGTTAGACATTACGGTGCTGCATCAACAATATTTCGACGTCACAACGTCGGATCATCGCCGATGCAGCACAATTCTATCATGAACGCCCGTTGGGAACCATCACACATTTGCAGCATTGTTGGTGATATACGAATATCCAGAATTTACAAGAGGTCATACAGTAACATGAGACTACAAAACTAGAACTGTATTTGTGTGTGTGTGGGGTGGGAGGGTGCTCCACGGGGACCAACGAACTTCCAGTTCCTACTGGTATCTAGTGCGCTGCTGACCATGCTTATCAAAGGTACATGTATCTTTGCATATGCTATACTTGAGCACGTAGAGTTTACTAGAACTCTAGACAGAAAACATCGGCTAAGATTAATTTGTGTTTGTTTCTTATTTCAACTTATCGATTGACTTGAAACCTTTTAGTTTTCAAAATATAGTTATGGACGGAAATAAATATTTGCGTATTTTCTTGATGATTAAGATTTGGATCGCCGTAGAGGAGGACATCAAGGCTGGGCTGACAAAGCTGAGAAACAGACCGTAACATATTGTTCCTGATGTTGTGATAGAGAGGACAGTGAAGAAGAAAATATTTGGTATCTTCGATAAGACCACATGTACACGATGCATTTAGAACAATGTTGTTTGAGAATAAGTGTTGGTTCAGGGAACTGCAGTTGGTCCTCAATTGACTATGAAGAGTTTGACCGAGGCGCTTCCCTTCATTGTAGAAGCGAGGTGGATGGGTAATGTCCTGGTTTAAATGCTGTTTTAGTGATGCTGTAGAAGTGCAAAGTCTGGTCTCTTCAGGTAAGGAATTCCATGTTCTCACAGCACTTGGAAGAAAAGAATTATAGTAGAGCTGCGTATGGCTTTGAATCGGAACGAAGATTGTTGGGATTGCGAAGATTGTATGAGACGTTTTCTCCGATCGTGGGTGGTAAGAGTGAGGACAGATATACTGGAGATATACCATGATACATTTTGTAAAACGTTGTAATTTTGTGCTTATGTCTTCTGGAGGCCAACGTTTCCCATCCTGTTTCAGCATAAAGTTTATTTAGCGATACAAGCCTGGTTGCGCCGGTTACTATACGGGCTGCTTCGATCGTGATTTTCTCTAGTTCGTTTGCCTCATACTGGGTGCAACTGTCCCAGACGACATTGGCATACTCTAAGAGGGGTCTAATGAATGAAAAATAAATAGTTTGAAGAGATTTTCTGTCGAGCAAGAATTTTAGTTTACGCATGATTTATTCTTTTCCATGCCTTGGATCTAATTTCACCCAGGTGGTCATGCCACGTGCTGTCACAAGAGAATATAAGACCTAGATGTTTATGTGTGTTGACTTCAATAATGGCTTGATTGTTCATGGTGACTGGAGGGTGGTAAGGTTTATTGACTTTGCGAGAAAGCAGGAGAGCTGCGGACTTTGCTGGATTAAAGCTGACTAGCCACTTTTTGGTCCATTGGTGTATCTTTTCAAGATCGGCATTTAGAAACTGAGCCGCTTCGGTCGGGTTATCGATAATAATATAAAGACTTGTGTCGTCTGCAAACAACCGAATTGTACAGTGGATATCGTTAACGATGTCGTTAATGTATACTAGAAACAGGAGGGGACCGAGAATGGAGCCTTGAGGCACACCTGCTTTTATTTGTTTCCAGTTTGACCTGGCTCCTGGAAGAACGACTCTTTGCGTCTGATTACTAAAGTAATTCGTAAACCATGACATGTGAGCTTTGATAGCTTCACTACATCTCAGATGTGCTGTGACAGTCCCTCCAAATTCGCGTGAGGTTGTCAGCCTCATTACCTTATTACATCTCAAGAGAAATTGGACAGTCTCTCAAGAACTCAAGTGAGCTTTGACAGCCTAAGCAAACTCAAGTGAGTAGCCTTTTCAGCCTCATATCAACCCAGTGAGCTTTGGTAAACAAAATTAGTGTATTCCGCGACAGAGGTAAGGGCGAGGATTATGACCATGTAAAATCGATTTAAGCCCCCCAGTGGAATTCTTTCCACTGACCGTTCCAAGGTGGTTCTTCTGTGGTGGTTTATTTATGTTGTTGTTTGTTACTTACTTCGTGTATCACTTGATTGTGTCTTTTTATTTTGGATGGCCATTTGGCCATTTTGTGGGAAAGTAACTGTCCCGGTATCCGACAAAACATAGAAAGACAAAAGGAAGAACGGACAAAACATAGACACGTCATAAGACAGAATCGACCATTAATCGAAAGACAATTGATAGAACGACAAAACAAAGAATGGTATCTACCTTTTGTCGCACCTGACCAGTATTGCAGCAAAAAAACCATTTACCGCCGTTACTGAGCACCCGCTTTCTGTCTCACTTCATTCACCTAACCGTTATTATGACTATTGTTGCTCGTGATATAAAGTACCTGTATTGTTGTTTTTATTGAAATAAAATGAGTTAAAAGTACCTTGCTATGTTTTCACTTTTTCGTTCATTCCTTGGTCTTACCTGAGTTATGTTTTTGAAAACCGTTATTCTTTTAGTTTTGAATATTTAGTCGGAATAGTCGGCAATGGAAATTTTTCAAACACAAAAAGGAAAACCTCAAATTGGCTATGAAGGGTTTTTGTACAATATTGACAAAGATAAAGACAGTAAAATTTATTGGAAATGTGTACACTATCCCGAATGCCGAGGAAGGGCAATTTCAAACAAGGATGGGAATGGTCAGCCTACTGATGCTGCTCCGACTAAACCACATAGTCATGGGCCCTCAAAAGCAGAGATTGAGGTATGTCAAATGTCCAGCAAATCACCTGTCTTCGATTTCTATTGCAATGGCCAACAAATCATTTGTTCTTTTGCTAATTTCCCATTTTGAAAGATCTTATTTGAAAGCCTCAAGTCTGACTGCCACTCCCACATTTTTTTTTTTTTCATTTTTATTCCAGGCCAAAAAAGTCATTCAAGGAGTGAAACAGGCTGCTAATACACATGCAACTACTGCTGGTATCATAAACAGAGAAGTTGCTCAAGCAATTCCTGCTGCTGCTCAGGGGGCTCTTCCAAAAACCTCATCAATCCGGCGTACGATTCAGCGGGAACGTCGTCGAAATCTCCCCAGTCTTCCACAAAGTGCATCACAAATTGAGATTTAGGGGAAATGGCGACAGACAACAAATGGAGAAGACTGGTTAATGTTTGATGAGACTGTCAGTGGTGAAAAAGTTTTGATTTTTGCTACAGCACAAAGTCTTTATCATTTAGCTAGTTCTAAAGTATGGTATGGTGATGGCACATTTTCTGTAACTCCGCCATTTTTCAAACAATTGTATACCATTCATGGAGAATATCTTGGTCATATCTTTCCTATGGTCTTTTGCTTGTTGCCTAAAAAATCTGGTGAAATGTACACTGAAATATTCAAAATAATAAAAGAGAAAATGGAATCCATTGGCATGGATATAGATCTACAAGTCTTCCGATCTGATTTTGAAGCTGCGGCATTTGGTTCCATGCGCTGTGTATTTCCTAATATAAGCATAGAGTGTTGCTTCTTTCATTTTGGTCAGGCTAACTGGCGTAAAATTACAGAGCTCGGACTCCGAACCAAGTACACAGACGATCTTGACTTTAGTCTGAAGGTCCGCATGTTCACTGCTCTTGCATATATCCCTGTTGAAAAGATCCGTAGTGCATTCTATGAGATAAAATCCATACTTCCTGATGAGGCAGAAGACTTTGCTGCATATTTTGAAAGAACATACATTGGAACATATTCAAATAGGGATACTGGTACAGCTGCAATTGCTCTAACATGGAGAGAACCTCCATTTCCACCTGCCTTGTGGTCAGTCTACAGGCGCACTCTTGGGAACGAACCTAGAACCACAAACTTCCTGGAAGGCTGGCACAGGCGCATTCAGTCAATTCTTGGGCAGGCACACCCTAATATATGGAAATTCTTAGAATTTTTACAAGGCGAACAATCAAATACTGACATGTCAAAACAGGCTCTCCTTCGCGGTGAGTCTGTCGGGAAAAAGAGTGGCAAATCCGTATCTCGCGATAAGCGAATTCGCACAATTGTCTCTGAATTTGATACCCGAACTGACAATGGACATACATGTATGGATTACTTGGAAGGACTGGCACATAACATATCATATTAGAGTACAAGACTGAATTAACAATTGTACGGATCAAAAAATATATATATATATTTGCAAAGATCGTGTCAATAAAATTTTCTGTTATTGAATTTTTTCTACGTTTTTTCTACGTTTTTTCTATGTTTTTTCTATCTTTTTTCTATCTTTTTTTTTCTATGTTGTGTCGTTCCATCTTTTGTCGCGTCTATGTTATGTCCGGTCTATGTTTTGTCTTTCTATGTTTTGTCATGAACCCAACTGTCCTTATAGCCTTCCTTTGTTTAGTTTCCATTATGGTCTGGTCGCTTCATGTTTGTGTTTCTTTCCCTTTGGTGTCTTTGATGGGTGGAGTAAGTTAATTGTATCGATTCCTGATCTTTATTTTAATTCTACTTTGGTAGCCGCAAAACTACTATAGTAGGCTTTGACAGTCTCATAACAAGTTGGCCTCACTTCAAGTGACCTATGGCAGCATCATAACACCTCAAGTGAGCTTTGACAGCCTATTAAACAAAACTCAAGGAAGCAGCCATCACCCCCAGTGAGCTTTGATAGCCGCAAAACTACTCAAGTGGGCCTTGACAGCCTCATAATAAGAAAGCCTCACTTCAAGTGACTTTGGCAGCATCAAAACACCTCATGTCAGCTTTGACAGCATATGAAACAAAACTTAAGCCAGCAGCCTTTTCAGCATCATATAATTACGAAAACACGCCTATACAAATACATTGTAAACTTTATCACCGAAAAAAAAAAAACACACGAAAATTTTAGAATAAAAAATTGTGATATTTTTGTTTTTATATCTGCTCAAAATATAGATTGTGGGAACTCGTTAGAACCGTCTCACCGAGTCGGTTCTAACGAATACCCACAATCTATATTTTAGAGCAGAAATAAGAAAATTAAGGTTTACCCCTGTAAACCCCAGTTTTACTGTATAAAAGTGGGGTTCCAGTTAGTAGCCCAACAACTACTCCAGTGGGCATTAATTCAAGTGGCCTTTGGCTGCATTATAACAGCCTATGATTCATGTACATCCGCACCAAGCGGTAACACCGTATGTCATAGCACACAGGATATAGCGAATAGTGAAGCGTGGGGTTGTTTATGTGGTGCGACAGCAGGTTTCGAGTTTTATGAGATATATCGGCGACATTCTTTGTGCATGGCTTCATATCTTTGACTATGAGAAATAGGAAAAAAACTGCACGTACTACGATTGACAAAAATGACCTGCATTATCAACGATAGTTTTCAAAAATTTCACCTATCTGCCTCGAAATGAGTATTTTAAACAAAAATGTCGCTATTAATTATCAATACACGCTTTGTTATGCCATTTATATTACTCTAAGTAGTTGTAATCGAAGTTTAACTTCACAGATGCTCTTGATTCTATTGATATAAAGGTAAAACAAACCCCCTTACCTTAGTGTACGGTGTATAGGAGCTGTTGTCAAATGAGAGTACGAATTATAGCATTAACAGTGCCCCGACTAAAACTTAGATAAAAAGTAGTTTTAACTAGCTAAAAGGGGAATTTTGTCTAAAGCTAGGTCTATATACAAGTTTGTTCCACAGAAGAAATACTGTAATAAAATCTGGCGATAACTATTTTCTCTTTTTGCTTTATAAAACACCAAATTCTGGACACGTTATTGACTAAACATTTAAAATTCATGCAAATCAAGGGGCACTTACAGATTTGGACCCAACTAAAGTATGTTTAACTGCATACATTAATGTTCAACCTGTTATCTGGTAGTCTTACCAGCTGGTGTTGTGCCGTGTGGCGGCCGTAAAACGTCTCCCCGTACATCAACCATAGTGCAGTCTATATTTTACTTTTGGTCCTTTGAGATCAGCGTGAATATTCGGAGAAATTAGAAATAAATTATTGGTTTAGACTCATATTCTAGACAGGTTTTTAATTATTTGGACCCCATTTTGATTTATATCAGTCTTTGTATCGACTGCCTATTCGAAATTCGCAAAATTGCAGTATCTTTCCTCTGGTTTTCTTTGCCGGATCATTACAGGGTCACTGATGAGGCTTTATTAGCCGAAACTACGTAGTATGGCCCATCTTCTTTCTTATGAATGTTTTCATTGCTCTTAAAGGAACTCATTTTTGATTTTTTATTTACTACTCCCGACTTTAAATAAATTGTGACTTCTTTAAAAAAGATCTTGAAAGCATAGAATTTCGTGACAGACAAATGAAAATAACCTGCGGTTAACGGGTTTTTTTTTTCTTCGCAGCCCTGATAGATTTTTTCTGACCACTTGTCGTAGTTAAAAATATACATAAATGTATATGTTTGCGTTCAGTAAACTATCACACAATTCAATAAAAAAAAATAATAATAATCGACCTCATTTATAGAGGGTAACACATTTAGCACTAGTACTAATCTTCCATGTGGCCCTCTTTTCCTGGGTAGGAACTAGTACTTAGCAATGTGGATAAAGTCTTTTGCTCAAGGAAACAACACTTGGCGCTTGCGGGGATCGAACCGGCTGCCTCTCGGTCTCAAATTCGATGCTTAACCACTGCACCACAGCTCTCCACGTTGCTTCCAATTTTGTGGGACTTTTGAATGGTTTTCAACTTAAAGATGGAGAAATACTGTCGCGTAAATAATCTTACACATCACCGATCGCTATATCCGGTGTACGTTGACATACGGTGAGTAATATGAATCAATATGAACTAGAAACATAGGAACTACGGGTTTTCATTAATATTTTAACAAGTCGGAGAAAATTAATTTCTTCCAGGGTATTCTTTTGATCTGAAAAGAAGAAACTTTTAATCTATATTCTCTTTGATGTGTTGACTAGGAAAAGAAATGCTTGCATTACGAAAACACGCCTATACAAATACATTGTAAACTTTACCGCCGAAAAAAAACAAAAAAAAAACACGAACATTTTAAGAAGAAAAATTGTGATATTTTTCTTATTTCTGCTCAAAATATAGATTGAGGGTACCCGTTAGAAGCGCCCAATCGAGGCGGTTCTAACGAGTACTCACAATCTAGAGAGTAGAAATAAGAAAAATATGGTTTACCCCTGTGAACCCCAGTTTTACTATATAAAAAGGGGGGGGGGTCAATATTATAAAGGCGTGTTTTCGTGATGCAAAACACTATAATCCCTAACAATAAACAGACATATGGCAGACGCCCCTGCCGCTGCAAGCTCTGTTATCGGATGCTATTAGGACATCAAAAAAGAAGTGAAGGCAATGATCAGGAATCGATACAATTAACCCACAGTTTCTATCGTAGACACCAAAGGGAAAGAAACAGATAGAACCTAATGGAAACATCAATAGCGGAAAGTCAAAAGGACAATAACTTTCCCACAAAATGGCCAACTGGCTAGCCAAAAGTAAAATACAAGAGATACACACACTCAAAGACAAACCATAACACATTAACCAATTCAGTACCAGAAAGCCCTAAAGGGGTACCTTGGCAAACAGTGCAGGCCAAGATCAGACGCCGCAGAACGCGGCGTCTGATAAGGGCCTACACTGTTTGCGAAAAGTTAAGCCAATTTCCAAATCAATTTTGAAGATAACACAACCGGACACCCCTTCGTTTTGAAATGGACTCCTGTTATATATAAGGAGGAAGATTCCATTTGGTACAAAAAGGATCAATGTGATGCGATTATACGAACAGTCTTTAGGGTGGTTGGGTGAGGCAAAGGTGACGTATATCTTGTGTCAATGTCCGACTGCTATTGGCTTACATTTGCAAAAAGGTCTGCTGTCCTTGCAGCAGATAAGGATAGAGGGTGAATGTTTTCTTTTATTTCTTCTGTTTCCAAACATCAATTCATTTTCCTCTTTCTCCTCTATTCGTTACTTTCATCTTCTTTACAATCTCTTTTGGTTCTTTTGTTCTGCACATTGTCTCATAATGACTTACATTTGTGGGATGTTTCATTACAGTATCTGCAACGGTTTCTAACATAAAACCGCCCCCGCCCATTTGGACTTGAAGAAATAGATGGGCTGCATGATGCTTCCACGCAGAGCTGAAATCGACCGCACATAAGTACTGGTAAACCGCTTAGAGGATTTAAAACTGCCCAGGCAAAGCGGTGCGAGTCATCCGTCCATGTTTAGAAACCCTATTGGTTTCACTGGGCGACAGGGCTTGAGATGTCATTTCATCTCAATGTCGGGTAAAAGTCCCACAAAATTGGAAGCAACGTCTCCAAAATGATCTTTACAGTGTTGACGGGGACGTTAAACCTTAAATCAAACAAACAAAATCTAACTTAAGAGCGGGCACGAGTACAATTGGTAGAAATGGCTATTTGCTGTATTAACTATGTTCAAGGGGCCGAAACTGACAGAGTCACGAGGTCTCGTCTTTATGTGCTTTACATTATATGAGAATTTCGTGAAAATATTTTGAATGGTTTTCAACTAATAGAGCGAACACTAGTGCATGGAAGAAATGACTATGTTCAATGTTCAAAGTACAATAAATTCAAAATGGGTATCAGAGTTAGGCAGCATATACGAGAACATGAAAATATGGTCAAACTCAATGTTCAAAGGGCAGTGACTCCGAAAGTAAGAAATTCAGAGTGACGGTTCAACATGCCGTCGCATTGTGCTTTATATGTCAGAACATTACGAAAACACGCCTATACAAATACATTGTACACTTTACCGCCGAAAAATCGATAATTTTCGGATGAAAAATTCTGATATTTTTCTTATTTCTGCTCAAAATATAGATTGTTGGTACTCGTTAGAACAGCCTCGATGAAGCGGTTCTAACGAGAACCAGCAATCTAGATATATTTTAGAACAAAACTAAGAAAATAAGGTTTACCCCTGTAAACCCCAGTTTTACTATATCAAAGTGGGGTTCAAAGGGGTAACACTTATATAGGCGTGTTTTCGTAGAGTTTCGTGAAATATCTCAACCATTTTCACAGTTATGAACCGGACAGTCACGAAACCATTACGAAAACACGTATATTCAAATATACTGAAAACTTTAACCCCACCCCATCTCGCACCCTACCCACCACCCCCCACCCCCATCCCCCACCCCAAAATGAAGATTTTCGGATAAAAGAAAATATGTTTTTTGTTTTATTTCTGCACACTAGATTGGGGATATTTGTACCAAGACGTATGTATGGTAGCTGCACATAAATGGTTTTGTCAATATTTGTCAAATAGAACATTCGGCAGCGTGTCTTTTGTATGCTTTTAGAAAACGATTATATAGCCATTTACTTGGTTAATTTGAATTCACATAATCAAGATACTGAAAGTCGATCTTTTTGCTGCGTTTTTTTTCGGCGACTTTGATCAACAGATCCCGCGAGAAATTTGTGAAGGAGATGCTCCGCCAATGTCTCGTAAAAGAGTTAGCCTCCAGAATTGACAACTTTTGGTCCTAGTCCGATGGACTTTAACAACTTTTTAATTTTTCGATAGCAATAAGTCAAATTCTGTCAATCACACTATCGAAACGTAAACCCATGACTAGCCTATTTGAAACTATATCTGTATATTGATAAACCCCGTGCAGCCATCGCGGGACGTTGTACAAAGCATAAGAGTGTAGACAGTCCCACAACCTGGAAGCAACGCCTCCAAAATGACCTAAAATAGTGTTGGCCAGGATATATGTAATTAAGGTATATTTTTAACGTTCATTGAAAAATAGAAGGACCAGGAATCGATACAATTAACCCACATTCCCCATCAGTAACTCCAAAGGGAACGAAACACAAACATGAAATAACTAGACCCTAACGGAAACACCAAAAGCGGAAAGCCAAAAGGACCGTTACTTTCCAATAAAATGGTCAATTGGCTATCCAAAACAAAATAATATAAGCGCTACACATACTCAAAAACAAACCATAACAAAACTAAACCGCGAAGAAGAAACGCCCTTGGAACGGGGGGGGGGGGGGGGCTTAAATCGATTTTACGCAGCTGCAATCCTCGCCCTTACTCCCGTCGCGATGTAGACAAAAAATTTATTCAGTCCACATGAAGGCCTTCTAACTCATCAGTGCGACATCTCCGAGAACACAAAATTCAAACAACCACAGAGATGAAACAACGGTGAGGACTCGACAGCAAGAAACTACTGAAATGCTGGAGCAAAAGAAAACAAACCGTTAGCCTCCGATGGCCCAGACCAGATACAGAGCATCTGGCACCAACCAACAATACATAAAATGAAATTCTCTCTAATTCTCAATAAGCCTTTACGCTGGAACCGTCATAGAATCTGAGGCCTGACCAACCGGCGTGCAATTAAAGAGGGCAGCAAAGTTGTCAACCGTGATTGTGTTAACTACCATGCTTGCAATCTGTCGTATAACATTTATGTTATATCCAGTCTTTTTATATGGGAGGATGATTTTACGAAATCTGGTGCTGATTAAATTCGGTTTCCGATAGACCGTGTTGCGGAAGAGATTTAAGTCCAACATTGTATTTTGAAATTAAATCGGAATGACGTCTTTAAAATTTTGAAAAGCCTTTGCGTAGTTTATGATACCGATAACCCTGAATAAGAAGTTTACATGTAGCAGTTAACAATTTACTACGAGTAGTGAAGCCAGTAACATGACCAGACACTCTTAGACTAGCAAATCGATTTAATTGCGAAATATAAACGCCGTAGGATGCCGCACGAGGAACATCATCATCCAAGAAAGGAAAATTTACATTCTC
The DNA here is from genome assembly GCA_963580285.1 of Lucinisca nassula. Taxonomy (NCBI): domain Eukaryota; kingdom Metazoa; phylum Mollusca; class Bivalvia; order Lucinida; family Lucinidae; genus Lucinisca; species Lucinisca nassula. The sequence goes on from OY757014.1 coordinate 60,876,601, forward strand.
AAAATCAAAATCATCGCGTTTATCAAAGTAATAACGTTATAAATAACATCGGGACAGTGACGATGAAAGAATTACATTCATTTCTTAAATGAATTGACTATGCATACAGTGAAACTCCAATAAATCTTAAACTGGCTGCTCGAATACCATGGTTAACTCGAGCCTCCTTGTCCCAGTTGATACGAGCGCTGACTCTAGACATTTATTCACAGCTCCCATCAGAGACACCAAAGGGAAAAACACACAAACACGAACCCTTATCAACATGAAGAGTTCACTATACATTGTCATCCATGTATAGTTCGAATAATTTGACATGAGACTGACCTTTAGGCAAGGAATAAATTAATCAATGTTATCGGCTAATACATCAGGGTCGTGCTTGATTCGACCTCAAGAATCTTCTGAAGTGCAGAATTTTAAATCAAGTGGCACCGAAGATTGTTCGGAATGCTCTTCCAAATCTGCTTTTAAAAAGGAAGGGTGAATGGGAGGATCACGTGATTCAATATGACGGGCATGAACAGAAGAGTCGCTAAATGCATTAAATTTTGACAATGTTGAGAACAATCTCGACACATTAAATTCAAATGCACAAAGGGAATCATCAAAAAAGATATACATCTGCAATTTTCTCGATTTTAAAATAAACCATCAGCTTTTATAATTGCGTTATTCACTATAAACTGTTTCGGCCCAAATTACTTCGCAGGCATGTTTTGCAAATGTAAGTACAATGCGTAATTATATTTAGGGTCGACTTCGATTCGAACTAAAGTAGGTACTCTGGTAGCTACCAATGACACGCGTACCAGCATTATCAGAGGAACACCTACGGTTGCTACTTTAGTAGACTGCCATGAGAGCATAACTATAAGTAGGTCACAGGACCTTCGTTTAAACAAAAGCATCATATATTTATCAACAAAAAGCCTATTGCAGCTTTTTGACAGTTATTTAGTTACCATGAAAGCGACATTTCCGGCTAAGAACGAGACCTGCCCTAAAAAAAAGAAATAGTGACTAAACCCCAGTATTTAAACCCATTCACATTTATACATTCTGTTATCATCGAAACATAAAAAGAGTAATGTTTCTCATTTCAAAACACCTTGAAGAGACATCTGTGACTTGTACATTCGCAGGTCATGCGTTTCAGCCACGACCACCATATTGAATTCTCTTCAGTACCATAGCAACTCAACCCCAGAATGGAAGACCGATGACGTCACATTTGTAGCTACCGTAGGTGTTCGGCTAGAGGATATGAGCCTGTCCAGGAACCGCGGTGCGAGGCGGACCGTCCATGCATATAAACCCTATTGGTTTCATTGGACGACAGGGCTTGAGATGTCATTTCATCTCAATGTCGGGTAAAGTCCCACAAAATTGGAAGCAACGTCTCAAAAATGACCTATACTGTGTTGACGGGGACTTTAAACCTCAAATCAAACAAACAAACAAACATATTTTTGGTTAGTTTAATGTAGCTACCTGAGTTCCAGGCGAAGTCGCTCTATATGTCCCGCTCAAAGTCAATTGATTTATCGGGAGCCTTCCGGATATCCCGGAAGACCCAGGAGACGGTGAATCAAGTACGACCCAGGTTTCGCTTCTCGTGAATTTTCGGCATCTCGTGAATTGCGACCCAATTACCGACCTCTATGTATTGAATAACAATATCACCATTTTCGGGAGCTGGCGAAGATAAATACATGCATTCAGTCGGGTGTGAAATTATGTTAATAGAGTTCACCAGTCTCAGGTCAATTTGTTCGAACTATACACAGTAATGCGCGTGGATTAATTTAACACACTGGGGTGAGTGAGTGTTTGAGTTTTACGTCTCGCCAGCAGTGAAGGTCATACCAAGACGGGACCTCGGTTTAAAGACTCATCCGAAAGCCTGAAGAAGCCCGGGATCGATCCTGCGACCCCTGGTTTACAAGGCGAGAAACATAACCACTACACAACGGAGGCTCCTAATTTAACACCGGGGTAAACAGGCGCAGCGATAATAAAAATTCTGTCAAATCGTTGTTATGTCTTTTGGACAAAACAAACAATTGTCCCCTCTTGTATCTATTCTATGCATTATAATATTTACCAAATTAACGGAAGAATAAAGGAAATCATTATCTATGCATAAAACATTTAGAATAAAATCCGTTTTGCAGGATATTTTAACCACGATTAGCATGTTTATACCCCCGATTTACTGGCGAATTAACCGACCATGTGTACAGTAATGGCTGTCAGTATGACCATTTGGTGGGTGTTTAAAAGGGTGCCCGGGATACAATGTTATTGTGGCATTTTTTGGAAAAACTACTTCTCGCCGTTGCTAGGGCACGGAATATACTTTACCTTGATGTAAAAACTGAATGTTTCCGAGGAAGGACAATGGAGAAACCGATGTTCAAAAATTGACCATTTTGAAAGGCAATTTTCTGATCAAGTAATTTATTATTTTTTACTTCTAACAGCAAAAATACACTTTTTAATTGTTTTAATAATCATATTTTATGATTATATATATATAATTTGGAATAGTATGGGTTGCTTTTCTAGAAACCTGTCGACATTTTGAACAACCGTAAATTTTGCTCGCGTGTCAGGTTGACATTTGGATATACCTTTACATCCCAACTAATAATTTTGAATGCAGTTATAGTTCGAACAATTTGACATTTGTTTGTTTGTGTTGAGGTTTAACGTCCCCGTCAACACTGTAAAGGTCATTTTGGAGACGTTGCTTCCAATTTTGTGGGACTTCTACCCTACATTGAGATGAAATGACATCTCAAGCCCTGTCGCCCAATGAAACCAATAGGGTTTATTAGCATGGACGGTCCGCCTCGCACCGCGGTTCCTGGACAGGCTTAGATCCTCTAAGCGGTTTACCAGTACTAGTGTGCGGGCCGGATTCAGCTCTGCGTGGAAGCATCATGCAGCCCATATATTTCTTCGAGCCCCTATGGGCGGGGGCCGCAAACAACAATTTGACATGAGAATGACCTTTATGCAAGGAATAAATTAGTCAATGTTATCGCCTAATACATCGGCTTTCGTACATGTAAACTTCTCGTGAATTTGCGACATCTCGTGAATTGCGACCAATTTATCGACCACTATCTATTGAATAACAAATTTACGGGTACACCCGCATTTAAAATAAGAGTGTACCCGCAAATTTAGGGGTGTACCTGCAATTTACGGGTCTACCCGTATATCTAAAATGCGGGTAGACCGGTATCGGTCATTTTGACCCTTTTGGTACACCATAAATATATGGCAATGGAATCTTCGACCTTGTAAGTTTGGAATGGTCCGTTTCCAATTATAGGGGTTTCAGGTTTGTTTTTTGTTTGTAAATGAATGTTCTTTAAGCAAAGAGTGTAGATCCAGATCAGACGCCGCGTTCTGCGGCGTCTGATCTGGTTCTGCGCTGTTTGCCAAAGTCCCAGATAAGGGCCGTACATGTATATGGGTTAACGTCTTTAAGTTTGATGGGTTTACTGGTCGCTGCAAGATCAAAGGGAAGGCAGGCAGTACAGGCCATCTCAGATGTTCCTAGCTGAGTAGTCAGGCTTTAAAAATCCTCAGGATTGTGGCAGGGTTTTATTGTCAGTTCCAAGGCGGTGTTTCTGTGGTTCTGCATTTATATCCTGGTAATGGGGCTTTGAGAACCAGATTGGGCTGCATGATTCGTCCAAGCAGAGCTGAAACCGACGTATATGTATAGAGTATTTATAAATCGCTTAGTAGATTTAAGCTTGCCCAGTCAAAGTTCTGGAAGTATACGACCATCCATGCATGTACCTTGTAAACCATTTTGGCTTTATAGAGCCCGTGCATGAGACAAGTATTAACCCTTATCCATTTGAATAAATTCCTTTAGCCACACCTATTTCTGTTACCAACCAATCAAATCACTTAATATTATGAATATTGTTTGCAAAGCTAGGGGTTGTTGTGTTCTGCAGGATAAGGGTTTATTGCGTTCCATTACGAAAACACGCCTATACAAATACATGGTTACCGTTATCGCCGAAAAAAAAAATGAACCTTTAAGATGAAAAATTGTGATATTTTTCTTATTTCTGCTCAAAATATAGATTGTGGGTATATTTTAGATCAGAAATAAGAAAAATAAGGTATACCCCTGTAAACCCCAGTTTAACTATACAAATGTGGGGTTCAAGGGGGTCAAAATTATATTGGCGTGTTTTCGTGATGTTCGATATGTGTCAAAGTTAATGCATAGAACAACTGATAGGGCTAGATGCATTACTTTCTCGAAGTTTCATTTCATGTCTGCAAGCGACAAAGGCTCTGCGAGGCCGCACTTAAATGCGCAGGCTCACCGAGCTTCTGTTGGTCGTCCTTGCGGCAAGTACACTTTCCTCATGAGCTTGGCTCAAAGGGAGTAAAAGAAAACATAAACAAGAGGGCCAAGATAGCCCTGGTTCTCTCACCCGATTTCAAGCTGACATTTTTCTTCTTTTTTTTTTTTTAACACTGGCGGCCATTTTTCTCATCAGAGATATATTGGTAAATAGTCAATAAGCAACCTTCCTACGAAGCTTGAATGAAATTGGCCCAGGGATATAGGAGTTGTCGTTTTTTGAGAGTTTTCTATTTTTAGACATGGTGACCATTTTGTTCATCTGAGCGAAACAAGTTTAGCTATTTTGGTAGGCAGCCACCTAAGCAACATTCCTGTGAAGTTTAAGCAAAATTGGACCAAGGGTTTAAGAAAATTTAACTTTAAAGCAAATTATTTGCGTTTTTCTATTTCTAGCTCTGGCGGCCATCATCTTACCCATCGGAGAGTATTGATTTTAGCTATTGTGGTAGAGGGTCACCTAAGCAACATTCCTTTGAAGTTTGAATGAAATTGGCCAAGGGGTATGGGATGAGTAGTCGTTTAAAAGTTTTTTTTTTTCTATATTTAGCTGTGGTGGTCATTTTTTTCATCGAAGCAAAACGATTTTAGCTTGTTTGGTAGAGGGCCACCTACTGTAAGGCGGTCATTTTATTATGGCGCTATTGGCGGTCAAGGAAAAACAAAGCGCTATAATAATAATAATAATAATAATAATAATAATAATAATAAACGCCAGTAAACATCAAAGAGCCCAAGAGACGAATGACAAACTGGCAGAAATTTTATTACGAATACACATCACAAGTATGGTACTTTATTCAGCCAAGAGCATTATCCGTGACAAAAGATAAAGTGTATTTACGAAATACAGAATGATAATGATCTAGCCGTAAGATGGCTTTATAGGACTGAATGAAAACAAATACAAAGACTTTGACAGTAATTGTCAAAATAATTAATTGTGACAATAATTGATAATTGATTGATGGCTTTACCTGAGAGCTCAATAGGATGGGTAAAACAATCGGGTAAGAGGAAACCTCCAAACAGACTTTTATATTACTGAAACAGCAGACTGCAAACTTCATTGGTTGGATGTATTTTCTGCCTTATCGTGGTTTCTTTCATCGCCAAGTTTCCTCATGGCACACGGTTGAGCCCAGTCTGGTCCCATTAAATAATCAACTCCGATGGAATTTGGTCACGGCTTTGGAGATTTGATCGTTTTTGTTTTAGATTTGTTTTGTTTTGGAAATCGAAAATCCGCCAAAATATAAATCCGCGAATAGGCCCACACATAAAAACCGCCAAAATTTGCTGCCGCCAAATTTTAATGGTTTACAGTGAGCAACATTCCAATGAAGTTTGAATGAAATTGGCCCAGGGGTATGGTTTAGAGCATTAGGGCCAGGTATAGTCGTTTAAATATTTTTTCTTCATTTTTTACCTCTAGCGGCCGTATTGTTCATCGGAGCAGAACGATTTAAGCTATTTTGGTAAAGAGCCAACTATGCAACATTACTGTGAAGTTTAGATGAAATTGGCACAAGGGTTTAGGAGTTCGCGTTTCAAACAAATTAAGCTTTTTTCTATTTTTAGCTCTGGTGGCCATCTTGTTCATCAGAGTGAAATGATATCAGCATTTTTGGCAGAGGGTCACCTGAGCAATAGGAAATTGACCAAGGGTATAGGAGGATTAGTTGTTCAATGCTTTTTCTATTTTTAGCTCTGGCTGCCATCTTGTTCGTCGGAGCTACTTTTGGTAGAGGGTCTCATACTCAACATTCATGTAAAATTTGAATGATTTGGGCCCAAGGGTCTGCGGGGAGTAGTTGTTTAAACATTTATCTATTTTCAGCTCTGGCAGCCAGTTTGTTCATCAGAGCTGGACGATTTTAGCAATTTTAGTAGAGAGTCACCTAGGCAATATTCCTGTGAAGTTTAGACGATATGGGCCGAAGGGTTTAAGACGAGTTAGTGTTTGAAACAAATAGTTGACGTTTTTCTATTTTTAGCACTGTCGGCCATCTTGTGCATCGTAGCAAAACGATTTTATCTACTTTGGTAGAGAGTCCCCTAAGCAAAATTCCTATGAAGTTGAAATGAAATTAGCCCAGGGGTATTGGAGTAGTCGTTTGAAAGATTTTTCTATTTCTAGCTCTGGCGGCGGAGCAGAACGATTTTGGTAGAGAGGCATCTAGGCAGCATTCCTGTGAAGTTTAAGCGAAATTGGCCTAAGGGTTTAGGTTATGGTCTTCTATTTACATTTCCATAAGCTTACATATTAATATTTGACCCTGTACCTGATAAATCTGCATTTCAAATGGATTTTCTTACCCCAAAACATGGTAAACAAACTGCCAACTACAAAATTAAACCAAAAAACAAGGGTGTCATTTGGCATTTTCAAGCATTCTAACTGTCTAAGGGAGGTAACCCTGCCTCAAAGTGAAAATTCAGTCTTGGAAATTCAGAGATACCACATGTACAATTATTATCACAACAGAAAATTCAGGAGACAGTTCACTTTGTTTCCTTTATGTGTTTAATGCACATATAATACCCTGCAAGAAAAAAAATAACAGCTAAGTATTTCGCATCAGTTTCATAATTGTATCCAATCAAATGTGACTATTGTCTCATACATGGCTAAAAGCTGGGTCCACAACATCCTTTTCCAGGATCATTTACAGACCTGCAGTTTGTTGCTAAAAAAATATCTCCGGTTTACACCCCGACAAACTGAAATCTAGCCTGACTGCTTTGCAGATCAAAACCTCGCCAGCCTAAAGACCACCAAAATCAAGATTCTGGTAGGACTTTGCATTTGGAGAAATGGACCTTAAAAACTTGTCCTGGAGTGGATAAATATTTATTAAGAAAAGACAAAGATCTCTCTCTCTCTCTCTCTCTCTCTCTCTCTCTTCCATGCACGTAAGTTCATGTATATTACTCACGCGTATTAAACAATAAGACAAACAACATTTTCTGGATTTATTTGACCCCTTTAAACCCTCTTTTTATAATTTAACTGGGATTTATATATTCTTATTTTAGCTCAAAAACACAGACTGATATGACTCGCTATAACCGACCCGCCGAGTTGGTTCTACAATGTAGCTCAAATCTCAATTTTGAGCAGAAATATGAAAAAATACCAGAATTTATCGGCAAATTTTCCTGATTTGGTGGTAAAATGTTCATTCTATTTCACTAGGCGTATATTTGCTCGTGTAACAATAAACGTTCGAGTCCAGGATTATTCCCTGTTACCGTTTATTGTCCATTCATTGCCCTGTTGATTAGAGCTGATAATTGATCGTTTTTTCACACATCGAGGCGCGAATTTACGCGTGTCACCCATACCCCCAAGCGGGCGCATTTTTCTTCGTTATGTGAGTTAACAGTTTTTGTTCAAATTTAGATCATCCAAACTCAACACTTTCAGACACGACTATGCAAAAGTATTTGATGAACCGAACCATCACGAAAACACGCCTATATAATTTTGACTTTTATAAAGTAAAACTGTGGTTGACAGGGGTAAACATTATTTTTTCTTATTTCGTCGCAAAAACATAGATTGTTGGTACTCGCTAGAACCGCCTTGTTTTAACGAGTTCCCATAATCTATATTTGGCGCAGAAATATGAAAAATATAAGTTTTTTTTTTTCTGAAAATTTTCCTTTTTTGGTGGAAATTTTTTCCAATATATTTGAATAGGCGTGTTTTCGTAATATTTTTAAATATTATTTCTAAAATATAGATTTTGGGTATTTGTGATAATAATAATAATAATAATAATAATAATAATAATAATAATAATAATATACTAATTTAAGTCTAAAATAAGGGTAATAATAATGAAAATAATGATAATGATAACGAGAATAATAATTCAGTCTGTTTTTTGTTTTTGTTTTAGAATGCCTCACTCTCTGTCAGACTCTTTTATTGTCGTTATATAGACAAAAACAATAGTACTATAAAAGCGTAGTTTTACGAGAAAATGACCTTGGCGTAACAAATCAATGATTATATAAATCCCTGTTAAACACAGCGTAATATCGCGAAGTCACGGTGGATTTTATAGGGGTGAGGATAGACTGGGGACCGCTTGAACACATATTAACTAAATATGTTCTTACGATATAAGAATATCACCTATTATTACTCATTAATTTAATGAATAGACAGCAATAATCTAGCTTGTTTTCTTGCATTTATTTATTTATTTATTTATTTATTTAGTTATTTATTTTCCTGATGCTCTCGGATACTGTAATACGAACGAGTGCAGTCTGATCTGATTCACTGGACTGTCAAAGCACGCAAAAACTAAATCATGGGTTCCGGCTCAATATTATGACCTTATATGCAATCAACAAAGACTGGGATCAGTTTGCGAATACACGCAGTCTGGTCTGGGTTCGCCTGAAGGGAGATAAGATCCTGCTACCCACAGAGACCCGATGAAGAATTTCACACCGATTGCGTCTTCGATTGATCGGCTTAATATTATTCAATTTAATTACCATCTTTAGACGAGAAGCACTACTATACACCATTCTGTATGAATAAGTAGCAGACGACACTTTCAGATATATTTTTTTTCCAACGCGTATCAGGCTTGACATTTCGCGCGAATCGTTTGCTGCAGACGATTCACAAGTAATATGAAACCTCATTTGCGCTTAGAATTAACAACAAAAATATTTTGGAAAAAAAAACACACACACAAAAAACAACAACAAAAAAAAAAAAAAAAAAAAAAAAAAACAGGATAATTAGATCATTTTCGTCGGACTAGTCATGTGTCTAACAACTTTACGTTTCTTGAGCCTACGCTAATGATGGTTTTATTTTTTATTTTATTTTACATCATTTTTCTTTTCAGCCATTCTTGAAAATTTATGTTGCGCATTATCTTGTTCCATTTTATACTGTTGGCTTGTCAATTTATGTATTTATTTTGCTTGGGGGCACATAATATAAAATAGACACATCTTTCCTAAAATTGGAAATAGACTTGTCCAACTTGTGAGGGGACATCAAAATGACCAGGGGCCAGTTTCATCAAAGTATTTGCGACGTATTTTCGTCTTAAAAAGATCGTACGAAGTTCTTACGACAAAAATCCTGCTTCATCAAATGCTCAAGATCTGCGATGTTCGCACATTTTGTCGTATTTCTGAGATGAATATTTAGACGTCGCACATTAAAATTTTCGTCTTAAACGTTGGACATGACACGGCTATAGCGGAAGAAGATAACGCGCAGCAAAGGTTATAGAAACCTACGCTCGTTGTTAAAAGTATGGTGCGTAACATGCCATTTCGCTTACCTTCGCAGACCACGGCCACTACTTATACTAGCCCATGCAATGAAGACCCCTTATATAATCTTTAGTTTGGGTTTGGGTTGGGGGTTTTCTTGTTTTGGGACGGGTTTTTTTCAAGGAAAAATTCCGTTCTTTTGAATAGCGATGTCCGGGCGGGCGGCCGGGCGTCCGCTTCCCGGTTTACCTTTTGGTTAACCCTGAAAAACCCGTCGATAATGCCATTTGGCCTTTTTCTTGTTTTCTTAATAGAGACTACGGGTACTCGTTAGAAGCGCCTCTTTGTGGTTGTGCTTACGAGTACCCACAATCTATATTTCATCCGACGCTGGCTTTCGACCATCGGGGCTTGGAGACATAGTGCTTCCGCGCAGAGCTAAAGCCGTCCCGACTTGATTACTGGTTAACCCCTTAGATTGTAAAAGCCTACCCAAGAAAAGTGGTACGAGTGGGACCGCTCCTTAAACCCTAGCGGCTTTGGTCGGTAGGGTTTATAATGTCATTTCACCTCAAGGTAGGGTAAAAGTCCTACAAAATCGATAACAGCGTCTCCAAAATGACCTAAGTACATGTACATTGTACCAACGCTTGGCAGGGTACAAACAAAAGAACCAACGCGTTCAGATAGTTCTAACGATTACCCACAATCTGCGATCTGACTTTTGAGTAAAATGAAGACTCAGTGTACCTCAAATCGACACATAAAACTAGAATTGTGAATATGACACAGATGCCCCCGCCCAGGGACCACCCTCATCAAAAAAGCATGTTGCAAAAAAAAAAAAAAAAAAAGGAAAAAGACCGCATTGCTCGGCTGGAAAACTGTCCTTGAGAACATCGGCGTGGGTGTGGGTTAATGCCGTTTAAATCTTGGACAAAGTGTGTATCATCATCCAGATATGCATCAAATCCATAAAAAAAATGCTAAGTCTGTGACATTGACCTGGAGTTTAGGTTTTACGGCCCTTCCAAGACTATTTCTTTTATTTCGAGCCGATCATTAACCAGATGTGGACGCAAACAAAACGGAGTAGCCTGAGAAACTACCTGTGTCTTTCGTCGTACCAAATACGAAGTAAATCCATTAAATTGGTTGGGAAATGCGAGCTCTTATAAAAAAATGTTGACATTTAAATAAATCTGAGTCCGTGACATTGACATTGAGGTCATGGGCATTGTTGCGGGTATGCTTAATTAACTTAAAATGTGTATCTATCATCGTACCAAATATGAACCATATCCATTATATGATTTACAAAATATTAGCTCTTAAATATTTTCAGCCTTTAAACAAGTCATAGAAAAGGGCCAGTGTTTTGCTGAATAAACCTTTTGACCTATATATCATCACAATCCATCATATAGTCTTGAGTGGAAAATGTGAGCTCTTAAAAATGTAGGTACAGGAACGCGTAGATACCCCCATACAGAAGGACGTACGTACATGTGCGTGCACTCGTATGTACGAAAACCTTTAATGTCGACGGCGGGGAAGGGGGTCATGGTCTTGCGTACTGTCATTTCGTCTATGTGCAGACGATTGTATAATTGTGCATACATCTAGTTATAGAACAGGTTCTATGTAATTTAAAATCAGTCATTCTGTAGGCTCTATCTTCCAAATGAACTGAATGTATTTTTCATTGGAAGGCTGGACTGCCTGACAGACGAACAATCAATGAAAAAACATTTGCTACAAACCATTGCCAACAACAAACCGGAGCTGAAAACTGATATACGTTAAATACGATCACTTACAGAGGCTACGTCATGTAACGTTATCTGTGGTTCATTATTAATCGTCATGTATTCACGTTTTTGTGTTAAAACCGTGCATAAACTGTGTTTTTAAGTTCATACGATAAACCGTGCCCTTGTATAACTGAATTTATTAAATTGGGCGTGAAAAGGTAAAAAAAAAAAAAATGTTCAGCGAAGTCTCGCATTTTTAATTTAATATTATAAACTCAACAATACACTTGCGCTCATGCTGAAAACCCAACACCTCCCCCGCCCCGCGCGCGCATTTACTGACAAATACGCTTGTTGTAAAAGGTTCATTATGACAACGTGAAATCAACGATAGTCTGACGTCACGACGTTCACAATACAGACCAACTCGCCAGTAGTACAGTGGGAAATGGGTCTAGATAATTAATATCTGTATCTTACGATAATGAAATGGAAACACAAGTTTGGAACAACGTAGAATCAACGTTGATTCAACGTTGTTTATACTGAATGTACATATAGATCCACTGGGATGATAATTTTAAAACGTGTTATCTACTTTACACGGCTATTTCAAGACGGCACGTGATCACGCATGTGACAATTAGTGGCCCCGTTTAAGAGCATATTCAAAATTGCGACATATTTTAGTGAAACGCAAATTTAGCTCTTACGAACACTTTGCGATGTTTTGATGAAACTGACGTACGCCGGCAGTTCGTTAAAAAGTGCGTACGAGCAATTTAAGATTAATCGTACGATGTTTATTGATGAAACTGGCCCCAGGTTTGGAGAATCTTTAATATGCGCCGAATAATGGAAGTGGCTGAATGAATCCGTACACAGAAAAAAAATTGTTTGGCATACAGATTTTCCGATTATGAGCCGGGGAACAGCATTTGCTATAGGATCGCCTGTATGCCCTGCGAAGCAGGCGGACAGCGAAGACTCTGAATCAGACTGCGTGTATGCGCAGGCTGATCAGTCTTCTCTGGGCGCACATACAATATTATAGGAAATGCTGTGCCCTGGCTCATATCGCTCTTGCCGGTCATGCATCCAAATTGTGTTTCAGTCATGTAAAAATTCTTGTTTTTCCCGAAATCGGATCGGTCAGAAAGGGAAGGCGGGATTTGGATGGACGCGTGAAGTTTGCATGGCAGTCGTTATTGCTCAAATGTCAAGCAGCCTTAAACCATGACGACGGCAAGTAACCTTCATTGTCGAGTTAACGGAACATGATATGGTGTACATGTACAAAAAAGGTAGCAGGTTATTTGTCGACGACAGTAAACAAACACTGATTTACATGTATAAATTAATTATATGGGTGCACCGAACGATCTAAGTCTCCACTATTCGTTGAAAATTCATCTGCAAAATCTTAAAACATGAAGCGCATTTAGGCTAGATATTATCTAATGAGACAGAATAAAATCGCTGTGGTCTGGCGCAGAAAGTTTACATTAAATTCTGTCTACCGATTACTGCAATTTACGACGCTAAATATTCTGATTCAAGAATGGCGGTGATCGCTCGATTGATTTTCGTTTCATTCCATTTGTATTTATTTATTTATTATTATTCTTTTTTTTGTGGCTACGCTGGCCGGTCATCTTGAACGTCGAGTAAGTTTAGCCTGTCAGTTAAAGTGATAAATGTCACGTACACGTGATGGGCGGTGCTAAGACTTGCTGTAATCAGATTGGCTGAGTCGACCTTTTGCGTACAGCGATTCGTGTTACTGGGTGCAGCATGAAAGGATGCCGTTTTGTTTGAGGTATTGTGTTCGAAGGTCACCGCTTTGAGTTTGCAAATGCGATTTGGGGCCAGAAATTTGCAGTTAGGTGTAAGATACCATGAATAATTGTTTAGATGAAAATTGTTTTCTTTTCCAAATTCAGGAACAGTAGGGGGAAAGGTACTCCTACTGTATCAGCTTGTCCAACACCACCACACATACAGTGACAAAAGCATGAGTAAGGTATTCCTTAATAGGTGGATTAAATCTTTTGTACAAAATCTAATCTTCCTCCTTATCTATTGAACCGAAAAAAGAAACGCAACCTTTTAACCCAAAAGATTTTCATGCAACCATCAGGTTGACTGAAAAATCATTTTGCGATTTACTTTCATACTTTTTAAATAAAAATCAAAAATGAGTTCCTTTAAGAGCAATGAAAACATTCATCAGAAAGAAGATGGGTCATACTACGCAGTTTCGGCTAAAAAAGCCTCATCAGTGACCCTGTAATGATCCGGTAACGAAAGCCAGAGGAAACATACTGCAAATTTGCGAATTTCGAACAGGCAGTCGATTCAAAGACTGATATAAATCAAAATGGGGTCCAAATAATAGGGCTTATCCGGAAAATGCCAAATTTAAAACTTGTCCACCTAGGCCTCTGAAATTTCATACATGTTGTGACTTCTGTAAAACTAAGAAATACTGAAAATTTGAAGATGATATCTTTACGAATTCTGGAGATACAGCCACTCAAAAATATATTGACTATATAACAAAATGCATAGCTTGTACCTAGGTAGGTACAAATGAGCCATTTTATCATACTTGATCCTAGTGGGTTCCCTGTATTAAAAATGCATAACATTTATATTTCTTGTCTAAATATGTTAATATTTGGCAGACATGTGCCTAGATAATATACCTATACAATGATGATGTTACATTTACAATTTTATTGTTGTTTATGAATATACTAACTTTTTTCTCTCAAATGACCATATTTTGAAATATGCAACTTCAAACCGTCATATCTCCAAAAGTCATGCAGATATATTACTCTAATTTTCAGGATTTTCTAAACATAATGGATACATTTAAGTGATAACAGACTGAAAGCCAAATTCGTAAAGGTTACATTTTATGCATTTTCCGTAGTAGGCCTATTAAAAACCTGTCTAGAATATGATTCTAAACCAATAATTTATTTCTGATTTCTCAGAATATTCACACTGATCTCAAAGGACCAAAAGTAAAATATAAACTGCACTATGGCTGCACTAAACTTTCTTATGCAGAAAACATTTGGGCGATATCTGTACAGTTTAACGCTCCACTTGGCAATTCGTTGTTTTCAACATTTCCAAATGTATACAGTAACCTCATCATATTGGCATAGTTTAGGTTTCAAAAGTCCGGTAAAATTTCTCTACGGAATATGGTACGTTTGACGCAAGATTAACGTAACGTAGCGGTCCAAATGCTTCTACGTGGGACGTCTCAGGCTGTCATCGCCAGGAACTTCCAAGTGAGTAAATCGACGATAACTCGCTTGCACTAGCGGCTACGTCAGTAGTAATAAAATAAGGTTACAGCAGTAGATTTATAGATTTTCTTTTGTTTTTACATTCTTAACATTCTTTACATTCGCCATCTTTTGTTGTTGTTTTTTCACATTCTTTATATTGCTGAGTTTTTTTTTCTTAGAATAATAATAGACACAATATTTTCTATCAATTTATTTTACTTTTATATAACAAACAAATAAATATATGATAACATTGATACAGTGTAGTATATATTTTATAAGATAACGATATACAGTATATATATGTAATAAAACAATGACATTATAACTTATTTCATAGCATTTGATTTTACATCCACAGCATGACTATGAGAAAAGTATTTAAAAATATACACTTTAAATGTGGTAATGTTCGTATGCTAACGAGGACACACCGTCATCCTGGAGCCATCGCTTATCGTCGAAGCAGCTCAAAGTTTTCTTCCTCACTCTTTCACAAAATATATTATGCGATCGCGATCGTATGTGGTCCATCGATGTTAATAATTCAGTCTTTGTCAAAGAGGGTTGTCTCATAGAGTTTAAAACATAGTTCTTTTTCGATGGCTGCTTTAGCCACCCCTTTTGCTTTCTTTTTCTCTTGTTCTTCGTCGTTATCTTGGTACAAAATTGCATACATTTTAGATCTTAGTCCACAGAATTTGCTTATCACTTTACCGTTTAACTCGTCTTTAAATTTTCTAGGTATTTTATTGTTGGTTGTATCATGCAATACACTAGATTCCGGGTACCCGGACAAATCATACAGATGGCTATGTTTCTTCAAGTCGCTTAAGTAAAAGTTATTTGTAACCACGTTGAACAGAAACGAATCGGTATCCGTGCACAATATCTGGCATCGTGAAGCGTATTGCTCTTTAAGGTGGCAGTACCAGAACTCGTACATGAATATTTTACTAAGATCTAGTACAGTTTGTCCCGCATATATCGGCTTCGTAATCAATACTTTCGAACGTTTGCAGTGGACTCCAACCAAATTTTCGTTAAAGATTCTGCATTCTTTAAATGTTGGCTTAGCTGTTAATTTGTTAAGCCGTTTTGCCTCACTGGTCAAGGTCACAGATATGTGTTTTCTTTGTGATTCCATTAGTTTACCAAAAACGCTACAATTCAAAATTTTGTAGAATGATTTTTCGAATTCAGTTTTAGCATTCATCTGTTTCTGGTATTAAAATCAATATAAGGTTTAAGCCAAGCTTTTTGATTGAACTCTAAGACAGCATGAATTTCTTTTATACGTAATCCCAGTCGCAAGTACAGTTTTAAATTCCGATAATGCAAGACGTAGTGATCTTTATCTCCAAGTGTACAAAGAAGTTTTTCAGATTTTGCTCTTTTTGCACCACCGCGAAGTTGTAGCCAGGCTTCTTTTGCATATGGGGAAAGTTCATAATCTTCGACGCTTCGCTTTACCGGAGCCAGAGGCAAACAGTTGTGTTCGTCAGCCAAATAGGGGGGGGATAACTCAGGCTGCATTCAATTTGAAAACCTTTTTGTGCATCGTCCGCTACCTCAAGCGCATCAAATTTTTCGATATTGCTTTGTTAAACGTCTAAAGCCCCCCATAGGGAGGGGTTGCTGGCAAGCATAGCCGTATAAATTATTAGCATCTAGTAGCATTATGTATGAGTTTGCTTTATTTGGATCATAACCCTCCAAATATGGGTTATTCGCTTCAACATGATACTTGACTGACGCCACCTCTGCAACCCCTCTCCCATAGAAGCAGATCGTCCATCTCAGTCACCAGTTCTAACTTTATTTTTGTCATCAATAGCATAGCCGCCCAGGATAGTCCAGGTGCAGAATAAAAGTGACAGGGATCTAAACTATAATCTCGCATCGAAATGTCACGGAAGTTTTCAAAAACGTCTGTTAAAAGGAGAACATCTGTTTTAAGATATAGGTCACTATATTCGCCTAGATTCGATAAGCCTAGCCGAGCAAATACATTGCAAGCATGGTAATAATCCTCATCTGTGATATGTGATTTTTTTATTTCCGAATAGAAAGCTTCTTTCGGTGGAATGTTAGTCTCTTGAAATCTCGCTTCATCGTCCATATAGTCATACGGATAAACATTTTTTCGAAGCAATAATTTTGCTACCTCTGTATCATTGAATTCGCTAGAAAAATGTTTAAAATTGGCCAACCCTCCAGTGCATTTCAAATTTTCCGTCAATCCCTCTAACGAAGAGCTTAAAAACTGATAACTATCTATAAAACGTAGATCCCCTAAACTGAAGCTTACATAGCGTTCCATGTTTTGCGGAATGCATTTTAATTGGTTTGTGCTTTGTTTCGTATTCTCCAATCGTTTGGCATATTATATGGCTATCGAAATTGCGAAGGCCGTGAAATACTACAGGTATGAAACTGCATATTCGAAACCCCAAATTGCATGAATTACAAGCTGCACCTCTACATAGACCTGTCACGTGATCATGGTCTATAACTTTATTGCATTCATTCTCCTCAAAAGGTTTCTCGCAAATCGAACAATGCGTCGCATTTACATATGCTATTTCATCATTTTCCGTCATTTTTAAAGGTTCTATATGACTCAAAATATCTTTAATTTCCTCTTGTTCTTGCAACAAACATTCGATAAAACGGCGCGATGCGTCAGTTCCTCTATAAATTACAGTGTTTTTCGTGTATCGAGCATCGGTACACACTCTTTTATACCCAAAACTGCAAACCTCCATTTTCTTAGTTATGGTACTGCTTGACCTTTCAGGATTTTCCATACACGTTGCCACGCCTTTATTAATGGTCTCAAAGTCACATATTGAAATGAACGGGCATTTCATTTTCTTTTTAAAATCATTGAATTCTAATGTATCATTAACACCTTTAACAGGAAGTTCAATTTTCTGTTCACCATTAACAGAACAGAATAGTGTGTGTTTTTGCATGAGGTCTTCTCGTATGAAGCCATTTAAACAGTATGGACAAAAGAAGGTTTTATTCTTACTAGATTTTGTCCTGAATAAGAAGCCATTTAAATCTCTAATGAGACAAAAATGCGAAACCGATCCTTTCTGAAGGTAAAGTAGATTAATGTGATATTTTCTCCCTTTTTGCTTCGTAATCCTCAAAGGAAAAATTTCGTCGTTTTCATAGCCAAATACATTTATTGAAATTGCATGGTTTTGATTTTCAAATCTATTCATTCTGTTTAAAGTCACTGGAAAAGCAATGCCTTTCAAATTTAGTTCGAGTTCATAACGTTGATAAGTGTCAACTATATCAGCATTATCTGTCACCTTGTAAATCCCTGCCAATACAGACCAAAGGAAACACTTTTCATCCTTATTCTTTATATTGAGCACAATACGAGTTTTCTTCAGTGTTTCTGGTATGTCGATGTACGACGAAGCTATCAAAGGCTGGAACCGAACCGTATGTATATCCAATTTTTTCACCATTCGTAGAATCCATCCCGAGGATTCATGAATATACTTTTCCAAGCCAATGACAAGTTTCTGTAGTGCCTGATTTAAATCATGGCTTTCAAACGTATCTTCAGAAAGAAGGCTGTATGTTACACTTCTAAAATAAGGCTGGACAGTTCGAACCTCTCCTTCTCTATCTTCACGAGTTAGTTCTACTTGAGCTACGACGTACCATTTTACTGTCTGCTGTCTTACTTTAGACAAAAGATATTTTTATCTACAATCGGCCTCACATTTGCCAAGAATTTCACAAGATCTAATCGATCTTTTCCAACTGGGTACAATGTACGTATTTCAACATTGTTCATGATAGCAGATTGTCCGTTTCGTCCACCGGTTTGTTGTCTGTGAGATTCACTATGGCGTACTAACTCTCTAGGTGTTTCGAAGATTTCCCCGCAACCAGTACAAGTAAATTGGTTCGTTCTTCTGCAAAACTGACTGTGCTTGGAAAGTGTTTCCTTCCTTCTGTATTGCCTTCCACAGGTTTCACACCTAAATGTCTTCGAGTGAGCGAGTTCATGTTTCACATATCCACATTTAGTTTTTAGACACTTACCACAAACTCTGCACACATACATTGCGTGTTGACAATGAATAAAATCTGAGATGGCATCTCATATTTTATAGGGCACCCATTTATGACGTCTTTTGTTTTGAAAAAATTCCGAAAATGTCTGCCTCACATATTTCCGTCCGTTTTGTATTCCACCTGACTGATTTAGAGGCATTCTTGTCTGCAGTCTGTCAGAGTTGTTTTTGGCAGATCTATTATCATTGACGTTCCGAGCCACTGGTTTCGCCTTTTTGGACGGGTTTTTAAAAAAAATCCGTCCTTTAAAATAGCGATGTCCGGGCGGGCGGGCGGGCGGGTGGGTGGGCGGGCGGGTGGGCGGGCGTCCTGCGGGCGGGCGGGCGTCGTCCCAGATTTACCTTTTGGTTAACCTTTTTTCAAAGTGATATTTTTCATCTATTCTGTAGCAGATTGTTTTAATATCAGGACTGAAGCATAAGTGGAGGTACCGCTTTCATGTATTATCCAGAAATGGCGCAAAAGACTAAAATTTTGGCGGAAATTGTCATTTTTCAAACTTGTGTTTTTCAGGTTTACCTTTTGGTTAACCTTTTTTCAAATGCCAGTGTAGTGGATAGAGTGCTGGACTACGAATCCTATTGTTGACTATGAATCTGAGGGGCGTGAGTTCAAACCCTGGTGGAGACATTTTTTTTTTTTTTTTTTTTTCTTTCTTTTTTCATTGTTTTTTTTTTCTTTATTTTTCTTTTCTTCTCCATAAACACATATGAACAATTATTATCTTCCTCCCCTGATAGTTGCTAGTAATAATACATACATGCATGCACAGGCATGGAATTTTCTTTTTCTTTTTTTTTTTTTTCGTTCTTTTTTTTAGCTCACCTGAGCACAAAGTGCTCTTCGTGCTCAAGGTGAGTTGATGTCCGTCGTCCGTCAACAATTTCTTTAAACGACATCTACTCCTGGGATAATGGCCCGATTTCAAAATTATTTTACAGAAATGTTCATTAGGTGACCCTTTTTCAAAATTGCTAAAATCAGTGGCCACTAGAGATAAAAATAGAGCTAAAAATAGAAAAAAACTTTTTTTTTTTTCTTCGTAAAACACATAAACAAATCAACCCCCCCCCCCACAAAAAATTGTTACTGGGTTAGGATATTCATTTTGTTCTGTACATACATAGTTTTACATACATACAGAAAAACACATAAACAAATCAACCTTCAACCCTAAAAACTTTATTTATTTTTTCTTCTTAAAACACATAAACAAATCATACCCCCCCCCCTCCACAAAAAGTTGTTACTGGGTTAGGATATTGCATTTGTTCTGTACATACATGCATACTTAGTTTTACATACATACCCTACCCACCCCACCCTACCCTAGCATACCCTACCCCACAACCCCACCCCACCCCCATCCCAAAACAACCCCAATCCACCCCCAACCCCATCCCATCCCACCACTCCCCACCTTACCCGACCTCACCCCATCCGACCCACCCAAGCCCACCCCACCCCACCACACCCCATCCCACCCCACACCCCACCCCACCACAAATTCCACCCTGTCCCACCCGACTCCTAACACACCCCACCCTACCCCACCCATGCCACCACCATCCTAACTGTACTGAAAAAAACCCGTCCATAATGCCATTAGGCATTTTTCTTGTTCACTTTAGCCTTTGTGTGCTTTGCCTTTTCGTTGTTCTGCATCAGTGGCGAAAGTGATGAAGAATCGCTAGGCTCCATATGTTGCCGCATTGTTGTCGCATTTTCACTAGCTGGTGATTCATTATTCGACTTTGAATTAAGATCTGTATTGGTCGATGCAGATTGCGACATTTCATTCTCTGAAAAACGCGGAAATCCATCATGCATCGTTGTGGCAGTTTCACTCTCACGAAGTAGTTTTTCATATTCGGATTTTGGTATTTAAACAAGCTCTTTTGCCATTATGGTTAAAATAGAGCCGAGGTCAATTATTTTTCCAACCACTGTATGACTAAGTTCTTCTCAATGACCTTCATCAGTCGATGGATAATATTGTAATATTTCAGAAGCAGCTGCTTTCGCCGAGAATAAGACATGCGTAGATTTACAAAGTTTCGAATGACGGACTGGTATCTCGGCAAATGCTTTTTATCCCTCTCGGATAAATACCCATAACCATGAAGTAAATTATACACTATTTCTACTAGAGTTTCAAGTTGACGTTTAGAAATAGTCTGCAACAATACACGCCTTTGTCGTTTGTCAGCACTCAAGAGAAGCCCAACAAATTAAGCTTCTTTTAATATTTTTTGTCGCATGGCAAATACACTATAGTAGTTTCTCCTGGTAATATATTTGTTCTTAGACGATATAGGGTTTCTTCCCCTGACAGACGCGGAGATAAGTCTACAAAGAGATAACCGAACTTGGAAGATGTAGCCCTTAAATAGCTGTCCATAAAGTACTTTGTCTGCTCTGGAAAGCACTGTCTGGCGAATATTTTTATTTGAAGTAAATCCCTTTGGTTATTAAAAAGTACGAACTGATGCGTATTCAATGAAATTGTACGGAACTGTTTTCCATATGCAAATAGATTTTGGACCAAGAAAAAAACTGTAAAATTCATGTGGTGACTAAATATGGTAAATAAATCGCAAATGTCTTGAGATATCGCACACTGTGACATCAAATCGTCAATAACTAGGACCGAAACCTCTCCCCCTGAGCTCCAGCCCTCTAGGTCTTCTTTTTGCGGAATTCCTTTGAAGAAGAGTAAGTTCTCAAAATCTTTCTTCATGCGATCAAACAATTCATTTTGATAAATGTTGTAACAATATATTATTTGATTAGGTATCTTTTCAAACATTCCTCTGGCGTGTTTTAATATTTCATATACAAGTGTGTTCTTTCCTGAACCTGAAGGACCCGAGAAAATTAGTGTAGACGGGCTCGGGATTTTTAATAGTGCTTCTTCGTTTAGAGACATGGCTATTGTGACAGAAGGGTTAATTAAGTCTAATATTTAAGAGCCATTCTCTGTAACCACTTAAAAAGTTTGGCCACGCATAGTCACCAATTTTGCTTAAACTTTCCTATATTACATATTGTGACCCAAAACCAAGCTATCCATGTTTCTTTCATTTCTAGACATTACCGTTGCCATGGTAACGACAGATGAATATCTGACCCAAAACCGAGGTTAAATTTCACCCAAAATTGAGTTTTGCAACTGTAGCAGTGGCTATCAGAAAAATCTTATGCATTTAGTTGTTCCTTAATGACAGAAAATCGTTTATCGTTGGCAGTGTCAAGATACATTACATTGCCCATGGGTATTCTGTAACGCTCATAATGATCTTAGAAGTGGATGGGGTATCTGTATACTGAAAAAGGCAGTTTTTAAGCATTTCCAAAGCGTTTTTCCCAGTCTGTGCATTTGTGTGCACATGTATGCATGTTTTCACAAGATACAGGAATGTTTGCAGAGTTAATTTGTTGAAAGACATATTTGGGATTTTACCATTTTTTAAGCGTTACCATGGCTACTGTAAGTGTACTGTCCAAAAAATGAAAAACCAATTGTATTGTTATATTGATGACACCATACAGCCCTTTCCTTGGTGCAAGTTGTTTTCTTACTTCAAACAGATATTACCCGCATCCTATTTTTCAACAGTATACTTTGTATTGTTTTAAAGGTCAAGGTCAATGTCAAATGAACAGGAAATGACTTTAAAAATGGCATTTTTCCCTATTTTTTCCTGTTTAAAACATATATTTTCACATAGTCTGTTTTGATAATGCCACCATACGTGGCCGTTGTATGCGTCAGTATCAAGTACTTCACATTGAAGTAATTTTTATCTACAAACATCCTCCAAGATCAAAGGTCAAGGTCAGAATAGCCAGCAAAAATGACTTTACGTCATGTCTCATTTCCCTCTAACACAAGCATATTTTTGAATAATTTTGAATAGTCTGTTGAAATATTATCATCATAAATCGGTAATATGTACACATTTCTATGCTAATCATATTCAAATATATTGTCTGTCCAAAGTTCAAGGTCAAGGTCAAAAAAGAATAAAATTGACCTAAAATGTTCTATTTTTCTGCCCATATTCAATTTAACAGCTAGTAAAATATGCTCAAGAAGAAGGTTTCATGACTAATATGCTCATCAATGGACAAAAGTAAATAATCAAAATTGTTTACTGGTGACATGTCCTTAGATAAATATGCAGTATACTCGGTGCAGGAGGCTTAAGACACGGTAACTGTGCTAATAGCCAGTACGGATGAGTTTCTTCTATCTATCTTCTTGTACTGAGTCGGTCATATTTGGCCATTACCTCAGTTGGGTGCGTAGCTAAATTTAGAATTTAGCAAAAAAAAGAGAGAAGTCACTGGATGAGTCCTTAAAACTATTTACAATCTGAATAACAGAGGTATACTAAAACGCATACCTCTGAGTCTCAATCTTAAACTGTACGGGCTTTGAACTCCTCTGCAGTCTAAGCATTCACCACAGAAGAGGGAAGACTATTCCCCTGGGGAATAGTCCTAGGTAAAAAGGAATTTTTCAGGGCATCACTGTAGGACTGGTTCCTATGTTACTGCGAGTTGTTTACTTTTGATGCCCTTGTTCGGGTTGAAACTATCACAGGGGTCAAGTATTTGTCTTTATTAACGGCCACTGTACCTGAATGTATCTTATAGAATAAGGTTAAAGAGGACTGCTCACGACGAGCCTCTAGGGACGGCCATTCTAGCTTGTTAAGCATGTCACCGACGCTACTTCTATTGCGACATCGTCGGCAGGTCCATCGAGCAGCTGTCCTCTGCACCTTCTCCACCTGCTGAATCTGAGTTTTAACATATGGATGCCAAATGGGTGATGCATATTCAAGCTGAGGGCGAACCAATGTTTTCTTCCCTTTGTTGTTGTAAATGTAAACAGATGGCGGCAAAATGTGTTGCCTCTACTTCCTGGTTGAAAGTAACATGCTCCGATGACCGACAGTTTGATAATTTAAGAGATTTTTACCAGACTTAGGCATAATTATACTGAATAAGAACATTTATATATGTGGTTCACATATAAAGGAACTGAAGAGAATATTGTATAACAGACTGCGTAATGTGAATTGTGGGGTGCCGGCTATTTTGAGTGTTCACAGCTGGATCCGAATGCGGAAAGACCGTTCTTTGAGTGCTGATGCAGTTGAGAAAATCAACATTTTGTACGGGGTCTTAAAAATCCGGTAGGAACAGGTAAGTCAGCCAAATATATGAAGATACCCCCCTCACCCCCCCCCCCCCACACACACACACACTACCCACCAATTGTGTTTTAACCCCGGTCTGTCAATCGGTGTTTCTGTCTAGACACCACGTTTTCATGTCCGCTGCCTAACATTAAGTCTCATGAAACTTTACAGAAACCCCCCTCCCCATATTGTGTTTTGTCCCCAGTCTGTCAATCCGCGTTTCTGTCTGTACACCACGTTATCATGTCCGCTGCTTATCATTGAGACCATATGAGATATTCTCCTGAAACTTTACTGAAAAAAAAAACACAATAAGACCATATGTAGAAGACAAGAATGATAATTCTTGCTGTACTGCTTATGGTCCTTTGAGCATTGAAACGAGCGATTTTGTCATTTAATTGCACCTTGTGGGATATTTTAATGCAATTTACAGACGTATTTTAAACCTTCAGTAGATGATGCGCAGAAGAAACATGGCAATTCTTATTTTGCTTGAGCCTCTGTTGCCCAGTGGGTAAGAGCGCCAGTACAGGGATCTAACACTCAACCCCAACAGCAATCAACATAAACTACTGTGACTACGCCGAAAAAAAAACATGCTTCCGACAGCTGCAGTAAGCGGACTAGCATTCTGTCTTCAAATTTCCATTTTGAATGCGTTCCTCTCCTTACTTAAAGTAGAAGTAAAACAAAGATCAGGAATCAATACAATTAACTTACTCCACCCATCAAAGACACCAAAGGGAAAGAAACACAAACATCAAGCGACCAGACCATAATGGAAACCTAAACAAAGGAAGGCCATAAGGACAGTTACTTTCCCACAAAATGGCCATATGGCCATCCAAAATAAAAAGACACAAGTGATACACACAGTAAGTAACAAACAACACCATAAATAAACCGCCACAGAAGAACCGCCTTGGAACGGTCAGTGGAATGATTTCCACTGGGGGGCTTAAATCGATTTTACGTGGCCACAATCCTCGCCCTTACTTCCGTCGCGATTTAGACAAATAATTTGTTCAGTCCGCATGAATGATTTTACGAAAATGGGTGCTGAAGTCATTGCGGTTATATATTTTTCTGAATTTATATACTAAGACACCATAAAATTCGGGTTCCGATAGACCTTGTTGCAGAAGAGATTTAAGTCCAATATTGAATTTTGAAATTAAATCAGAATGGCGTCTATAAAATTTTGAAAAGGCTTTGGGTAGTTTATGGTACCGATAACCCTGATTAAGGAGTTTAGCCGTTAATAATTTATTACGAGTGTTGAAGTCAGTTACATGACTACACACTCTAGCAAATCGAATTAATTGCGAAATATAAACGCCTTTTTGTACCAAATGGACTCTCCTTCCTTATATGTAGCAGGAGTCCATTTCAAAATTAGCGGTGTCAGGTTGTGTTTTCTTCAAAATCTATTTGGAAAATGTCTGAACGTTTTGCAAACAGCCTGTATATCCATGCAGTTTGATTGGAGTCTTTGCCAGTCGCTTGAGCATGTTAATCATGTGGGGCTGTTATGACAGTCTCCGATTAGATTGGCAATATAGGAAAACTAATCAGTATCTGCACCATCACGTAGTTGGATTTCACATTTTATCATAAATTTGACACCGTTGAACTCCTTTTTAATATAATAATGGGGAATACAGTATTTTTAGCTCACCTGAGCAAAAGGCTCAAAGTGTGCTTAGCTCACCTGAGCCAAAGGGAGATATAGTTATCACACTGTGTCCGTCGCTGTCCATTGTCATGAATAAGTTTGACACTCAATAGCTAACAATTTTGACCCAGTGCTTGGAATGTTTGCCTCATCCAAATCAAGGTCAGTTTCGATATCGGGTCAAGTCGGGTCAAAAAGTAGGTCAAAAGGCGAAATTATAGAGACCAGAGGACCAACAGTCATGTATCGTTCTCCAAAGCTATTGCTTGTTTATGGAGCCATTTGGTTTCTGGGAAGATTTTTGAAGGAGATATTTTCATTCACTCACTTAGCTATCTGCGTCTACCAACTTTCCGATCACAGAGTGCAACATTTCCGAAAAATACAGTTTTGACTTTTTAGCACACCTGAGGACGAAACCACTGTGCCAATTTTAAAATAATTTCACAGGAGTATTCCTAGGGTGACCTCTAGCAAAATTGCTAAAATGATTCCGTTCCGCTGAACAAAAATGGCCGCCAAAGCTAAAAATAGAAAAATAGAAACCTTTAAATGACATCTCCTCCTAGGTTAATGGTCCGATTTCAAAATAATTTTACAGGAATGTTCCTGAAATGACCCTCTACCAGAATTGCTAAAATGGTTTCATTCTGCTGGATACGGATTATGTCGGGTCAGAAAGTAGGCCTGAAGGTCAAAACATAGATGGACCCTATTTATACCCAAGCGGCCACAGTTTTGGTCCAATTATCGCCAAATTATCTCAGAATTATCAGCTTGACAATATCATGATGTCTGTTAAGGGTACGAAGGTGTCATCAAACTGACTTAGAACTAGGAACCACCCTTTGTCACCACAACGCATTGTAAGTAAAATAGAAGTGGAGGCATTATCAGGAATCTATACAAATAATCCACAGCTCTCATCAGAGACACCAAAGGGAATGAAACACAAACATGAAACAACACCCTAATGGAAACATCAATAGCGGAAAGCCAAAAGGCTTCCCCACAAAATGGCCAATAGACTATCCAAAATAAAATAATATAAGCGACACAAACGCCCAAAGACAAACCGTAACAAAATAAACCGCGACAGAAGAACCGCCTTGGAATGGTCAGCGGAAACAAATTCCAGTTGGGGGGGGGGGTGGTGTTAAATCGATTATACGTGGCCAGAATCCTCGCCCTTACTTCCGTCGTGATTGAGGCAAATAATTTGTTCAGTCCGCATGGAGGCCTCCTAACTCATCAGTGCAACATTTCCTAGAACACAAAAAATAAACAACCACAGAGATGAAACAACGTTAAGGACTTTGAAAGCAAGGAACCACTGAGCCACTGAACTGCTGGAGCAAAAGAAAACCAACAGTGAGACTCAGATAGGCCCGACCAGAGACAGACCATCAGGCACCAACCAACATAAGCTTTGTTTTTGCATATTGCAGCAATTTGATCTTACATTATACAATGGCTGTCCTTTTAAAAGTCTTGTCCTTCAATCGTCTTTTTGTAAACCTGCATGGTAACACCATAAACAAATTTCTTGTTCAAAATGAAGGTCCTTCCCCATGTGTGTGACTTTTTAAACGTTTGGACAAAAACCTGACCACTGGGAAAAACACCTGACCTTCCTTTGCAGAGAGTGAGTGAGTGTTTGAATTTTACGTCCCACCAATAGCTTAGGTCATACGGAGACAGGATATCGGTTTAAAGACTCATCCGGAAGTCTGGATAAGCCCGGGTTCGATCCTGCGACCCCTAGTTTACAAGGCGAGTAGCGTAACCCCTACACCACTGATGCTTCTGCCTTCCTTGGCAGACCTTGGGGTCTCACGTGACAGCACTGAGTGACCTAATGATTAAGAGATACCGCTCTTATCCGCAATACCATGGAGGCCCTGCCATAAACTTTTATATCGGGGATACATGATTATGTCTTGTTTCTCAAAGATGGAGTGGGCTGGTTTTCGAGAGCTTGGCATGGTCTCCAGAGTTCATTTTGAATCATTTTGAAAATAGAGTTCTGCTTAAGCCGGCGCTAGGGGACGTGGCGGGTGTTGCACATTTCAGTACTGGTCATGAACAGACTCAATAAAACTGAGTCTGCTATTTTCGTTTATTTGTTGTATTCTTTGCTTCCAAAGGATCTAATTTCAGGACTTATTTATTAGACAGATTGAATTATTGGACAGAATTATTTATTATTGGACAGAAAGATAAAAATGACGGTGTCCGTAATGGCCACTTATTTTATCATTTTGTGAAAAAATATTAAAAATTAGTTAACCCATTTAGTACTAGAAACCCCAACACAGCTAATTGTCAAACAGTGCCAGTCCAATTCAGACGCCACAGAACATTGCATCTCATCAGTCCCTATACTGTTTTGAAAGGTGTTCTGACATTTTCCAAATAAACTTTGAAGAAAACATTGTCTTACACCCCTAAATTTTGATGTGGACTAACGGTTTATTATCGGTGGAAGAATCCATTGGTATAAAATGAGTCTAGGAGAAAAACGGTTATTTTGAGTCAGTTTTATTGTTTTTGTGACCTTGCCCTTCATCATAGAGAGCGTTTTCTATGCCTCTCGTATCAGTTTGATGAGCATATTATGGAAATATTTAGTGTTCACATATGGTGTCAATATCACAACAGTATATGTAGAATATGTGCAAGTAAGGTAAGTAAGTAAGGGAAAATATGCATTCTAGTGATGAGAAAAAAGGCCCTATTTGGCCATTTTTCTCGTTTTTGTGACCTTCAACATAACCTTAGATAGTGCTTCCTAATGCTATTCTCTTTAAAATGAAGAGCATATACATGGGACATCTAATGTTCACCAATGATGGCATTATCACAACATTACATGTGAAAATATTTGTTAGCAAGCGAAGTATATGCCATTTTGGGTCCTTTTTCTTGATTTTGTGACCTTGACCTTGACTTTCTATAATGTTTTCAATTATATTTCCCTTGTATTTGAAAGACTTGGAACTGTTGAAGATAATGATCACGCAGGATTACTGTTTTACAACAGTATATGCAAAAACATAATATGTAATAAAGAGGAAAAAGGTCAATTTTTTAAGGCGTTTTCTAATGTCTGTGACCTTGACCTTGACCTCCATGAAGTAATTATGAAGTACACATAGTCTATTTGGAAGATTAGTTATATTTGCAACTTCAGTTGCTATTTGTAAAGCCATTTGCCAACTGGAAATGGCTTTAAAATGTTATCATTTTAAAGATACTACAGTTTTTATTTTTTGGACGGTACAGTCATAGTTACCATGGTTACGCTTCAAAAAAGATAAAATCCCAAACATGTCTTTTTATAAATTGTCTGTGGAAACCTTCCTCTACATCAAGAATTTACGAATAAATATGCACCCAGATGCACAAACTCAGAAATCAACATTGAAAATGTGTAAAAACTGGCATTTTCAAAATACAGATACCCCACCCACTTCATAGATCATACACAGTGTAAAACATTATACATAGGTATATGTGAATATCTGGATTTTAGCCAGGATGAACCATATTTTATAATGGTTGAAAAATAAAAAGCTCATCATTTTTATAATAGTCACTACTTTAAATTGATAAACTGTCTTTTTTGGTCAAAATTCGCATCAATTTTTGGTCAGATATACATCTGGCGTTGCCATAGCAACGGTTTTGTATAGGGATGAATGGAACATTGTTAGCTTGGTTTTAGGTCACAACATAGAAGATAGGAAAGTATCAGCAAAATCGGTGACTATGCGTGCCACGGCCCTATGTAAAAATTCAAATGGTTACAGAGAATGGCTCTTAAGCATTAAGGCGTTGTGGAGAAAAAAAGAAAAAAACAACAAACAAACATATTCAGTTTCACTATATTTTATTGAGACAAATACATGATTGGTTACAGCTTTCTCTTACATTGGCTATACAATAAGGAAAACATCTAGAAACGTAATCATATACATATTGATCTCTGTGTTCTATGCGTTGCAATGTTTCTACAATGTCTTTAAAATTTTGTCCTCGTACGCGATGTATGAGAAAATATAAACAGTACTGTCCACATACATTTGAATAATTGTTTTGCATCTTTTTGCCATTATATAGCTGAAGAAATGAATTGTCACGTAAACAAAACGCAAACTTCTTATTATAATAGTAAGGTGT
This sequence comes from Lucinisca nassula, assembly GCA_963580285.1. Classification (NCBI taxonomy): domain Eukaryota; kingdom Metazoa; phylum Mollusca; class Bivalvia; order Lucinida; family Lucinidae; genus Lucinisca; species Lucinisca nassula. The sequence continues at coordinate 60,906,516 of OY757014.1, forward strand.
CTTTTATGGGTGGAGTAAGTTAATTGTATCAATTCCTGATCTTTGTTTTACTTCTACTTTCCCATAGCTATCAAAAAAACTCCGACTGACCATTGCCGTTGAAAAAGAAAGCGCACCAGTGTCTCCCAGGTTTGGAGCTCACGTCAGTGTTGGCTATAAATCCTCCACGGCGAATATAGTTGGGCACTTGATCCGCTGCGTAAACGCCTAGCACAGATGCGTTGAGAACACTGTCGGCTTTTAGCGCGCAAAGCAATTGAGAGGTATTCTTTAGTCTGCTATGATATCGCGTTCTTTGTTAATTTCAAAAATGGCGGAATTCTCCGAATACACTATGCAAGTCATAGTCTTAGAAAGTGCCTGATTGAACTCTACTTCCAGTCTGACGTTTGCCGTTTTTACGAGAAACAAATAATCATCTGTGCTGGTTCCAAAGTATGGCTGCAACTGAAAGGTAAACAGACAATAACCGTTTTCGAAATCTTCTCTGCTTATATTGTTCCCACTGTCAGTCTTCCACTTTCCATAATTCTGGAACATGTCGGTGTACGCCCTTACGAATGTGGATCATTTTGTTTGGTTGAACGTAAGTTTACTAGGAGTGCCGTTTGTCGCCATACCATCGGCATATAACGTTATGTTCTTTATACCGCAGTTTTCGAAGTTATACGGATTTTTTCCATATTGACCGGATGCCGCAGCGGAATCGACGAAGCAAACCACTACCCTGTCTGGCTTTTGTCCTTAGAACAAATTATCCCAGTGAAATGAAGAACTTCCCTTAGGAATGCTCTGTTGGCGGCAGTCTGTACGCGTGAATGGATATTTAGCATTTGTACTATTCAACATTTCAGAATGAGCTAAAATTACTGCCTGATTAACGCGCACTTTTCGTGCTAACAGACAGACGTCAGTAATGTCGATCTTAAAATCTGCTGCTGGGGTCGCGCTCTGTAGGCAGAAGGCAGGAGTAGTTCGATAGAGTTTCACTTTCACGTCTACTTGATTAAGCAAATAGCGCTTCATCTGGAACCAGTCATGATATAAACCGCCTTGAAGGTCCACGTATTTTGACAACGCTATATAGCCCGCCCTTTCCACGAGCCCGTCGTTGCTGCCAGTTGTTTCGCAATCGTCCATAGCTTCGTGTGAATCTTTTATGAATAACATCGTAGTAAGCTGACTGTTTTCCGCGTCCTCGCCGAAGTTGAGTAACGTCTTGATTAGAGACCGGTAAGGATAGCCCGTACAGGTCAACGTGATTTTATTCTGAAGTGTTACCTCAACCGTGGAGAACAATGACTGTAGGAATAAATTGACGGGTCCTACCTTCGACGAACCATCAAGGTGAGTACCATCCGATTTAGTCACTTTCAGTTTCACATACAACTGAGATCCATGTAAGTCGAGGTAGTCCAAAGTGTTTGAGGCGGCTATGCGGAATTCAAGCGGAACGTCGTTAGATATTTGCGACAAAGGTCGTATTTCAGCAAAGTAGGCACCTTGCACTGCTGTCTGAGTCGGGGGTAAATCAAATAAGGAAAGCTCTGAGGGAATACCTTCATGAAAGTTTTCCTTATTCAAGACAGACATTGTTAGATGGGGTACTTTTATTTACTAAATATATCACGAACAACTTTAGCAACCTGTTTTTTTCTTGCTTTTACAGACTTGGTTTTTCTCCTTACCGTCCTTCGTTTGCCCGTGATACGTCTTTTACTTTTCACGACTCTCCTTTTTCTGGAAAGCTGAAAATTTGCTCTCCTTTTTATACGTCGACGTCTCTGCCGTGAGGTTGGTTCTGTTTTTTTCCTGAGACGTTTAATGGCGCTCTCAGTACGTTCATCCGCTGCTTCTACCGGGGAAATCAGCTCAACGTTCATCGGTTCGCGTGACTGTCTTGCTGAGAGCATATTATTGCCCCCTTTCTGGTTAATTACTTTCTTCTGCGATGTTTTTCTGAAAAAATTTACCCATACGTTTGGATCAGGAACATAGAGTTTAGAATGATTCATTGTCAATATAGAAGGGATAGCTTCTAAAACGAAGTGTAAAGATCAATGGCTCATTCAAAAATGAGGCCAAATGCCCAGTAGTAGTCTCAATATTAAACTCCATTTCATAAATTTCATGTTTAACCACTGGTATGTGAAATGGAGAGGAAAATGAATGAAACCACTGACTTTTTTTCGTTGCTGGTATTCGGCGTAATATCGGCTTTAATTCACCGTCTATGATACTTTCTTTACAGAAATTACAAAAGAGGTGTAACACTTGGTCATTTTTTGCTTTCGCTGGCACTGAACAATAAAACTCCACTAAGGCTACTGTCCAAAATCCCTTTAAAATCAACGGACTCTTCAGATGTACTTTAAATTTATATGGTTGATTATCTTTAAAGTAATCGTTACCTTCGTCACTTCTAATATATACAATGCAATCCATGTTTTCCTTTTTTTCTATTGTCCAAGAGTTTTCACACTGTCAGCAGAAATCCACGAGTTCATTGACTTTGGATAATCAAGCCATTTAACAAATAGTTCTTCGGTTTTGTCTTTTTCTTTCCTGCGTTTGATTACCCTCTCAATAAGAAATCATGTCTGAGAGTCCATGGAAATCTTATTTAATTCTGCACCATGAAAATTTCCTGTAATTGGCAGGTCATTCCAGTCCTTTAGCTTGTACACTGGTACACCCTGAATTCGATAACGTTTTGCAATTTTAAATACTTCTCCTGTATATTGTTGCTGATACGTTCGTCTAAAGGGATGTTTGAGGTATGATATCCGTACGAGATCACCGACTTAAAATTTATAAGTAGGTATACTTTGTCTCCGCTTTCCCTTGGGAGGTGTTTTAAGGTACGTGAAAGCCCAAAGGTCGGCTTCGTTCTCTTTCGTTACATCTTTAGGCGCAATAGAGTTCAAACTTCTATGTGGGGTAGAATTATAATTGTCAACAAGCCGCTGTAGATCGTCGATATATCGATAGTTCCGTTTATATCTTAAAAATCTCCATAAAAGTGTTTTGAACGTCCGTTGTACACGTTCGACGTAGTTGGCTTTGGGGGGAATTTGAGTTGTAAACAGACGGATGCCTTTGTCTTTCAGATATTGTCTGACAGATTTATTTAAAAATTTGGTTCCCCTGTCGACCCTTAATCGCACTGGTCGCCTCTTTGCAAGAACTCGTTAAGGCCACTTAAAACAGATTTAGCTGTTTTATCCTTTAAAGGTTCAATCCATAAATATCGAGAAAAAACGTCGATAACAAACAACAAATATTGGACGTTGTCGTTGTCTTTGGCTAAATTGCCCACATATGAAAGGTCGGCTTCAAACTGAGCATCGATAGAATTTACTCGAACTTGAAGAATCTTGAATTTATGGCGGGCTTGCTTTTGTACTGAATAAGAATCTATTCCATCAAGCCACTTTTGAATAAAATGCTGCGAAAACCTTCCAGGATATTTCTTCTGTAAAACTTTATAAAGTCGTTGGGGACTGCTAAACGCTGCCGGGTTGGAAACTGTATGGTAGTATTTCGCCAATATAGCTTTCTTATCACTGTCTGACATATCTCTTACTGGTTATTACGTCTGATATTTTATCTTTTATTATCTACACTGCAGTATCTAGAAACATGTCAGACTTTCTCAAATATCCAACCATGTTAATATAGTGACAGCGAGGAGACCACCTCTGATGTTCTTTCCAGACGTTGTCGTTCTTCAGCCAATTTCCGAGGCGTATACCGCAAAAGAAACACTTCACTATGTCGCCGTGATTTGTAAAATAGAATCCAGCGGAAGCTAAGGTATGTTTATCTTGTTGTAATTGCGCTGGCCATTCGTTAAAGGATAATACTCTGTCACGATAATAAACCATATAGGGATTTGAGTACGTAGTTTTATGCCTTGGTATGTCGGAAACATTAGTGCCGAGCCAAACCCTGTCCATGGTGTCCACTGGGCGCGTTGGCTTCTAGAAATGAAATCAAGTACTCAATACCTTCTTTATATTTCCACAACATTGTAAATGTATCCTTATGCATCCTAATTCGAGCATTTCCATCTTGAATAATCAAAACGATTTCGCCATTTTTTTCTTTCCAATTTAATGCTACCGAATGCGTTTATTTCATACTTGATGACATCTCTAGTTGTGTCCCAGTTCAAAGACATCACGTCGTTTCTGTTTAGCTCTTCTTTGGCCATTACAAGTAACAGACATTCAACCAAATGATTTGCTGCTTCTAAAGCTTCGGCTTTAACTTTATATCGCGGAAAGAGCGTTTTCAAGATGTACTCGTGAAACAATACTATTGCTAAGAACAGTGGCATACTTTAAGCAATAATGAACGGGGAGATCTTTTTCTCTAGCTTTTATATCAATTTTTAAATTCTAGGCTGTAAAATGTGTAAATTCTTGTTCTATGAAATTTAAAATTCTTCGCATGCTATAATAATGTAAACGTTTTAAATTTAAAAACTTTAACATGCCATTCCATGAATGTCATTCTACAAAATATTTGAACAAATTAAACCATGCTGTGCTGTCAGATGTTACCAAATTATTATATATAAATCGCCGGGGCAGGTAATTACGCAAAATGAGAAACTTGTACACTTATTATAGAACATATAGCAAAATGAAGTTAAAATGCTGTAATCATTAATAGAAAATTACGCAAAATAAGACATTCGCGAAGCCATTTCTATGCATGCATTTGACAAAAATGAAATTTCGATAAAGTTACATGATAGTGTCATAATGGCCCAAAGTGTCCACCCATACGATTTTCCAATGTCATAATGGCCCAATGTGCCTGTCCATTTTGCTTCACCCAGATCATACACAAACAAGAACCAATGCGATGTACCCAGATCTTCGACCCTTGCTATTGGATTCTTTTTTACATTGACAACTTGTACATTTATTATAGAACATATAGCAAAAAGCCTTGGTATTTAAGTTCCCAAATTCTATATACAGCCCACAAAAACTGCCATAATTCAAAAAACACGATGACAATAGAAATGTCTCTATAATCATCCATCTGTTACCTGCGAATGACTTACTGGTCTCCAACTTGCCCCCACATCTGGCTCTGGTAAGGCATAGCGTTAGCCCCAACCTCTGGAAACTGTTGCTGCGTGTTTACCATGGGTGGCCAGCTACTATGAGTCTGTTGCCCTTGTTGATTATCAGCAAAGGGAGTGCCTTTGAAATATTGCGGCACTGCCAGATATTGCTGATGTGTGTTTGATGCTGTCTGCAGCGGCTTCGCAGCCGGGTGTAAAGCCATTTGTGGAAACGCTGGTTGTGCTGCTTGTTGAATATTCGTGGGGAATGTACTGAGCGGCACATTGCCGTCATTTCCCTGAAGCCGATTTAATTCCCCTAACAGTTCATCTATTTCATTGCTGTCGTCATGCTTTCTCTTTTCCCCTTGAGGCGGTCGGCTAGAATTTATCAGGTCAGCTATTTTAGGATCCATAGTTGACATTAGGGTGCGTAAGCTATACGCTTCGGGCAGACTCAGTGAAACAAATGTACTTTTTGTTTTATCGAAGGATCCATGTTGGTATGCTTTAGAATTATCACTGATATGCATGTAGACGAGTTTTGTTTTCGGCACCATATATATATAGTAAATCGTTGATATAGCGTTGAAAATCGCTATAAATACGTTAAGAAGGATTCTTCAATGGAAATTGTTTCAGCATTCTTTAAATTCCTCAGATGAATCTGATTTTTATTTAACAATGAAAATACTTTCGAAATTGTCATGAAATTTTAAAAATGGAAATTCGTAATAACATTTTTAAAATTCCTCGCGTGAACTGCATTGTTAACAGTAGTTAAGGTATGTTGCAGAGGACGGGGTTTACGGCCCAGCAACAACTTAAGTCAAATGGCGATAGAACCTCGGTTTAAACACTCAACCGAGACCCCTGGTTTATTAGGCGAGTAGTATAACTATTTTCAATTAGCTGGTGATTGTAAGAAAAAAAATCAAGCTTTTTAACCCAACTAAACCATATTTCCAGCCTTTTAGGTGGTTTAAGCCAAACGTTATATCGACGTTTTTGGCATAGAAGGTGCGTAATACATTTTAGCTAAACTGTCACTCACATAATGCTATTGCCTCCCTTAGTACAATTGCACGTTTTCGGCACTTTCCGTAATTGATAACGGAAAAGGTCGAATGCAGCCTGTCGGTGGAAACCGAAAAGATATGCCTTTGATTTACGGCTATTCTACGGCATAGATGTGAACATTTTAACATACTAGTCCGCGCACTTTTGGAAAAAGAGGCATATTTTCGATAACTATTTTGTTTAATATGCGTTATGTTCTCGGTCGGAAACAAGAATCACCAAACGGCTATTTCATACGGTGGAATGGTAAAAATACCGCACGCTTGACATGCTAACAGACAGCGATTTTTAAGATCAAAAGGGTATAATAAATTCAACTTCGACACCAATAAGATCCAGTTAAAACTCATAAACCGAATTCATTCGATAGCTTTTCATTATCAGCGACGTTGCATTGTCGCTACAGAAGCGTATTCACGAGTTCTATTTGGATTTTCAAACTAGACGTGAGTGACCCATTCAAATCCGCAATTCTCCTTGTGGTTCACCCTCGTGATTGCGAAATCGGCCTTGTGAAATAGTTATGGCGCCCTCAAATGTCAAAACGCTTGGTCTGTTATTTTTGATTTACAACGATATGACAAGCGTTTTGTCTTTCCCATGCCGACTTCAGTGTGATACCAGACATTACAGAATTTGGAAAAACTGCCGGGGAGGTGACTCGGGGTGCGTTTATTCGCACCCTGGCTTGAACAGTAGTGTGTTGTGATAAGACTGGACTTTGTGACCTTGCATGGGCGGGTGGATCTTAGGAAGTCAAGTGTGAAAGACATTATCGTGAAACACCCGCCCACAGGATTATGGGAAGGCTGTAAACACATCATCAGGAACAACCTGAATGTTACAGTAAACGGAAAATATTATGTAAGTATCACACACACAGAGGCCGGCCTCGATGTGCATCAGACTAGTGATCAGGAGGAGGTGTGTTTGATACCTGCTGGGGTTGACAACATTCTTTCGTGTTCGATTGATCATGAAATCCTAATTCTCCCATCTGCGGATTCAAGAAGGTCAGTTGTGGTAATTCTCTCCCTTCTGCACTTTCAAGAAGGGCAGTTGTCGGTGCCTGGCACTGTACTGGTTAACCGATTTTGTATTAGCGGGCTCTAGAAATTGGGTAGATTAACTGACGAGCTTGATTTGACCGAAATAGTGTTAAAAGGGCAGCTAAAATATCACACACATTAATTAATGCTCAATTCAATATTGCAAATATTAGGCACCTTTCAGCCCCTGTTCAATTACAGATATATATTGTCATAAGCCATGCACCACCTACAGCGTAAACCACGTCATTGTGAACAATTTATCTGGTCTACTCGGAGGGAAAATGTCAGTCTCTAGCTAATTAGGGCCCAGCACTGAGTGTGAATGTCCAATAGTAATCACTCTGTCTAGCTGTCTGTCTGTCCATCAAGATTTTTTTACAATCTCAGGAACGGGGCCCATCCTGACAGAGTCAGTGTTCTAGTTAAGCTTGTTTGATTTGTGGTTTACATTAGGACTGGAGACGTTGCTTCCAATTTTGTTGGACTTTAGTCAACATTGAGACGAAGTGACATCTCAAGCCCTGTCGCCGAATAAACCATAAGCACGGGCGGTTCGACCCACAGCTGTCTCAGGCTAGTGGCAATCAATATGCCACATGAACTGCTGAACTTAAATCTTTTTTTTTAACTTTTTGTAATTTTTTATTTCGATTATATACGTACATATTAACAACATTTGGGACATAATACAATCATTATAAAGTTCAAACATAGAGCTAGCAGTTATGGTCCATTTCGATCCATATTTATGAAATTGATTAGGTCTGTCAGTGATTCATTGAGTGACATACTACTGCCTGAAGGTCAGCTGGAAAGTAGATCCGATCACGAGCGCGTAGTGCGAGTGTTTTGTTTACCCATAACTGTCCGACAGGCAGCCATATATCAATCAATAAACCACGGCACTAGAGCAAATCTATTTCGATTCCAATACAGTCGACGAAAAAATAGTGATTCCTTCAATTTCTTTCTTCCGCCATTGTTTAAAGGAATCCCCCCAATATAACTAGCTTTATCACATGATGCCACGTCTGAGAATGTAATAGCACCATGTAATAAATTTGATAATCCATAAGTGGATTAGATATGCAAATTAGATAGTAACGCTCCGTAACATTACACGCATGCCATCTAAAACGAAGTCGCGTCTTCCAACGGCGGAACATTAACATTTTCGTACAAATCGTAAATTAAATGCGTTTTAAATGCCATATGATAAATAGAATCTTGCATTCATGCTCATGTACCACCTAATCCACCAAACTCGTTGCGGAAAAGGGGCAAAATGCTCGGCAAAGCCGTGCATTTTTATCACTTTTCCTCAACTCGCCTAATAAACCACACAACACATGAACAATCATGCAAGATCCTCTATAATATTTTATGCCTTTACCTGTTTTCATAACGTATCTGATACAAGGAATCTACGTTACGCCAGTCAACGTCAAAATAACAATAAAGGACGTCATTAAACTGAATTACAAGGCGGCTCTTCGGGTCGCGTTCTTATACCAACTGTTTTTTCACTATATCACTAAATTGTGCCATAAGCTATATCAGCGACCAGTATTAGAGTCTATAATATACCCGAATTACATGTGAGATATAACTATCGTAAAACATAGATGGAACGAACTTCGATTAATCGTTTACCATGAAAAAGTCGTATTATTTTTAAGATAATGAGGGATAGGTCAGTGAGATCTTCTTTTATCTTGCAAGTGTTTGCTGTGCGCGCTCATTATAATCGACTCGTTGAGGCGGCTCCAACAAACACACACACACAAAAAAACATTTGTATTACAAAATACTAAAAGGGTATCCCTAAATTATCTCCATTGTGCTTTCTGGTTTAACACTAATGGTGATCTTCACTGATTCAAACTACCCTTGTCTCAAACAATTTTAGTCCCAAGGGGTTTACAACCATTGAAGTTCGACTTTATTGCAAGCCAGGTGGAAAGAATAAAAGTCAGTATATATCAAATGTTGCCCGAGTATGCACATGCTCCTACACACCCATAAACAAGTACACACACACACACACATAAAAGTATGCATAAATATACTCGTATATATGTGTATAGACATGTGAGTAAGTCTATATAATTCTTCTTTTTATAAACAGATGTAGTAATTCCTGTTTTGTCCAATGTCATCACGGAAACACCTATTCAAACACACTGAGAATCTTACCACCAAAATTCCTAATATTGATAAAAACACACACCCACACAAACCGCGGGTACTTGCTGGAACAACCTCAGTAAAGCGGCTCCAGTAAGCACCCACGGTCCTGGTCCACGTGCGGAAATTAAAAAATTAATCATAGTAATATGTGCTCCAATATTATTATATAAAGTGGTGTTCAAGTGAGTCAGTATTATACAGACATGCTTCCGTGAAGTATTTACACTAATATGCCAAAGAACCGGCTACACATATTACAAACTATTCAGAGGGAAACGCCGTTAAAAATGAAACAGGCATGAAGTGTGTAGTCATAGCTACTGTTAATGTATGACATGTTTCAAAAATTGTTTCTGGTATATCCCACCAATGCAAATTTATATGTACGTCTAACACCGAAAAATTTCAACAAACAAAAAAGAAACAAACAAATAAAAAGACTACATGTACAAAACGGACAGGTAATGCTACTTCATCAGTAGGTGAACAGGTTTAAGCAGTTCTATATAGAGGGGTTGCACGGTTAACAGAGCCACACAGATTTCCTCTTTCCAAAAACATCCAGAATAAGGCAGTGCCTCGTGTCACAAATTCATTATCTGACCACCCCTTTAAATCCCGCCCTATTTAGAGGAAAATATCTGCCGGGATGCTGAACTTAAATCTTGTTCCAAAAATGGCAGCCTCCAGATCTCCTTTGAAAGGTGAGACTCTGATATTGGTAAGTATCAAGGGCCCTGGCAGTAAGGGCAGGGCAGTATGTATCTTTCATTGCTTCAAATTTTCTAATAACTGAATCGCCCCCGACCATCAAGGCTTGAGGAAAAAGAAGGGCTACAAGATGTTTACACTCGGAGCTGAATCTGTCCGCATGCATATAAACACTTTTGGTTTCATTGGGCGATAGGGCTTGAGATGTTATTCCTCTCAATGTCGGGTAAAAGCCAAAAGTGGAAGCAAATTCTTCAAATGACCTATACAGTGTTGACTGGGACTGAGACAGGTAAGGACAGTTTCTTTTTAAAAAATCTGTTGTGGTTCATTTAATAAATTACATGTTTACTGACACAAGCAAGGTGGTCTTTAGCCCTTGAATTGATACCAGATGAAGTATTTGGTCCTCAAGTCTATATATTAAACTCCACAAACATGCCTATATAATCTTGACCCCCTTGAACCCCACTTTTATATAAGAAAGTGGGATCTACAAGGTAAACTGTATTTTGTTATTTCTGCACAGAAGTATAGATTGTTGACACTGGTTACAGATTTGTGGTCAAAAGTGTTGAGGAAGTTCTAAAAAGAATGAAAAAAAAACGTTGGAATGAAAAATTTACCATCAAAATTTTTCGATATGTTCATATATAGGCATGTTTTCACAATGTGTATGGTTCTCGAGTCTATCCTTTTTCTATTTTTTTATAACAGATGGTGACTAACAGGCTAGAGGCCCAGCCATCAGCTAGCCCACCACCGACAGAAGAAACTACCATTGGTAGGACCAAGTTCACTGACAAGCTAGAAGCTGAAGAAACGACGCTCACTGGCAAGGCTGTACGTATTTCAGTTGCTCCAAATTTAATATCTAAACACTGAGAATGGTAAAATGGGGTTTCTTTTAAAAATTCTGTTGTGGTTCATGTAATAAATTACACATTTACTGGCACAAGCGAGAGTTTATACCCATTGAGTTTGTACTAGAAAAAACTTGCATTTAAACTCAGAATGGTAAAGATGGGTTTCTCTTCAAAATTCTATAGTGCCTCATGTAATAAGGCCAAAAATAAATGTCTTTTTTGGGGAAACATCTAAAAATTTATAAGGGTCGCTGGGTAGAGCAACTTTTTGTATTTGAACTTTTAGTAGGAAATACATAAAAATATGCTTGAATTTGGTAAAGATTCTCCAGAAGCCTCAGTCTGAGTAAGACCTCAAAATCAGGGTCGGAAACAAAACACTTTCTTGGCCTAAATAAATTACACATTTACTGACGGAAGTGAAATGGTCTATGACCCTCGAGTCTATATTTAGACTCTAGTTTTTCACATCTTTCAGCCTTTATGCACTCTTTAACCAGCAATCATAAGTTGTGCACCTTTTTTTCTAACAGGTCGTGACTGACAGGCTAGACACTGACACCTCAGCTACTACTGAGGAAACCACGGTCAGGGGTAGCAGTAAGGTCCGGACAATGCAGGATGGGAGCAGAAGCACTACTGAGGAAACCACAGTCACGGGTAGCAGTAAGGTCCGGACAATGCAGGATGGGAGCAGAAGCAACACAATGGAAGGTGTGCTAATAGCTATGTTTACTTTTATATTGATTTCAGTTATAGTTATTATAAGTATATACATGTACAAAAGAAAAAAACACCGAACAAAAAGAATATTAAAAGAATCTTGGACTGTCAAAAATCCTGTTTATATGCCAACAAATACAAATTAGTACAGTATGAGCCTCATCGCAAGAAAACCTGTTCTTGGAGGTTCTAAGACAAGAAGCAGCTTGCATCACTTCGGAGGCACAAATTTTGACTGTAAGCAAGCCTTAATAAGCATAACTTATACGACTGTGCACCTTTGTTATTTATGTGCAGGCAGTTTGCACGTTTTCTAGTGATGAAGGTCAGTATAATGTACAGGTGGTAACCTAACTAGAAACTGTTAAAAAGGATTAAATAATTGGTCTATTTGTATAAACCCTGTCTCATTATTTTTTTTTTTGGTTTGGGTTTTACGGCCCTATCAAGATTATTTCACTCATATCGAGCCGATCGTTAATCAGAGGTGGGCGAAAAACGGAGTATCCGGAGAAAAACCACCTGACCATCCGTTGCAGAACTTGGCGTCTCACACGTGACCAGAGCGAGGCTCGAACCCACGGCGGTGAGAGACCTTGTCTCATTATGGTAGGCCACATGAAAATGTATAAGCAGATAGTATTCAAATTATTTCGGTCTTTTTAAGTTTCGTTTTTTAAAGTTGTTTGAGGTATGATATTCGCACAAGATCGTGTTGAGATATTGCCACATCCAAATGGTATTGTCTTCGAAGTCAAACATACACAGATGCCTTCTAAATGATGCGAATACAGTAGCATTTTTAAAATTAACATTAAAATTGTACTTTATATGATTGCCATTATGAGAAAAAGGCCCTTAAGGTACCAAATTTTCATAACTCCGCAACCGTTTAAGATACAGAGATAAATCGTATACCATTTTAAAATGCATATATTCTATATTGGCACTGAAACTATAATTTGGATAAAACGACTCATTTGCATATTGTTGCTCGAAATAATGGTTCCTCGGAAACTGCCCAGTGCAAATATAAGAAAATGGCCGAGTTTACCGAAATATTGCCAGTTTTCCTACAGTAGCAATATATAACATGCTCTTCTAACTGGTATATGGTTTATCAGTCTATTTTAAAACGAATACGGAGGTATGAATGTTTGACACCCTTTAGGGCCTTTTTCGAACGACTGCAATCATATATAACTTATGTGGATTACATGTTTTTAAATTCTAATTTTGTCAGATGAAGAGATAGTTGTGCTTGGGGTGAGTGTGCCATCCTCATTGTTAGCCATCATTAGTGCCATCATCATCATCATCTTGAGAGCATAAACCTGAAAAACAAGGATACAGAAACATGTTAACTCTATTTTGTGCAGTATATGTCTTACCTGGAAATATGATCTTAACCGAAACAGATTAGATATAGCGTCTTTTAACAATACTGTAAACATAATTGCAGAAGTTTCTAGCAAAGGCTTTTCCAAAATGTATCCACAACGTATTGTAATCGTTATGTTTTGAGTTGAAAGTTTTATCACTAGCTTTAAAAAGATTTGGTCTGATTGTGGGTGCTCATTAGAGCAACCTCATTGAGGCAGTTCTAACGAATACTCAAATCCATGTATAAACTAATATTTTGCCACTTACGGATGTGGGATTAAAATTGTCTAGGCATATTTTTGTGATGTGCTATAAGAATTTTAGTATTGCTTTGGTTCTATCGAGTATCCACAGCATGCCTTTAAAGAATGCTGTAAAACATAATTGCAGAAGTGGCTAGTAGAAATTTCCAAAATGTATCCACAACATATTGTAATCGTTATGTTTTGAGTTGAAAGTTTTATCACTAGCTTAAAAAGATTTGGTCTGATTGTGGGTGCTCATTAGAGCCACCTCATTGAGGCAGTTCTAACGAATACTCAAATCCATGTATAAACTAATATTTTGCCACTTACGAATGTGGGAGTAAAATTTTCTAGACATATTTTTATGATGTGTTACATCATTGAGGCAGTTCTAACAAATACTCAAATCGATGTAAACTAATATTTGCCACTTACGAATGTGGGAGTAAATTGTTTAGGCATATTTTGTGATGTGCTACATAACGTACTTTTTATTTAAGAATTTTGGCAGGTGCACTCTTTATAAATCAGTTGAATAATAATAAGAATTACCAGGGTCTTCAGTGCATGCCATCTCCCATGTCCGGCTGCTGTTCCTCGTCTGATTGGTAGTCACTGTCTCGTTGAGCAGCTGATGGCTCAGGAAAGAAATTAAATTGCCCCAATGGCTCGGGATGGTATGTCCAAAGTTGACTGAAGATCCAGTGGATATTCTGGTTATCTCGAGCCTGTTGTTGTATATTTTGAACCGAAAGTACAGCGTTTATGTTGTGAAGTAGAAGTAAAACAAAGATCAGGAATTGATACAATTAACTTACTCCACCCATAAAAGACACCAAAGGGAAAGAAATACAAACATTAAGCGACCAGACCATAATGGAAACCTAAACAAAGGAAGGCCATAAGGACAGTTACTTTCCCACAAAATGGCCATATGGCCATCCAAAACCAAAAGACACAAGTGATACACACAGTAAGTAACAAACAACAACATAAATAAATCGCCACAGAAGAGCCGCCTTGGAACGGTCAGTGGAAGATTTCCACTGGGGGGCTTAAATCGATTTTACGTGGCCACAATCCTCGCCCTTACTTCCGTCGCGATTTAGACAAATAATTTGTTCAGTCCGCATGAAGGCCTCCTAACTCATCAGTGCAACATCTCCGTGAACACAAAAATCAAAGAACCACAGAGGTGAGACAACGGTGAGGACTCGACAGCAAGAAACCACTGAAATGCTGGAGCAAAAGAAAACCAACAGTTAGACTCCGATGAGCCCGACCAAAGACAGAGCATCAGACACCAACCGACATTATCTCTCTAATTTTCAATAAGCCTTTACGTTGGAGCCGTCATAGAATCTGAGGCCTGACCCACCGGCGTGCAATTAAAGAGGGAAGCAAAGTTGCCAACCGTGATTGGGTTAACTACCATGCATGCAGTCTGTCGTATAATATCCATGTTGTACCCAATCTTTTTATATCGAAGAATGATTTTACGAAATTGGGTGCTGAAGTCATTGCGGTTATATATTTTTCTGAATTTATATGCCAAGTCACCATAAAATTCGGGTTCCGATAGACCTTGTTGCAGAAGAGATTTAAGTCCAATATTGAATTTTGAAATTAATCAGAATGGCGTCTATAAAATTTTGAAAAGGCTTTGCGTAGTTTATGGTACCGATAACCCTGATTAAGGAGTTTAGCCGTTAATAATTTATTACGAGTGTTGAAGTCAGTTACATGACTACACACTCTAGCACTCTAATTGCGAAATATAAACGCCATAGGATGGCGCACGAGGAACATCACCATCCAAAAAAGGAAAATTTACAATCTCAAAAATCCACATTGAAATCCACATTGTCTGAAATCCACATTGTCTGAGCTTTGCAAACAGGTAGTCCTGAAGTTGTTGGCTCACTCTTTGACAACCTGCACTGTCAAAATACTGTCGTTGAAGTGGGCTAACAGGTGTGCCCTCAGATGGTATGTTGAAGTTACCGGCCAACAATCATGCGTGTCCTGCATTGCCTCTCCATTTAGGCATTGGGTACAGTTGGCCAGTGCTCTTTGACCTATCCAAGAAATGACCTGCTCAATCATCCAATGGCACAGAAGAAATCAAAAACTGTTGTGGAGCATTTTTTTTGTTATTTTTTAAAGCTTATGGATCTTTATTATCGAAAATTATGAAAGGCTGTGAGAAAATTGCGAAAAGCTGCAATTTTTATACTTATGGACGGTGCATCAGAGTTTTTTTTATGGGTTTTGAAAATGTGTTTATGTTATAAGGTTATCTGTACTAACCCATGCTTTGTTTTGTATTTATTTTAAGACACTTGCTGTAACATAAGATCATACTCTTATTTTCATGCTTAAGCATTGTTTAGTGGGGCATCTTGTCAGTATAGACGCTGATTGACAAGACATGGCATCCTTTTTTCTATGCTTTGAAAAAATGATGACAGTTTGATTTTTTTTTTCTCTTTTTAAAACTTCTTAACTCAAGGGGTGGGCATTCCTACAAAATATCATGTGCACGTTGCGAAGGATTTTTTTTAATTGAAGCGATAGATGTACATTTTATTAGTGGCCAGAGGCTGTTTTCATAGCTTAGAATATCTAATAAGATTTAAATGCAGTTCTCTTAGCATGTTGCAGAATAGGTAGACTTGCACATTTGTTTTTCAGGAATCGGTCAATTTTTTTTTGTTGCATAATGGAAAATAAAATGAATGTAATAGTGACTTTGAGTTTTTTTGCATTCATTTTAATTTTTAAAGTTTAGCAAAGATGACCTTAGATAAGTTTTTCTGTGCCTTAAAATTGTATGATTTCATTCTCATTAAAAGCAAGCATTCCGTGTCTAGTATCATTCCATAAGAAAACATATGAATAATGCTACCTCATGTTTTCTGTATTAATGTAAAGCAAGCATTCCGTGTCTAGTATCATTCCATAAGAAAACATATGAATAATGCTACCTCATGTTTTCTGTATTAATGTTAGAATGTTTTTTAGCCATTTGTTGTGCTTTATGACCCCTTTATAACACTTGTTGAAATTCGAAACAAAAGGCGTGCATGGGTATTGCTGGTGTTATAGTGTAACATTTTCTATATGCTGTTAATGATCTGCATATAGTTAGTTAATGAACCTTAAGAGTCAAAACCAGGCTATAACATGTCAATGTTTTATAAAGTGGTCTATAACAAATCGTGTTATAAAGGGGGTCAGTATGTATTTTTTGTTGTAAGTGAATCCAGATAACATTACTTTTCTAGTCATATTATAGATATTTTATGTGATTTTTATAGCTGACAATTTTTATTTGATTCCATTATGATTTCTTGGTGCTTTTTAAGGTTTAACAAAGCTAGCCTTTGATATTAAAGTTCTCTGTATATCAAAATACCATATCATCTCATTCCTATTAATAGTAAACAGATTCGTTAATTAGTATCCTTGCTGTTGACAAGAAACTGTTTGTTAATATTGGGGTTTAACGACCCAGCCAACATTATCATAGGTCATTTTGAGCCAGTCTGTTTACCTATCCACACTTTTCCTGGGCAGGCTTATATACGTAAGCGATTAACAAGTACAGTGCACATTTGCTTGTGCCAAAAAGTAACAACTGCCCTTCTTGAATCAGCAAGAGTGAGAGAATGACCTTAGAAAATATTTCATGATCAATCTCCACGAAAGAATGTTGCCGACCCTGTCAAGAATCGAACCCACATTCGTCAGACGTGCAACCGACTAGACTGGCTATTGACTGAGAAGTATGAGAATCAGAGTTTAAATAATTTGCTAGTCATGTTACGTAATGGTGCTATGATTGTAACACAACAGAAATCAGGGCTGACCTACTTTTACCGTCTTTACCCTAAATATTCGGACACCAAAAAAGTAATATTAGCCTGAGCAAACAATGTAAAGAAGGAGCAGTCTGATCAGGGTTTGCACTGTTTGCCATTTAATAAAAGTCCTTCCAGCCGAAAAGCCAAATTAATTACCTATAAAATGCCCATTAAAAGTGATCGAAAGTGTCCGAATATTTAGGGTAAATACGGTAGTCATATTACATAGGTAAATTGTGAGATTATTATATGATTTTGTATGCAACCCTGATATTTTTGGATGTCATATTTTTGCATAATCATGTTTCGAGTTTTTTTAATATTAAAATCATTTTATAAATTTTTGTCTTTGTTACTTTTTTCACATTAATCAAGTTAACCTAAAAAATGTTCAGGATGACTTATATAAAAGCATTAAAAATACTCAGACCGGAAACTGATGATAGCGTTAAAGCTGAATAATTGAAATTCTTTCATAAATTGCTTTTCAATACCTGGGATAAAGTATGTCACACAAAATAGCACAAACATTGCGGAGACTGTGCTGCCTTGAACAATGCCCTGTTCACACTTGCATTCTTTAAGAATTCTCAGATTGTTGTTGATTCCATACTAAAATTACCAAAAAAACTGACCTACTGCTGTGATTTTCACTGCATGATGGTAACCTTTTACATGATGGAGTCCATTTTATAGATTTATATTATTTACATTCTCTAGATGACAAGCTCGGCATCTCAAAGAAAAATTAGCATATGCCACTAAATGCCTAATAGAACAAAAGGAAAAAAATCGAATGTCACAGTTATGTCACCTTATGCTATTACGCAATAGAAAAAATTCTTAGGAATGGAAAGAATGTGAAAACAAAAGATGGCGAATGTAAAGAATGTAAAAACAAAAGAAAATCTATAAATCTACTGCTGTAACCTTATTTTATTACTACTTACGTCAAACGGGAACGACAAATGACAGACCCAGAAGCGGACGTCCACGCGTCACGACACGTCGACAGGACCGATACATCCGCCTAACCCACCTTCGTAATCGGTTCCGTACAGCCGGCTTACGTCATCGTCGTGCGTACGTTGGTATGACATTAACACCACGACGACGTCGTGGCTCACACAACATAGGCCAAACCTGTTTCCCTTCGTCAATGGCGTAACGTAATGTTTTCTGACGAGTCCAGGTACTTGCTGTACAGAGCTGACGGCCGTCAACGTGTATGTAGGCGTGACGGAGAGTGGTTTTTATTATGACAACTGTTTGGTTCAACGTGATCGATTTGGAGGCGGTGGGTTGATGGTGTAGGCTGGCATATCTTATGGTCATAGAACGCCCCTGGTATTCATTGATGGATCTTTGACGGCTCCGCGTTACGTTACGTTGACGTCGTTTTACGACCGGTAGTTGTTCCATATGTACGACAGCACAACGTTACGTTTCAACAGGATAACGCTCGGGCGCATGTAGCAAGGCTCAGCATTGCGTTTCTTTAGCAAAACAACGTTGACGTGATGCACTGGCCTCCGTATAGTCCAGATCTCTCTCCTATAGAACATTTGTGGGACGTCTTGGATAGGCGCGTGCGTAACCGCCACCTGCCGCCAAGAACGCGTCAAGCCTTGCTTCTCGCGCTCATACAGGAGTGGAATGCTATTCCCCAGGCACAGATCAATCGTTTAATCCTGTCCATGACCAGGCGTGTGCGTGCAGGACAGAATGCAAACGGAGGACATACTCGCTATTAACTGCTTATTTTTTGAACTTGTGAAATGACTACCTCTATGACAAAACGGATTTGTGTTCCAAACATTCTCACTTGAAATTGAACTCTCTATGGTAGTTACATTCAGGAATGATTATATTATTGCGTCATTAAATCGTTTTTCTGCAAACATGATTATTTCTGCAAATACTCGCATTTATATTTGGAGTTGCGTTTCTTTTTCGGTATATATAGCAGGAGTCAATTTTGAAATTTTAGGTTGTGTTTTCTTCATAATTTATTTTGCAAATGACTGAACTTTTAGCAAACGGTGGAGGCCCTGATCAGACGCCGCGTTCTGTGGTGTCTGATCTGGGCCTGCACTGTTTGCCAGGGTACCCGTTTTGGGGTTTCAGGTACTAAATGGGTTAAGAAAGTATCCCATATCCAGTTCGGTTTAGCTTGCATCCCGGGGGCAAGTTATACAGGTTTGGGCATGATTTTCTGGGACACCGGGGTTGTGTGGTTTGAAATTGTTAATGGGCAAAATTCGTCATTTTTTGACAGAGTTATGACCCCTGTCAGTTCCTTATGAGGTTTTGGGCGTTTCCAATTGATAACGTGAGTATTTTTTCACTGATTTTCTTTTTCATATTTTGAATGTATATTGGTATTGGGATGTCAGGTTTTGGATTGTTAATTTGTAAAATCCGTTAAAATTGATAGAGTTATCATCACGAAAACACGCCTCTATTATTTTGACCCCCTTGAACCCCACTTTTATATAGTGAAATTGGGGTTTTCAGGAGTAGACATTTTTTCTTATTTCTGCTCTAAAATATAGATTGTGGGTACTCGTTAGAACCGCATTGATGAGGCTGTTCTCACGTGTGTATACAATCTATATATTGAGCAGAAATTATAAAAAAAATCATAATGTTTCATCTTGAAATTCCATTTTTTCATGTAGGCGTGTTTGGTAATGATGGCCGCGACGAACGATTCCCATTTAATGCTTTTTACTCTTATTCCTTTACTAAATGGTATATATATATTACTAAATGGTATATATATATATATATATATATATATATATATATATATATATATATATATATATATATATATATATATATATATATATATATATATATATATATATATATATATATATATATATATATATGGATGGAACACAGATATATTTGTTTGTTTAAAATGTGGTTTTACGTCCCAGTCAGCACTATTTAGGTCATTTTGGAGATGTTGCTTCCAGTTTTGTGTGACATTTACCCGAACTGAGTTGAAATAACATCTCAAAACCCGCCGCCCAAACAAACCAAAAAGGTTTATATGTAGGGACGGTCCGACTCGCGCCACTTAGTCTGAGCAGGCTTAGCCTAGACCCTCAAAGCGGATTACCAGTACTCATGTGGGGTCGGTTTCAGCTCTGCGTGGCAGTATCATACAGCCTGTTCTATTTCTCCAAGGCCGTCACAGATATACAGACCACTAAAAGAAGCAAATTGTGGTTCTCCAAGGCTGTCACAGATATATAGATCACTAAAAGAAGCATGTTGTGGTTCTCCAAGGCTGTCACAGATATATAGACCACTAAAAGAAGCATATTGTGGTTCTCCAAGGCTGTCACAGATATAGAGACCACTAAAAGAAGCATATTGTGGTTCTCCAAGGCTTTCACAGATATAGAGACCACGAAAAGAAGCATATTGTGGTTCTCTAAGGCTGTCACAGATATAGAGACCACTAAAAGAAGCATATTGTGGTTCTCCAAGGCTGCCACAGATATAGAGACCACTAAAAGAAGCATATTGTGGTTCTCCAAGGCTGTCACAGATATAGAGACCACTAAAAGAAGCATATTGTGGTTCTCCAAGGCTGTCACAGATATAGAGACCACTAAAAGAAGCATATTGTGGTTCTCCAAGGCTGTCACAGATATAAAGACCACTAAAAGAAGCATATTGTGGTTCTCCAAGGCTGTCACAGATATATAGACCACTAAAAGAAGCATATTGTGGTTCTCCAAGGCTGTCACAGCTATATAGACCACTAAAAAGAAGCACATTGTGGCCAAGGACATCCTTGATCTTGAGGTATATACCCCCAATGGATGTAAACAATGATATTTGGCCTAGCTCATTACGAAAATACGCCTATACAAATACATTCCAATTTTATCGCCGAAAAATGTAAATTTTAAGAAGAAAAATTGTGATATTTTTCTTATTTCTGCACTAAATATAGATTGTGGGTTCTAACGAGTACATGTACCCACAATCCATATTTAAGAGCAGAAATAAGGGTTACCCCTGCAAACCCCAGTTTTACCATTTTAAAGTGGGGTTTCGAGGGGGTCAAATTTATATAGGCGTGTTTTTGTGATGTGATTCTTCTTTGCTACGAGGGTCGTTTAATAAGTATCTGGCCTTACCTACTTAGAGTCGCGCTTGATTTCTTCTTTTTCCACACAGTCACCCCGCAGCAATAAGGACACATCAATGTTCCATGGATGAAAGTTCACTTTTGTAGAGTTCAGGGTCTTTAGAGTAAATTCACCCGCCAACAGCGGTATTTTAAGCTCTTCATGTGACCGGAAGTGGACGTCAACGCCACGCAATTCTTTCTTCAAGTTCGGAAACAAAACTTATTCACTGGGTGCCAGATCAGGAGAAAAGGGTAGATGGGGTAAGAATTAGAAAACGTTCCGCTTCATTGGGTCCACAGACACTTTGCAAGTATTGACTAGCATTGTCATGTGGCACTTTTGTATTTTTTCCACGCCTTTCCTGTACTATTTGTTAGTTTCATTTGAGGTTTAACGTCACCGTCGATTTTGCATACGTTCCTTCAAATTTTGTGGGACCTTTACCCGACATCGAGATGAAATGACATCTCAAGCCCCGTCATCCGATGAAACCAATAGGGTTTATAAACATGGACAGTCTGACACGCACCGCTTTGCCGTTGCAGGCTTGGATCCTCTAAGCGCCTTACCAGTACTCATGTGCGGTTGGTTTCAGCTCTGTGTGGAAGCATCATGCAGCCGCTCTCGAAGGGCGGGGGAGGGCTGCGTTCTGTACTATAGCTGCACATAATTGGTAGAAAATATTTACATTATATTCTCAATGAGGTAAAAGGTCCACTAACATTGCCCCTTTGCTTTACCAAACCACAGTTGCCATGACTTGAGTCTGACTTTTCTTTGGACTCGGTGAACCATGATCAGTCTATTGTTTACTCTGCTGTTTAGTCCCAGGATCGTAGTGATGGACCCGATTGTCGTCCCCGGCAACAATTCTTTCAAGAAAGTCTTCGCCGGCCTCGGAAGCTCAGTCGGATGCGCGTCTGACTGGTGATCAGGAGGACGCGGGTTCGATTCCTACCGGAGTCGGCAACATTCTTTTGTGGAGATTGATCTTGAAATCTTTTCTACGGTCATTCTCCCCCTTCCGCTGATTCAAGAAGGGCAGTAGTCAGTTTCTGGCGAAAGAATGTGCACTGTACTGGTTTACCGCTTACGTAAAAGCTTGTCCAGGAAAAGTGTGGATAGGTAAAGTGACCGGCTCAACATTACAGAATTAGTGATGACTGGGCCTTACAAACAAAATAAATCAAGAAAGTCTTCCGCATCAGAATCATATCTTTCCAAAAGTAACTCAGACATGGACACTCTGACAAATCGTTGCTCTTTACTACGGCATTTTTGCGCCCAATGCGCTGAAAGATTCCTCGTGCACAACCGTTCATATAATGGTAAAAACGCTGCCCTAGCTCAGCAATCTTTAATCTTCTAGGCATTTTTTAATTCGCCTTTCCTACTTTACTAATTCCCTTAATTTTCACTAGTGACGTCATCACTAACGTTTCGGTTCTCGTCTCCCAATGTCACCCGACCACGTTTAAAACATACATCCAATCTCTAACATTTGAATATGAACTTCACATTATTCCGCATAAATTTTCCGGCTCGTCTTCTTTTCAAAAACCGGTATCTAATCACCGCTCTGTACTCAATTTGTGAAGACACCACGAAACCACGCCTATGCAATTTTGACCCCATTGAACCCCACTTTTATATAGTAAAACTGGGGTTTGCAGGGGGTAAACCTTATTTTTATTATTTCTGCTCTAAAATATAGATTGTAGGTACTCTAACGTGTACCCACACTGTATATTTTGAGCAGAAATAAGCAAAATATCACAAGTTTTCATATTAAAATTTTCCCTTTTCCGGGGAAAAAATTACAATGTATTTTTATAGGCGTGTTTTCGTAATGTAACCCCTGCCATGTAATTTTACGTCGCGCGGACTGACCAAATACCATTTGTGTGAACATTTATAAGACATTGGTGTATAATTTGTGAAAAGCGTGCACTTGCCACGGGTCAGTAACTGGGTTGGGCCAATTAAATTTTGAACGACCCTCGTATATTGAATATACAGATGTATACAACGTTAAAGGTAGCATTTTATGGCAAAGGACCGTCGCTCTGCGAATTCTAGTTCTTGATTCATCTACCATAGATTTATGTAAAAATGTTTTTGGCTCATAGCTCCTATACTATATACAGTAAATTTCTTATACTAAGACCACCTCTGGTAATGTTCAAAAGTGGTCTTTAAGACCACTTTTTGCACAGTTCCAAAGGTCGTCCCTGACCAGGGGACACAGTGTGCAGAATACACATAGAAAGAATAGCTACACCCTTCTAAATAAGCTTTTTGAAGCAGAATTAGTCAAATTTTAGGTGGTCTTAATAGCGGAATTTTACTGTATATATATATATATATATATAAATTTTTACGGACCTTTCAAGATTATTTCGCTCATATCGAGCCGATCGTTAATCAGAGGTGGGCGAAAACCGGAGTACCCGCAGAAAAACCACCTGACCTTCCGTTGCAGAACTTGGCGTCTCACATATGATCCGAGCGAGGCTCGAACCACAGCTGTGAGATACCTAATGACCAAGAGTCAGCGCCCTTAAACACTAGGCCACGGAGGCCCCTTCCTTTACTATATGGAATATCTGATGACATTTTAAAGATGTTTAGAACACCAATGAAAGCCTATTGGGGCCAAGGAGGCATGCTCTGACCATGTCATGTCTTGAGTTGTCTGCCTGCCTTCAGTATGGAATAAGCAGATGAAACTTCATAGACATTTTTCGCACTAAAGCTACTTGGAAGTAGGCAAGAATTGCCTTCTCTGGCTATTCTACTTCCAGTTATCTGCCCTTATTATGTCTCCCCCGAATTTTTTTTTCGGAGGGACATATTGTTTTTTCCCCCGGGCGTCTGTCTGTCTGTCTGTCCGTCTGTCTGTCTGTTCGTCTGTCACAAAATCGTGTCCGCTCTATAACTTGAAAACCGTTCAAGCTATCTTCACGAAACTTCATATAAATATTAATCATTATTAGACCACGTGCAGTGCGCAAGAACTATAACTCTCACATTCATACTTTTGAATTATCTCCCTTGGAAGTTTGTCGGTATGTATGTATGGGCAAATCGTGTCCGGTCAATAACTTTCTTATTTTCAGATGGATTGTGAAATTACGTAGCAGAAATGTTAACCACCATGAGGCGATGTGTTGCGTGCATGACCCAGGTTGGTACCTCAAAGGTCAAGGTCATACTTAGAGGTCAAAGGCAAAAAAGGGGCCTTTTTCGTGTTTTGTCAATAACTTTCTTATTTTTAGTTAGAATTTGTAATTACTTGGCAGAAATGTTAACTACCATATGAAGATGTGTTGCACGCACGATTCGGGTTGGTACCTCAAAGGTCAAGGTCATACATAGAGGTCAAAGGTAAAAATGGGCCTTTTTTCGTGTTTGGTCAATAACTTTCTTATTTTTTTGACGGATTTTGAAATTATTTGGCAGAAATGTTAACCACCATGAGTCGATGTGTTGCGTGCATGAGCCATGTTGGTACCTTAAAGGTCAAGGTCATGCTTAGAGGTTAACGGTAAAAAGGGACCACTTTTCGTGTTTTGTCAATAACTTTCTTACTTTTAGAAAGAAATTGAAATTACATTGCAGAAATGTTAACTATCATGAGATGATTAGTTGCACGCATGATTCAGGTTTGTACCTCAAAGGTCTAGGTCAACCATAGAGGTCAAAGGTAAAAAGGGGTTTGGTCAATAACTTTCATATTTTTCGATGAATTTTGAAATTACTTGGCAGAATCGGTAACCACTATGAGACGATGTGTTGCCTGCATGACCCAGGTTGGTACCTGAAAGGTCAAGGTCATACTTAGAGGTCAAAGGTAAAAAGGGGCCTTTTTTCGTGTTTGGTCAATAACTTTCTTATTTTAGATGGAGTTTGAAATTACTTGGCAGAAATCTTAACCACCATGAGACGATGTGTCTCTTGCATGACCCATGTTGGTACCTCAAAGGTCAAGGTCATACATAGAGGTCAAAGGTAAAAAAGGGGCCTTTTTAGTGTTCAGTCAATAACTTTCTTATTCCTGAATTGACTATGAAATTACTGGGCAGAAATGTTAACCATCATGAGACGATGTGTTGCGCGCTAGACTCAGGTCTGTACCTCCAAGGTCAAGGTCACACTAGGAGGTCAAAGGTCAAAAAAGTCTTTTTTGTGTCCACTTAATAACTTTTTAGCTCACCTGAGCCTTTAGGCTCATAGGTGAGCTTATAGTATAGCCATGGTCCGTCGTCCGTCCGTCCGTCGTCCGTCCGTCCGTCCACCATTTTCAAAGATTTTCTTCTCCTATACTGCAGGGCCAATCAAAGCCAAATTTCATATGGAGCCTCAGTGGGATGGGGGAACGAAAGTTTGTTCGCGGGGTCTGGATAACATGACCAAGATGGCCGCCATGTCCATATATGGTAAAAAGCCTTCAAAAATCTTCTTCTCCAGAACCATAAGGCCAGTGACCTTGAAACTTGGCATGTAGCATATGGTACTCAGGCCCATCATGGTTTGTACAAATGGTGACCCTGGGTTGACCTTGACCTATTTTACAGCAATGTCAAATTTGCCGACTTAGTCTTTTGCATGGGGCAAAGTGAAAATTATGGATTTATAGGAAACCATTGAAGACAGTGTCACCAAAATTTGTAGATCAGGTAAAGTAACTGCATACATGAAGATCTATGGGTGATAAAGGTCAAGGTCATTCATTGGCCTTAGACCCAAGATGGCCGCCATGCCCATATATGGTAAAAAACCTTCAAAAATCTTCTTCTCCAGAACCATAAAGCCATTGGCCTTGAAACTTGGCATGTAGCATATGGTACTCTGGCCCATCATGGTTGGTACAAATGGTGACCCTGGGTTGACCTTGACCTATTTTACAGCAATGTCAAATTTGCCGACTTAGGCTTTTGCATGGGGCAAAGTAAAATAATTAATGGATTTATAGGAAACCATTGAAGACAGTGTCACCAAAATTGGTAGATCAGGTAAAGTAACTGAATACATGAAGATCTGTGGGTGAGAAAGGTCAAGGTCATTCATTGGCCTTAGACCCAAGATGGCCGCCATGCCCATATATGGTAAAAAGCCTTCAAAAATCTTCTTCTCCAGAACCATAACGCCAGTGGCCTTGAAACTTGGCATGTAGCATATGGTACTCGGGCCCATCATGGTTTGTACAACTGGTGACCCTGGGTTGACCTTGACCTATTTTACAGCAATGTCAAATTTGCCCACTTTGGCTTTTGCATGGGGCAAAGTGAAAATAATGGATTTATAGGAAACCATTGAAGACAGTGTCACCAAAATTTGTAGATCAGGTAAAGTAACTGAATACATGAAGATCTATGGGTGAGAAAGGTCAAGGTCATTCATTGGCCATAGACCAAGGTCATTCAGGATCCATATTTCAGATATTTTTTCTCCAAAACTGCTGAGCCAATTTAAGTGAAATTTAATATGGAGCCTTTGTGAGTTGAACAAATGAAAAAATGCAGATACGGTCTAGATCACATGACCAAGATGAAAAGTTGCCAATATGGTCTAGGTCACATGGCCAAGATAGCCACCACGACTATATATTTATATATTTTTCTTATAAGTATTTGATTTTGTGCAGAGTTTAATAAAAATAAATAAATAAAGGCTGTTTATAGTTTTAAACGTCGGTTGTTATTGTTTTTTTATTATTATTTTCTACTTGAAAATAGACAAAAAGGGGACCAGTCTGAAGCATTTTTTTTTGTCCCGTAGCTATTTATGGAATCAATCGAGTGTTGAAAAAAGGGCGAGAAGTGTACACGACAGCCCGTGTATTTGTAATTACAAATGAAGGAGCTGGGAGGACGACTGGCACCATCAGCATCTTAGGGATAGATGGGTGCGCAGGTTGATTTTAGTCTATGGGCAGGTTGATTTGAGTTGAGCGACCAGCGAAGACTCAGATCAGCCTGCGCATCTGCGCAGTCTGATCAGAGTCTTCACTGATCGCATGTACCTATTAAAGGCTATGATCTATGCAAGGAGACATAAGCAAAAGATTTTGTCATGGTAGATGGTGTGCAGGTTGATTTGAGTCTGTGCTGGTCGCACCAGTCTAATTGTAGGTTTTGTCATGCGCTGGCTCATTTTGTGTATCACTGAGACAATTCCATTCAGAGTTGTTAGTATTCTTTAAAAGGTTCATCCGCTGCTGAATAGCTGGTTAACTTCACATACATTGCATATATTCATATCATATCATTCTGTGTATTAGAGTAATTTCACATAAATTGCATTGGTTATTCAGGAGAAGGGGATAGAACTTTGAAAAAGATTTCTATCTTCCATATAAATAAGGGTATACTTTTTAGGGGAAGGATACCCCTGATAGATTTTTCTGCCATTTTTGTCGCGCCTGCTATTAGCATTGCGCGAAATAGGAGTCTGAATTTCTGTCCATTCTTCGTTTGTGCGTGCGTTCGTTCGCCTGTTGTCAAGTCGTCAACGTGTGCGACCACCCTAGCGTTCACTCTAATGGTCAAGTTTATTTCTCAAGAACTATAAGAGCTTCATTAATGACACTTGTTACAAACTTGTATCTGGGGATGACAACTTCATTGCAAATATCCATATTTGACTTTGACCCACATTTCATGGTTCACTAACTGCGACCACCCTACTGTACACTGTAATGGTCAAGTTCACTTCTCAAGAACTATAAGAGCTTCATTAATGATGCATGGTACAAACTTGTATCTAGGGATGACAACTTCATTGCATGCATCGATATTTGACCTTGACCTACATTTTATGGTTCACTGACTTGGTAAAATATTGCAACCACCCTAGCGTTCATCCTAATGGTCAAGTTCATTTCTCAAGATCTATAAGAGCTTCATCAATGGTAACTGGTAACAACTTGCATCTAGGTTTGACAAATACAATGCAATGATCCATATTTGACCTTGACCTACATTTTATGGTTAATTGACTTTGTAAAACAAATTGTGACCATCCTAGCGTTCACCCTCATGTTTATGTTCATTTCTCAACACCTATTAAAGCTTCATTAATGATACTTGCTGAAAGTTAGCATCTATGTTTGACCTTGACCAAGGTGTGACGGTTCGATGACTTTGCACTCCCACAGGCACGACATAGCCTTCAGCAGAATTCTTGTTCAAAGGAGGACAACTTTCCAGATTTCCTATTTGCTCTTCTGTAAACCTGTCCTACAGACAAAAGGTGTCTACTCTTAAAGGAAGGAATTTGCTCCTGAGGAGCAAATTCTTTCCTTTAAGAGTTGACCTCTACTGGCAAGGGAGACACAATACTTTTGCAAGAGTTGCCTGCTCTGAAGGTGTATCCAATCCTTCTAAAAGAGAAATTGCTCCCAAAGTAACAAATCCTTACATTTAGGAATAGAATCTTTACCGTTACCTCACACAATTTTACCATACAAAACACCCAATAGACCGGTGGGTTGTAATTTCAATGCACTAAAAACAATAGAAACCTTAGCTTCAAGCACTATCAAGGTTTATGGACTGCCCAAGGGACAGGCCCTGGACCGCCGGGTTGATATGGCCCGAGCCGCAGGATAGTGCCTGAAGCTAAGGTTTCTATTGATTTTAGTGCATTGAAGAACTGTTAAGTATAATGTCCGTTCCGTGAAATTTTCCGGTTATCTCCGTAGCGGACCGGTCCAATACAAGTGTGATAATGCCCTCTGTGTATCTATCGCAGAATAGCGACTTGCACGTGACGCATTTCTAGCCAATGGAACAACGTGTTTCATTTGTGATATGCACTAATTACTTATGTCATAGCAATCATTCTGCTGCTGGCAAATGGTTTGCTATTCATAGAGCCATATTATTTGTTTTTTATTTCTTTTTTCTAGTTATGTCTCCCCCCGAAATTTTTTTTTGGGAGAGACATATTGTTTTTCCCCCGGGCATCCGTCTGTCTATCTGTCACAAAATCGTGTCCGTTCTGTATCTTGAAAACCGTTCAAGCTGTCTTCACAAAACTTCATATAAATATTAATCAACAGAAGACGTGCAGAGTGCAAGAACTATAACTCTTGCATTTATACTTTTTGAATTATTTCCCTTGGAAGTTTTCCTGTATGTATTGTATGGGCAGATTGTGTCCGGCCAATAACTTTAGTTATCTTAAATGGATTTTGAAATTTCTTGGCAGAAATGTTAACCATCATGAGACGATGTGTCAAGCGCATGACCCAGGTTGGTACCTCAAAGGTCAAGGTCATACTTAGAGGTCAAATGTCAAAAAAGGGTCTTTTTTAAGTGTTTGGTCAAAAACTTTCATATTAATGGATGAATTTTAAAATGACTTGGCAGACTCAAAGGTCAAGGTCATACTTAGAGGTCAAAGGTAAAAAAAGGGTCTTTTTTAAGTGTTTGGTCAATAACTTTCATATTAATGGGTGAATTTTAAAATGACTTGGCAGAAATATTATCCATCATGAGACAATTTGTTGCTCGCAAGACCAAGGTTGCTACCTCCAAGGTCAAGGTCATACTTAAAGGTCAAAGGTAAAAAAGGGACCTATTTTTTTTCGTGCATGGTCAATAACTTTATTATTCCTAAATTTATTTTGAAATTACTTGGAAGAAATGTTAACCATCATGAGACGATGTGTTGAGCACATGACCTGGGTTGGATCCTCAAAAGGTCAAGGTCATACTTAGAGGTCAAAGGTCAAAAAGGGTCTTTTTCTGTGTATGGTCAATAACTTTCATATTAATGGATGAATTTTAAAATGACTTGGCAGAAATATTATAGCTTTTTACCAATCTTTACACTTGGTTTTAGCTTTCACGCTGCAGTTGTGGTACAGGCCTATTCACTAAATAAGGGGTGTCACACCTGTTTGAATTTGCATACAATGCATGGGCAATGCCATACAATATCTTATACCTGGGTTAATATAGAAATGTGTATATACGCAATTACAAGTCACTATAGTATGGGAACCTTTTGAGCTTTGAGCAAGGGGTGGAATGAAAGGAGTCAATAAACATTATATTGTTCACTTAAGGTAAGACTTATTCAGGTATATGTGTTAATCTTACCTGCAGGTAAATATTGCAACACTAGAGCTAAATCAATGGGTAATTTTGTGGTTCACTGAGCAATCAGTCAGGAAAAAATGGTGTGTTATTTGATGCAATGAGCAGCCAACCTTAACGAAAATGGATTAGTCTATAGATCTGACTCATCACAACAAAGTCTAAAGAAAGGGAATGACCTATAGCCATCATGAGACAATGTGTTGCGTGCAGGACCCAGGTCAGTACTTCCAATGTCAAGGTCATACTTAGAGGTCAGACATAAAAAAGTGGCCTTTTTTCATGTTTGGTCAATAACTCACTTTTTCCTGGATGAATTTTAAAATTACTTGGTGGAAATGTTAACCATCATGAGACATTTGTTTGAATTGAGGTTTTCATCTCCGCCAACACTGTATAGGTCATTTTGGAGACGTTGCTTCCAATTTTGTGGGACTTTTACCTGGCATTGAGATGAAATGGCATCTCAATAGGGTTTTTGTGCATGGGTGGGTGGTCCGACTTGCATCACTTTTCCTGGACAGGCTTAGAACCTCTATGCTGTTTACCAGTACTCATTTGCAGTCGGTTTCAGCTCTGCATGGAAGTATCATGCAGCCCAATCTATTTCTTCAAGCCCGATGGGCGGGGGCCGGGGGTCATGAGACAATGTGTTGCCCCCAAGAATCAGGTAGGTACCTCAATGATAAAAAAGGGGGGAGACATCTGTGTTTTTGTAGAAAGACAAATTCTGGTTTTGTTCTGTTACTGCTCTTGAGATATGAAAATAAATTGGAACACGTTTTCTTTTTGTTTCATTTACTTCTGTATACAGTATACCATTTATGTCCAATGGACAGTTCCTCATATTTTCCCTTTCTGTGAGCCAGGCACCGAGGTTATAAAACTTTTTTCACGCTCAACTCACTTCAGCATGAAATTTACCCTGCTCATAAGTTTTAAAATGCCAACAAATATTGAGATGGCATTTTAAAATTTATGAGCAGGGTAAATGACATTTTCTGCTGATCTAAGTAGGAAAATTGTCACCAGACAGGTTGAGCGGTTCAGGACCACTGGTCCTCTGGTTTATTTCTGGATGGACTTTTTAAAGTAACCATGCAGAAATGTTTACCTTCAATAGATGATGAGTTGGGTGCAAGACCAAGGTCCATTCCTCCAATATCAAGGTCATACCTAGAGGTCAAAGAGGTCAAAGGTCAAAAAAGGGCCTTTTTGTGTACAGTCAATAACTTTTTTATTCTTTGGTGGATTATGAAATTACTTGGCAGAAATGTGAACCATCATGAGGCGATGTGCTTACCGCAAAGGTCGAGGCCATACTTTGAGGTCAAAGGTAAAAAGGGGCTTTTTTGTGTACAGTCAACAACTTTCTTATTTCTCTATGAACTTTTTAAAGTTACCTTGCAGAAATATTCATCTTCATTATATGATGTGCTGCACACAAGACCTAGGTCCATACCTCCAATGTCAAGGCCATACTTATAGGTCAAAAAGGAGGAGACATCTGCGCTTTTGTAGAAAAGGGTGTTTTTTTTGTTTTGTTTTGTTTTTTGGCTTACATTTCTGTAGTATATGGAACAGTTTGGTGAACCTTTATACGTGTAAAGGGTACTAAAGCCAAGGGCATAAGATTAACCAAAAATGCCAATCACGACTATTATCCTCTGCTTTGACGTAAAATTATTTTTTGCAAACAGTTTGGGCCCAGATCAGACTGCTCCTGTAGGAGCAGTCTGATCTGGGCCCGCACTGTTTGCCTGTATGCGAAAATATTTTTAAAAGTTTGCAAAAAAAAAAAAAAAAAA
The DNA here is from genome assembly GCA_963580285.1 of Lucinisca nassula. Taxonomy (NCBI): domain Eukaryota; kingdom Metazoa; phylum Mollusca; class Bivalvia; order Lucinida; family Lucinidae; genus Lucinisca; species Lucinisca nassula. The sequence goes on from OY757014.1 coordinate 60,938,790, forward strand.
ATCAGCAGACGACATAACCAGACGACATTTTCAGCTCTCCTCGGCGTCTTAAGGGTTAACCCTCATCATGCTGAATATTTCAATATGCTGCACCTCCCCGATCTTCAGTCCTTTGTGTTGCATGATTTTGATTTTTACCATGGATTCAGAAGCCAGCTGGTCTGGATCTATACTGCGATCAACAAAGGGTATCCGGGTTCAGCATGGTTGGGGTTAATTTACTGAGTTATTTGGCTTTAGTGTAGCTGAAAGCGGTTTGTTTTTGCCTGTAGTTTTTTTACCAGATATATAGAAAATTATTGTCACAGATTATTCAAGGCTTTTGGATATTGGCTGTCCTATTTCTAAGCCCCTGCGAAATGGAGTTCTTAACTCAGGAGCAGTTCAAGAACAGTTCTTGACAATTAGTAACAATTCTTGATCTGCTCATGTAGGATTTCATGCACATTTGTACTAGAACTGTTCGAGAACATACTTTAAAAACAGTTCGAGAACTTTTTAAGGATTTGTTTAGTTCTTAAATTGTTCATAAACTTTTCTTGAACATTTTAAAGACACTTTGTATACAATGTGACGACTTTGGTGTTCTTGAACTGTTCTTATGTTTGTTCTTGATTATTTCAAAGACTTTTCTGGAACATAACATGTTCTTGAAATGTTCAGTGTAATTCTTCTTGAGGTTATTTCAAGAACAGCAGAACTGCCATGTCCTAAAAAAGTTCTACTTAAAATTTAAAGAACAAATGAAGAATAATACAAGAACTGGTCTTTTTGTGTTTGTTTTTTTTTTATATATTTTGAGTGGTAAATTCGCCCTGAACCTTTATGTGCGATGACGCGACCACGTATAAAACTGACCTGTATGCAAATGGATTTAGTGCTTGAATTCAGTATTTACATCACGAAAACACGCCTATACAATTTGCCCCCCTTAAACACCACTTTTACACTGTAAAACTGGGGTTTACATGGGCAGACATTTTTTTTCTTATTTCTGCTCAAAATCAGAGATTATGGGTACTTGTTAGAACAGCCTAGCCGAGGCGGTTTTTATGAGTGCCCACAATCTATGCTTTACGCAGAAATGGAAAGAATATCATAGTTTTTAGCTGGAAATGTTTTTTTTTTTTCTGGTGAACAAATTTTCAATATAGTTGAATCTACGAAGTCTGGTATGAACGCATGTGTTAATACGCGTAAACGCACGCAGGTACACACACAGACAGACAGACATACATACTTACAGAAATACTTGCATATCACCTTTCATACCTCTAATTAAACATCTCGGAAATTGCAAGTTGGAACTAAGAAGTAAGAAGTAGGAACTGAGAAGTAAGAACTAAGAAGTAAGAACTAAGAAGTAAGAAGTCCCTACCAGGCTTTCGTATGTTTCGACCTATGAAAAAAAACACGTTATTTGCAAAGTGCGAGTGTCGGGTTTTTCCTAACGTGGGCGCTCTCTTAACAATTTTCCAAATTACGCATATTTTATTTTTGTTTTCCTAACAATAACAACATTTTCTTACTTTTAAGTGACAAGGAAGTAATAAAAGCGTGGTTTCCATATATCTATATGTACTTATATATACGGATATAATTATATATTGCGTAAGCTCATATGATTTTTGCTCAACCAAACGGTAAGTGGTGTTATTTTCTATTTGTTTGTATATGTGCTACAATGGCGTCTTTCATATCTCTTGCACAAGTACAGTAAAATTCATAAAATGAGACCACCTTTTGAACAGTCCCAAAAGTGGTCTCTTTCTATAACACACTGAGTGCAGGAACACAGAGAAAGAATGATCAAACCTGTTAAATATGTTTTTCTATGTTAGGTGGTCTTAATAGCGGAATTTTAATGTATTTTTTATATATATATTTTCTTATTTCTAGTCAGAGGCGGTTCTGACGAGTATCCAAAATCTATGTTTGGACTAGAAATAAGATATAAATATCCACAATCTATGAAAAAAAAAAACAAAACAAAAAAACAAAAACAAAAAAAAACAACAATAACATCACGTGAACAAGTCCGTGAAATGAACACCCCTTATACCCCACTTTATACAGGAAAAACTGGGGTTTACGGGGGTATACATTGTTTTTCTTATTTTTGCTCCAAGACATATGTTGTGGGTACTCGTTAGAACCGCCTCAATGAAATATATGGGCTGCATGATGCTTCCACGCAGAGCTGAATCCGGCCCGCACACTAGTACTGGTTAAACGCTTAGAGGATCTAAGCCTGTCCAGGAACCCCAGTGCCACGCGGACCGTCCATGCTTATAAACCCTATTGGTTTCATTGGGCGACAGGGCTTGAGATGTCATTTTATCTCACTGTCGGGTAAAAGTCCCACAAAATTAGAAGCAACGTCTTCAAAATGACCTTTACAGTGTTGACGGGGACGTTAAACCTCAAATCAAATAAAAACCGCCTAAATGAGGCGGATCTAACGAGCACCCGCAACCAACGTTTGGGGGTATAAATAAGGAAAACCAGTGCTTCAGCTGAAGTGCACGACCCGCCGGATGCTTTTAGCTTTATGAGTGTTACCATATATGGGTATGGCGGCCATTTTGGTCATGTGACCTGGAGCTAAAACGGTTCCCCCAATAAATGCGCCTTAGCGTAAGGAGCAAAAATATATCTTATACTTTAGTACTGTATTCTGAATCGTTTGCAGGATAAAATGCATTCTCACATTTTCCAATACAAAAGCATATGTGTCAAAGTTTGACCTAGGCACAAAGAAGGTCAAGGTCAACCCAGGGTCACCATTTTAGCGATTTATGATGGGCCTACGTCCCAGATGCCATTTATCAAGTTTCGTGGAAATCTGCCCAGTGGTTCTGGAGAAGACTATTTTTGAAGAATTTTTACCATATATGGCTTGGCGGCCATTTTGGTCATGTGACCTGGACCCCATGAGCAAATTTTGGTTTCCCCCATCCCATAGAAGCTCCATATGAAATTTGACTTCAATCGGCCCAACGGTTTTCGAGGAGAAGCAGTTCGAAAATTTTCACATTTTTCGACTCGGCGAGGGTATACTAAATGGAATGTAATATTTTGCAAGTTCATTGGTTAGATCTCATTGATATCTATCAGTATGCCAAAACTTGTTTAAATATTCCAAGCGGTTAAGTCACTATCACCAATTTTCACAAACGGGTTACGGACGGACAGACAGACAGACCATGTATGGCTTGGCGGCAATTTTGGTCATGTGACCTGGACCCCATGAGCAAATTTTGGTTTCTCCTATCCCATAGAGGCTCCATATGAAATTTGACTCCAATCGGCCCAACGGTTTCCGAGGAGAAGCAGTTCGAAAATTTTCACATTTTTCGCCTCTGCGAGGCTATACTAAATGGAATGTAATATTTCGCAAGTTCATTGGTTAGATCTCATTGATATTTATCAGTATGCCAAAAATTGTTTAAATATTCCAAGCGGTTAAGTCACTATCACCAATTTTCACAAACGGGTTACGGACGGACAGACAGACTGACAGAATGACCGAATGACAGAATGACACGGTGATTTTAAGGCACTCTTAGAAAATCAACCGACTTCAGTCGGTCGCTTTTTCTGCGGGTTGTGCAATATCATCAATTATCATCTGAATAATAGCCATTTTGGAGGTGTGAAAAAATGCACTATGTCGCACGGGTGTGTTATCGTAATGGGAAAATAATATATACCGGTGTGAACACCACTTTTCTCTATAAAAGTATAATGTATACTGCTGTGAACACCACTTTTCTCTATGTAAGGTATAATGTATACTGCTGTGAACACCACTTTTCTCTATTTAAAGTATAATGTATACTGTTGTGAACACCACTTTTCTCTATATAAAGTATAATGTATACTGCTGTGAACACCACTTTTCTCTATATAAAGTATAATGTATACTGCTGTGAACACCACTTTTCCCTATATAAAGTGAGTTTTGTAGGGCTGCTTATTAAAGGGAACTGTTTACCTCATGTCGAGCCGGTCATTGTTACCGTTTAATCGGAACATTTGTATGTGAAGAAACACCACTATAGCACTTAACATATAATATTTGAAATTATTATCTGATTTTCGTCTGAGATGTCTCTCTGACAAAACATTCTGTACTGTTACATGTATTTCTACTTCTAACATACATGTACAGAGTAGACGCATTCTTTTAACCCTTGTCCTGCTGAATATTCAAATATGCCACACCCACTGATGATTATCAACCAATCAGATTACTTGATGCAAATTATTGCAACAAATTCACAATCTGAATGACAAACAATGTAGATCCTGATCAGATGGCTTCTTCAGAAGCCATCTGATCTGGATCTACATTGTTTGAAAGGTAAGGTATATCTGGGCTCAGCAGGACAAGGGTTAAAGCTCAAACACTGAGGTTTTCCTGGTGATGGTTTTATATCTGCTTCAAACATCGATTGTAGGTGCTCATTAGAACTGCGTCAATGAAGAGGTTCTAATGAGTACCCACAATCCTGGTTTAAGAAGAGATATAAGAAGGATAAAGTTTGCATTGCAGACCCTATTTTTCTCTGAAAAAGGTGGGTTTAGGGGGGTGTCACGTTAATTACATAGGTTTGTTGACCTTGCTTGCTCTTTAAATTGAGATATTGTAAACCACAAGAATGATGCTGGATTACATAATTATAAAGCAGTTATGAGCTGCAACATTTAATCAGATTACCGGGTCATTCATACTAGGATTGTACTTTCTCATTCAGCATACATAACACAGCTGTGTTAATAACAGAATAATTATACTATTTATCAATGACCTACAATCTTCACCCTCCTCTTGCTGAATATTCAGTTTAGCCACACCCATTTCTGACTGTGAACTAATCAGATTACTTGATGTAATTTATTCCTAGAAATTCATAAATTGAATGTCAAACAGTGTAGATCCTGATCAGATGGCTTCTTCAGAAGCCATCTGATCTGGATCTACATTGTTTCCAAAGATATGGGTTGCTGTGAATAGCATGATATAAGAGTTAATTAGGCAGGAACTACATTTTGTGCGGAGGATTTGCAGTAGTCCTGAGGCATATCCAAAAGCGATAGCTACTATGCTTCTAAAATGAAACACTCAATAGATGGTGTGTGAGAAGGATCATCGAGCGACGACTACAGTCTGTGAATTCACAGACTAATCATTGATTGATCAAAACACGGACAGCACTGGTGGTTCGATTGATGGTACATGCTTCGTTTAACCATTAAATTCCTATACTATAAGCAAAACAAGATCCTACATGTAAAAGTCCCACAAAATTGGACGCAAAGTCTCCAAAATGACCTAAATAGTGAAGATAGGGACGGACCCCCCCCCCCCCCCCCCCACACACACACACACCTGATCAGACGCCGCGTTTAGGTCGATTAATTATCAGTTTACTCAAAGTTACTAACTACCGAAGCAAGGACGGTCCGACTCGCACCGATTTACTTGGGCAGCTTTAGATCCTCTGAGCAGTTTACCAGTACTTGTGTCCGCTCTGCGTGGAAGCATCATGCAGTCAATCCCCAATGGGCGGGGTCGCAAGATACGTGATGAAATTGCCCCACTCCAGCCAGGTGTAAATGGGTAGCAGTGGTGTAAAAGCCACTGCCTCTTTCGCGCGCGCGCGCGTGAAAACACCCGGAATGAGTCAATAAGCGTGAAGCGTTCATCGCAACCGAACTAAAATAAATTAGTATGAACTAAATATGACTAACGCCCGAAACGGGATTGAATGCGTGACCTCCTGATGAGTCAGACAACTGATGCACATGTTTGGGGCTTCTAGTTTTATAGTTCTTGAGAAATATTTTATAAAAATTAACATTTGCCTATATAGAGAGAAATAAGAATTTAAGAAACATATCAAAAAATACACCGAGAAACTGAGAAAGGCCATTGTCTGTTAAACGATACAAGCAAGCATATAATTTGCATACTCCTCGTCTAGCTTTTATGGTTGACGAAACACGGACGGACGGACGGACAGGCGGGCGGGCGGGCGGGTGGACAGACGGACGTACAGACAGACAATCAGACAGACAGAAGTACAGGCACACAGGCAGACGAAAGTACGGAGGGACAGATGTAAACCAATATACTCGCAATCAAGCGGGGGTATAATGAAACGGGGATGTTAACATTAACTGTGTGAATTGGATTTAATATCTCGTAATCATGTGTCAAAATATAAAGATACGAGTAATAAGTCGAAATTTCGAGATATTCAGTTGAAATTTCGAGTTAATAAATCGAAATTTCGAGATACTAAGTCGCAATATTTCGAGTTATTATGTCGAAATTTCGAGATAATAAGTCAAAATTTCTAGTTACTAAGTCGAACTTTTGAGATACTATGTCGAAATTTCGAGTTCATAAGTCGAAATTTCAAATACTAAGTCGAAGTTTCGAGTTATTATGTCAAAATTTCGAGATACTAAGTCGAAACGTCGAGTTATCAAGTCGAAATTTCGAGTTATTATATCGAAATTTTGAGATACTAAACATTACGCAAATACGCCTATACAAATACATTGCCACCTTTATCGCCGAAAAAATGAAAATTTTATGATGAAAAATGATATTTTTCTTATTTCTGCTCATAATAGATTATGGGCACTAGTTAGAACCGCCTCATCGAGGTGGTTCTAATGAGTACCCACAATCTATATTTTAGAGCACAAATATGAAAAAATAAGGTATACCCCTGGAAACCCAAGTTTTACCATAAAAGTGGGGTTCAAGGGGGTCAAAATTATATAGGCGTGTTTTCGTGATGCTAAATTTCGAGATACTAAGTCGAAATGTCGAGATACTAAGTCGAAATACTAAATCGAAATGTCGAGATACTAAGTAGAAATGTCGAGATGCCTATCAAAAGAAAAAAGTATACCTGGCCCTAATACTCTTCCGTAGTTTTCCCCTATGGCTATGCTGTTCTAAATTTCAAGATTAAGTGAAGTCATTTACAATGAAAAAGACTATTTATAACCATTCCCTGAATTCAAGACCCCTGCAGAATAGAAGTGAAGATATCGACCTCATTTTATAAAGAGAAAAGTGATTACAGGGGTATACATTATTATTATTATTATTTCTTTTTTTTTTTTTTTTTTTTTTTTGCTGAAAACATAGGCTGTGAGTATTTGTTAGAGCTACTTCAACGATGCGGTTCTAACGAGCACCCACAATTTATGTTTGAACACGTGATATCCTTGTTCAGCATGATGAGGTTTAAGAGCAGCCCCCGCCCCTACCCATATTTTGTAAAAAAAATAACAACAATGCTTTATGGTAACCTTCTAAGAGGTTTACCTGCGTGGAAGCACCATGCAGCCAAATCTACTTCTCCATGCAGCCCCCGCCCATAGGGGCTTGAAGAAATATATGGGCTGCATGATGTTTCGACGTAGAGCTGAATCCGGCCCGCACACGAGTATTGGTAAACCGCTTAGAGAATCTAAGCCTGCCCAGGCAAAACGGAGCGAGTAGGACCGTCCATGCTTATAAACCCTATTGGTTTCATTGGGCGACAGGGCTTGAGGTGTCATTTCATCTCAAAGTCGGGTAAAAGTCCCAAAACATTGGAAGCAACGTCTCCAAAATGACCTTTACAGTGTTGACGGGGACGTTAAACATAAAATCAATCAAACAAACAAACAAACAAACAAACATTCTCCAAGCGGCTCATGTCTCATCCTCTTTCTCTAGCTGGTCTGACAATAGCAGGCGTTACGAAAACATGCCTACACAATTACATTGTAACCTTTATCACCGAAAAAATGAAAATTTTAAGAAGAGAATTTGTGACATTTTTCTTATTTATACTGCAAAAACAGGTTGTGGGTTCTAACGAATACCCACAACCTATACTTTAGAGCAGAAATACGAAAAACAAGGTTTACCACTGTAAAACCCAGTTTTACAATATAAAGTGGGGTTTAGGGGATGTTCATTTCACGGACGTGTTCACGTGATGAGTGAAGGGGACCAATCAAAATTCAACGAGCCAAAACACACACAGAAATCTAATGGAACGTAAGCCTTATGACCAACACCCGGTAATGACGTTTCAATAATGTGTAGAGGAGGAGGGAATGAGAGGGGAGGGAGGTGGGCTGTTACAGGCTGTTATGTGTTGTTCATTGCATTTGTTTACTGTAAAAGAAAGTGTGATTTTTAATTACCTTGTGTACTTAAATGTTGATGAAGTAAACAAAGGTTTTGGAAAGGATATGGGCTTTGTGGTCATAATAAAAGAAAAAAATGTATTTAGTCATGTGTACGAACGGAATAGTTTTTTCCCCCTGAAATATGAGCAAACATTAGATTGCATGTTTTCCAAAAACGTTTTATCATTCATTTCTTTTCTGGGTTTATTTGTCAAGCTAATACTAATCAAACTGTGAATAAAATGGCATTTTAAAGATAACATTGTCCCTGATACAATGACTTTGGCGAAAGGTAAAGAATAAACCAACGCATTAAAGAATAAGGAAGTGATGAACGATTGATATAGAAACTGTATACAGAGGTACATGTATCAAGCAGTGTCATAATGTCAATAAATATTTTCCATTTATCATATTTAGTGGATAACGCCATGCCAGAAAAATCGTACGACCACAAGTCCAGATGACTTTTCTCGAGGTACTTCGGCTTTCGCTTACCTCTTATAAACGATCAGCTCGATATGAGTATAAAAATCTTGAAAGGGCCGTAAACCCACGTTAGAAGTAAGAAGTTAGAAATAAGAAATCACCAGCACTCCCCCCCCCCCCTCCACAAACACACACGCACATGCCAATCTGAGACGCCAAGTTCGGCAACGGAAGTCAAGATGGCTTTTTTTCGGGAACTTCGGCTTTCGCCTACCTTGATTAACGATCGGTTCGATATGATTGTAAAAATCTTGAAAGGGCCGTAAAATCAAAAAAAAAAAAAAAAAAAAAAAGAAAAACAAACGTTCAACAATTCAACATGGAAGTTAGAAGTTAGAAATTAGAAGTTAGAAGTTAGAAGTAAGAAGTTAGGAGTTAAAAGTTAGAAGTAAGAAATGGTCGTATTTAAACAATATAATATGTCATATTTCTTGTGTTTTTTTTTTCACTCTGAAAAACTCGGTATGGTGGAATTTAAAATAATAAAATTAAAATGGAACAGAAAACAAACATATTTTTTTGCCGTTTAAACGACACATTTCTTGTTTTCTGTTCCACTCTGAATTTCAAACAATAAAATTAGAATGGAACATAAAGCGAAAATATGTCGTTTAAACGACATATTTTAGCTCATGCCGTGGCCTTTTGTCCGAGTGAGTGAGTGTTTTAGTTTTACGTCCCACCAACAGCTAAGGTCATACGGAGACGGGGCCTCGGATACTGCGACCCCTGATTTACAAGGCGAATAGCGTAACCACTACACCATGGAGACTTCTAAGGCCTTTTGTCCGTCGTCCCTCGATAACTTTACACATTTTTGACATCTCCTCCCGAACCGGAAGTCAGATTAAGCTGATACCTGGTGGGAGGCATCCTGGTGACATGGAGATTCAGATTTGCTCAAATGGTTCCGTTCGGATTTCCAAGATCATCACGAAAACGTGCCTATATAATTCTGACCCCCTTGAACCCCAAGTTTATATAGTAAAACTGGGGTTTACAGTGGTAAACCTTATTTTTCTTATTTCTGCTCAAAAATATAGATTGTGGGTCCTCGTTAGAACCGCCTCGATGAGGCGGTTCTGACGAGAGCCCTCAATCTATATTTTGAGCAGAAATAAGAAAACTATCACAATTTTTCACTTAAAAATATTCATTTTTTCGGCGATAAAGGTGGCAATGTATTTGTATAGGCGTGTTTGCGTAATGATGGTCGTGACGGCTATCTTGGAATTTTTCAAACGGCATCTCCTCCCAAACCAAAGATCGCATTGAGCTGAAACTTCATGGGAGGCATCGGGATGACATGGAGATTCAGCAGATTCGCTGAAGTTGTTTCGATCCGATATCCAAGATAGCCGCCATGGCGGTCCTTCCAAACCACTGAAACTTGATCGGAGGCATGGGGTTGACATGGAGATTCAGATTAGCTCAAATCGTTTCGTTCCAATATCAAGGTTGGCCGCCATGGGGATTAATAGCCGCTAAAACCGTTCCGTTTTCAACGATAGCCGCATCTTATCCCGAACCGAAATGCGGCATCGAGATAACATGGAGATTCAAATTTGCTAAAATCGATTCGTTCCGATTTCCAAGATGGCCGCCATTGTCATCTTCAAACGATATCTCCTCCTGAACGAAAGATCGAATTGAGCTGAAGTGTGACGGGAGGCATGGGATGTCATGGAGATTGAGAACTGCTTAAGTCATTCCTTTCCACCGTACAAGATGGCCACCATGGCGGCCATCTTTAAATTCTTTAAAGTCCATCTCCTCCCGTGTCCACAGTCGGATTGAGCTGAAAATTGATGAGCCTCATTAGGGTAACGAGGAGAATCAGAATTGCTAAAACCGATCCGTTCGGATGTCCAAGATGGCTGCAGCCATCTTGAAATTCATTCCTCAAACAACATCTCCTCGATGGGAGGCATTTGGGCAAAATGGAGAGTCAGAAATACAAAACTCTTCCGTTTCCGTTATCCAAGATGGTTGCCATGGTAGCGGCCCCGCCCATCGGGGCATGAAGAAATAGATAGACTGCATGATGCTTCCACGCAGAGCTGAAACTGATCGCACACGAGTACTGAAAAAAAAACGCTTAGAGGATCTTAGCCTACCTAGGCAAAGTGGTGTGAGTCTAACCGTCCATGCTTGTAAAACTTATTGGTTTCATTGGGCGACAGGGCTTGAGATGTCATTTCATCTCAATGTCGGGTAAAAGTCCCGCAAAATTTGAAGCAGTGTTGACGGGGACGTTAAACCTCAAATCAAACAAACAAAAAAAAAAGACTGCCATGGTGGCCATCTTGAAAATCTTCAAACCACATCTGCTCTCGTATTTTAAGTCCAAATTGAGCTTAAATTGGGTTGGAGGCATTGGGGATGACATGGTAATTCAGACTGGGTAGAACCACTCTGTTCTGATATCAAGATTGCCGCATACACGGTGGTCATATTGAAAATCTTCAAACATCTGCTACCATTGTGTTGAAATTTGGTGGGAGGCATTTGGGTGACATGGAGATTCGGTATTGCTGAAATCATTGCGTTCCGATATCCAAGATGGCGGTCAACTTGAAATTCTTCAAAGCACATGTACACCCTCAAATTTGCCTCCTGAATCCTAAGTCGGAATGAGCTGTTCAGAAACTTAATCAGAGGCATCAGGGCATCATACAGAATCATAATTGTTAAAGTCAATGTGGTCTGATAGCCAGGATGGCCAACAATACACAAGGTGATATACCCAGCAGGCACACGTCGCTACGGCAACGTCAAATTAACGTCGGTGCAACGTCATGACGCGGTGCAACGTCATCGACGTAGATGTGACGTTGCATAAAGGTCATGACGTTGTACCGACGTTGATGTGACGTCAGAATTACGTCATGTGCCTGCTGGGATACGATCGGGCTCCTCCAGGGGAGCGATGTCTGGCCCAGTTGGGCCTCTAGCTTTTTAGTTCATGATAAAATGTTTATATTCTATATGTTTTGTTTCCAATTTTCTAGAATCTATTTTCGACAAATCTTAAGGGGAATAGGAACACCTAGCACATTATTACGCCATTTTTCAAAGGGAGACAACTTTCGGAACTTTCTATTCGTTTCTCCCTTCCCCTCCCCCATAGGGCTCCGTCTCACTGAAAAAAGGGTCTACCTTAAAGGAAGGAATTTGCTCCTCAAAAACACTTTTGACGGAAGTGCCTCCCCTGAAGGTGTACCCATTCCCATTAAACTGGTTCATTTATTGTGTGTGGATAAGTAATCATTACCTTAAGATGACAATGCCAAATCTTGCAACACATAAAACTTATCTAAAAATTGGTTTTCTTATCGGATCATATAACAGTTTAAATAATGTGAAAAAGCGGGTATTTCCCGCGTGTATTCAATAGTCTAAATTTAGAATAAAATGGCAATCGGCTATTTTTTTTTTTATTTATTTATTTATTTATCTTTTTAGGTTTAACATCCGTAAGATCATTTTGAAGACGTCGCTTCCAACTTTGTGGGACTTTTACCCGACAGTGAGATGAAATGACATCTCAAGTCCTGTCGCCCAATGAAACCAATAGGGTTTACATTCATGGACGGTCCGACCCAATACACCATACAGTTTACCAGTACTCACACGTATTCGGCAGCCTAATCAATTTTTGCAAGCCACGATGGGCAGGGGCCCATCATTCGGATAGACGGAATGCATATTATAGTGAAAGGGGTCAGATTATATACCTGAAACACTATACAGGGACTATACAATTAAGGATCCTTTGTTCACATCACGTTAAAAGAGTCCATGTAGCCGGCCTCGGTAGCTCAGTCGGATGCGCGTCTGACTAGTGATCATGAGGACGCGGGTTCGATACCTTCCGGGTTCGCCAGCATTCTTTCAAGGAGATTGATCATGGAATTTCTATGGGTCATTCTCTCCCTTCCGCTGATTCAAGAAGGGCAGTTGTCAGTTTCTGGCGAAAGAATGTGCACTGTACTGGTTAACCGCTTATGCACCAGTCATTTGTAATCACTGCCCCCCCCCCCCCCCACACACACACACACACCTACGGGGATAGCGGGGACAATGACTTTTCACTTTTCACAGTCCTGCTAGAAGCCCTGCACTGCGGGGGACCTCCAGAAGGTCACAGCCCCGATGTTTATAATAGTTCATTCCACTGGGGGTATATTTGCATAATATCAAAACCCCCGCATAAACCCGGTACTGCGGGGGAACACAGAGGGTAACTACTCTGCACATTAGCCCCGCTATCCCCCCGCCTATCCCCGTAAAATAGGGTTGACTGGGACGTTAAACTCCAATAGAAACAAACAAAAGAGTCCTTATAATTAACACCCATGTAAACACCACTTTATATAGAGAAAACTGGGGCTTAGAGGAGTATACATCATTTTTCTTGTTTCTCCTCCAATACATAGGTTGTGGGTACGCGTTAGAACCGCCTCGACCCCATCAAGCTATGTTTGAACATGAATATGAATAATATCACAAATTTTCATCAGAAAATTGGCCTTTTTAGTGGTATGAATTAATGCACTATGTCGCACGGATGTGTTATCGTAGCATTAGGAAAACATGCCCGTATGAAATAATGGCGTCCAACATGGTGTAAGAAAATGATAAATATTAGGTAAAAATGATAACATCTTTATTATTTCTGCTTTCAACCTAGATTGTGGGTGCTCGTTAGAACCGCCTCAATGAGGCGGTTCTAACGAGTACCCACAATCTTTGTTTTTGAGCAAAAAATAAGGCAGATAATTTATACCCCCGTATATCCCACTTTTCTCTATATAAAGTGGGGTTTAAGGGGGTCTTCGTTTCACGGACTTGTTATCGTGATTTGCAGGGTAAGGGCACTTCAAGTTACTGAAGGTCAGTCATTGCACCTGTTCTTGAGCCATAATGGGGATGACTTTTCAAGCACTGAGAGTACAGGTTCGTTTATTTGTTTGTTTGATTTGAGGTTTAACGTCCCCGTCAACACTGTAAAGGTCATTTTGGAGACGTTGCTTCCAATTTTGTGGGACTTTTACCCGACATTGAGATGAAATGACATCTCAAGCCCTGCCGCCCAATGAAACCAATAGGGTTTATTAGCTGGAAGGGCCGACTCGCACCGCTTTGCCTGGGCAGGCTTAGATCCTCTAAGCGGTTACCAGTACTCGTGTGCGGGTCGGTTTCAGCTCTGCGTGGAAGCATCATGCACCCCATATATTTCTACAAGCCCCAATGGGCGGGGGCCGAGAGAGGTTCGTTTAATCCTTATATTCCAGTGTTTAAGCAAAACGTGTAGACCCTGTTCAGACGCCGCATTCTGTTTCGTCTGGTCTTGATCTACACCGTTTTTTTTAAATAGCACAACTTACATACAGTAAAATTCTTATATAAGACCACAAAAGTTTGGGACAGTTCAAAGGTGATCTTTTAGACAACTTTTGAACAGTCCCAAAGGTGGTCCCTGACCAGAGGATATTGTGTGCAGAAAGCACACAGAAAGAATAACTGCACCCTTATAAATAAGCTTAGCCATAATTGTAGGCGGTCGTAATAGCAGAATTATATTCTATCCCGAAAATGATTCCTTCATGGGTATTTTTATATTTGTGATTTCTGCAATTTGAATGCCCCACATCCCCACTTTCCGCCCCCCCCCCACCCCCCCCCCCCCCCAAAAAAAAAAAAAAAAAAAAAAAAAAAAAAAAAGGAAACAGAAAATAGATAATAGTCGGTTTCACAGATATAGGTATTATTGGAAAGGTTCCAGTGGATTTTGAATCATTTTCGCCTCAGTGCCGACTTCTCTCTTCAATTTGCTAATCGCAATCATAGATGACCGGATGGAACAATGTGAAACAGTATACTCCATTTTCAGCTCACCTGAGCACGAAGTGCTCATGGTGAGGTATTGTGATCAGTGAATGTCCGTCTTTCGTCGTGCGTCGTCCGGCGTCAACAATTTGATTTAATGCGAACTCCCCCTAAACCCTTGAGTCAATTTGATTCAAGCTTCACAGGAATGTTGCCTGGGTGGCTCCCTACCAAAATAGCTAAAATCGTTTCGCTCCGATGAACAAGATGGCCGCCAGAGCTAAAATAGAAAAATCTTTAAACGCGAACTCTTACTGTACCCTTGGGCCAATTTCATTCAAACTTCACAGACCTCAACCACACATGCGCATATAAAGTCAACCAACTGTACTTTATTGCTTGTAACAGTTAGCATTACTTGCTGAGATTGGAGAGGGATGTTGAGTTACAGCTGGAGCTTTGGTCGTATCTGCTGTCCTGCGCGAAAAGTTCTGGCGATGCTCTTTATGCTTAAGTCAAAGTATCGGTCGAAGAACAAGTAAACATCAGCATCTGATAGATTGTTCAGAATATAACCACAGAAATGGTTCACAAAGTCTTGTACGGTTCCATGCGTAGGCCAGTGGATCGTCCAAACAATAGCACAGTCATCTATAACGATTGCATTTGGCTTTAGTGTAGTGCGTGCGGATTTCTCAACATGCAATTTTCGTTTCAAAACAGACTTTGTTATCGTGATTCCCATTTCCCCACTGTCTTCGAACATTGAAGTAGGAATAGGAGCCAACTCGTGATTAAATACACTAGCCAGATCAAATTCTCTTGAAGTCAATGCTCCCATAACTCTTGAATAAATAAGCTGTGTGTCAAAAATCTTTCCTGCTCCGACCTTAACTGTTTTCTTACTGTCTGCCATAAAAACAACCTTTGACGTCAGCGTATTATAGAAACAATCTGGCCAGCCTTTTTCAAAGTCTTCCATCCTCATTACACCGTGCGATAAAGCCTGATCAAGATTAGCCGAAGGTGTGCTTATTCTGCCACTGTCTATATTTACAAAGCCTCGGGGATGCCCTTCCATACACAGAGGATCGATACAGATTTTAAGCTTTTATCTGATCTTTTCTTTGTCCTTTGCATCATTTCTTCCTTGTGAACCAAAACTGATCTGTCTGAACCTAGAGTCCATCGTTTCATAGCTGACTCATTAAGAGTAATGCCTATCAACCCCCAGCCCTGGTCCATGCCCGTAACGCATAAATGTGGTTTCAATGAACATGTCGGACCACAGTCCATTCCACAACCCTGACTGGTGATGCATCACGTGTTTACCTTTAAGGAACCTATCTCCATCGATCTTAAATAATACAGGCCATGCCTAGCATAATTCATATGCCCAGCTGCAAAGAAATATGGCATCACTTCATTTACGGCACAAAGATGCAATGGCCAATCAGCCTCTCTCTCTCTCTCTCTCTCTCTCTCTCTCTCTCTCTCTCTCTCTCTCTCTCTCTCTCTCTCTGCCCTGCTCTTACAAGCATCGTCATAATCAACACTGGTCTTATTGGGCAGGTTACCCACGCTTCAGTAGTGTCGTTCTTAGAAGCCTTGTCTTCCAACATATCAATCAGACCATTCATATCTTCAATTCCGTAAAATTTGCCACGTAACAATTTTTCGGTAATAAGTCGGAGAGCCCTCACATTTTGTGGAAAGTTTTTACCAGACAGCATGCGAGGGACGCCACTGAAAGCAACTTTCAAGATTTCTTCAAGACCACTATTTGCCATTAATGTCCCAACGCAGCCAATAAAGCTTATAAGCATATGCATCCCACCAAGTCTAGGAACAAAATGAGAAAAGTGTCCTGGTTTGCCCACATTACATTGACCATGGCATGATAAAGTTGTTGGTCTGCCGTGAAAAGTCTGGCCAATTTCGTTGGTGAGTTTCTGCGCTTGTACCATAGCGGTCATCATTGTGTCAGGATCTGATTGTGTCATGTCAAGAAGTGGTGTGTACATAACTTTAGAAGCTGGTTGTATGCTATGGCCTTGCTCGCGAGCCAGCTTTGTATTGAAACCACCCAACTCTGGACATGCATTTTCACTAGTGACATTTTGCATAAATGCCAAATCTTCTATTGGTTAGGTTTTGTTGTGCTAACACTTTCGGTGGCAAAATATTATGTTTGGCTTCTATGTCCGGCATATTTGGCTTATTTGGGCCATTATAATACTCTATGCCAATGTCTGAAGAACAGTTGACTGCGCTTCATCTTTCTTGGTTCGAGGAATGGTTTCTGTAACATCTGCTCTTTGTATAGGGTAAAAATATCTACAGAAGTCCAAACCAAACCCGATCTTTGTCAGATTTGAATTGATTTATTACGGCGTCAAAGGCTATGTCGTTTCTCTCTGTGTCAGTAGAAACCTTCTTTGACTTATCAGCCCGATTTCTCGTGAAAGATTTTCAACAATCGTCATGATAACGAGCATCGGCTGTATGAAGGTCGCTAACGGCAGACTGAACATGTACTTGAACATGCGTTGACCACTCATCGTTGCGTTCTTTACATATTCGTAACACCATTTCCTTGAATGACTCCTGTCTTTCGTCTCGATCCGCTGTTCTACACAAGAAAGCGGGACGCCAACGAGATGGCTTCTTTTTATCTTTGTCAAGCACACAAATGTCTCCACAGAACAAGTAATGCTCTTTAAAGTTGAATTGTGTCACCTCTGACCTTCTTACACGTTTTATAGGGGACGGTCCTGTCATACAGTAGGGGATATCGGTCCCATGACGCTTTAAGTGGCGTTTTGTGTGCGCAATGGATGTATAGGTCGAAACACAGGTAAGATGACACGAGATAGTCAACTCAGAGTTTTCGTCCAATTGTGTTTGAAGCTCATTGTGAAGACTATCTGACCGTAGTTTACTCGAGTCAGTTACCTTCCTGATACGTTCTTGGCCAGCAACTGACAGATTCGAGTCTGAGCTTCCACATTTGAAATAACACTCTGCCATTTGTACAATTGAAAGGAAATAACACGGCTAATACAAGGCGAAAATTCTAAATCAATCAAACCACCAAAAGTGATAATATTAATAATACAATAAAACAAAACTGCCTGCTTTGGCAAGGGTAATGCAATATAGAACTGAAACACACACACACACACACACACACACACACACACACACACACACACAAATTCAACTATTTTCGATTGATTCGTTATGAAACAAGGTGACTGAAAAATTGTATGATTCTTAATGACATGACTCCTCAAAATGTGATTTATATTTTTATAAAACTAATGGATGAAACATGAAGCAATAAAAAGAAAAAGGTACACGATCATGTCTCCATGATAGTTATCATATACATGTATAAGTAACTGTTAAACAAACGGCCAAATTGCATGCATTAGTTTGTTCTCAACCCATTCATCAGGTGACAAAGTAAA
This sequence comes from Lucinisca nassula, assembly GCA_963580285.1. NCBI lineage: Eukaryota > Metazoa > Mollusca > Bivalvia > Lucinida > Lucinidae > Lucinisca > Lucinisca nassula. Next base: position 60,956,795 of record OY757014.1, read on the forward strand.
TATTTTTCATTACTGTATAATATATTGGGACTCTATGGCAGTCCAGATATACTGGGGTTTTGTGAAACTTTCTTAACTCCTACTACTGATGACACTCAATTACGTATTGATGGCTATGATTGTGTCCGTAAGGATAGGATGGAAACTCAGAACAAGACAGGAGGTGGCTTGATTCTCTACTTCAGAAATTCTCTAAAAGTTGAGCGAAAACCTGAATATGAAATTTCTAAACTCGAAACTATTTGGGTAGAAATCAAGGTACCGAATACAAAGCCATTTCTTGTCTGTTCCGTTTATCGTCCACCAAATGCTCACAGTGATTGGATAGATCTATTTGAGGCAGAGCTCTCCATAGCACAGGCGACTGGTCTGGAATGCATTCTGATGGGGGATTTCAACATCGATCTTAACCCATGTACAAATAACAAATGGTTAAATGTAGTACAACTTTTCGACCTATCACAACTTGTTCAAGAGCCAACTCGTGTTACTCAATCTAGCGCTACATTAATAGATCATGTATACACGACCCATCCTGAAAATATATCAAGCAGCTTTGTATCCAGTCTCTCAGTCAGCGACCACTTTCCTGTTTGTTTTTCCCGAAAAATAAATAACAGAATATCGAAAGACAAACATATAACGAATACCTATCGATGCTTTAAAACTTTTAATGAGAGTAGCTTCCTTGCTGAACTCGCAACGGAGTTAGAAATGTTTGTACTCAATGAAGAATCAGTTGACGATGATCTGATGAAGTGGTCCCTTCTAATCGTAAAACATTTGAATAAACACGCTCCCATGAAAAGTAAGCGTGTCAAAACTAAACGATTGCCAGAATGGTTTAACAATGACATAGTTCAAATGGCAAAAAAAAAAAAAAACAAAAAAAACGAGACAATTGTAAAAGGCTAAAACAATGGGCCGACTATAAGATTTTCCGAAATAAAACTCGACAGTTAATCAGAGCTGCGAAACGCAAATATTTCTCGGATAGAGTTTGAACTCTAAACACACAAAACATATTTGGGCACACTTAAGAACTGTAAATGGAGACCCTAAGACCTCGTGTAAACTATTACCTGAAGAATTAAATATCGATAATGAACGTGTTACAAACTCTGAAGATGTAGCTCGAAAATTAAATGCATATTTCACATCAATAGCGGACATCTTAAATACCAATGATACCCATACGACCACTTTAAACACCGACAAACTAAACAACTTTGTAGGTAGTAAGATCCCCAGTGATACGTTCTTTAATATCCCTCTCATCACACCGGAACGAGTACCAAATTATATAAATAAGCTGGACTCTTCTAAAGCAACAGGCCTAGATGGTCTAGGACCCAGGACAATAAAAATGGCAGCCCTTATAATTTCTCCCTCTATTTCAATGATCATCAATAAAAGCATAAAAACTGGAATATTTCCCTTTCAGCTGAAACAAGCTAAAGTGCGGCCGATTTACAAAGGCGGAACAAAATCAGATCCGTCAAATTATAGACCAATTTCCATCTTACCTACGGTGTCAAAAATATTTGAAAAAAAAAAAAAACACACACACACACATTAATAAGCACCTAATGGGATATCTAAACAAATACAAATTGCGTCACCAGAGCCAGTCTTGCTTCCGTCATAAGCACAGCTGCCAAACTGCGTTAATCTAGTTAATTGACAGTTGGGCTGAAAGTATTGACAGAGGAGATATGATTTGTTCTTTGTTCCTTGACTTCCGTAAAGCGTTTGATCTGGTTGATCACTCCATTTTTCTCAAGAAACTTTCCATATATAAATTTAACTCTTCCACTCTCAAGTGGTTTAATTCCTACCTTAGTAATCGTCAGCAAGCCATTAAATTTGACAATGGACTGACAGACTTTAGTCGTGTACACGCAGGTGTCCCACAAGGGCCCATTCTTGGCCCTACATTATTTCTTATTTTTATAAATGATTTACCACTTTGTTTTGAACATTGCTCTGCCGATCTTTATGCTGATGAAACTACTATCCACACTAGAGGAAGTACCGTAGACAACATCGAAAATAATTTAGTATGTGACTTAATAAATGCGGTTGAATGGAGCAAACCAAAAATGCAACTACACTTCGGCAAAATCACCTGCATGTTAACGGGAACAAGGCAAAGACTTAATTTGTCCCGTAAATTAAACATCCAGATTGATAATATTCACATCCAGAGTGTAGCTTAGCAAAAACTCCTTGGCATCTATATTGATGAAAATTTGGCATGGTCATCTCACATTGACCATATATGTTCGCACATAGCCTCGCTTCTACGACATCTATCTGAATATGTTTCTGTGGAGGTTCAGAAGATTTTCTATCAGGGCTACATCCTTCCCTTCATTGATTATGGCTCTGTGACCTAGGGTTCAGCATCATCATGGAACATTGAACGATTGACAAAACTGCAAAAGCGTGCAGCTCGGATAATATTACGTGCAGATTTTAATACACCTTCTGTACAGATGTTCAAGGAACTCGATTGGTCATCGGTACCAGACAGAATTAAATACAATACAGCGGTACTTACATACAGGGCACTAAATAATCTCACTCCGGAATACATATCTAAGCTACTTAAACCAGTGTCAGAAGTACACTCTCTTAACTTACGATCTTCGGACAACGGTTCCTTGTATGTACCAAAATCACGCACATCTATATACAATGGCTCATTTTCTTGTTCGGCTCCTAGGCTATGGAATGCTCTTCCTCGGTCTGTTAGAGACGCTGCTTCCCTAAATAGCTTTAAAAAATCTTAAAACCACGTAATATTTAAATGATTTTACTGACATATAAAGTATTGTAATTCTTTTATCTAGGACTGGTATTTTAGAGGTCTTTTTAGCAGACAGGCTTTCTGCTGCTGTACCTGGCGTAACTCGTGCTTGATGCGATTGTGTGAGCAGGGGTCTGCTGTTTGGACATTGGTTTCCGGCACTCGATCCCTGCCTGCTCCGCCGTGCATCCAAATTAGCATGGTTTGTGCACGGAACAGCTGCTGGGATGTCTGTTATTATAAGCCTGAAGTAGGACTTTTATATGTTCAGTGTTGATTTTGTAACTCTCTGAAATTGTTCCACGTGGTTTCGTGGCATTTTTTATTCTTATGTTTACAACATGCATTTTAATTAATTTTGCTACCTGCATTTTAATTAACTTTGCTTTCGTTTTACCATAGACGTTTTATACGCTCGCATAACATATATTAAGTGCAGAATTTTTAATTAGGATGGATGATCATTTTAACACGAGTATTCATGTTCAATCCTATTTATATTTTTGTACTTTTGATTTGTCTTAAGATGTTTTATAGCGCATCTTATTTATTTTTAGACTATGTAAGTTTGTAAATAGTTGTTTTATAGAGGGCCGCAAGGTAAAATAGCTTTACAGCTAATTGTTTCACCCTCTCAAAACATTATGTAAATAAATGAATAAATTAACATGAATTTCAACATGAAAGAATATTTATTGGCTCTACAAACGCGCAATTCCATGGATTTTTCACTATTTCCGCCATTTTGTCCGCCATTTTGAATATTTCAAAATATTCAATGATGCCAGGATGGCATCACTCGGTTTCTTCATCCGGAAGGTATCAAGAAGTGAAAACAACAACAATAAACATGGATTTCAACTTGAAAGAACATTTATTGGCTCTACAAACACGTAATTTCATTGATTTTACACTATAATTTCCGCCATTTTGTCCGCCATCTTGAATGATTCAAAATGCTCAATGATGCGAGGATCGGTTTCTGCATTCGGAAGGTATCAAGAAATGAACTTAACAACAATAAACATGAATTTCAACATGAAATACTATTTATTGGCTCTACAATCACGTAATTTCATGGATTTTATAATATAATGTCCGCCATTTTCTCCGCCATCTTGAATATTTCAAAATGCCAAATGATGCCAGGATGGCAACACTCGGTTTCTTCATCCGGAAGGTATCAAGAAGTGCAAACAACAATAATGAACATGAATTTCAACATGAAAGAATATTTATTGGCCCTACAAACACGTAATTTCATGGATTTTACATTATTTCTGCAATTTTGTCCGCCATCTTGAATACTTCAAAATGCTCAATGATGGCATCACTCGGTTACTTCATCCGGAAGGTGTCAAGAAGTGAAAACAACAATAAAATTTTATGCGGCACAAACTTCCGGGTCACAGGCCAAATCGAGGTTTGGCAACTGGACTGCACTGGAATTCCATTGGTCACACAGGCTAAATTTATTTTAGTTTAAGAAAAGGGTAGTTATTACAAAACAAAACAAAGTACTCAGTTCAATCATACGGAGCGGTATTAAACTTTCATGTACTGTAGTGAATAGGCTGGACTATTTCAAATTTTATTTTACCATATTCAGAAATATTTTGGCGCGATTGGTGAATTCTTCAGCAATTTTCCACTTTTAAGAAGTATCAAAGAATATGCCTTTACCGTGACAATTTCTTCATGATTATGAAAAATTTATCCGTTGTGGAAGATTGCAGTAGCAATTTATATTTTATGTGACTTTTTTTATAAAAATTAGAGACGAAAAAAATATAAACAAATTTAACATTAAGTTAATAAAAAAAATCGGAATATTATTCTTTGCTAGCTCTCCGCCCAGCAAATGTGTCTGAACAGAATTGATGTCAAAGACATTGTCCTCCATCAAACCCAACAGTTTACTTGAAGAAATTCTGGTGAGCTATGGGTCGTGCAATAACTCCGGGCTGTGCAATTGTTTGGCGGCTTTAAAGTTACATGTATCCTCTGTAATCAGTTTTTGAAAAATTTGCCTCGGCGAGGTTTTCAATCTTGCATTAGACATTCTCCTTCGTTACGTATTGGTGATATTTATCTCCATGCGAACAATTATTAAAATTTTCCAGCGGTTTACAAATAATACCTCCATAATCATTTTTTTTAATTGCCTCGGCGAGACTATTTATAAGCTATCTGGCTAGATCTTGTCAATATACATTTGCATGCCAAAAATTATCAAAATATTCCTGCCGGTTTGAAAGTTTTACGCCCGTGTCAGTTGGTGAAAATTTTGCATTGCCGATGCTATTTATAAAGAAATTGGGCATTAAAGAATCTCATTGGTTAGATCTTTTCGTTATCTATCTGCAGGCCAAAAGTTGTCAAAATATTCCAAGCAGATTAGAATTTACACTCCGAAATAATTTTTCAAATATTTTGCCTCGGCGAGGCCATTTGTAAGGTAATCTGGCATGAGGCAATTTTGTGGGTTTGGGATTGTCAATATCAACCAGTATGCCGAAAATGATCAAAATATTCCAAGCGGTTTAGATGTTATACCCTGTAATCATTTTTTTAAATTATTTTGCCTCGGCAAGGCCATTCATAAAGTTATCTGACATAAAACAATCTCATGGGTTAGGTATTATCATTATCAACCTGTATTCCAAAAATAATCGGAATATTCGGAGAAGTTTAGACAGTATACCCTAGTATCATCTTTTAAAATATAAATATTGCCTCGGCGAGGACATTTATGAAGTGATCTGACATACGGCAATTTCTTGGGTTAGCAATATGAATCCGTATCTGCCAAAAATGATCGGAATAATCGAAGATGTTTAGACATTATAGTCCGTTATCATTTTCTACATAGAGGCCATTTATGAAGTGATCTGTCATAAGGTAATTTCTTGTCTTAGTTATTGTCATTATCAATCTGTATGCCAAAAATGATCGGAATATTCGAAGAGGTTTAGACCTTATACTCCGCTATCATTTTCTAAATATATATTGCCTCGGCGAGGACATTTCTGAAGTGATCTGGCATAAGGCAATTTCTTGGGTTAGGCATTGTCAATACCAAACCGAATGCCAAAACTGATCTAAATATTCCAAGCGGTTTAGACATTATACTCCGTTATCAGATTTTTATATTTTGCCTCGGCGAGGCCATTTATAAAGGAATCTGGCATATGGCAATATCATGGGCTAGGTACTGTCAATATTAATCCGTATGCCAAAAAAGATCAAATATTCCAAGCGGCTCTAAAGTTACAGCGATTGTCACAAACTGACTACGGACGGACGGACGCACGGAGGGAAGGACTCACAGGGTGATTATATTGCACACCCTACGGGTCGTGCAAAATAAATCTATACTAAGACCACCTTTTGAGTCTTCAAGACAGCTTTTGAGCAGTCCCAAAGATGATCATATACCGAAGAACAACGGTTATAGATTAAAAGTATTTGAAAGAAGAATAAGTCTCAAATTATCTGGTCTTAACGGCGTAATTTCACTGTGTTATGACATGTATTTTCAGAACCGTATGATGAGACTCCGATACAGTGAAAATGGCAGAATCGGGAGCGTCAAGACAATCAACAACCAACAGAAGATACAAGTATGACGTAAAGATCTGCTGTCATTGTCAGGTCATTCCTCCGGGATTTCTTTTTCAGTTTCAAAACAGAGTTGTTGAACATGTGTCAGGCGCTTTCTCCGTCAGTGACTTCAATTCATTGTTTGAAGACTCAGTTTCTGTTTTGTATTTTCTTTGTCAGCATAATGTTGACAGCATTTGGAGTAACCGGCAACAGTGTGACATAACCTTATCTCGCCGCCTGATTCTGTGCACAACTGACGTCAATATTTCTTTACAAAACAAAACCGTAGAGCATATTCAAAATGAATCACGTGAACTGAGCAGCAACACTGAAAGTACTCTTCTCCGTAAAATACATTTCGTGTTGAATGATTCAAATTTATACGATGATACAGGTTCATCTGTAGCTGCAGAACGATCGTTATCCGACATTAATGTTGACGAGCTTGCACAGTATGAACCTCACTCTAATGAGCATACAACACCCAAAGTCCGCCACTCCGATCAGGATGAACACCTCTACGAGCCACTAAACCACGAAAACTGTTCAAAAGCATCCAACCAGTTTATTGAAGCAACAACGTTGAAACCAAACAAGAATGGAATTCAGATTTGGGACAGCTTTTGTTTACCGACAGGTACTAAGCAGGTTTTTATGCCCCCAACTTCGAAGAAGTTGGGGGGGGGGCATATTGGTTTTGCCCTGTTCGTCCGTCCGTCCTTCCGTCCCTCCGTCCGTTCCGCCTTTTTACTGCATAGCATAACTTAAGAACCATGGGTGCTAGGTTTTTGAAATTTCATATATGGATTCCTTATGAAAAATAATTGACCAGGTTTGTTTTTCTCGTCGGGATTATGCCCATTTCTTGTGTTATGCCCCTTTGCAAAAAAGTACTGTGAAATCTCGTAAGCAAGATATCTCAAAATCTGATCGAGCTTTTGCCCTGAAACTTTACCGTCTGGTTTGGGATAATGAGTAGATGAACTGATTAACTTTTGAAAAAAATCCGAATTTGTTTTTCTTTTTTCTTGAGTTATGGCCCTTTGAATTTGTTTTTTTTTTTTTTTTTTTTTGCGTTTTAAGCTTGTAAGCAAGATAACTAAAAAAACTGTTTGAGCTATGGCCCTGAAACATTACAGAAAGGTTGGGGATGATGAGAAGATGAACTGAATGACTTTTAACAAAAATCCATTTTTTTTTATGCGCCTTTGAAATTTTGCGCGTTTTAAGCTTGTAAGCAAGATATCTCAAAAACTGTTTGAGCTATTGCCCTGAAACTTTACAGGCTGATTCAGGATTATGAGTAGATGAACTGATTAACTTTTGAAACAAAATCCGAAGGATTATGCCCCTGTCTTGAGTTATGCCCCTTTTCAAAAAATACTTTGAAATCTTGTAAGCATGATATCTAAACAACTGTTCGAGCTTTTGCCCTGAAACTTTACAGACTGGTTTGGGATGATGAGTAGATGAACTGATTAACTTTTGAGAAAAATCCGAAATTTTTTTCTTGAGTTATGGCCCTTTGAATTGTTTTGCGTTTTAAGCTTGTAAGCAAGATAACTAAAAGACTGTTTGAGCTATTGCCCTGAAACTTTACAGAAAGGTTGGGGATGATGAGAAGATGAACTGAGTAACTTTTGACAAAAATCCATTTTTTATGCGCCTTTGAAATTTTGCGCGTTTTAAGCTTGCAAGCAAGATATCTCAAAAACTGTTCGATCTATTGCCATGAAACTTTACAGGCTGGTTCAGGATTATGAGTAGATGAACTGATTAACTTTTGAAACAAAATCCGAAGGATTATGCCCCTGTCTTGAGTTATGGATTATTAGTAGATGAACTGATTAACTTTTGAAAAAAATCCGAAATTTTTTTCTTCAGTTATGGCCCTTTAAATTTTATGGCGTTTTAAGCTTGTAGGCAAGATAACTAAAAAACTGTTTGAGCTATTGCCCTGAAACTTTACAGAATGGTTGGGGATGATGAGAAGATGAACCGATTAACTTTTGACAACAATCCAATTTTTTTCTTGAGTTATGCCCCTTTGAAATTTTGCGCGTTTAAGCTTGTAAGCAAGATATCTCAACAACTGTTTGAGCTATAGCCCGGAAACTTTACAGGCTGGTTGAGGATTATGAGTAGATGAACCGATTAACTTTTGAAAAAAAAATCCGAAATTTGTTTCTTCCGTTATGGTCCTTTGCAATTTTTGTGTTTTAAGCTTGTTAGCAAGATAACTCAAAAACTGTTTGAGCTATTGCCCTGAAACTTAATAGAATGGTTGGGGATGATGAGTAGATGACCTGATTAACTTTCGACAAAAAAATCCTTTTTTTTTCTTGAGTTATGCCCCTTTGAAACTGTGCACGTTTTGAGCTTGTAAGCAAGATATCTAAATAAATTGTCCGAGCTAATGCCCTGAAACTTTACAGGCTGGTTCAGGATGATGAGTATATAAACTGATTAACTTTTGGGAAAAAAAAATAGAGTTTTTTTTCTTGAGGTATGGCCCTTTGAAATTTTGCATGTTTTAAGCTTGTAAGCAAGATATCTTGTAAACTGTTTGAGCTATTGCCCCAAACTTTACAGACTGGTTGGGGATGATGAGTAGATAAACGGATCAACTTTTGAAAAAAAAATACATTTTGTTCCTTGAGTTATGGCCTTTTGAAATTTTTCGCGTTTTAAGCTTGTAAGCAAGATATCTAAAAAAAAATTTGACCTATTGTCCTGAAACTTTACAAACTGGTTGGGGATGATGAGTAAATGAACTGATTAAATCCCTGCCGCGAAGCGGAGTGGGGATTATAAGAATGTCCTTTGTCTGTCCGTATGACCTGATTAAGTTCAGTTTTTCTTGTGATATGTTCCTTCTAAAATATCAGCATTGCAGCCAAATAAAAATATATCTCAATTACTGTTAGGGACAAGCAGTGTTAGGGTCAAGCAGTGTTAGAGTCAAGCAGTTGGGGGCATTGTGTTTCATAAACACTGGCTCTAGTTGTTTGTTTGATTTGAGGTTTAACGTCCCCGTCAACACTGTATAGGTCATTTTGGAGACGTTGCTTCCAGTTTTGTGGGACTTTTACCCGACATTGAGATGAAATGATATCTCAAGCCCTGTTGCCCAATGAAACCAATAGGGTTTATAAGCATGGACGGGCCAACTCTCACCGCTTTGCCTGGGCAGGCTTAGATCCTCTAAGCGGTTTACCAGTACTCGTGTTCGGTCAGTTTCAGCTCAACGCGGAAGCATCATTCAGCCATATAATATAAATATTATTTCTTCAAGCCCCGATGGGCGGGGGCCCCTAAGCAGGTTAATGTACGGACAATCGCAAGACAAATCCAACAATAGCGTTTATGCGACTAGCAAAAACAGATCAGCCTGCACATCCGTGCAGTCTGGACAGTCTTCGCTGATTACATACACCTTGAGGTTCTTTAGAGAGATTAATCATCACATAACAAGGACGTGAAAGGATGACCCCTTTAAACCCCACTTTAAAAAGTGAAAAGTGGGGTTAACTGGGGTATACATTATCTGTCTTATATTTGCTAAAAACATAGATTTTGGGTACTGGTTAGAACCGCCCCATTGAGGCGGTTCTAACGAGCACCGACAATCTATGTTGAAAACAGAAATAAGAAAGATGTTTTCATCTTTACCACAAAACTGTAATTTCTGGCACCATGTTGGAAGCCATTATTTCACACGGACATGTTTTTCCAATGGGCACCTTATGCCAGAGTGAGTAGATGTGCAGGCATACCTGAGTCTTTGATGGTCGCACAGATCTTATTACTGGTGTGTCATGTGCCGGCCCATATTTTCTACCAATCCACTACAATATCCTTGCTTTGACAACCGAATAAGACATCAGAAAAACACGCCTATATAATTCTGACCCCCTTGAACCCCACTTTTATATAGTAAAACTGGGGTTCACAGGGGTAAACCTTATTTTTCTTATTTCAGCTCTAAAGCATAGATTGCTGGTACTCGTCAGAATCGCCTCGATGAGGCGGATCTAACAAGTACATACAATCTATATTTTGAGCAGAAATTAGAAAAATGTCACAATTTTTCATCTCAAAATTTTCATTTTTTTCGATGGTAAAGCTAACAGTGTATTTGTCCAGGCGTGTTTTCGTAATGAAACTAGAATAACATCTCATCATATCTTGTAATAACGTATAGTTAAGCAGGCAACCTTTTGGATTGTTAAAGCCTCTTGTTCTCGCGTGGCTTTTCAAAATAAAGGAATATTGTAGTTTAGCGTCCAGGTTTTTCATGCTGTCGAGGTCTCATCGTCATTACGTTTCTGAATTGGTCTGATTCTTATCTTCTCGGAGATGTAAGAAACCCTTCTTGCAGACTGAACAAATCAACGACAGAACTTAGCCACGTAAATCGAATAAAACCCCCAGTATATATAACTAAATACACAAAAACTTTTGTATGATCGTTCCGAGGCGTTTCTCCTGTTGCTGTTTATTATTTTTATAGTCCGTCTTTGCATGTCTGTATTGCTATCTTTTATTTCGGATAGCCTTTTGACCATTTTGAGGGAATGTAATTGTCCCTGTTGCTTTTTCATTTCAATGAAGTTGTTTTATATTCGCATTCTTTCCCTTTGGTGTCTTGGATGGGAGGTGTGAGCTCGATAATTGTATCGATTCCTGATCTTTGCCTTCACTTCTATTTTATTTTGGATTTTAATGCATTTGCCAATTGTAACTCGAAGTCCGATTCGATAACGTAAAAGAAATTGTATTCTGCGATATACTGTAGCGTAAGCCCGGTCGTCCACGAAGTCAAGAAACGCAGTCACCCATCCAGGTACTAACCGCTATATCCGTTGCTTACCTTCGTGAAAAGCCAACCACTATACCCGCGTCGCCAAATGAGCCGGCTCATACAGCCTTTTCAGCAAAGCTGTTGGAGTGGAACGAATATTATATATATCAATAACTGTTACATCCCCCCCCCACCGTATCTCACATATCCCACTAGATAAACCCGAGGGCGGAGTTTATGCAACTCACCAGCGGCACTGTCTCCACCCCATCGCTGCCACCAATTTAGCGTAAGCCGCCTCGTCCACAAAATCATGCAACGCGGTCATCCATACAGGTACTAATAGCAATTTCTTACACCTATGGGCACAAAGCTGTACAGACTAATGAGCTTCATTTCAGTTTGATGTGACATGTTATCTAATATACCCTATAGTCCTGTCATTCAACCACTAGCCAAGTATAAATCATCACGTGGACACGTCCGTGAAATAAAGACCCCCCTAAACCCCACTTTATATAGAGAAAACTGGGGTTTACGGGGGTAAACATTATTTTCCTTATTTCTGCTCCAAGACATAGGTTGTGGGTACTCGTTAGAACCACCTCAATGAGCCGGTAACGAGCACCCAAAACCTATGTTTGGAGTATAAACAAGAAAAACAACACAAATTTCCATCAGAAAAATTGCCTTTTTTGAGGTTTGAAAAATGTCCTTTATCACACGGATGTGTTATCGTAATGTGCAGAACATTAGATGATGTACATTTCACTGCAGACCCCTGCAACAGCCAATCAAAAAAAAAAAAAAAAAAAAAACATCTCGAAGTCAAGAATATACATCAGTCCTTAAATTGGAATGAGTGCTTGTCAAAATGATTTAGGTCATCCAATATATATTGCTTGATCTACTTTTAGAAGTCTTTGATAAATGGCATATGATTGCCAAACTAAGTTGATGCAAAGATATTCATTGAAAGGTACATCAGCAGAGTTTGTACAGTTTTGTGTCCACGGGTGTACATGCCTTTCTATGAATGATAAAGATTTCTCGGTGAAATCTAAATCGATATTTTCACTGTTTCAAACAGTGAAAATACGATTTTTTTTTATTTTTCACTGTTTGTGAATTCGATGTGTCCTAGAAAATAACCTATATTCTCTCTTTGTTAAAAGTCAATCAGTTAAATTTTATTAACGTGTGACAGAAATTACCTCACGCACCTTTTCGCGTCATTCCGACGTTGATGACGTTACTTTTTGCAACATAAATAATGTACGCGACGCCAGACAAGCTTTGCAACTGTGGTCATTATTTGAATGCAAAGAATTGTGGCCACGTAAAATCGATTTAAGCGTCCCGCCGGATGTTGAGGCGTCGGTAGTGGTCGGGAGGGGCCCGGTGAAATCTAAACTCGCACTTAAAATTCACATCGAATTCTCACCGACTGCTAGGTCGAATAAAAGTCGAGCAGAGCTCGTATCGACGTCGGGACAATGTCGATGACATCGGCTGACATTCGGTGGTCGTATAGAGCGGCCCCAGACCAATCAGATAATCGGGCAAAAATCGGCCGACGCCCGGCGGCGCCCGACAGGTAATCAAGCGGAATCCGCGCGGCCGGCTAGCAACAATCACCATGTATATGGCCGGCGTACGGCCGGCTTCCTGCAATGCACCGGCCGATTTCCGCGCGGCGTATACGCCGATGCTTCCCCGCAAAAATCTGGCAGACACCGCCCGATTCCCGGCGGACGTCCCTCCAGGCCCCGCACGCATACTTTTTGCCAAAACTGAGCCAGACACCCGCTCTTGACCCCTTCTCGATTTGGACAGCTCGGCCGACCACCCACCACGTCTAGTATAGCTCGGCCGGGGTACGCCGAATTTGTGACCGAGGCATTAATTAAATAAAGCTTTGACAGCAATGGCAGGTCGATTATCTCTAAATGAGTGGTCCTGAACTTGCAATTTCACTGTTTCGATAAATTAGGGTTCAGTTGTTCAAAACTAACGACGTCGTCAGCTGAGGTATCGAGTAAACTCTCATAATTAAATATGACAAATATACTATTTTTTTTTTTTTTTTTTTTTGAAAAAGTGGGCAGCTTTTGCGAATGCACTTATTTTTGCAGTAAAAGTAACACTGTATTAGACATTATACTTGATAGAACAGTTAACAATCTGACCACCCACGAGCACGATTAGCTAACGATGCTTTGAATACCTGGTCCCAGTTCAGTAACTTTACATGGGCTCTGGAGGACTTATGGCAATTTGCATTGTCTGCTATCTTTTTATTGCTGATGGCGCTTTTTTTTTTTTTTTGTCTGTTTTTTTGTATGTTTTGTCGATTGCTGTATAAATAAAGTAAATATCCAGTGTCTTTTATAGTAAAATGTAATCGGCCCGCCACAATAATATTATAGACATCACGAAAACAGGCCAATATTATTTTGACCCCCTTGAACCTAACTTTTATATAGTAAAACTGGGGTTTACAGGCATAAACCTTCATTTCCTAATTTCTGCTCTACTTTTCAGCAGAAATAAGAAAAAATAACAATTTATCATCTTAAAATTTTCATTTTTTTCCGGCGATAAACGTTAAAATGTATTTGTATAGGCGTGTTTGTGTAATGGGCTCGTTGAAGGTCGTCCCTACAATATTGTCTAAGGCTCGTCTAGTATATATAAATATTTAAGACACTAACCTATGGTTTTATGTAATGTGCACCGGAGCATTAATAAGAAAAATATTAGGACTGTTCATAACAAAAGAAACCATTTTGAAGATATGGAAACATGCACTATGCACACGGACGTGTTATCGTAACAAGCTGAGCCTGTCTAGGCAACTAAATATGGTTAGATTAGGAAAGCACGCTTACACAAATACATTGTAAACTTTGCCGCCGAAAAAACGAAAATTGTAAGATGAAAAATTGCGATATTTTTCTTATTTCTGCTCAAAATATAGATTGAGGCGGTTCTAACGTGTACCCACAATCTATATTTTAGAGCAGAAATAATAAAAATAAGGTTTACCCCAGTTTTACTATGTAGAAGTGTGGTTCAAGGGGTTCAAAATCATAAAGACGTGTTTTCGTAAATATTGTTAGATGCATGAATATGTTCTATAAAAGGGTTATCCTTTGGAAGCAAGAAATACACCACAGAAATGGAAAATATGAAGTGTTCATGTTTTCTGGGCCAGACTAGCTAGTTTCGGCCAATTAGGCCTCACCGGTGACCCAGTTTCGGCCAATTAGGCCTCGCCAGTGAAGTCTGGCTTGAAGCTCCGAATAGATCTACACTACCCAGATTTGGCGAGCATCAAAAGGTCTGGCGAAACTGTCTCAGGAAAACATGCCTATAAAGTTTTGACCCCCTTGAACCTCACTTTTATATGGTAAAACTGGGCTTTACAAGGGCAAACCATATTTTTCTTATTTCTGCTCTAAAATATAGATTGTGCGTTCTCGTAAGAATCGCCTCGATGAGGTGGTTCTAACGAGTACCCACAATCTATATTTTGAGCAGAAATAAGAAGAATATCACAATTTTTGTCTTAAATTTTTTCTTTCTTTTTTTTCGGCAAATTGATACAATGGATTTGTATAGGCGTGTTTTCATTATGGTGTGCACGTGCAGGCTTGCCTGAGCTTTTGCTGCTTGCCAAAGCGATAATGAACATTTTCTCATGACCTGGTACGAATATATTTATGGTTATAGATTCATCTGTGATAAAATACAGAAAAAATACTATTTGACTGCGACCACTTTTGAACTTTTCTAAAGGTATCTCTTACTATAGGACACTGTGTGTAAAAATCATAAAGAAGATTTGATACCTTATAAATATAGTTCCAAAAGAAATATAAGTCTTAATTTTCGCTGGTTCTTATTTGCGGAACTTCACTGTACTGTCTCGTTCTGTTTGATTGAAGGTACGGAGAACGATCAAGAGGACATCAGTTTTATCAACAATGTCAAGCTCCCTAAACTGAAACAGGAACGCAGACTCAAAGATATTGCAGACTATCTTAACATTGGAGTGCCAGAATTATATACTCGAGTAATTGAAATATTAACTGATTTATGTTTTACACTGCCATCGACAAAAGAAAGCTCTGTGGAAATACAAAGTGTCTTGCAAAATATCTGGACATTTGTAAACAATTGGAAAGGCGATGTTGTCATGGTAAAATCTGTGTCTCTGTTGTCGAACTTACTTGTTGCAAAATTGTTTTTACTGTCACTCAATGGCAATTGCGAAAAGAACAATCTGATCGAGTTTTTCGACATAGAGCTTATTCGCCAGATTAGTGCTTGGTTAAAAATAAAGACGATTGACAAAAAGATACATATTTTTATGCACGGATCCCAGTTATTCATGGAAGATTTTGTGCGTATGGTGCAGAAAGACCACAGCGTTATTCACATGGGAGAATGGAAAATCAGCCTGAGACACGAGGGGAACCAGAAACTATTATTGACTGCTATAAGCAAAATGTCACCTATAGAACAAGTTGCTTGTGTATTCGGCCTTATATGTCTTGTAAGTCATACTTGTTTTAACTTTTTTGATTTGCTTGACATGGTGTATTCTTTCATTATCTCGATGCCTCACATTTTGCCGATGTATTTAATATTTTTATCATTTCTACCCCAAACATAGGTTGTAGGTGCTCGTTAGATGCCCGGCTCTATCGACTACCCACAATTAACCTTTATTGAGATCTCAAATATCAATCGTTTCAATTTTCCGGTTATTGATATAAAGAGGGACTCATTTAGAAATGAAGACGCGGCATTTTTTTATCTTATATAGAGGATCTTACATGAATGTTCATGTATTGTTGAACTTATTAAATGAACTGAGGAAAAGGGATAAAATGCGAGGCTTTGTCGAGCATTTTAATCCTTTTTCTTCAACGAATGCAAGATGCTATTTACCATATGACATTTTAAACGAATTTTATTCCCGATTTTTGTACAAAAATGTCAATATACTGCCATTAGTAACCGCGATCTAACTTATGTGCATATTTAATCCACTAGTGGATAATCGAATGCATTACTTAACGTCATTAAATTCTCATACGCGACCTCATATGATAAATATAATTAATACTTTCTTCGAATCATGAAATTAAGAAGATGTAGAGGATTATGGCTTCCCTAAAGTATATTAGATTATATGTTGGCAATTTACAATGATTGAAAAATGACCTAATGACCTATACCTGTACAAGTTTGTTTTCAGATGCAAACTGTTTGATATTTATTTACAATTACCATGTATATACTTTTTCGACATGTCGAAGCTATGATATAACGAAAACAAATGCTTCATGTAAGGACTACTCCAAATATGCTATTTATATATTGAATGCATGTGTTTTATTCAGAAATGCGACACAACGGTGCACATTAAGGCCTTGCCAACTTTAGTCGAGAAGACGTTCAATAACTGTTTTGCGACACTGAAAAAGAGAAAGGAGACATCGATGGTATATTCATTCAGCATACTGGCCACGAGATGTATAGTTTATCTGATTAATAATCTGAAAGGTAGATTTGCTTTGGACACTGATATGCACTTATTCAATTTTGCATATTTCTTTGACACGTCTTTATTTCGATTAGCCCTTATCCCGATGAACAAACAAACCTCTACCATTACAAACAGTGTAGATCTAGGTCAGATTGCAATGTTTGTCATGCAGTTTGTGAATTGAACAAATATTTTATATCAAGTAATTTGATTGGTAAATAGTCAGAAATGGATGTTGCTTAATTTATCCATCAGAATAAGGGGTATACAAACAGTAGTGTAGCATGGAGAAATAAAGATTACGCAAACTGAAGAAAATTCTAGAAATAACGCTCCATAGTATCACTCACAAACTAGGGACAACTCTTACAGGAAAAAAAATATGCGTCCTAAGGGTTTTAAGAGTGACCTATGTGATGAAGAAGGTAGCATATTTTTATATACATGCCTAATTTGCATATTGACAATTTTCGTTATAGATGCAGGTATATTTTGCGACTTCTTCTCATGTGTAATCAACTGGGATTTTTGCGAAAAGGGCGCTACGCTCCTGTCGTAAGACGTTAAGAAACGTATCTTTGTTTATTAAATTTTGACTCAGAGGATAACAAAACTAATAAGAACCAGTGCGCATATGTCGACTCCGAGTCGGTCCCACTTCCATTCAATGTGAAAAGATTGTTCATTTACATCCATTCAATCTGGTATGATTCTTCATTTACATGCATTAAATTTGGCAAGGTTCTTCGTTTACATTAATTGAATGTGGCAAGAGTTTTCGCTTACAGCCATTCAATGTGGGAAGAATCTTCGCTTTCATGCAGTCAATGTGGCAAGATTCTTCGCTTACATCCATTGAATGTGGCAAGCGTTTTCGCTTAAATCCATTGAATGTGGCAAGATTTTTCGCGTACATCCATCGAATGTGGCAAGATTATTCACTTACATCCTCTGAATGTGGCAAGAGTTTTCGCTTACAGACGTTCAATATGGGAAGATTCTTTGCTTACATCCATTTAATGTGGCAAGAGTCTTCGCTTACATCCATTGAATGAGGCAAGAGTTTTCGCTTACATCCATTCACTGTGGAAGATTCTTCGCTTATGTCCATTAAATGTGGCAAGATTCTTCACTTACATCCATTCTATGTGGCAAGATTCTTCGCTTACATCCATTCAATATGGCAAGATACTTCGCTTATCTCACTACGGTTCAGCAGAGGCTATTGAAGTATCCTGTGTATTCAGATGCATAATTTGTGCATTTCTACCACCTCTTGAAAAAATCCTAATGCTTTTTTGTGCTTCCCAAAGGGCATATAACGTTTATGTGGCATCGTCAACGTTGATTCAACGTTATGTCCCCGCTGGGTTAAATCTTGAAAGCTAAATGCGGTGTGCCAGAAAGTAAAAATTGTCTAAGATGTTTTGTTATTCCTACAGCTATTGGATAACAACGTGGTTTTGATGCTGTTTTCGGTACGTCTTCTTTTTCTGTTTCAGACACAGAGGATGCTCGGAGCTACATGAATTCTGTCCGAAATATACTTATGCACAAAGCCTGGACAAAACATCAAAAAGAAACTCTTTCACAAGAAATCGAACACTTGATTATGCACACTAGTCAAACTATTAGATACGAGGTATTGAACACCCTTGCTTTCATGAAAACTGATGACATGGGACAAATAACACGCACAGCTCTTCAAAACACCTGTCAGTCAGGACGATTTTTCATAACAAAGGAGGTTCGATGCTATGGCCAGGAAAAACAACATCAACCGAAACCACGCTGGAGTGAGTGTATTGGGGTGTTCGGTGACGTGCAAACAAGCGTGAAAATATTAATTCCGTCCAAAAACTGTATTGCTAAGAGCGTAGACAACAAATACAAAGCACAACAAACCATTGGAAATGAACGATTCAGTAACACTTTGTCAGTGCTGTCAGATATTCAGCAAAGCGGTGGTCATGAAAATATAATAAAACTGATAGCTTATCAATCAACAAAAATGCCATTGTTCTATGCAATCCAGACGGACGGTACTATTAATTTGTTAAAGTACTTGTCAACTCGGCGAGAACAAAAGCAGTGGTGCAGTCTAAGTACCTTATATCGCTTAATCAGGGACGCCATCTCAGCAATGTGTCATCTTCATGCGAAAAAGATTGTTCACAGAGACATCACTTCATGTAGATTTAATATTGTGCCACAGCAGATGTGTCTCAAATTGTCGGAGTTCAGACTAGCAAAGAAACTACAAAGATCTACAGATACGCTCTGCTTGGGTGAGTACATCTGAAATGGGTTATAGTGTTTCTCTGCCAAACTGACAAATGCAACACAAACGTACTCAGTAGTTTTTTTCTGCCGACCACCCCTTCGCAGACAACCGAGGTTGACAGGAGAAGTCATTATTTTCTTTGATTTAATCTGAAAACAAAGATTGTTTGTAGTCATTTGAACTGTGTCATTGAGGCGGTTCTAGCGAGCATTAACCATCTATATTTGAAGCAGACATATATTTTCATCCGAATATTTATTGGATTAAGATCATGAAACTACGTACAATGCCACACGGGTGTGTTACCCAACAGTGTTTGTTCCCCATCCCCTAACCCGTAACTCCTAACTCGTAAGTCGATTATTATTATTTATTTTAAACTATTATTTTAATTTATAATATATTTTATTTATTTATGTGTCTTAGATATTTGGATGATTTATTAAATATTGATAATACCTATTTCGATGGTTTGATCAGTCAGATCTACCCCCACAGAACTTCAGTCAAATAAAGCAAATTCTTCTGATACTGAGGCCCCTTTTTTGATTTACATCTATTTATTGTAGATGGGTTTGTTTCTTGCAAAATTTATGATAAACGCCATGATTTTGGTTTTGAGATTGTAAATTTTCCTTTTTTGGATGGTGATGTTCCTCGTGGGCCATCTTATGGCGTTTATATTTCGCAATTAATTCGATTTGCCAGAGTGTGAAATCATGTAACTGGTTTCAACACTCGTAATAAATTGTCAACGGCTAAAATTCTTTATCAATTAACTTCGCAAAGCCTTTTCAAAATTTTATAGACATTCTGATTTAATTTCAAAATTCAATATTGGACTTAATTGGCCGAAATTAGCTAGTCTGGCCCAGAAAACATGTACACTCCATATTTTTCACTTCTGTAGTGTATTCCTTGCTTCCAAAGGATAACCCTTTTATAGAACATATTTAAATCTCTTTTGTAACGAGGTCTATCGGAACCCGAATTTTATGTTGACTTAATATATAAATTCAGAAAAAAATATAACCGCAATGACTTCAGCACCAAAATTTTGTAAAATCATTCTTCGATATAAAAAGATTGGGTGCAACATAAATGTTATACGACAGACCGCATGCATGGTAGTTAAACCAATCACGGTTGACAACTTTGCTTCCCTCTTTAATTGCACGCCGGTGGGTCGGGCCTCAGATTCCATGACGGTTCCAGCGTAAAGTTTTATGTTGGTTGGTACCTGATGCTCTGTCTCTGGTTGGGCCCATCGGGGTCTAACTGTTGGTTTTCTTTTGCTCCAGTATTTCAGTGGTTTCTTGCTGTCGAGTCCCCATCGTTGTTTCATCTCTGTGGTTGTTTGATTTTTTGTGTTCACGGAGTTGTTGTACTAATGAATTAAGAGGCCTTCATGCGGACTGAACAAATTATTTGTCTTAATCGCGACGGAAGTAAGGGCGAGGATTGTAGCCACGTAAAATCGATTTAAGCCCCCCCCCCCCCCCACACACAGTGGAATTCGTTTCCGCTGACCGTTCCAACGCGGTTCTTCTGTCGTTTCCGCTGACCGTTCCAAGGCGGTTCTTCTGTCGCGGTTTGTTTTTGTTATGGTTTGTCTTTGGGTGTTTGTGTCGCTTGTATTGTTTTATTTTGGATAGCCTATTGGCCATGTTGTGGGAAAGTAACTGTCCTTTTGGCTTTTCGCTGTTGGTGTTTCCATTACGATCTGTTGTTTCATGTTTGTGTTTCTTTCCCTTTAGTGTCTCTGATGGGAGCTGTGGGTTAATCGTATTTATTCCTTATCATTGTATCCAGTTCTTTTCTTTTGTGTTTTTCATCAAGAACACATGCCTATATAATTTTTGTGATTATTTTAATCCAAGTTGATTAATATTAGTAGTAGTAGTAGTAGTAGTAACAGTAGTATTTGTGGCTTGAAATGACCATGTTGTTTGTTGATGACTTTGCCTAAGTAATGTTTTCTTTCTGTTTTCTTCCTTCAAGACAAATATGAGCCCCAGCCCATCGGGACTTGGAGAAATAAATTGGGCTGCATAATGCTTCCACGCAGATCTGAAACCGACTGCACATGAGTACTGGAGTTCTAAGACTACCAAGGCAAAGTGGTTTGAGATGAACCGTCCATGTATATAAAGCCTATTGGTGTCATTGGTCTTGAGATGCAATCTCATCTCATCTCAATGTCCCACAAAATTGGAAGCGACGTCTCAATAGTGTTGAAGGGGACGTTAACCCTCAATTCCAACAAACAATAGCGGAATCTATAATACAAGGAAAGTCTTGATATTTCATTTGATTTACAGCTAGATATCATTTGTGTATAAATCTGAGGACCGAAAATGTTTCTTACCTTTGACCTGGCAAGGCATTGAACCTGGTCGATCGGTCTGTCCGACAGGCCAACACTCTTACGTGTTTCTTTGAAAATGGTAATCAGCGGTTATTCAGCAACAAATGTGCTATCTTTCAGCAAAATGAAAAACAACGGAAACCGCCATATCCAGCCATGATACGAAGAAGATCTATCTATAGACATAAAGAACAATCATTATTTTAAAATATTGAACATTTTACAACCAAAAAATTGAAATGTTCAGATAGAAAATCTGATGTTTTTCATATTTCTGCTCAAAACGTAGTGAGGCGGTTCTAATGAATACCCACAATCTCTGTGTTTATGCAGAAAGAAGTAAAATAATGTCTATCTCTGTACAACCTAGTTTATAAAAGTGGGGTTTAAGGGGGTCAAATTATACAGGCGTGTTTTCTTGATGAAAACGCAAAAGAAGACGTGTACTAAGTCAAAAAATATATAAAAAAAAAGATAAAAAGGAAATTTCAAAGGATCTAACATCCGTGAAATAAATACCTCTTACACCCCACTTTAAATAGAGAAAACTGGGGTTTACGGGGGTATACATTATTTTCCTTATGTCTGCTCCTAGACATAGGTTGTGGATACTCGTTAGAATGGTTCTAATAAGTACTCACAACATATGTATTGAGTATCAATAAGAATGATATCACAAATTTTCTTCAGAAAATTGATCGTTTTGGAAATGTGAAAAATGCATTATGACGCGGTGTGTTATCCTAATGTTACGAGGATCTTCATTTCCGGAGCTGGCCTCGGTATCTAAGTCGAATGCGCGTCTGAATGGTGATCAGGAAGTGGCACTTTCGATACCTGCTAGGGTAGGCAACATTCTTTCGTGAATATTGATCATTCAATCGTTTCTACGGCATTTCCGTACCGCAGATTAATGAAGGACGGTTTTCCGTTGCTGGCGAAAGAATGTGTACTTTACTGGTAAGCCGCTTATGTATAAGCCTATCCAGGGACTGTGGTCAGGTAAACTGACCGGCTGGAACGTAAAACGAAAAAAAAAAAAAAAAACAAGTTAATACCGGAGTTCAATATCAATCAATTCTCATTACAAAACGCGCCTATCCAAATATAGTGAAACATTTTCCCGCCATAAAATGAAAGTTTTCAGATAAAAAAATCTGATAATTTTCATATTTCTGCCTGGGAACTCGTTGTAACCGCCCCAGCGAGGCGGCTCTAAGTGTACCCACAGTCTATGTATTTGAACAGAAATAAGGAAAATATTGTTTACCCCTGTAAACCCCAGTTTTGCAATATAAAAGTAGGGTTACGGGGGACAAAATAACATAGTCATGTTTTCGTGATGTGCCCTCAATTTCTAAAAAAAAAAAAAAAAAAAAAAAAATGCCCGTAATCGGGGGAATTTAGCTCAACAGTTAATCATGACAGCAACAGTGTAAAGCAACTATGTGTGATGAATCAGACATGAACTGTGTTGAGGACTCAACAACAATTTGACGCCAGAATAGTAGAAAAGCTACATTTAGATTATGGAGGGCTGAACTCATGTAAAAAATTAAGGATGGAATCTTTACAGCATCCAAAGGCAAACCACCGCTATGCAAATGAGGAACAATGAAAAGGTGTCCACTGAAAAGAGTAGACACCCAAGCATAAAGGCTGTTACATAAAATCTATAGTATGGCCAATGTGTTTGTTCCTGGCAATAATTGTCCTGAACTGCGCAGGACAAATATTGTTACTTAATAATCTTTTGAGTTTATAGACCGAATTTTCGTTAAATCCAATCTCATTTCCGACAATTTCCGTTACAATTTTGCTTTCAAAGTCATAATAAAGCACATTTTACCATAGAACAGTAATATTTATTTCGTTTGGAATCATAGGGCCCATTCTCAGTCTTGAATCAAGGAGTTTGTTGATGACCATAACCGGCCGAAAGTAGCTTGTCTTGCACAGAATGCTTGGCTCTTCATTTAATTTGTATACCAGAGCTCAAAATATTGATTATGGGCACGGAGGTGGTTCTAACGAGTACCCACAATCTATATTTTAGAGCAGAAATAAGAAAAATAAGGTTTACCCCTGTAAACCCCAATGTTACTCCATAAAAGTGGGGTGCAAGGGGGTCATAATTATATAGGCGTGTCAATGACCCTCAGACATTTTCGAAATTCCGAAATGGAATCATTGATCCAAAAGAACTAG
This sequence comes from Lucinisca nassula, assembly GCA_963580285.1. Taxonomy (NCBI): domain Eukaryota; kingdom Metazoa; phylum Mollusca; class Bivalvia; order Lucinida; family Lucinidae; genus Lucinisca; species Lucinisca nassula. Next base: position 60,980,437 of record OY757014.1, read on the forward strand.
AAAATATAACCAGCACTATGATGAAGAGCAGGGAGACTTTTACTGTCACAACACATTCCCTTTACACTAGCTGTGTTGAAGTTAAATGTTCTGAAAAAGGGTAATGACCACAGCACAGAACTGAAATCTATGGAGTGTGGAAGATTTTCTGGACAAGACTAGCTAGTTTCGACCAATTCGGCCTCATCAGTCGTCACCTGTTTGGCAAAAGGCTGCTAACTCGACGGTGATTTTGTTGTTTGTTAAGAATGTTTGCCCATCTTTCCCTTTGATGTTTCGGATACACTTTGGACTCTGATTAAGGGAAATAGGAACACCTTCAGGGGAGGCAACACCTGCAAAAGTATTTTGTCTCCCATGTCAATAGGGGTCAACTCTTTCAGTGGGACAGACAGCCCCCGCCCAAAGGGGCTTGAAAAAATATAGGGGCTGCATGATGCTTCCACGCAGAGCTGAATCCGGCCCGCACACTAGTACTGGTAAACCGCTAAGAGGATCTAAGCCTGTCCAGGAACCGCGGTGCGAGGCGGACCGTACATGCTAATAAACCCTATTGGTTTGATTGGGCGACAGGGCTTGAGATGTAATTCATCTCAATGTCGGGTAAAATTGGAAGCAACCTCTCAAAAATGACCTTTATAGTGTGGACGGGGACGTTAAACCTCAAATCAAACAAAACAAACAGTGGGACAGGACTTGTAGAAAAGTGTACAGGAAGTCCCGAAAGTTGTCTCCCTTTGAAAAATGACGGACAAATCTGCCAGGCGTTCCCATTCCACTTAAATCAGTTCCTGGAGTATCTTTACTCATTTAATTAGTTTGCTTTCCATAGGCACACTTTATAGCTTATGGGCCAGCGCACGCCAAATCCTACAATAAGACATGTGCGCCCACTGAAGACTCAGATCAGCATGCGCATCCATATAGTCTAACCAGAGACTTCTCTTGTTGCATGAAGGAGCATTGAGCCCTTAGCTATCCTTAGAGCGCACAACGAAGACTCTGATCAGACTGCGCGGATGCGCCAGCTGATCTCAGTCCTCATTGGGCGCACATGTCTTATTGTAGATTCTGTCATCCGCTGGCCCTTATATTTCACTATGCAGTATATGTGCACCTTAAACTTTTAAATTCTGCGTTGGAATTGTTGTGTTTGTACTTTCAAGTTGCTGAAAGATAAGCCCTTGTATGTATGTCTGTTTTTCATTTCAGATGATAGCGCTACCCTTGCCGTTCGGTGGTCGGCTGTGGAATCCTTGAAACAGGATGAATTCTCTGTGAAGAGTGACACTTGGATGTTTGCTATGTTTATGTATGAAGTGTATACACACGGTTGCTGGCCATATAGTGAGCTGGTTGATAAAGAGACAGAAGATATTATGCACATGGTATGTTTATTTTATAAAGATAACACAACCGTGTGAGATAATGAGATAGAGGAAGAACAGTGCTACAAAAAAGAAAACAAAAACAAAGTGCGGACAGAATGTCAAGACCGGAGAATAAGTCATCTCTGGCCACCGCAAGACGAGGAAGACCCGGTCACATGTATGTACATGTATACGCAAATATCTCTTTTAACATACCGTAATGACCCTAAGACTTGGGACAGACATGCCTAATCAAACAGTACAGACCCAGATCAGACTGATCTTTCTGATCAGGGTCTATACTGTTACAGTTTGTAATTTCGTCTGCACCTTTTGGACCCCTTGCTGTATCGTGAAACACATTTGTTGAAATTTAAGGAGAATTATAGCAAGTCCTCAAGCTGTCCGAATTTTAAGGTCTTTACGGTACAACACACTGCAGTGAGACGATCAGGCAGAAAAAATCAACTGGGGTCTTCACTTTCAATTTCATGAATATTCAACTCTCCTCCAGAATTCCAATGTGGTCATACACATAATTACAATAGGAATATGATCCTTGCTCAGTATGACTGCAACAATAAGGTTACAACAAATGTGTGTGAATAAAGACATTCTTCCACACAAAATACCTACAAACAGCTTGTACAAAAGCATAGAAAGCATACAGGTTAAGTGTATAGAAATAATGTCAGCAGACCGAAGCACATTCGGAACGATTTCGTTTCAAGTCAAGAATAACAGCATTATGTATCCACCTGCAAGAAGTTTGGTAAATATCTAAATGTTAATGTACCCACGTGATAGTCAGACATTCGTCATTCTCCTTTGTTTGTTGAAAACATGATTGTGCAAACGAAATGAGCGACCATTCAATTGTACAAGCGAATGTTAGAAAATATACTGGTTGATCATGCCGATCTTTATATAATATATAAAGGACAAAAAATGCAATCCATTTTGATCGCATATATAACAAATATTATTTTAGTAAAACATTTTACATTATTTCAGGTTATTATAAGAGGTTACAACCAATATCAGCCAAGGTGTATACCAGACAAAATCTTTAGAATAATGATATCTTGTTTAGAGCGTCGCGCTGAGAAAAGACTTTCAATGACAGAATTAGAAGAAAAGCTTATACCTCTTCAGCCTAGTATGTTTGATTTTCTATATTAACCGACACGCATTTTTTTTTTAAAAACGAGTGTCCGAACTTAGCAAAACAAGGATATAGTTTGTTCGAATTGGGAACGATTTTAGTAAGCAAGTGCAACTTATAAGGTACTTAGGAAATGCCACTATGTAAGAACTTGTCAATCGTAGTAACCGAAAGAATAGAGACCAACATAGAAACACTCACAGAAAGTGAAACATAACGCACAGCACCAACACAAGAAATCTCAAGTTCCCTTTTTATTCCAGCGCAGTATTATGCAAAATAACAAGTTGATCCACGTGGCGCCTCAATTAGAATTAAGGAAGAACAAAAACCGGGATAGCGAACTTAACGAAACTGCGACAAATCAGAAGAATAGCAATACCTAGATCATTTAGGGTGAACAAAGTCCATAAAAGATCCCCCGTGGTGCAGTGGATACTCTAATCCCCTAATAAAGCAGGGGTCGTTATTTATGTTTCAGGCTTCATCGTACTGTGGATTATAATTTCTAGTCCTTTGGGATTATTGATTTCACTGAGGAATTTAAATAAAAATACTTGCGGGTAACTGATGATGCCTTATTGGTTGAAACATGCTGGTCTGGCTCAATGGTTTTTAGTTTTGTACTGTAGTCCTTGCTTCCAAAGGATTACATTTGTTTTTCAGAAGGCAATAATCAGGAATCTATACAATTACTTCATACCTCCCATCAGAGACAGGGAAAGAAACACGAACATGAAGTAACTACAGTAGAAGTAAAACAAAGATCAGGAATCGATACAATTAACTTACTCCAGCCATCAAAGACACAAAGGGAAAGAAACACAAACATAAAGCGACCAGACCATAATGGAAACCTAAACAAAGGAAGGCCATAAGGGCAGTTACTTTCCCACAAAATGGCCAAATGGCCATCCAAAATAAAAATACACAAGTGATACATACAGTAAGTAACAAACAACAACATAAATAAACCGCCACAGAAGAACCGCCTTGGAACGGTCAGTGGAAAGAATTCCACTTGGGGGGGGGGGGGGGCGGTTAAATCGATATTACATGGCAAGAATACTCGCCCTTACCTCTGTCGCGGTATACAGTAATTTTGTTTAGTCCGCATGAAGGCTTCCTAACTCATCAGTGTAACATCTCCGAGAACATACGAATCAAACAGAAGAACTGCCTTAGAAAGTATTTCACTTGGGCCGGGGTTGTGGGGTCGGGGGGTGGCTTAAATTATAAAATTAGAGCTTTGATATTTGACATAATTATTTGGACTGAGGAGGAGATCACCCAGTTAAATTTTTCAATCAGTTGAATGAAATTTTATTCTACAATTTCGGGCCATTTAATCGTGTTGCTTTTTGTGCGTAGTATTACTTTATGACTATGTATGTTAGTGTTTTGACATTTCTCATATGGATTCCTCATGCAAATATAGTGGACCAATGTTTTTTTCTTATCCGAATTACCTCCCGTTTTCGAAGTATTTCCCTTTTAATTAATTAACATTGAAATTTTGTTTGCAAGATATCTGAAAAGGAATTGGAGCTAGAGCCTTGATATTTGGTATACTAAATTGGACATACAGTTTAATGAAATTTTGTCTGAATTACAGTCCTTTGCAATATCTGCCAATTTAACGGTGTTTCCTTTTCGTAGCAAGAAATTTCTAAAACTGTTAACGGTGTTGCCTTGAAACTTGACAGACCGATAGGTCATGACAAGTACATGGCCTGAATATTTTTCGATAAAATTCTGAACATTTTTCTGCAGTTTTGACCCTTTGAAAAATTGGGCGATTAGTTTACAGGGGTATACATTATTTTTTTCTTACTTCTGATCAAAAACATAGATTGTGGGTACTCGTTAGAACCGCCTCAACAAGGCGGTTCTAAAGAATATACACAATCTATATTTCGAGCAGAAATAAGAAAAAAATCGAAATTTTTCATCTGAAAATTTTCATTTTTCGGTCGTAAAATTTACAATGTATTTGTATAGGTGTGTTTTCGTAATGTACTGTCCTTTTGGCTTTCCGCTTGTGACGTTTTCCGTAAAATGAAGTTGTTTTGTGTTTGTGTTGCTTTCCCAATGGTGTCTTGGATGGGAGGTTTTAGGTAATTGTATCGATTCCTGTTCATTGTATTTACTTCTGCTTTGAAGTTCGAGGTCTGACCAACCGAACTGCAACAAGAAAATGTACAAAGTAGAAAGGAAGCCATTGATGAAGAATCTACACGATTATCTTTCAGCTTGCGGCCAAGTCTTCAAAGGGAAAGAAAAATTCATATTAGGCGTCGGCATTACAATTTAGACATTAAAAATAAAAATAAAAAAGGCTGGTTTCTTCCCAAAAATAAAAAAAAATATATATATATATATTACCGGGACATACAGACAAAAATATACAAGGAAAACAATAAGCTACAAAAGATTCATCGCTTTGAACAGTCAGTACATTTTTTCTTATTGGGTGGGGTGGGGCGGAGATTTCAATCGCTTTGACGTAGCTTAAATCCTCAGATTTAGTTCTATCGTTGTTTATTTATATAATTTGTTCAACGGGCGTTGGATTTCTGCCTTTTAATTCTTATATTTTAAATTTAGATGATTTATTTTGAAGAAAGGCAAAAATGAATTTATTCTTTAGCACTATAGTTTAAAGATGTAATATTAACGAGTCAGAAAAGTTACATTTTATTGTGACTATTGCTTATGCAATTAATTATTAAAGAGCCGATTTTTATTTTTACAAAGCTTGACACAGCAATAGGTTCGGCAACAAAGCATACTATTTATTTTGAATCTTACCTGATATTCTTTTGGATGCCTAATCTTTTATGTCCGCGGTAGCGATAGCGGGGACATATTGTTTTTGCCCTGTCTGTTTGTTGGTTTGTTTGTTGGTTGGTTTGTTTGTTTGTACGTGGACAACTTTAACGTTGGTCATAACTTTTGAACCGTTTGAGATAGAGCCTTCATATTTGGCATGAAGGTTCCTTGTGACAAGACCTTCACATTCATGCAAAAAATTGACCTGTGACCTTGACCTTTGACCTACTTAAAAGAAAAAAATAACATTGTTCATAAATTTTGAACCGCTTGAGATACAGCCTTCATATTTGGCATGTATGTTCCTTGTGACAAAAGCTTTACATTGTGCAAAAAACTTTGACCTGTGACCTTGAACTTTGACCTCGTTAAGATAAAAAATAACATTTGGTCATAACTTTTGAACCGTTTGAGATAGAGCCTTCATATTTTACATGTAGGTTCCTTGTGACAAGAGCTTTACATTCACATAAAAACATTTTACCTGTTACCTTGACCTTTGACCTACATTAAAGAAAGAGTTAACATGAGTCATAAATTTTGAACCGTCTGAGATACAGCCTTCATATTTGGCATGTATGTTCCTTGTGATAAGAACTTTACATTAATACAAAATTTTGATCTGTGACCTTGGCCTTGACCTTTGACCTACTTAAAAGAAAACCATAACATTTTGGTCATAACTTTCGAACCGTTTCGGATAGAGCCTTCATATTTGGCATGTAGGTTCCCATTGATAAGAGCTTTACATTCATATAAAAATATAACCATGACCTTGACCTTTGACCTACTTAAAAGAAAAAATAAAGTTGTTCATAACTTTTAACCGTTTAAGATAGAGCCTTCATATTTGGCATGTAGGTTCCTTATGACAAGAGCTTTATTTTCATGCAAACGTTTTTGACATGTGACCTTGACCTATGACCTACTTTAAAGAAATTGTTTTTATTGTTCATAACTTTTGAACCGTTTAGGATAGAGCCTTCATATTTGGCATGTACGTTCCTTGTGTCAAGGGCTTCTCTCTCAATTAAAAAATCTTTACCTTTGACCTTGACCTTGAAATGTGACCAGCTTAAAAAAAATGTCCATGCCCGGGGACATGTTTGTGTTTCACAAACACATCGTGTCAAACACATCGTGTTTTCCTTAAACCTGAAAACTGACTGTATCAAGCAAATGGCTTCTAAGATATAATGTAGTTAAAAATAAAATAGAAAGAAAGAGTTACTCTTGAAAAGCCATGATCAGTTAAAGTGACACAAAGGCATAAACAAACTAGTAAGAAAAGGTCACTCAGGAAAGGCCACAATCTAAGACACCAGACAGTATGTACACAAACAACATACACTAAATTAACGTTTGAATATGTTCTATAAAAGGATCATTTGAAAGATATAAGTGAATGCAATGATCAGGAATCGATTCAATTACCCACACCCCCCATCCATGAGATAATCAAACCCGAATGAAAACATCAGAAACGCATAGCCAAACGGACAGTTACTTTCCCACAAAATGGCCAAACGGCTATCCAGAAATGATATAAGCAATATATACCAGCAAAGACGAATTATAGCAATAATAAACCACAACAGAAGAACCGCCTTGGAACGGTCATTTTTCACTGGGGTGGAGGCGTAGGTGGGCTTAACTCTATTTTATAATCATCAGTGGTTTAGAAAAATAATTGGTTCAGTCTGCATAAAAGCCAGGAATACTCGACAGAACTAAATAATGGAGTGTGCCAATTTTTCTTGACAAAACTTGCTAGTTTCGGCCAATTATGCCTCATCATTGATCCTCAGCTTTTTGCAAAATAACAATCAGTGATTCCAAATGACTAGAAAACAATATTTACAGGTCACTAACTAAGACGAATGGATAACATTACGAAAACACGCGTGGCCCCCGCCCATTGGGGCTTGAAGAAATAGATGGGCTGCATGATGCTTCCACACAGAGTTGGAACCGACCCGCACACGAGTACTGGTAAACCGCTTAGAGGATCTAAGCCTGCCCAGGCAAAGCGGTGCGAGTGTCGGACCGCCCATGTTCATAAACCCTATTGGTTTCATTGGACGGCAGGGCTTGAGATGTCATTTCATCCACAAAATTGGAAGCAACGTCCAAAATGACCTTTTCAGTGTTGATTGGGAAGTTAAACCTCAAATCAAACAAACAAACGAAAACACACCTATACAAATACATTGTAATCATTATCGCCGAAAAAATGAAAATTTTAAGATAAAAAATGGTGAATTTCTTCTTATTTCTGCTCGCAATATATATTGTAGGTGAGGCGGTTCTAACAAGTACCCACAATGTATATTTTAGAGCAGAAATAAAAAAATAAGGTTTACCCCTGTAAACCCGAGTTTTACCATATAAAAGTGGGGTTCAAGGGGGTCAAAATTATATAGGCGTGTTTTCGTGATGAGTGTCGTAAATACGACGTAAATACGACGTTCTTATTTCGAAAATGGCTTAGGTAATATATGATTCCGATAACTTCGGACTTTTACCTGTTTAAATGTGTTCTAAAAAACTTAATCCTTTTGATGCGGGACTACAATATGTTCTAGAAAGGGTTATCCTTTGGGAGCAAGGAATACACCACAGAACTGGAAAATATGTAGTATACATGTTTTCTGGGCCATATTAGCTAGTTTCGGCCAATTAGGCCTCATCAGTGACCCTCAAAATATTTCAAAATTCCACAATGGAATCAATTATCCCAAAGGACAAGAAAATATAAACTACACTATGATGGAGGGCAGGGAGACTTTTTACGGCCGCCACACATTCCCAGACACCAGCTGTAGTGACGTCAAATATGTTCTAGAAAGGGTTATTCTTTGGAAGCAAGGAATACACCACAGAACTGGAAAATATGTAGCATACAGGTTTTCTGGGCCAGACTAGCTAGTTTCGGCCAATTAGGCCTCATCAGTGACCTTCAGATATATTCAAAATTCCACAATGGAATCAATGATCCCAAAGGACAAGAAAATATAAACTGCACTGTAGGGACGTCAAATATGTAATAGATATATCCATTGTTTTGTGAAATATTGGTAAATATTTGTACTGATTGATATCTGTACAGGATAATTTGACGAGCCCGCCAGGGCGAGTTTAATTATCCTGTACAGATGTCAATCAGTACAAATATTTACCAATATTTCTCAAAAACAATTGGATATATCTGTTTTAATCCACAGCTTATTGTAACTTCCACTTAAAGGTAATAGATAAAACCTATTAAAGCATATTTGTTTTATTTACTGTTAATTTCAATTTCTTTTATTTGACCTGATATACCCCGTCTGGAAAATGGATTGTCCTGTCTGAAAGGACACTGTCAGCTTCTCTGCTTCATTAATATTCAATTGGATTTGATTGGTCTAAATCCAACTGACCACAGGTTATTTGATCATGCTTTTTTAACCTGATGTTTATCACTGGGACATTTTGTCCTGCAGAGCTAGAAGCCCCTTCCCATTTTAATTGTAGCTCAGTTGATTGGTCCATTCAAAACTGTACATGATATCAGTACATCATATCAGTACATGATATCAATACATTTATCAATATTTATTAGTACTGCCAGCATCAAAGGAAAGTACTGGAAGCTGTGGATTAAGTTCTAGAAAGGGTTATCCTTTGGAAGCAAGAAATACACCACAGAACTGGAAAATATGGAGTGTACATGTTTTCTGGGCCAGATTAGCTAGTTTCGGTCAATTAGGCCTCATCAGTGACCCTCAGATATATTCAAAATTCCAAGATGGAATCAATGATCCCAAAGGACAAGAAAATATAAACTGCACTGTGATGTAGGGCAGGGAGACTTTTACGGCCGCCACACATTCCCAGACACCAGCTGAAGTGACGTCAAACATGTTCTAGAAAGGGTTATCCTTTGGAAGCAAGGAATACACCACAGAACTGGAAAATATGGAGTATACATGTTTTCTGGGCCAGACTAGCTAGTTTCGGCCAGTTAGGCCTCATCAGTGACCCTCAAAATATTTCATAATTCCACAATGGAATCAATGATCCCAAAGGACAAGAAAATATAAACTGCACTATGATGTAGGGCAGAACACTTAACTGAAAAAGGTGGAGGTTACAAGTTTTTTTTTTTTTTCTGGGTCAAACTGGCTACTTTCGGCCAATCAGGTATCATCAATAACACACAAATATTTTCAAAATATCACAGTGAAATTAATGATCCAAAGGACCTTAAAATAAATATAACCCCAACTATGACGAAGGGCAGGCTTTTTACGGCATTCATACATGAACTTAATAGAAGTGAAGGCAATGACCTGGAATCGATACAATTAACCCTCAGCTCCCATCAGAGACACCAAAGGGAAAGAAACACAAGCACGAAACAACAAACCCTAACGGAAACATCAATAGCAGAAAGCCAAAAGGACACTTACTTTCCCACAAAATGTCCAATTGGCTATCCAAAACAAAATAATATAGGCGATACAAACACTCAAAGACAAACCATACCAAAAAATATTCCGCGACAGAAGAACCGCCTTTGAATGGTCAGTGAAACAAATTCCACTGTGGAGAGCTTAAATCTATTTTACGTGGTCACAATCCTCGCTCTTACTTCCGTCGCGATTTAGACAAATAATTTGTTCAGTCCGCATGAAGGCCTCCTAACTCATCAGTGCAACATCTCCGTGAACACACAAAAAAAAACCACAGAGATGAAACAACGGTGAGGACTCGGCAGCAAGAAACCACTGAAATGCCGGAGCAAAAGAAAACCAACAGTAGACTCCGATGGACCCAACCAGAGACAGAGCATCAGGCACTAATCAACATTACACTTAATAAGATCTCTCTAATTCTCAGCAAGCTTTTACGCTCAAACCGTCATAGAATCTTAGGCCTGACCCACCGGCGTGCAATTAAAGACGGAAGCAAAGTTGTCAACCGTGATTGGGTTAACTACCATGCATACAGTCTGTCGTATAGCATTTATATTGTACCCAATCTTTTACTCTGTAACGCTAATATAAGCCATCAAATGGATTTGGTGATTTATTAGTTTTATGCATTGTTATACGGTCATTTACAAAAGAAGTTAAAGTTATAGCAACATTAGAACAAGTACATCACGAAAACACACCTATATAATTTTGACCCCTTGAACCCTGTTTTATATAGTAAAACTGGGGTTTGCAGGGGTAACCCTTATTTTTCTTATTTCTGCTCAAAAAATAGATTGTGGGAACTCTTAGAACTGCCTCGATGAGGCGGTTCTAACGAGTACCCACAATCTATATTTTGAGCAGAATTAAGAAAAAAAGAACAAAATTTTTCATCCTAAAATTTTCATTTTTTCGGCGATAAAGATTACAATGTATTTGTATAGGCGTGTTTTCGTGATGAAAACGATTTTTCTGACTCGTTAGAATCAACTTCTTTAAACTGCAATGATTTGTGATAAATCCTATTTATAAATCATTTTCTATTTCTTGTAAATACACGTCTGTTAATGTATGGTTTTGACCCTCAAAACCAATTTAAATCGGTCATTTATATAACCCCTGATTTCAGAAATATTGTATATTTTGATTTCTACCACTTTCACCGCTGACGCCCCACCCCCATCGGGGCTTGGAGAAATAGATTAGGGTGTAGTTATTTCATGTTTGAGTTTCTTTCCCTTTAGGTGTATCTGTGGGTTAATTGTATCGATTCCTGATCATTGCCTTCACTTCTATTTTTATACAGTTCTGTTAATGTATGTTTTGACACTCAAAACCAATTTAAAGCGGTCTTTTATATAACCCATGTTTTCAGAAATATTTTATATTTGTTATATACCATTTTTACCTCTGTCGCCCCGCCCATAGGGGCTTTGAGAAGTAGATTAGGTTGCATGGTGCTTCCACATAGAGCTGAAACTGACATATGACTACTGGTAAACCGCTTAGGCAAAGTGATGTGAGTTAGACCGTCCAATGCTTATAAGCCATTTGGTTTTATTAGGCGGCAGTGCTTGAGATGTCATTTCATCGCAATGACGGATAAAAGTCCCAAAAAATTGGAAGCAACGTCTCCACAATGACCTAAATAGTGTTGACGGGGATGTTAAACCTCAATTCAAAAACCAAAACCGTTTCCATCTCAGGGTCTTCGAATACATTCATTATGAAACACATATACAAATAGATTGTAAATTTTATCACCGAAAAAAGGAAAATTTTAAGATGAAAAATTGTCATATTTTTCTTTTTCTGCTCAAAGTATAGATTATGGGTGCTAACAGAAAACAGTAAAAGAACGTAGCTCACCAGCCGCACAACTGCACGACTTCGGAAATAAACATTGATTTAGGCATGCAACACAAGCACAAATGACCACTTAAGCATTGCCTTGCATGCCAGAGGATACGCAAACATTGCTAAAGACCTGGTAAATATAACAACTAGTAACAAATTTTTCATTATTATTTAAGCCTCTGAAGATGACGCTGAAGAAACAAGCATTTCTTATCCTAAAATGTTGAAGCGACAAAAGAAAAATGGTGGACAACCAGAACTGGTAAGCATCACGAAAACACGCCTATATAAATTTGACCCCCCCCCCTCGAAACCCACTTTTATAAGGTAAAACTGGGGTTTACAGGGTAAACCTTATTTTTCTTATTTCTGCCCCAAAGTATAGATTGTGGGTACTTGTTAGAACCGCTTCATCATATATTTTGAGCAGAAATAAGAAAAATATCGGAATTTTTCATCTTAAAATTTTCGCTTTTTAGGCGGTAACATTTTCAATGTATTTGTATAGTGACTTTTACCCCGTACATCTTGTAGTTGTAACACGAGAAAAGGGTAAAAATCTCATTTAACGTGTTTTTCTAAATAGGATTTGATAGTCCTTGAAATAATTATGCAAATGATAGACAAATGCCGTTTTGATACAACCTAGAAGAGAAAGAAAGCAAAGCATACCTTATGAGAAACCTGGTATACATCTATGAAGGTTGAATATGGAAACAAGCATACACAGACAAGACAGAAAATAGGAAGCTTGGTTTCTTACGAAGACAAAAACATGGCCGCCATGGCTACGCTCCTCGGCTCATTAGCTTCCAAAGACTTATAAAGGGAAGAAAATCTTCTTCTCCAAAACCGCTCAATGGATTTCATTCCTGTTTTGCACGAATGTTCGTTGGGTGGACCTCTGTCAGATTCCTTGAAGAAATTTTGATCAGACAAAAACATGGCCGCCACGGTCTCCACCCTTGGTTCATTAGTTTCCATAGACTTATAAAGGGAAAAACTTCAACAATCTTCTCCTCTGAAACCATATGGCCTAAAGCTGGGATATTTAATATGTAGCATAGTTATGTGGTCACCAACACATATTCTGCAAACTATGCCTCTGGGGTCCAAATTGGCAATGCCCCGGTGCTAATTAGCTCCCATAGGCTTATAGTGGAAAAAAAAACTTGAAAAAAATTCTTTTCTGAAACCATAAGGCCAAGAGCTTAGATATTAAGTATGTAGCAACTTGAAGTGTTCAACTACATAAATCCTGCCAATCATGCCCCTGGGGTCCAAATTGGGCACACTCCGAGGCTCATTTGCTTCCAGACTTATATTGGGTGTTTGTGTCGCTTATATTATTTTATTTTGGATAGCCTATCGGCCATTTTGTGCGAAAGTAACTGTCCTTTTGGCTTTCCGCTATTGATTTTTCCATTAGGGTCTGTTGTTTATTGTTTATGTTTCTTTCCCTTTGGTGTCTCTGATGGGAACTGTGGGTTAATTGTATCGATTCCTGATCATTGCCTCCACTTCTATTTTTATATTGAAAAAAAAAAAACATAAAAAATCTTCGTCTCTGAAACCATCAGGACCCAGAGCTTAGGTATTTAGTATGCAACAATGTCAAGTGGTCATTCACATAAATCTTGCCTACCATGCCCCTGGGGTAAAAATTGGCCACGCCCAGAGGCTCATTAGTTCCCACAGACTTATAATGGGAAACATTTAAAAAAAAGTCTTCTTCTCTGAAACTTTAAGGCCAAGAGCTTTAGATATTTAGTATGCAGCAACATCAAATGGTCACTCACATAAACCCTGCAAACCATGGCTCTGGTGTCCAAATTGGTCATGCCCCTGGGCTCATAAGCTTCCATATACTCATAATTTGAAAAAAAACTTAAAAAATCGTCTCTCAAACCATAAGGCCCGGAGCTTAAATATTTAATGATTAGCAACGTACAGTGGTCTTCAACATAAATCCTTCCAACCAGGTATTTAGGCCCAAATTGGCTATGCCCCGAGGCTCATTAGCTTATAATGGTAAACACTTCAAAAATCTTCTTCTCAGAAACTATAAGGCCCAGAGTTTAGATGTATAGTATGTTGCAATATTAAGTGATCTCCTACATAAATCCTACCAACCATGCCTCTGGGGTCCAAATTGGCCACAACTCAGGGCTCATTAGCTCCCACACCGACAGCTGATCAGACGTCACTACAGCTGGTGTCTGGGAATGTGTGGCGGCCGTAAAAAGTCTCCCTGCCCTACATCATAGTGTAGTTTAGATTTTCTTGTCCTTTGGGACCATTGATTCCATTGTGGAATTTTGAAAATATCTGAGGGTCATTGATGAGGCCTTATTGGCCGAAACTAGCTTGTCTGGGCCAGAAAACATGCACACTCCACCTTTTTCGGTTCTGTGGTGTATCCCTTGCTTCCAAAGGATAACCCTTTTATAGAACATATTTATAATAGAACAAATTAAGGCGTAACTATACCAAACTTAGTGACACAGAGGCCTTTCTGATAGTTAATCTTCATCAGTGTGTCTCAACCCCAAAGTTCTGAAACCGAAACGGATGATGGACAAGTCCCGGCAAACACAGCACATCCCCCCTCCGAGCACACAATGTTCGACGCAGATCATGAGACAGGTCAACTGGAGGCATCAGGCAAGAGACGCCCACATCAGGACTAATAGGCGTCCCCCACCGAGCCAACATCAGTAAACATGGCCCACACTCCACGGAAGTCCCGGGCATCAGGAAGGAGATGTTCAAAGTAGCGAGATTTGCAAAATTTTAAAATATGACAAAAAGTGGCAACCAAATCCGCTAAGATACATGTCTCACCTGACAAGTCAGTTTTAATTTTAGAAAAAAAAATAGAATTTTATGCTGCAAAAACAAAAGATATAATATAGTTATTTAAATCAATACCTGAGTACTGACGTCAACACCGCAGTATCAACCTCAGCACTGAGGAACATATACTGAGCTGATGATACCCTCGGGGACGAACGAATCATCCACCAGCACAGATACCGACCCAGTGGTTGCAATTAAGGCTTAACTATACCAAATTTAGTGACACAGAGGCCTTTCTGATATTTAATCTTTATCAGTGTGTCTCAACCCCAAAGTTCTGAAACCGAAACGGATGATGGACAAGTCCCGGAAAACACAGCACATCCCCTCCGAGCACACACCGACCGACGCAGATCATGAGACAGGTCAACTGGAGGCATCAGGCAAGAGACGCCCACATCAGGACTAATAGGCGTCCCCCACCGAGCCAACATCAGTAAACATGGCCCACACTCCACGGAAGTCCATGCATCAGAAAGGAGATATTCAACGTAGCGAGACTTGCAAAATTTTAAAATATAACAAAAAGTGGCAACCAAATCCGCTAAGATACATGTCTCACCTGACAAGTCAGTCTTCGTTTTAGAAAAACTAGAATTTTATGCTGCAAAAACAAAAGATATAATATAGTTATTTAAATCAGTACCTGAGTACTGACGTCAACACCGCAGTATCAACCTCAGCACTGAGGAACTGATACTGAGTTGATTATACCCTCAGGAAGAATGAATCATCCACCAGCAGAGATACCGACCCTGTGGTTGCATTTTTTAACAAACTTCAAAAATCTTCTTCTTTGAAACCATAAGGCCCAGAGCTTTGATACTTATAATGAAGCAATGTTATGTGGTCACCTTCATAAATCCAGCCGACCATGATGCTCCTAGAATTTAGAAAACAAAAATCTTCGAAACGGTTAATTTGATGGTTTCTATTGCAATTTAGAATGAATATTCCTTGGGTGGATCACTTGTCCTTTTTAACCTATTGCATACGGGAAACCCCAAAAGGGGTACCTTGGCAAACAGTTCAGGCCCAGATCAGACCCCGTAGAACACCGCATCTGATCAGGACCTGAATCATTTGCTTACGGAATTTTCCGGAAAAAAATAGAATAAAAACAAAAAATAGGCCTGACCCCATATGACAATTGGCCTGGTCCATCATATAGCAATGGAAGAGTCCACTAGTATACAATGGATTAATGTAATAAATATGACAATTGACTGAATTGACATGTCCTCTTGGGTCTTTTGTTTCGAATACACGTCTATTCAAATACATATAACATTTTCCCACTAAAAAACTGAAAATTTTCAGATAAAAAAATCTGTTTTCTTTAATTTCTGCTCGAAACATAGATTGAGGTACTCGTTAGAACTGCCCTAACGAGGCGGTCCTTAAGAGTAACAGCAATCTATATTTTTGAACAGAAATAAGAAAAATAGAATATACCTCTGTTTTTTTTTAGCTCATCTGAGCCAAAGGCTCAGTGGGAGCTATTGTGAACGGTCACCGTCCGTCGTCGTCGTCATCGTCGTCATCGTCCGTCCGTCCGTACGTATGTCCGTCCGTCCACAGTTCCTTTACACAACATCTCCTCCTAAACCACTGAACAGATTTTGACCAAACCTGGCAGAAATGATCTTTGGGTGGTCCTCTCTTAATGTTGTTGAAAGAATACCATATCATGCAGAACTCTGGATGCCAAATTGTAGCCCTGGGGTTCAAAACTGCCGCCGCCCCGAGGCCCACCGGTTTTACATGGGCTTATATAGGGAAAAAGCTTTAAAATCTTCTTGTCTGAAACCAGAAGGCCCAGCTATTTAATATGGAGCCAAAAAGCTTTAAAAATCTTCTTGTCTGAAACCAGTAGGCCCAGCTCTTTGATATGGGGCCAAAAAGTCCCCGCGCTGGGCCCATCGGTTTTACATAGGCTTATATAGGGAAAGGCTTTAAAAATCTTCTTCTCTGAAACCAGAAGGCTGAGGTCTTTTATATTTGGTATGAAGCTTCATCTAGTGGACCCCTACCTAGATTGTTCAAATAATAGCCAGGGGCGAAAAATGGCCCCGCGCCGGGCCCACCGGTTTCACATAGGCTTATATAGGGAAAAACTTAAAAAATCTTCTTGTCTGAAACTAGAAGGCCCAGGTTTTTGATTTTGGGTATGAAGCTTCATCTAGTGAACCTCTACTAAGGTTGTCCAAATTGTAGCCCTGGGGTCAAAACTGCCCCCGCCCCGAGGCCCACCGGTTTTAAATAGGCTTATATAGGGAAAAAGCTTTACAAATCATCTTTTCTGAAACCAGAAGGCCCAGGTCTTTGATATTTGGTATGAAGCTTGATCTAGTGGACCTATACCAAGATTGTTCAAATAATAGCTCTGGGCCAAAAATGTCCCCGCGCCGGGCCCACCGGTTTTACATAGGCTTATATAGGGAAAAGCTTTAAAAATCTTCTTCTCTGAAACCAGAAGGCCGAGGTCTTTTATATTTGGTATGAAGCTTCATCTAGTGGACCTCTACCTACATTGTTCAAATAATAGCCAGGGGTCCAAAAATGGGCCCGCGCCGGGGCCCACCGGTTTCACATATTTAGGGAAAAGACTTTTATATCTACTTGTCTGAAACCAGAAGGCCCAGGTCTTTGATTTCCGGTATGAAGCTTCATCTAGTGGACCTCTACCAAGATTGTCCAAATTGTAGCCCTGGGGTCAAAACTGCCACCGCCCCGCGGCCTGCCGCTTTTACATAGGCTTATATAGGGAAAAAGCTTTAAAAATCATCTTGTCCCATGTCTTTGATATTTGGTAAGAAGCTTGATCAAATGGACCTATACCAAGAATGTTCAAATTATAGCTCTGGCGCCAAAAATGTCCCCGCGCCGGGCCCACCGGTTTTACATAGGCTTATATAGGGAAAAATCTTTAAAACTCTGAAATCTGAAGGCCGAGGTGTTTCCTATTTGGTATGAAGCATCATCTAGTGGACATCTACCTAGATTGTTCAAATAATAGCCGGGGGGGGGGGGCAAAAAAGGGCCCGCGCCGGGGCCCACCGGTTTCACATAGGCTTATATAGGGAAAAAGCTTTAAAAATCTTCTTGTCTGAAACTAGAAGGCCCAGGTCTTGGATATTTGGTATGAAGCTTCATGTAGTGGACCTATACCAAGATTGTTCAAATTATAGCCCTGTGGCCAAACATGTCCCCACCTGCTTTACATAGGATTACATAGGGAAAAAGCTTTAAAATCTTCTTCTCTGAAACCAGAAGGCCGAGGTATGAAGCCATATCTAGTGGACCTTTACCTAGATTGTTCAAATTATAGCCAGGGGACCAAACATGGGCCCGCGCCGGGGCCCACCGGTTTCGCATAGACTTATAGAGGGAAAAAGCTTTAAAAATCTTCTTGTTTGAAACCAGAATGCCTAGGTCTTTGATATTTTGAATAAAGCTTCATCTAGTGGACCTCTACCAAGATTGTTCAAATTATAGCCCTGGGGCCGAAAATGCCCCCGCGCCGGGGCACACTTGTTTTGCGTAAGCTTATGTAGGGAAAACCTTTAAAAATCTTCTTGTCTGAAACCAGGAGACCCAGGTCTTTGATGTTTGGTACGAAGTTACATCTTGTGGACCTCTACCAAGATTGTTCAAATTATAACCGTGGGGCCAAAAATGCCCCCGCGCCGGGGCCCACCGGTTTTACATAGGCTTATATTGGGAAAACCTTTCTGAAACCAGAAGACCAAGGTCTTTGATGTATGGTAAGAAAGTAGAAGTAAAACGAAGATCAGAAATCGATACAATTAACTTACTCCACCCATCAAAGACACCAAAGGGAAAGAAACACAAACATGAAGCGACCAGACCAAAAATGGACCTCTACTCAGATTGTTCAAATTATAGCCTTGGGTCAAAAGTCAAAAATGCCCCTGCGCCGGGGCCCACTGGTGTTACATAGGCTTATATAAGGAAAAAGCTTTAAAAATCTTCTTGTCTGAAACCAGAAGGCCCAGGTCTTTGATATTTGGTATGAAGCTTCAAGTAGTGGACCTCTATCGAGATTGTTCAAATTATAGCCCTGGGGATAAAAATGCCCCCGCCCCGGGGCCGACTGGTTTTACATAGTCTTGTATAGGGAAAACCTTTAAAAATCATCTTGTCTGAAACCAGAAGGCCCAGGTCTTTGATGTTTGGTATGAAGATTCATCTAGTGGACCCCTGCCAAGACTGTTCAACTTATAGCCCTGGGGCCAACATTTTTTTACATAGGCTAATATAGGGAATACATTTAAAAATATTCTTGTCGGAAGACCAAAGGCTTAGATCTTTGATATTTGGTATGAAGCTTCATCCAGGGACCTCTTCCAAGATTGTTTAAATTATAGATTAACGGCCCAGCCAAGGGCTCCACATGTTTAACATAGTTTTATGTGGAGCGCTGTGGTGCAGTGGTAAAGCATCGGATTTGAGATGGAGAGGTAGCTGGTTCGATCCTCGCAAGCGCCAAAGATTGTTTGCTTGAGCAAGAGACTTTATCCACACTGCTTAGTGCTGGTTCCTACCCAGGAAAAGAGGACCACAAGGAAGATTAGTGCTAGTACTAAATGTGTTACCCTCTATAAATAAGGTTGATTATTATTATTATAATTATGATTGAAGGAAAAAACCTTTAAGAATCTTTTTCTTTGAAACCAGAGGCCCAGGCCGTTTATATTTGATATTAAGCTTTATTAAGTGGACCTCTACCAAGGTTGTTCAAATTACAGACCTGGGGCCAAAATTGGCCCACATATAAACCTTTTAGCTCAGGTGAGCGATATTGAACCATCATGGTCCTCTTGTTTAGTTCAGGTTTTATGTCCCCGTCAACACTATTTAGGTCAATTTGGAGACGCAGCTCCGCATGAAACCAAAAGGCTTATATTCATTGGACGGTCTGATTCACACTACTTTGCCTGGGCAAGCTTAGTCCTTCTTAGCGGTTTACCAGTACTCATGGTCAGTTTCTCCAAGCCCCGATGGCAGGGGGGGGTGATAAATACCGCTGTTAACCCCAGTTTTACAATACAAAGGTGCGTTTAAGTGTGTTTTCCTGATGATTGGCTTTGCGTTGTTAAAGCACGTATTGCCCTTTGTTTTATATGTTTTTTGTTGACTTTTTCCTGTAACTAAGACTTCAGGTCTTTCATTGGCTTGAGATGGCTCTTGAAAAATTATGTTCTTTGTTCGCGGCTTGTTCCTGACTAACTTGTTTGTAATGTTTATTAAGAAACTGTTGTTGTTGTTGTTGTAACTAGCATTTTTTGTTTTTGCATTTGGATATCAACGTTATTCTGTGTTATTTCTAGGGCGTTCCTGATCTTGTTCAACAGTTGAAAGACAGAACAGGTACGCATAAATTTTATCCGCTCTTTAAGAGGCGGGTAGCTTAAGAATTGGTTTATGTAATCTTTCGCGATGTAACGGGGCCTTTGTGTCTCTGCAAATAATATATGACAAGAAATATATTCCACAGAAGGCAAACTAGACATATAGAATTTGGGTGCTCGAAACGCCATAACATCACGTTAACAAGTCCGTGGAATGAACACCCCCTTAATCCCACATAATATAGAGAAAACTGGGGTTTAATGGGGGAAATATTATTTTTCTTATTTCTGCTCCAAGACATAGGTTGTAGGTACTCGTTAGAACCGCCTTAATGAGGCGGGTCTAACGAGCACACACAACCTATGTTTGCAGTATTAATAAGAAAAATATCACGGATTTTCATCAAAAAGTAGCCATTTTGGAGATGTGATAATATGCTCTATGTCGCACGGGTGTGTTTTAGTAATGATGAGGCAGGTCTAACGAGTACCCTCACTCTATGTTTCAGGAGGAATATCAGAAACCCAACCGAACTTTTCTCTACATGAAGTAGGGTTTGCAAGGGAACGTCTTCACATTACGAATACATGCCTGTACAAATACATTGTTAAGTTTACCGCTGAAAAAAAAGGAAATTTCAAGATGAAAATTGTGATTTTTTCTTATTTCTGCTCAACACATAGATTGTGAGTACTCGTTAGAACCGCCTCTTTTGAGCAGAAATAAGAAAAATATTATATACCCCTGTAAACCGCAGTTTTACTATATACAAGTGGGGTTTGAGGGGGTCAAAATTATGTAGGCGTGTTTTCGTGATGACGTGAAGACGTAACTAACCAGACATCTAACCGACACAGTTTACGGCAGATATACGGCACGAATTAGGACAAGATTGGCATGCAAAAACACAAAGCAGCAGCATTGCACTCTATAAGAAATATAGTAACAACTTCTTTCTTTCTCCTACGAATAGTAAAGAAACATGTTTTATGAATAATAGAAAGTCAAATATCGATACGCACAAAAAGGATCAAAGGTTGCCTACGGATCAGTTTCAAAATTCGTGTCTTGATAAGCAAAACTAAAATTTCAAAGGTATTTATATTTGTTTGGAAAAAAAACGTTTTGTGATACCAAATGAAATTAAGGTGAACATTATCAGTCTAAACATTTAACGAAAAGTCCAAGGAGAGCCACAACCATAACATATAGCCCACTCTTGGCTCTAGGATATCATGTTAACAAGTCTATGTAATGAACACCCGTTTAATCCCCATTTTATTTAGGAAAAAGTGGGCTTTACAGGGATATATATTATGGTGCTTATTTCTGCTGTGGGTACTCGTTGTTGGAAGAGGCGGTTCTAAAGAGGACACACAACTTATGAAGGGGTAAATTAAGAAAACTATTACAAGTTTTCATCGGAAAAGTAGGCATTTTAGAGAAATGAAAAATGCACTATGTCACACGGGTGTATTATCGCAATGAGGAAGAGAAAAACTCACAGGAAATGAGCACAACAACAATCCGTAACATTCAAAAGACCTCATCACAAAGATCCTTTACATTGTGAATAGGTGAACAATGAATATGTCTGAAAAAATAGTCATTATTCAGAAAATTATTAATGCAATTCCATCAAAAGCTAACCATTGCCTGTCAAATGTCCTTTTATTCACAAATTCATTCTCCGATCACAATACATTGTCTATGTCTGACAAGGGATTGGACTTAACAAAGAGAAGTGAGACACAGTGGAACTAGAAGTTATATGAAATACATCTCAACTACTTGAGTGTACCACTGCTGGGACCCAAAGCAAAACCCATGTTTGTAAAATGACAGTGTTACAGTCATACACAACTATATATGTTATATGGACAAATGAAATTTAATCTGTACATTTTGGGATTCAGCTTTAAACCGTGTTGTATCCTAAACCATTACAATTCGTAAAATATCATGCTATTATACAATGTATAATGGTATTTTTATAAGGAATGTTTTTCATTGTGTCGTTTTTACGCATTTTCTTATCTTCATATTTTCCTTGCGAAATTCCAGATGCTTACAAGAACTGTTATTTAATACAACAGTCTCCTAAATTCCATAAAGATACGTGTATGTTATTCTGGTAAAACCAATGATTCGCGGTTCTTCTGTCGCAGGTTATTTTGTTATGGTTTGTCTTTGAGTGTGTGTATCGCTTATATCTTTTTGTTTTGGATAGCCAAATGGCCATTTTGTGGGAAAGTAACTGCCGTTTTGGGTTTCCGCTAGCGATGTTTCCATTAGGGACTAGTTATTTCATGTGTGTGTTTCTTTTCCTTTGGTGTCTCTGATGATTGTATCGATTCCTGATCATTGCCTTCACCTTTGCTCTTAGACACATTTGCTTGAAATATAAATAATCTTCTTGCATTAACTACATATTAGTATAATTAGCTTCATGGTATTGCTTTTCCATATATAGGACATGTACCTATATACCTGAGTAAGGTCCGGTTTCAATTTGCCCTTGTATTATTTGATTCATATTGCCAATCAATGGGTATGTTTGTCTTTTGATAGTACTCTGGATCATTTTTATTATTAGGGCCGCGCCAAACAAAATCATAGCTGTCGGCATGTGCGCCCTGGAACGTACAGATCAGCCTGTGCATCTGAACAGATTGACCAGAGTATTTGCTGCTTACTATATCACTGTGATGACCCTTGACCTAAAACGTTTATGTTCAGACAGAGAAATATGTTTAATAACTGAACTGGTTGGCAGACTGATATAGTAAATACATGGTTTGTGTCTTTAATAATAAAATATAATCGGTGAGCCTTAGACAATTTTATAGAGGCGAGCTTTAGCGAGCCCCTATAAAATTGTCGGGGCGAACCGATTATATTTTAATATTAAAGACACTATCCATGTATTTGGTTTATACCGCAATTTAAATCAATCAATGAGTTTTGCAATAATTTAGCAAATTTAAGCAAAAATGGCAGCAGACAGTGTGGCATGTTAAACGACATTCAGTGCCATGGCGCGCACACGTAGTATAACGTGACGTCAACGAGTGCAAAGTTTCTGACGTCATCGCGCCACAAAGACGTAGGAAACAACACGGACGCTCGAATACTTTATCGACGCTTTACTCTCTGTATGAAAATCTTCAAATAAATAGTTTATTTTAGCTTTAAAAATTATTTTGGAGGTTGAGATGCAACTGCAGTAGCAGTGCGCAGTTATTCCAACGGGCCATTCAAACCAGGAAAAGCCGAGAAGGTAAGAATTTAGCAGAAATTCTGAAAATCTGTTTAAATAAATATTGAGAAGATTTTAACTTGCAGTTTCGTTGTTTTCTCATGTATGAAAAGTTGCATGTTATTGTTTATACTTGTAAAATAGGGACCTGAAAAGTAGGTCCGGTCTTTAAAGGGTCACCAGACGTATTATAGGTCAGTAGAAGGTATTATAGGTCACTACCGATTATAGCGTGCAGTTATGTGACCCTCTTTATTAGCCCTTATCTTGCTATTCACGACAACACTTATTTTTGCAAACAGTGTAGATCCAGATCAGATGGCTTCTGAAGAAGCCATCTGATCAGGATCTACACTGTTTGGCGTTTAGTATATGAATTTGTAGCAATAAATTACATCAAGCAATTCGATTGGTTGATAGACAGAAATGGGTGTGGCTTACATGAATATTTAGCAAGATAAGGGTTAAGTTACTAGAATGCCTGCTTGCGGTATAAATTTATCTTCCGTGTGCGTACATGCTCAAACACACCTTTTCATTTAACTCTGTGCAACCAGTCTTTTCTCTTAACCACCGATTTATGTTCTCAGCAGTCCCCTACTACAACACGAGGATGCGAACAACGACCTTCCTGCCTCTCCAGCATGAAGATCTCATAGCGGACTTTGAGCCGGAAATTTCTAAGGTATGATCCAATTTACTTTACTAGGCAATGAGGCGCCAACATAGGGATAATACACCGTGGGATAAAGTGCAGACTTCAGCATTCGTAATAAATTGTTAATTGCTAAACTTCTTTATCAGTGTTATAGGTATCACAAACTACGCAAAGCATTTTCTAAATTTTTTAGGCGTCATTCCGATTTAACTTCAAAACTTTTTCAATGTTGGACATAAATCTCTCCTGCGACAAGGACTACCGGAGCGCAAATATTACGCTGACTTCGTATATAAATTCAGAAAAAAAATATAAACTTGAAATGATTTCAGTACCCAATTTCGAAAAATCATTCTTCGATATAAAAATTGGGGTACAACAATAATGTTTTACGACAAACTACATTGATGGTAGTTAACCAATTCACGGTTGATTCACTCTTTAATTGCACGCCGGTGGGTCAAGTCTCGGATTCGACGACGGCTCCATCGTAAAGACTTACTTATGTAATTTTGGTTGGTACCTGATGCTCTGTCTCTTGTTGCGCCCATCGGAGTCTAACTGTTGGTTCTCTTTTGCTCCAGCATTTCAGTGGTTTCTTCAGTCGAGTCCGCATCGTTGTTTTATCTCCGTGGTTGTTTGATTTTTGTGCTCTCTGAGATGTTGATTAGGAATCCCTCATGTGGACTGAATTAATTATTTGTCTAAATCGCGACGGAAGTAAGGAAGAGGATTGCGGCCGCGTAAAAACGATTTGAACCGCCCAGTGAATTTATTTTCACTGATCGTTCCAGGGTGGTTCTTTTGTCGCGGTTTATTTTTGTTTTTGTTTGTCTTTGCGTTTGTATATCGGTTATACCTTTTTGTTTTGGATAGCCTTATGGCCATTTAGTGGGAAAGTAGTGTCCTTTTGGCTTTCCGCTATTGATATTTCCATTAGGGTCTAGTTATTTCATGTTTGTGTTGTTTCCTTTTTGTGTCTCGTTTTCGAGGTTTGGGTAAATTGTATCGATTACTGATCTTTGCGATCACTTGTGTTTCATACCTCCGAAAATGGCTGATAAAAAGTTTTGACAATTTTCTTGGTTCTGTATGTCGCATAGAATGTGGGTATTTGTTTAAAAGGCCATTCTGAGGTGCTTCTAAGGCGTAGCCACAATATATTATTATATTTGTTCGTTTTGGATAGTTAATTGGCCATTTTATGGGCAAGTAACTGTCCTTTTGGTGTTTCCATTAGGGTCTAGTTATTTCATGTTTGTGTTTCTTTCCCTTTGTTTGTTTTACTTCCAAAAAGCCTAGAAATTACACATGATTGTCATGTCAGAAAGTGTGTGAAGCTTTCACCTTACTATCACCTTTCTACTTGATAATATTATATTAGATTTGTTTCTAAGTTATATGGACAAAAAGGTTCCAATTCCGATGGGTACGAATTGTGCACCCCTTGGGACTGATTTGTTCCTATTCTCTTATGAATACTTCAGTGTGTCCCTCCCTATAGAAGATCAATCTGAAGTTACTGAAGATTTCTGCTGGACGTCTAGATATTTGGATGATTTATTTAATTTTGGCAATGCCGACTTCGACGGTTTCTTCTTCAATAAAAAAATGGGTGCAATATAAATGTTATACGACAGACTGCATGCATGGCATAAAAATATTGGGTGCAACATAAATGTTATACGACAGACTGTATGCATGTTAGTTAACCCAATCACGGTTGACTACTTTGCTTCCCTCTTTAATTGCACGCCGGTGGGTCAGGCCTCAGGTTCTATGACAGTTCCAACGTAAAGGCTTACTGAGAATAAGAGAGAAACTAATTTTATTATGCCCCCGTAATTCGAAGAATGGTGGAAAGGGCATATAGTGCTGCCCCTGTCCGTCCGTCCGTGCGTCCGAAACTTAAACGCGGTCAATAACTTCCTTATTTCTCGATGGATT
Source organism: Lucinisca nassula (assembly GCA_963580285.1). Classification (NCBI taxonomy): domain Eukaryota; kingdom Metazoa; phylum Mollusca; class Bivalvia; order Lucinida; family Lucinidae; genus Lucinisca; species Lucinisca nassula. The sequence goes on from OY757014.1 coordinate 61,006,223, forward strand.
ATTCGGCAGACATGTTAACCATCATGAGACGACGTGTCACGTGCAAAACCCAGGTCCGTACCTCCAAGGTCAATGTCATACTTAGAGGTCAAAGGTAAAAAAGGGTCCAAAACTTAAACGCAGTCAATAACTTTCTTAATTCTGGATGGATTTTCAAATTACTTTGTAGAAATGTTAACCATCATGTGACAATGTGTCACGTGCAAAACCCAGGTCCGTACCTCCAAGGTCAAGGTCATACTTAGAAGTCAAAGGTAAAAAAGGGTCCAAAACTTAAACGCAGTCAATAACTTTCTTAATTCTGGATGGATTTTCAAATTACTTTGTAGAAATGTTAACCATCATGTGACAATGTGTCACGTGCAAAACCCAGGTCCGTACCTCCAAGGTCAGGGTCATACTTAGAGGTCAAAGGTAAAAAAAGAGTCCGAAAGTTAAACGCAGTCAATTACTTTCTTATCTCTGGATGGATTTTAAAATTACTTGGCAGAAATGTTAGCCATCATGAGACAATCTGTCTCACACAAAACCAAGGTCCTAACCTCCAAGGTCAAGGTCATACTTAGAGGTCAAATGTGAAAAAAGGGTCCAAAACTTAAACAGGGTCAATAACTTTCTGTGGATGAATATGAACAAAGGCATATTTTCGGGCGGGGGCATCCGTGTCCTATGGACGCTTTTCTAGTGTAATGTTGGTTGGTGCTTGATGCTCTGTCCCTGGTTGGGCCCATCGGAGTCTAACTGCTGGTTTTCTTTTGTTCCAACATATCAGTGCTTTCTTGTTGTCGAGTCTTCTTCGTTGTTTCATCTCTGTGGTTGTTTGATTTTTGTGTTAACGGAGATGTTACACTGATGAGTAAGGAGGCCTTCATGCGGACTGCACAAATTATTTGTCTAAATCGCGACGGAAGTAAGGGCGAGGACTGTTACCTCGTAAAATCGATTTAACCACCCCCCAGTGATATTCGTTTCACTGACCGTTCAAAAGCGGTTCTTCTGTCGCGGTTTATTTTTTATTTTTGTTATTACTTGTCTTTGAGTGGGTGTACCGCTTATACTTTTTTGTTTTGGATAGCCAGTTGACCAAACTGTCCTTTTGGCTTCGCTATTGATGTTTCCATTAGGGTCTAGTTGTTTCATGTTTGTATGTCTTTTGTCACTTGTGGGAGCTATGGGTTCATTGTATTGATTCCAGATCATTGCCTTCCAGATCATTGATTAAGCAATTCTTCTGATTTTACATTTACATTTATTTATTTTAGATGGGTTTGTTTTATGCAAGATTTTCGAATAAACGCGATGGTTTTGATTGTTTTTCGATTGTAAATTTTCCTTTCTTGGATGAGGATGTTCCTCTTCCGGCATCTTACAGTGTTTATATCAGTGTTTATATGTCGCATTTAAATCGGTTCGCCGGTGTTAAGTCCTGGACACGTGATGCATTATTAACTGCTACACTTCTTAATCATGGTTATCGGTATCATAAATTTCGTAAAATAGAAGTGGAGGCAATGATCAGGAATCGATACAATCAACCCACAGCTCCCATCAAAGACATCAAAGGGAAAGACAAACAAACATGAAACAACAGACCCTAATGGAAACACCTACAGCGAAAAGCCAAAAGGACATTTACTTCCCTACAAAATGGCCAATAGGCTATCCAAAATAAAATAACATAAGCGACACAAACACCCAAAGACAAACCATAACAAAAATAAACCTCGACAGAAGAACCGCCTTTGAACGGACACCGGAAACGAATTCCACAAAGCCCTTTCCAAGTTATTATTGACGTATTTTCGAATAAGTTTCAAAATTCAACGTTGGACTTAAATCTCTTCTGCAACAAGGCCTACCGGAACATGCATTTTTACATTTTATATTTTTATGTTCAGAAAAAAATCTATGCTTGCAAAGATTTCAGTACCCAATTTCGTAAAATTATTGTTCGATGTAAAGAATTTGTGTACACGTTAATGTTATACGACATATTGCATGAACGATAGTTAATCCAATCACGGTTGATAACTTTGCTTTCCTATTTAACTGTGCGCCGGCGGGTCAGGCCTCAGAGTCTATGACGGCTCCGGTCTAAAGACTTACTTGCATTGTTAAAGTAATGGCGGTTGGTATCTGATGCTCTGTCTTGGGTTCAGCCCACCAGAGTCCAACTGTTTCTTTTTCTATTGCTCAAGCATTACAATTATTTCATGCCGTCGAAACCTCATTTGTATCCTCTTTATTTTTAGGCGGGCATAAGCCCGTCTATAGTCATCGTACAGCATCAAAATTTGTGCACTTGTTTAGACTTTCTACTTGTAGTTCTCCGCTCAAGAAAAAAGAAAAACATATCTAAATATTAAAAATACACACAATGAAACCAATCAAGTTCGGCTGGACTGTTTAAAAAAATGACAAAGGTTTGCAAAATGCTTATTAGATTGCAATGAAGGCTGAGTGAAAAAAAACGGCACTATTTTCCTACGCCGTTGCTGCTTAGTCCCGAAACCATTCCCTTTCATCCCTCAGTTTCTGACCAGAACCCTTCTTGCTTTGATATTCGGTGTCCCAATTCTTATAGAAATGCGTTTTGTCCGAGTCATTGACATCTGGCAAACAGTGTAGATTCTGATGAGACTGCTCGTCAAACGCCATCTGATCTGGATCTATAGGGTTTCTATCAGTATATGTACCTGTATCGGTATCTGAATTGATGTACAGGGTTGAAAAGGTTGACACGCTTCAAGTGACTTCTGACCGACATCAAACATAGTATTCCGACCGCTTTGGAGAGGTCTAATTATAATTACAAAATATAAATTTTATTCGCTTTGAGTTTTACATTAAAGTTCCCTACTTTAAGTAAATAATGAAGATATTAATCTGATGCCGCATTCCGTGGCCTCTAATCAGGATCTTCGGTGTTTTCGAATGCCCAGTAAAGGGACGCTTGACATTTAAGGGCATATAAGCTGCATAATCTGTGAACGCGTTAATACGCCCTTGATGAGACGAATCAGTCAAAGTTGAAGTTTATAAAACACGGCATCTGATCAGGGCCTACACTTTTAATTTAAAATGCAGAATTAAAGAGTTTGACAAAGAAAATTGAGCACTTTTGCGTCTTTTATGTTCCAACTTCCAAACCCGGAATTGATCCCACGACCCCTGGTTTCTGAAGCGGGTATCTTAACCACTACACCATAGAGGCTTCTAGTTTGGTTTGATGCCTCTAAATGGTGTTCCCTGATAGCTTCAGATACTGGGGATTAACATAGATAATTCAGGGATTCACTTCAGAAACCTTTACTGATACTGACCAGAAAGGTTTATGAAGATGTGAGACCTATATTTGGGCCCCGTCAAGCGATTTTGGTACATATCGCCTATGCGAGCAGCGAAGGTTCAGGCGAGCCTGCGCATCCGCGCAGTCTCGCCAGAACCTTCGCTGCTCGCTCATACAAGCAGTGAATCAAGAGGAACCTTCAGACAGAAAGCCATATCCCGGGCCCCTCTGAATGGCTGGGCATGCGCAGTTAAAAGCTGTCCTGACGGAATGCTCGAAGACCCAAATTCGCTTGGCGCGGCTCAATTATCGTTGTTAATTTCCATTATCTGGAGCTATGTCCCAGTCATATAAGAGTATAATAAAAGACTCGTGGCGCGCGCTGTAACGTCTGTTCAATCACGAAGATTGCTTCAAATAAGCTGAAACTAGGGCTGTATCCAGGAGACAGAAAGAATGAAAGTGGAGGCAATGATCAGGAATCGATACAATTAACCCACAGCTCCTATCAGAGACGCCAAAGGGAAAGAAACACAAACATGAAACAACAGACCCTAATGGAAACATCAATAGCGGAAAGTCAAAAGGACAGCTTCTTTCAACGAAATAGCCAATAGGCTATCCAAAATAAAATAGTATAAGCGACACAAACACCAAAAGACAAACCACAACAAAAATAAACCGCAACAGAAGAACCGCCTTGGAACGGTCAGTGGAAAAGAATTCCACTGGGGGTTGGGAGGGGGTCGGGGGGCTTAAATGTATTTTACGTGGCCACAATCCTTGCCTTTACTTCCATCGCGATTAAGACCAATAATTTGTTCAGTCCGCATAAAGGCCTCCTAACGCATCAGTTGTTAGATCCTACAGATATTTAAAAACGAAAGAAAATTTATAATCCCAATTTGAACATATTTCTTATTTTGCTGATTTGTATATTAACAGTTATCCTTTGTATTGTTTGTACTATCTTGCTTAATATTTACAGGATTTTAGACGTGGCACTATCACAGTCACAGAAAGACTTGGAACATTTTCAAAACAGTACAATTTACCATACCACCAGCGTCTTAAGGAAATCATTGTCAGGCCGTCTACGAGACCACAGAAAATGGTGGACACTGGGGAAACATACTTAGTATGATAGTTTATGTATCTCATTAACGTCAATGTTATTTTTATGTTTGCCATATATCCACAGACAGACAGAAGCATGACACACAATATAAATTACATAAGATAACTCTTAACGATTATTTTACACAGAATAAAACTGAATATTTATGTTAACATTATAAGCACTTAAATAATACTATAAAAGTTGCCTTTTGTACTGGAGAACACAAAACATAACGATAACACACCCGTGCGATATAGTGCATTTTTGACATCTCCAAAATGGCTACTCTACTGATGACAATTCTTGATATTTTTATTATAAATGTTCATAACATAGATTGAGGGTGCTCGTTAGATCCGCCTCATTGAGGCGGTTCTAACGAGTACCCACAACCTATGTCTTGGAGCTCGTTAGATCCGCCTCGTTGAGGCGGTTCTAACGAGTACCCACAACCTATGTCTTGGAGCAGAAATAAGAAAAATAATGTATACCCCCATAAACCTCAGTTTTCTCTATATAAAGTGGGGTTTAGGGGGTCATCGCTTCACGGACTTGTTCACGTGATGACATACAGAACTTGATTGCTACGTCTCATAGGCACTAAGAGGCAGTACACTGTAGTTTGCAAAACGAAACGTTTTGTAAAGGTTGGCCTATACACAGTGCATATGTATAACATATGTAATAATCAGTGAAATGACGGTTAAAGGACCGCACATAATAAAAAATACATTACCAAGACACTAAGAGTCTGTGAATTTCTTAAAATTAGTTTTAGCCCCACGATGTTCGTTTATCAAAACGTTATTTTGGTCGTGCGGTTTTGTAAAAATGGTCGTATTATGGTATGGGGTCTGTGTCCATCCGTCCATCTGTAAATTTTTGTTTCCAGATAACACCTACAGTTTTCATTCGGACAAGCTGAAACTTGGTAGGTAGTAAGACATTGACCTGGTGTAGCGCATATTCTTTCAAGGTTGTGGTCCACCAAATATTTACAGACTTATGCCCCTTTGAAATTTTTTATAAACTTCTTCGTTTCTGGATAACTCCTCCTATAGTTTTCATCCAATCAAGCGGAAACTTGGTAGATAGTAAGAGCATAACCTGATGTAGCGCATATATTTTCGAGGTTGCGGTCCACCAAATACTTACTGAGATGCCCCTTTGAAGATTTTTGTAAACTACGTTTCTGGATAACTTCTTCTACAGTTTCATCCGATCAAGCTGAAACTTGGTAGACAGTTAAACCATGACCTGATGTAGCGCATATCATTTCGAGGTTACGGTCCACCAAATTTTCACAGAGTCATACAGATAACACCTACAGTTTTCATCGATCATGCTGAAACTTGGTAGGTAGTAAGACCATGACTTTATGTAATGCATGTTATTTTGAGGTTATGTTCCACCAAATATTAACAGAGTCATGCCCCTCTGAATTTTTTTGTAAACTTTTTCGTTTCCAGATAACCTGCTACAGTTTTCATTCGATCTTGCGGAAACTTGGTGGATAGTCATACCATAACCTGATGTAGTGCATATCAGTTCGAGGTTACGGTTCACCAAATATTTACTGAGTTATGCCCCTTTGAACATTTTTGTAAATTTTTTATTCCGGATAACTCCTTCTACAGTTTTCATCCGATCAAGCTGAAACTAACCATGACCTGGTGTAGCGCATATTATTTCGAGGTTACGGTCCACCAAATATTCACAGAGTTATGCCCCTTTGAAACGTTTTTTAAACTTTTTTCGTTTCCGGATAATCCCTACAGTTCTCATCTGATCAAGCTGAAACTGAGTAGGTATTAAGACCATAACACGATGTAGCGCATATTCTTTCGATGTTATAGTCCTCCAAATATTTTATGCCCCTTTGAGTATGTCTCTAAATATTTCGTTTCCGGATAACTCTCCTACAATTAACATTCGATCAAGCTGAAATTTGATTATGCGGAGCAGTGTATATTGTTAGTGCCCCACACTGGCTACAACTATATTGCTGTTGTCCGTGTGTTGGTAACGCCTTAACAAACAAAAACGTAACATTGGTCATAACTTCAAAAGGATTGTCCCTACTCTCATGAAACTTCACACACATACTCACCATCACAAGACCTATATTCTGACAAAGGACCATAACTATATTGCTGTTGTCCGTGTGTTTGTCTTGCCTTAACCAAAACACTTAACCTTGGTCATAACTTCAAAAGTATTAACCTTTCTCTTATGAAAATTCACACCTATATGTACACTTATACCGTTTGTTATATATTGTCTTTAAGTTTTGATTGTTGTAGACCTGTACGTACTTGTGTACATAACACAAAGTCTTTGTCGACTTATACATACGCCTGTATATTATACATTGACTTTTAAGACGTGTGCATACACATATACTTCAATCATTGTCTTTGTAGACTTATATGTACACCAAAATGTTATACATTGTTGTTGAAGACATATACATTCTACTATATTTTTTCATTGCCCTTGCAGACATATACCTACAATACCAGAGGAGGTGAAACTTTGATTGACTATGCTTTCAAAAATTCTTCCTATGATGACCTCACCAAGGTGCTACAGAGGCTTGCAAAATTAATTCAGCGGTTTCACGACAACGGATGGATTGCCCGATGTTTCACCGCAAAAGATATATGGGTAACGGACAAAAATAAGGTAAACAGTAGGCAAAGAATAAGAAAGATTGTTTGATTAATGTGTTTAACGTTTACCACTCTCTAGACTAATTCAGCAGACAGAAATTTAAAATATTTTCCCCTGAAAACAGCTTTTTATGAGCCCCGCCAAGCGAATTTGGGTCTTCGAGCATTCCGTCATGACAAACTTTAACTGCGCATGCCCAGCCATTCAGAGGGACCAGGGATATGGCTTTCTGTCTGAAGGTTCCATTTGATTCACTGCTTGTATGAGCGAGCAGCGAAGGTTCTGGCGAGACTGCGCGGATGCGCAGGCTCGCCTGAACCTTCGCTGCTCGCATAGGCGATAAGTACCAAAATCGCTTGGCGGGGCCCTTATATGCAGATTTTCTCCATAGGAGATGTTCTTCAACAGGAAAAATCCGATTAAGAATCAAATCTGTTCTGTCTCAACAGCCTCAACGAAGTGGTTCGTTCTAACGAGACAAGACAAGCTATGCTTTTAGCGCAAACAGGGAATACTATGCAAACCCTAGTAAAATATATAGAAATAGATACCCTGGAAAAGCCACAATCATAGATTACAACCTCCAGTGGCATCAAGAGAAAGAGTAACTAACAATGAGGAAAACAAATGAAAGAACTGAGGAAAATTGATTTATGAGGAATACTTTTCATGATAACAATGTCAGTAGTAGATTAAGCTGTTCTCTAGATATTTTGTTGACAAGGTCCCAGAGGGTTAAAAATTTGACAAAGAAAGAAAATGATTGATTGTTTCTTTTGAGTTTAACGACAGGTCAACCCTTATGGGTTATTTTGCGTAGTCTCCCAGAGAAAGGGAGAAAAGAGATAGAAGAGGAGATGAAAGTGACGGACAGATGAGAAAGAGAAACATTAATAGAAGTGTAGAAACAGAAAAAAGAAACACCCCTCCTTTACCGTTACCTGCTGCAAGGACAGCAGGCCTTGCCCAACTGTAAGTCAATATCAGTTGGACACCCCAGCGGCACAAGATACACATCACCTTTGCGTCACCCAACCACGAAGAAAAAAGGGGCAGAAAGAAAGAAAGTTTCATGTATCTGCTATTTTTTCATAGTAAAACCATAAATTTCTAAATAAGCTCCATGTATCTGCTATTTTTTCATAGTAAAACCATAAATTTCTAAATAAGCTCAGTAGATTCTGCACTTTTCCCATCTGCTAATAATCTGATAGAGATGTTTCTTAGCGGGACACGACGTCTTAGCAACGTCGCATTAACGCCACGTTGATACGACGATGCACATCGTACGTTGTGCGGCCCCAGGGAGCTATTATTCTCCGGGCGTGGGGACATAAAAAGGAGTATAATTATGAAAAAAGATAATTTTAAACCATTTGGTTTAGACAGTATAACCCTGAGCAGAATCCGCGTTTAGAGAACTTAGACTGACTGATTCGTCTATAAAAAATACGTTTATTCCAACCTGTACGGTATTGAAGCTTACAGGTCCTAAAATATTAACGCATAAACGCCAATTGTTCCAATACTTGAAGAAACAGTTAACACAGAGTGAGAAGCCAAACAATGTAGCCTCTGATCGATGTGTTCACTTTTTTTGGTAAAAGTATGGAGCTTAGCTTAGAAGACATATTTTGTAACTAGAGCTCTCGAAAGCAGGTGAATAACTGTGTTCGATGTTGGTCAGTAAAGGATTATATAATCAAAGAGAAGCGAACTAACCCCTTTAACCCTATAGACCGTTGCAGACCCCGGGGTCGATATACATTGTATCAATGCAAACCTTGTAGATCCACATAAGAAGGCACGTAGCGAGCAGTCTCGCCATAATCTACACTGACATGTACACTGTTTGCCATCATGTCTATGAACTAATCAGAAATCTCTTTCTATAAGAATATGTTTAAAGCTAGAAGAGTCCTGTTCAAAAGCTCAAGGATGAAAGAGTGAAATCTAAACCAGTTATATGAATGAGCCGGATCACAAATTGTCCTATAATTTACATGTGCGCCCAGCGAAAACTCAGACCAGCCTGCGCATCCGCACAGCCGGATCAGTCTTCGTTGTGCGCTCTAAAGATAGCTAAGGACCCAGTGCTCTTTGAAGCAGCAAGATGAGTCTCAGATCAGACTATGGGGATGCGCAAGCTCATCTGATTCTTCGCTGGGTACACATGCAAAATGTAGGAAATACTGTGTCCGGCTCAAATATCATCGGAAAGCGCGTAGGAAAATAGTCCCGGATTATTGTTTTCTTTTCAGAACTCGTCTATCTGTGTCAATTTATTTGCAAAAGATAATAAGCATGTAAAGTATTTAGAACTTTTCTTAAATTCCATCCTCATCCTAGGACTGACACGTTTGATGTTAAGGACTATCTTTATTAAGTGTACATGTATGTTCGAAGAAGCGGAAGCGCTGTAGTTGTGTCCAGTACCGGAAGTAGAATTGCGAACTTGATACAAGTATCAACTTTCAAAAATGGAAAAGCTAATCACAAACAACACAACAACCAGCTCCCTCTTCACACAAGATGTTATCAAGGTTCAACAGATACAATAAATAAAAATTAAATAATAATAATAATACACAATCATAAGCACATACAACATGAACAGCCCCATCAGAAAATCCAACAAAGCTACATTTAAAATAAACAACATTAGAACCACCGCCTTAGGACGGTCATTAGCGAGAACCACCTGGGAATTTAAATCTATTCTGTGGGCCCAACCTTCACTCTAGATTCTAATATTATTTACAACACACAAAATAGTTGGTCCACCTGAAGGTTACTAACTCAATCAATAGACCATAACAGAATTACATACACATTAGAGCAAACTTAAATACAAGTCAAATTAAATAACTGTGATGAATTAAAATGAGGGCTCGTAGCTTGTTCTACATACTGTAAGCTGGAGCTAAAGAAAACCACTAGGTAGACCAGGAAGAGTCAAGCCAAAGACAAACCATCCAGCACCAACCACTTATACAATACAATATCTGTTTTAAAGTTTTAAGTTGGGGCCGTCAGCGAGTAAGATACATGACCCCCCCCCCCCCAGCCCATCGTGCAATGAAAGAGGGAAGCATAGTCATCATACATAACTGGGTTAAAAACTAGGCATGCTGTCTGTCGCATAACACTTAAGTTGAACCCCCATTACAATTAAAACCCTTTTTGCACTACTTTAATGTTTTGAAGCTGTTCATTTACGGAACTGTTAACGCGATTAATTAGTTAGAGGATCACATACCAAAAGAGCGAGGCACCTGTAATCAAAGCAAAAAAGGCACTAAAATATATTTTTTGAGAAATTCGTAACAATCTGTTCTTTATATTCATACAAAGATTTCAAATTTTATTTAAGGACAGCACAACGAATTCAGCTATGCAAGCTTTCAAAACGTATTATAGTAAGACATACCGCCACATAGCACTCGTCCAAAGTACACGTCCACAACACTGAACGGAAAATTTTCCTTTTAGACACTTTAAAAGTGTTTTAGCAAAACCGATGGCTAGTACGCCAGGAAAGTTTTCATCCCTCATTTGCTTTGTGGTCCTACTCATAGCTTTGCGCAAACAAGTTAATCAAATTTAAAACCACGAGCAGAAGTAAAATCGCTTGCATTAAAGTAGAAGTGAAGACAATGACCAAGAATCGTTACAATTAACCCACAGCTCCCAATCTAATAACCAGACCATAATGGAAACATCGATAGCGGAAAGCCAAAAGGACAGTTACTTTCGACGAAAATGGCCAATTGGCTGTCCAAAACAAAATAATATAAGCGATACAAACACTCAAAGACAAACCATATCAATAATAAGTCGCAGCAGAAGAACCGCCTTGGAAGGTCAGCGAAGCGAATCCCACTGGGGGGGGGGGGGGTGGGGTGGAGGCTTAAATTGATTTTCGTGGCCCCAATCCTCGCCCTTACTTGCGTCGCGATTTAGACAAATAATTTGTTCAGACCGCATAAAGGCCTCCTAACTCATCAGTGCATGATCTCCGTGAACACAAAAATCAAACAACCACAGAGATGAAACAACGGTGAGGGCTCGACAGAAGAAACCACTGAAATGCTGGAGCAAAAGAAAACCAACAGTTAGGCTCCGATGGGCTCGACTAGAGATAGAGCATCAGAAACCAACCAACATTGCAAAGAAGTAAATTCTCTTTTTGAGACTTTCTTATAATTTTGTGGGACTTTTTCCTGACATTGAGGTATAAATGACATCGCAACCCCTGCCGCCCAATGAAACCAGTAGGGTTATATACATGGACGGGCTGACTCGCACCACTTTATCTGGGCAGGCTTAGACCTTCTAAGCGGTTTACCTGTAATCGCGTGCGGTCGGTTTCAGCTCTGCGTGGAAGCATCATGCAGCCCCATCTATACCTAAGTACAAAAAAAAACAGACGCCACGATCCGCGCCACTACAGTATCGTGCGCTTTAACCTAGATCAAGCGTAACGTGGTGAAGACATGTCAACAAGCGAAGTACGAGCTCAGATCACACACACACACACACACACACACACACACACACACACACACACACACACACACACACACACACACACACACACACACACACACACACACCGTTCTTATCAGATTCGCTCGAGCACTTTCACTTGAAAGCTTCATTTAGTATCTCATGTTCATTCGATGTCTTTAGATGCATGAGATATTCAGAATTATTCTGGTATTTTTGTCAATCAGGAGATTAATTATCAGTGGTACGACCGGAAATTTCATTTTCCGGCGACTTTACAGCGAGAACAGTAAAACGGAGTTTGTGACCGTCAAACGAACGAATTACCACCCTCGCATCGATCCCAATGAAACGTTGCGTTATTGTCATCACGTGAACAAGTCCGTGAAATGAAGACCCCCTTAAACCCCACTTTATATAGAGAAAACTGGGGTTTACGGGGGTATACATTATTTTTCTTATTTCTGCTCCAAGACATAGGTTATGGGTACTCGTTAGAACCGTCTCATTGAGGCGGTTCTAAAGAGTGCCCAAAATATATATTTTGAGCAGAAATAAGAAAAATATCATAAGTTTTCATCCTAACATTTTCATTTTTTCGGCGATAAAGGTGGCAATGTATTTGTATAGGCGTGTTTGCGTAATGTATCCCCATTCAGATGCATGTATCGTTTTAGATAAATATTGTACTATCTGCATAAAGCGCCTAGCGCTGTGAGCTGCATAAAAGCATGTGTGAGCGACTGAAAAGTGACGCTATGTGGTGACATTGGGTTTCTAATAGTTCATCGCTGAATAAACTGTCGCAAATGATGTTATCAAGTCAGAAGCCTTATAACATACGCAACTGCATTTGAATGTTATCTCAACGATATATTTCCAAACGCAGCCTTTGTTTGTTTCCTTTCGAGATCAGGGTGCTGAATCCAGGTCTTGAAATTAAGACAAGCGACACTGATAAGGCTTTATTGGCCAAAGCGAACTAGTCTGGCACAGAAGGCTTCATTTAGGGATAACTGTACTGAAAATTGTCATTTGTGGAGGTAAATCGGAGGTTTTACGGTCGGAAATTTCGTTTTACGGCGACGCGTTAGCGGAGCCGTAAAACGTAATTTGCGACCGTAAAACCGACGATTTACCTCCCGCAATGATAATTTTCAAGCCAGTTATCCCCATTCTAATGCAATTTTTCGGTTGTTAAGCTAAAAAGTGTACTATTTTGCACAAGGCCGCAAGCGCGGTGAGCTGCGTGAAACTCAATTCCTTTCGAGATCAGGGTGCTGAATCCAGGTCTTGAAATTAAGACAAGCGACACTGATTAGGCTTTATTGGCCAAAGCGAACTAGTCTGGCACAGAAGGCTTCATTTAGGGATAACTGTACTGAAAATTGTCATTTGTGGAGGTAAATCGGAGGTTTTACGGTCGGAAATTTCGTTTTACGGCGACGCGTTAGCGGAGCCGTAAAACGTAATTTGCGACCGTAAAACCGACGATTTACCTCCCGCAATGATAATTTTCAAGCCAGTTATCCCCATTCTAATGCAATTTTTCGGTTGTTAAGCTAAAAAGTGTACTATTTTGCACAAGGCCGCAAGCGCGGTGAGCTGCGTGAAACTCAATTCCAGCCAATGAAAAGCGACGTTACGTGATGACGTCGAGTTTCCGATAGTATATCGCAGAATATACTGTCGCAAATTTTTAAGTTATCCAATCAGACGTCACGTTACATACGGAAGTGCATCAGAATGTCGATTTGTATTCTTTTGTATGATTTATTTCCAGAAGTAACTGTCAATAAAAGATTGACAATTTTAATGTAAGCGCTACAAAGTGTCAATATATTTATATTGGTGTGTATGCTGTCAGTTTGCTTTCTTATTTGTTCTCCAGAATATTTATATTTTACATATTGTTGGATTGTATATATGATGGTAGTAACTTTATCAAATTAACTGATTTATCTTTTTGTCTGACAGGTTTGTTTGCTACGTCTAGGTAGAGCTTGTAAGTTGGAAAGCGACACATGCGGCGGAGGCCATGTTAAAGACAAACCTTTCAAGGACAGAATGCACTGGTATAGCAGCATCAGTTTTATGTCAACAATTTGTGAAAGAGCCGAATGATTTTGTAATTTATTTAATATAAATGAAAAAGGAAATGTGAGTGTCTTTCACAAAGTTCACCATCTGATTGTGTATATTGTAACATTCGCAAAATGCATACTTTAGTTGGTTCAAAAAACAAAACAAAATGGTATTGTAGTTTGTGGCCAGTCTATTAGTATTTTAACTCTATGCTGGCCAAAATCAAAGAATATAGAATTACTGAATCGGGCTTCATGCTTTAACAAGTCAATATTGCTTTTGAACTCATCAGAGAAAAAATGAGTTCTTGCTTCAGCATTTCAGTCATGACATCCTGTGGAATCCTCATCCTTGTTTCATCTGTGAATTTGTTTGATATTAATGTTCTCGGAGATGTTTCACTGATTAGTTAACAACCCTTCCCGCTGACTGAACACATTACTTGTGTAAATCACGGCAGTATTACGGGCTAGTGTTGAGTGCAAGAAAAATTGATTTCAGCCTCTAGTACACTGTCCCTGACCGCTCCAAGACCGTGCATCTGTTTTGCTTTACTGTCGCAATTGTGTCTTTGTGCGTATGTCCCGCTTATATGTTTTACATTGGATAGCCGTTTGGTCTTTTTACGGGAAAGAAGCTATCCTTTTAGCTTTCTCCTTGTACTGTTTGATTATGATGGCATTACTTTATGTCATCACGTGATCAAGTCCGCGAAATGAACACCCCGCTAAGCCCAACTTTGTCCAGAGAAAACTGGGGCTTACGGGGCCATACACTATTTTTCTTATTTATCCTCCAAGACATAGGTTGTGGGTACTAGTTAGATCCGCCTCAACGAGGCGGCTCTAACGAGCACCCACAATCTATGTTTGCAGTATTAATAAAACATATCACGGATTGTTTTGGAGATGTGAAAAATGCATTAGGTCGCAGGGGTTTGTTTTCTTTAAGAACTTGCTTCTTCCTCTTTGCATCATGTGAACAAGTCCATCAAATGAAGACCCCCTAAACCCCACTTTATATAGAGAAACTGGGGTTTACGGGGGCATACAATATTTTTCTTATTTATCCTCCAAGACATAGGTTGTGGGTACTAGTTAGACCCGCCTCAACGAGGCGGCTCTAACGAGCACCCACAATCTATGTTTTCAGTATTAATAAAACATATCACGGATTGTTTTGGAGATGTGAAAAATGCATTAGGTCGCAGGGGTTTGTTTTCTTTAAGAACTTGCTTCTTCCTCTTTGCATCATGTGAACAAGTCCATCAAATGAAGACCCCCTAAACCCCACTTTATATAGAGAAACTGGGGTTTACGGGGATATTCATTATTTTTCTTATTTCTCCTCCAAGAGATAGGTTGTGGGTACTCGTTAGAACCGCCTCAACGAGGCGGTTCTACCGAGCACCAGCATCCTATGTTTTGAGCATTTATAAGAAAAATATGAAGGCTTGTCATCAGACAAGTAGCCATTTTGGAGATGTAAAAATGCACTATAATGTACGGAATTGTTATCGTTATGGGTGTCCCGGACGGAAAGTGTGATCATAACGATAACACACCCGTCTGACATAGTGCAATCTTTCATATCTCCAAACGGTTACTTTTCTGGTGAAAATTTGTTATTTTTTCCTTTTTTACCCTTAACATCTAAGCCACACCCATTTCTGTCTATCAACCAATCAAATTACTTGATGTAATTTATTGCTACATATTCATAAACTGAATGCCAAACAGTGTAGCTCCTGATCAGATGGCTTCTTCAGATCTGGATCTACAGTGTTTGCAAAGATAGGGGTTGTTGTGAACAGCAAGATAAGGGTTAAAATGCAAACATATGTTGAGGGGACTCGTTAGAATAACGGGTACCCACAGCCTTTTTTTAGGTTAAGGGGTACTCGATATAACCGCCTCTTAGATGTAAAGAGGTGGTTCTAATGAGCACCCACAACCTGTGTTTTGGAAGAGAATTATGTATACTCCTAAATTACCTCTTATAAAGTGGGCTGTTCAGTACACGGGGCTTGTTAAAGTAATGTGTAATTTATTCGATTTCTGATCATTGCCTTCCCTTTTATGTTTGAAACTGCAGAATGGCTGGTCAAATGTCAAATAAAATCTATCTAACTCATTTAATTAAGGGAGAACAGGATCGGCCAACAAACTATATTGTCTGGTTAAAAAAATTAAGATATGTTACAAAGGCTGACAATTTTTAATACTACGTCGAACGTATCTTTGAATGTGGTGTTCAAGAAAGCACCATTGCAGTAATGGCATGCAGAAAATCCAGCGTCTGACTATATCAGCTGCATTTGATTTGTTGTCACAAATCGGCCTCTTATCAAATGTTCGCCTACTATAAAATGTTGCTATCTATTAGTATTGTAGGCGAGGACAGTCTATCTATCAGCCAGATAATACACTCCATTGCTTTCATTCACTACCGATACATAGAGAATATCAGGTGAGTGTCTTTTGATATCAAGTTTATCAGGCAAGGCTTCGAGAACGCTTGTAGAATCGCGAGGCTTGCCGAGCAATTCTACATGCGTTCTCGAAGCCGAGCCTGATAAACTTGATATCAAAAGACACTCACCTGATATTCTATTTATCAATTATCCCCTTGTACACTCTTAAATTAGCAATTTGCGATCAGTTATTGATGGTCCTCTGTGCGTCCCAACGTTCTGGCGGTCGATATATTTAGTATCGGCTGACCATATTTTTCCTATGATATTTTTTTCATGTAATTTTTCCATTTTTCTCAGTAGCAATGACATTTTGTCATTTTTAAGTGGTCCGGTTCATTCATAAAAGTGCAATGTCATGTTGACGTGAAAAAGCTCACTTGACCTGAGATAGCATATCTTTATCAGGTCAATGCGTTGCAATGCAACAAATAAAGGGGGTAACTGATAAATTAAATTGACCGACGTCTGTAATATTTGGTCCATTTTTTCAAGGCATCTGATGACCTACTGCTATCAGACTGTTTAAAATGGCATATTTATTTTAGGCTGCCCTTGGAAGTACATCGAGATGGTTGTTACACGTCAAAAAGCGATGTCTACATGTTTGCCATGGTGGCCTATGAGGTTTTCACAGCAATGTTCTTCAACAGAGAAAATCCACTTAGGAATCAAATCTATTGTGTGCCTTTCTCCATGACACCGCGAGTCGACGTAAGTCAAGAATAGTATTTATGATTCAAAATAAAAGGCTTATGATTATTAAAAGATTAAGTCAACACCTTAATCTAATGCATTTGAGTCAAGAACATATACAACTAGGTAGAAATGCAGCTTTGCTTGTTCGTTTTTAGAATCTAGTGTCAGCTTTAAAAGGGTTTTAGCGGTTGAGCAGTGTTATTGCTTCCTCTGGGGATATAAGGGCAAAATGCATGGAAGGGACCGATATACAGGTTTCCTGAGACCATTTTGTGTTAATTTTTCTTGTTATAGTGAATGAACTATTGAGTGGAACAGTAAATATGTTCTATAAAAGGGTTATCCTTTGGAAGCAAGGAATACACCACAGAAACGGAAAATATGGAAGTTTACATGTTTTCTGGGCCAGACTAGCTAGTTTCGGCCAATTAGGCCTCATCAGTGACTCTCAAATATTTTTTCAACTTCAACAATGGAATCAATGATCCTAAAGGACAAGAAAATATAAACTGCATTATGATGTAGGGCAGGGAGACTTTATACTGCCGCCACACATTCCATACTCCCGCTGTAGTGACGTTAGTGACATTAAATCTGTTCTATAAAAGGGTTATCCTTTGGAAGCAAGGAATACACCACAGAACCGGAAAATATGAAGTGTACATGTTTTCTGGGCCAGACTAAGTAGAAGTAAAACAAAGATCAGGAATCGATACAATTAACTTACTCCACCCATCAAGGACACCAAAGGGAAAGAAACACAAACATTAAGCGACCAGACCATAATGGAAACCAAAACAATGGAAGGCCATAAGTACAGTTACTTTCCCACAAAATGGCCATATGGCCATCCAGAATAAAAAGACACAAGTGATACACACAGTAAGTAACATACAACAACATAAATAAACCGCCACAGAAGAACCACCTTGGAACGGTCAGTGGAGCTATATGTAATTTCAAAATTCAATGTTGGACTTAAATCTCTTCTCTGTCCAGTTATCTTTCAGAGCCTGATGCTGCAGCCATGTTTCTTAAACAAATTTGTAATGGGTACAGCCATCGGTAGGCTTGCTGTGTCCTTTGGTGTCTCTGATGGGAGCTGTGGGTTAATTGTATCGATTCCTGATCATTGCCTCCAGGGTTCTTATGAAAGTGGCCCTTCCGTTGCAATAATCCTCTTTTGTTTATGTTTTCGACCTATCTGTGTAAGCGCCGACTTGTTGTTGTCGTGTTTTTTGCTTGCGGTTTGTTTCTTTGATGTCGTCTTTTTTTTCACTTCGATAGCCTTTAAAACGTTGGTACTAGTTTTGGTTGTTTGTAAGTAACATTCGCATAAAGGACTGTCAATAATATTTTCAGAAAAATATTATTGACAGTCCTTTATGCGAATGTGGCGCAGTTGAGGACACTTCACATTTTTTCTTTATATGCAATCGTTTTGGACAGATCAGGCAAGAGCTGCTAAATAGAGTCTCGATATATTGTCAACCAACAGTAAATATTTTCTTATATGGTAGCACTGACTTGTCAGACGACCAAAATAAAGATATCTTCTCAGCGGTGCAAGATTACATATTAAAATCTAAACGCTTTTGATTTAGTTCGATCGACTGTTTATACCCATGCATCAACTTTAAAAGTAATTACCTCTGACCACATGTGTTTATATGGTATAACTAAGATAAGGAAAATTTAGATACGCTACTTCCAAATGCGGGAACTCTTTCACATATGTTGAACAGCATGAAATCCAGCTTTTTACAGGTTTTTTGTTGAATGTTGTCCATAACATAATGCCTTCTTAATTATTACAAAAAATGCAAGCATGTTCCACTCCCCGTGGAGCCCCTTCTAACTATCTGTTACATTTATGTTTAAACAGTTACAAAAGTGTGAGGAATTTCATAATTATTGAATGACAATTACAATAAGATTGTACATATAATAGTATTGCAAACACTTGGGATACAGATTCGAATAAGTCATTTGACTTTTTTCTGAATCCCATTTGTATAGTCATTGTACTGTAATCGTATTATATTCTGTTTTGTATACTTTTCATGTATTATGCAAATAAAATAAAGTTTAAACCAAGTAACAATATTATCAATTTCACTACAAATCCAGTAGTATCTCAGGTAATTGCTATAATATAACACACAATGAATGATATTTGTTCTTCTCGGGTACCAAATGACCAATGACCTTGAAATTTGGGGGACCCAGGCCTACCAAGATTGTTCAACTGGTGACTACCTATTTAATGACAAGTTCAACCTTGGTTACCTAGACCATTATATCGAACAAAAGGCAAAACAGTGTATTTTCAATTGAATTGTAGTTTGTGGCGCCAAAATTGATATTTGGAGTCATCTGAATGGAAGGTCAATGTCATTTGCTGCCCTTTGTCCTGGATGGCTCAGATTCCGTATTTTTATCTTCTTCTCTTCCTACACTGCCAGGCTGATTGAAACCAAATTACATATAGAGCCTCTATGTGTTGAAGCAATGAAAATTTATGTGTAGGATTGGCGTTTATATTTCGCAATTAATTCGATTTGCCAGAGTGTGTAGTCATGTAACTGACTTCAACACTTGTAATAAAATATTAATTGCTATACTTCTTAATCAGGGTTAACGGCATCAACTACGCAAAGCCTTTTCTGAATTTGATGGACGTCATTCCGATTTAATTTCAAAATTCAATGTTGGACTTAAATCTCTTCTGCAACAAGGTGTAACGGTACCCAGATTTTATGGTGACTTAGTATATAAACTCAGAAAATATATATACTTGCAATGACCTCAGCACCCAATTTCGTAAAATCATTTTTCAATATAAAAAGATTGGGTACAACATAAATGTTATCCGACAGACTGCATGCAAGGTAGTTAACCCAGTCACGGTTGACAACTTTGTTTCCCTCTTTAATTGCACGCCGGTGGACCATGGCTTACTGAGAAATAGAATTTAATTTATGTAATGTTGGTTGGTGCTTGATGCTCTGTCTCTGGTCGGGCCCATCAGAGTCTTACTGTTGGTTTTCTGATGCTCAAGCATTTCAGTGGTTCCTTGCTGTGGAGTCCTCACCGTTGTTTTATCTTTATGGTTGTTTGATTTTTGTGTTCTCAGAGATGTTGCACTGATGAGTAAAGAGGCCGGCATGTGGACTGAACAAATTATTTATCTAAATCGCGACGGAAGTAAGGGTGAGAATTACGGCCGCGTAAAATCGATTTAAGGCTCCCAGTGAAATTATTTTCACTGACCGTTCCAAGGTGGTTCTTCTGTCGCGGTTCATTTTTGTTATGGTTTGTCTTTGAGTGTGTGTATCGCTTATATCTTTTTGCTTGGGATAGCCAATTGGCCATTTTATGTGAAAGTAAATGTCCTTTTGGCCTTTTGCTTTGCTCGTTTCCATTAGGGTCTAGCTATTTCACTTTTGTGTTTCTTTCCCTGGTGTCTCTGATGGGAGCTGTGCGTTAAATGTATCGATTTCTGATCATTGCCTTCACTTCTATTTTGGAGTCACATAACCAATGCCCTCATATGGTATAAATCCTTTTAAATCTTCTTTTCAGAAAACAAATGGCGATGACCTTGAACTTGGTATGTAGTTTTGGGGACTCGTGGGCCCTAATAAAGTTTGTTCATGTGGTGATTTTTGTTTACCATGACCTATTTTGGTCAAGATCAACTTTGACCACTTAGAAATTTATATGTGAAAAAAAGGCAAAACCATGGATCATTTTCAAACAGTTGAAGCAGGTGGCATCAAATTGATATCCCTAGCAAGTTTGCTTAGATGGCGACAAACGGTTGACCTTGGCCTCTTTCATATCAAGCTCGTATTTGGTCACTTAAGCATTTCTAATTTCTAATCAAGCCACAGTGGTTGCAGAAAACCAAGGCTGCCAGATGCAGGGCAAGTTTTATACGCCCGTTTAAAAAACGGTCGCATTATGTTATGCCTCCGGCGTCCGTCCGTCAATCCGTCTGTACGTCCGTCCGTCCGTCTGTTGGTCCGCATGTAAACGTTTCTTTTCCGGATAACTCCTCCAACATGTTGCTTCCGATCAAGCTGAAACTCCATACATAGTTAGACCATGATGTTGGGCAGCGCATATTGTTTCTAGCTCGCGGCAAACCAACTATTATTAGAGTTATGTCCCTTTGAATGTTTTGTAAACTTTGCGTTTCCGTATAACTCCTCCTACAGTTTTCATCCAATCAAGCTGAAACTTCTTACATAGTTAGACCTTGATGTGGGACAGCGCATGTGTTTCGAGGTTACGGTTCACCAAATAATAGTTGAGTTATGCCCCTTTGAATTTGTTGTGTAAAGTTTTCGTTTTCGGATAACTCCTCCTACAGTTTACATCCGATCAAGCTGAAATATTAGCCATAGTTGGACCACCATGTTGGGCAGCGCATACTATTTCGAGGTTCTGGTCCACCTAATAATGGAGCTATGCACCTTTGAAATTTTTTGTAAACTTTTCGTTTCGGATGACTCATCCTACAGTTTACATCCGATTTAGCTGAAACTTCATATATATTTAGACCATGATGTGGGGCAGCCATATTGTTTCGAGGTTTTGTTTGTTTGCTTTGAGGTTTAACGTCCCCGTCAACACTGTCAAGGTCATTTTGGAGACGTTGCTTCCAATTTTGTGGGACTTTTACCCGACATTGAGATGGAATGACATTTCAAGCCCTGTCGCCCAATGAAACCAATAGGGTTTATTAGCATGGACGGTCCGCCTCGCACCGCGGTTCCTGGACAGGCTTAGATCCTCTAAGCGGTTTACCAGTACTAGTGTGCGGGCCGGATTCAGCTCTGCGCGGAAGCATCATGCAGCCCATATATTTCTTCAAGCCCCTATGGGCGGGGGCAAGTTTTGTTTCGAGGTTATGTTCCACCAAATAATAATATACAAGTTATGCCCCTTTGAATAAGTCTGTAAACATTTTGTTTCCGGATAACTCCTCCTACATTTTAGATTGGATGGTGTTGAAACTTTGCATACAGTAAGATCATGATATCGAACAGTGCATATTATTTTGAGGTTACGGTCTGCCAAATATTACCAGAGTTATACCCCTTTTACAGATTTTTCTAAACATTCCGTTTCCGGATGACTCCTCTTACATTTTACATCTGATAGAGCTGAAACTTTACATATAGTAAGACCATGGTGTGGAACAGTGCACATTATTTTGAGGTTTCAATCTGCCAAATTTTACCAGAGTTATTCCCTTTTCACGTACTTTTCTAAACATACTTTGTTTCCGTATAATGCAACACCCCCCCTATTTTACATCTGATGAAGCTGAAACTTTATGTTTAGTTAGACTATGATGTGGAGCAGAGCATATTATTTCAAGGTTATAGTCCACAACTTATTGCCAGAGTTATGCCTATATTATTTTGAAGTTATGGTCTACCGAATACTACATACCATGAAAATTAGTTTGAGCCATTTGGGGGTTATTAGTAAGGCCGGGAAAGAATATATGGAGCACATATTTTTCCTTGGTTACGTTCGATAAAACCCAAACTTGTATAAAAGTCAGATGAGTATATATATGCCCCGTCTTACTAATTGCCACGGGCGTATAATGGCCAGCTTGCGGAGGTCTTGTTCACACTTGACCTCTGGTCAGCGTAGTGGCCCATAGGTCTCTTGTTATTTATTTATGCTGGAAGCTCTGGTTCACACTTGACCTCTGGTGAGCGTAGTGATCCATAGACCTTGTTATTTATTTCTGCTGGCCGCCCCAATGCGAGTTTAATCATTTTTGCATCAAAGATTCTCGGGACCTGTTGCTTTTCTGTTGCGCCTGCATTTCAGTTATTTGATTGTTTGTATTGGCGTTTAACGGCCCTTCAACACTATTGTAGGTGATTTTTGAGCCGGTAAATTTACCTATCCACAATTTTCCTGGGCAGGTTTATACGTAAGCGGTAAACCAGTATAGCGCACCTTCTTTCGCCAGAAACTGACAACTGCCCTTCTTGAATCAGCGGAAGGGAGTGAATTACCGTAGAATATAATTCATAATCAATCTCCACAAAGAATGTTTTCATTCTGTCGAGTCTTCAGCGTTGTTTCAGCTCTGTATTAGTTTGTTTTTATGTTCTCGGCGATGTTGCATCCATGAGTTAGAAACCCTTCATGCGGGCTGAGCAAATTATTTGTCTACACCACAATAGAACTATGGCTGAGGATTGTGGCCACGTTAGATATTTTCTGACCTTTTCAAGGCGATGCTTCTCTGGTGGTTCATCATTGTTGGTCTTTGCATGTATCACCACGTGAATAAGTCCTTGAGATGAATACATCCCCCTAAACCCCACTTTATATAGAGAAAAACTCGGGATTACGGGGGTAAACATTATTTTTCTTATTTCTGCTCCAAGACGTAGGTTGTGGGTACTCGTTAGAACCGCACCAACGAGGCGGTTCTATGGAGCACACACAACCTATGTTTGCAGTATTTTTAAGAAAAATATCACAGATTTTCATCAGAAAAGTAACCATTTTGGAGAGTGAAAATAATGCACTATGTCGCACGGGTGTGTTATCGTAATGGTAGTGCTAAGATCTCTTAATTTTGGCTAGCCGTCTGAACTTTTGGAATGATACTATCATTTTGGTTTTCCGCTGTGATAATTATGGTTTATTCGTTTTGTATTGGTGTTTTTTTTTTTGTTTTTTTTTTTTTTAATTTTGTGTCTTGGACGGGAGGTATGAGTTTTGTATCGATTTTAAGTTAATGTCTTCATGTCTCTTTTAAGACCACTGCCCAGTAAAAGTTTTTTTCTGATCGTTGCAAGGCGGTGTTTCTGTTGTGGTTTATTATTTACATTGTTTGTCTGTGCATGTATGTCCTGGTAATATCTTTTATTTTGAATAGCCGCTTTGACAGTTTAGGTAAAATAAACTTATCTATTGCTTTCTACTCGTAATGTTTCAATCATGGTGTATTTGCTTAATATTTCTTTCCCTTGAGTGTCTTGGTGGATGGAAAGTATAAAAAGTTGTTTTGACTCCTATGCATTGCCTCACGTCTGTTTTACATTATGAAAACACGCCTATATAAATGCATTGTAAACTTAACCGCCAAAGAAACGAAAACTTTAAGATGAAAATTTATGATATTTTTCTTATTTCTGCTCAAAATATAGATTATGGGTACACGTTAGAACCGCCTCATAGAAGAAAAATAAGGTTTATCCCTGTAAACCCCAGTTTTACTACATAAGAGTGGGGTTCAAGGGGGTCAAAATTATATAGGCGTGTTTTCGTGATGTATGCTGCTTTCGATACCTTCATATTTTAGTAGGCTCTTGCAAGTATCCTAAATAAAGTATAATGTGAGTCTTTGCATATTCCTCATCATCACGAAAACACGCCTACAAACATTTGACTCCTTATAACCCCACTTTTATCTAGTAAAACTGGGGTTTCCAGGGGTATACATTATTTTCAACGAGGCGGTTCTAACGAGTATCCACAATCTATGTTTTCAGCAAAATTAAGAAAAATATCAAAATTTTTCATCTGAAAATTTTCATTTTTTTGTGGTAAAATTTACAACGTATTTGTATAGGCGTGTTTTCGTAATGTGAGACCCAAGTGGCCACCGACATGAGGCTTACCTACAAATACCAGGTGTTTTGTAGCTTCAAGATGCCTTACATGCTGGAGAGGTGCCTGAGAAACCAGAGTACTGTCCAGTGTCATTTTACAAGATAATGTCTGAGTGTTGGAGCAGGGATGTCGTTAACAGGCCGAGCATCACAGATGTTCTGAAACGTCTAACAGACATGTAAGTGTTAGTGATTCTTGTTGTTGTTATTTAGCTCACCAGAGCCGAAGGCTCTTGGGAGCTTATAGGATAGGCAGTTGTCCGTCGTCGTCTGCTGCTCTGCGTCTGCGTCAACACTTTCAAACGACATCTCCTCTGAAGCCACTGGGCCGATTGGGCCCGAATTTTATCTGCAGCATTCTTGGGCTGGGGGATTGAAAGTTTGTGTTTTTTTTTTATAAAAATCGGCTCATTAGTTTGGTTGCTATAGCAACTTAGAGTTTCCATAGACTTATAATTGGGAAAATTGAAAAATGGCATTTACTGCCAAGTCTCTGCAGATATTTTGACAAAACTTTCATAGAAATGTTGCTTAGGCAATCTACTATCTGCCATATGATTTTAGGCCTACTGCTCATTTTTATTGGTTGCTATGGAAACCAAAATGCAAAAAAAATACTTAAAAAATCATCTCCTCAGAAACCGAATGCTCTATTAGGCTGAGAGTGTTTGGAAATATTCACCATATTTGCCTTTACAGGTTTTGTGTTTTTTTTTTTATATATATAAAATTTGGCTCTTTAGTTTTGTTTCTTTGGCAACTTGGATTTTCCATAGACTTATAATGGGGAAAATTGAAAACTGGCATTTGCTGCCAAATTATTGCAGATATTTTGACAAAAGTTTTATAGAAATGTTCCTTGAGTAAATGTCTCTCAGCCATATGCTTAAATGCCAACATTGGGGTTCCCCAGGTTAAGCCGGGGCCATGCCCCACCCCCTCCTCTTCATAAAAGGCCATATAACTCGGAAACCATCCAGATCCCCACCCCAAACCATATATATTCTTGTTCCTTATGATAAGATGCATTCAGTGACACCAACCTGGGGGCCCCCTGGTACGTGTCGGGGTCATGCCCCACACCCTCAATTCATAAAAGGCCCAATATCTTGGAAACCTTACAGATACCCACCCCTAAACCATATTATTCTTTTTCCTTATGAAAATATACATTCACTGACACCAACTTGGGGGTCGCCCGGGGTGTGCCTGGCCCTTGCTCCACCCCTTCTTCTTCACAAAAGGCCATATATCTCAGAAAACATTTAGATCCCCACCCCAAAACCTTATATATATTCTTGTTCCTTATGATAAGACGCATTCAGTGACACCAACCTGGGAGTCCCCCGGATTGTGTTGGGGACATGCCCCACCCCCTCCATTTCATAAAAGGCCCAATATCTTGGAAACCTTACAGATCCCCACACCTAAACCCTATATATTCTTGTTCCTTTTGAAAATATACATTCACTCACAAACCTTGGGGGTCTCCTGGGGTGCGCCTGGGCCTTGCCCCACCCCTTCTTCTTCTCAAAAGGCCATATATCTCAGAAAACCTTTAGATCCCGATCCCAAAACCATATATATTCTTGTTCCTTATGATAAGACGCATTCAGTGACACCAACCTGGGGGTCCCCCCCCCCGGGTTGTGCCGGGGCCATGCCCCACCTCCTCCATTTCATAAAAGGTCCAATATCTTGGAAACCTTACAGATCCCCACCCCTAAACCCTATATATTCTTGTTCCTTATGAAGAGACTCATTCATTGACACCAATTTGGGGGTCTTCCTTGGTGCGACGGGGCCTTGCCCCACCCCTCCATTTCACGAAAGGCCATCTATCTCAGAAACGATTCAGATCCCTGCCCCAAAACCTTATATATTCGTGTTTCTTATGATATGATGCATTCATTGACACTAACCTGGGGTCCCCCAGGATGTGCCAGAGTCGTGCCCCACCCCTTCATTTCATTAAAGACGCAATATCTTGGAAACCTTACAGATCCCCGCCTCTAACCATATATATTGCTGTTCCTTATGATAAGACACATTCATTGATGTCAACCTGGAGGTCTCCCGGGTCAAGCCAGGGGATTGCCCCACCCCACCACTTCACAAAAGGCTATATATCTCAGAAACTGTTCAGAGCCCCACCCCTAAACCATATATAATTATCTTCTTTGTGATAAGGCACATTCAAATAACACTAGCTTGGGAGTCATCCGGACTGCCTGGGTCATGCCCCACTGCTTTACTTCATTAAAAGCCATATATCTCAGAAATCATTCAGAAACCACCCAAAAACTATAATATTCTTGTTCCTTATGATAAGACTCATTTAGTCACACCAACCTGGGGGTCACTTTGTGCTAGGGCACTGTGCCCCGCCTGTTCACTTTAAAAGGTCATATATTTCAGAAACCATTCAAATCCCCACCCCATAATCATATATGTTCTTGTTCCTTATCAATAGCACACCCACTTGGGGGTCGCAGGGGCCATTCCTCTCCTATCCACGTCATAGAAAGGCCTCAACACTCTTGGGCTTTCCTGGGATCAACAGGACATGCCCCAACCCCTCCACCGCTTAAGAGGCCTTATAACTCTGGTATAATACAAATCCCCACTGCGACACCATATATATTCTTATTCCTTATGATAAGACGCATTTTATGATAACAACCAGGGCTCCATTAGGTCCATGCCCTACACCCTCTACTTAATAAAAGGCCTAATGTTTTAGATACTGAGTCCAGATGGATGCTCATTTGGATATAGGGGTTCATTTGGGAGACTTTATAATTGATAGATTATAGGGATCAACCATGGTTTTTCATGCATTAACATTTGCTGGATCCTGAGGAAGCTGTTTGAACATGAGGCCACTAGGCCGAATGTTCTAATATCTTCCAAGGAATCTGGCAAATAATAATGCAATGCAATAACCATGGATGATCGTTGTTCTTGCATAACTTATGAATCCGACACCAAATTTTGACAAAAACGCCGAAAAGCTCCATATAAATTCATATAAACTCTTCAAATACGACAGGCAAACCAAAATGGCGGCCAGTTCAGAATGTTTTTTACAATGACGTTGTCATGCAGTGACGTCATCATAGAACTCTAACGCGCTACGTTCAGGGCGATAACGTTACATCGCTCAACGTAACGTGCACAAAGCAAGGCCCGTCTTGTGATATCAAAAGTTCAAAATCCATGTTCAAACTACACGCGAATTTCATGATTTGAACATGGTTTTGCTGTTTGAGCACGGATTTCGGTCCATTTGACAACGGCTTCAAACAACCAAGGGCATAGGTTTTATCCAAGAATAAAATGATATCATGTTAAAATACATGGCTGTCATTGGGCAGTGCCCACCTTAGCTCTGGTGAGCATAGTGGCCCATGGGTCTCTTGTTTAACTCTTTACAAAATAGAGATACACATACAAAATGGTAACACGCATTAGAATCTAATAAAATAAATGACACCGGCAAGAGTTCCCATATACCATAGTGGATGCAATGAGTATGGTTGGTTGATTTGAGGTTTAACGTCCCCGTCAACACTGTATAGGTCATTTTGGAGACGCTGCTTTCAATTATGTGAGACTTTTATCCGACATTGAAATGAAACGACATCTCAAGCCCTGTCGACCAATGAAACCAATAGGGTTTATAAGTATTGACGTTCCGACTCGCACAGCTTTGCCTGGGCAGGCTTACTAAGCTGTTTACCAGTTCTTGTGTGCAGTCGGTTTCAGCTTTGCGTGGAAGCATCATGCAAATCATCTATTTCTTCAAGCCCCGATAAGCGGGCCGGCAATGAGTACGGATGAACAACAAGATGATATTCGTAAAAGCCACAAACAAAAAAGCCAGTGCCAACAATGAACGATGCCTATTGGAATACGCAGGTGTTGCACAAAACATGGCATGGCATGCCCAAAAGAGGTTGTCGAAGAAATGTGTACACTACTTAATCAGCACATATTAAAGTCGAAGTATGCAAAAACAATTAGCGACTTAGTCTGATTACCCAATAAGAAATTATCGATGAGAGGTTACATAAATTGTTATAATTATCCCCTGGGTTCTAATATTTTTCCTGAACATACGCACTGTTCCGGTCTGTATTTTCCAAGAGATACCAACAGAAAATATATTTATGAAACAAAAACATACTGCGGTCATACGGCAACACATCACGAAAACACATATATATAATTTTGACTCCATTGAAATCCATTTTTATATAGTAAGACTAGGGTTTAACGGGGTATAATTTATTTTTCTTATTTCTGCTCTAAAATATAGACTGTGGGTACCAACAAGTACCGACAATCTGTATTTTGAGCAGAAATAAGAAAAAAATATCACAATGTGCCTTCTTTAAATTTTCGGTTTTTGGCAGTAAAATTTACAATGTATTTGTATGGACGTGTTTTCTTAATGAAAATAGTAGGAATGCAGTTTTATCGACTCTCACACAATAGACACTCAGAATGAACAGGCCAGCAATATCGTTTCAGGAACCAATTTCTTGTGAATGTTGAAGTGTGGTGTCGTTCCTGTGGCCGAGACATTACGAAAACTACCCCTATACAAATATACTGTAAACTTAACTGCTGACAAAAATTAACTTTTAAGATGAAAAACTGTGATATTTTTCTTATTTCTGCTCAAAATAAAGTTTGTGGGTACACGTTAGAACTGCCGCCTTGAGGCGGTTCAACAATCTATATGTTGGAGTAGAAAAAAGAAAAATAATGTTTACCCCTGCAAATTCCAGTTTTACTAAATAAAGTTTGGGTTAAAGGGGGTCAAATCATATAGGTATGTTTTCGTGATGATAAGAACAAGTAAGACGCTCATTATTTTGTGATATTAAACTCCCCTGAGCCAAAGGCTCCAGGAAAGCTTATAGGATGGTAGGACTCCGTCGTCCGTCCGTCAGTCAACCATTTTCAGATGTCTTTTCCCTGAAACCACGGGGCCAATTTTAATGGAATTTCATATGCATATGCAGCCTCTTGACAATCGCGGAACCAAAGTTTCCAAGTATGGTCCAGGTCATATGACCAAGATGACCACAATACCCAAGTATGGTAAAAACCTTTGAAAATCTTCTTCTCCAGTACCAATGACGATTGTCTTGAAACTTGGTATGTAGCATCGGGTGACTGAGTACTACCAAGTTGGCAAAATACATTGGCTTTGCTGTGTTTGACCTATTTGGTTCCATAGGTTTTACAATGTGAAAAAGGTAAAACAATGCGTTTTTTTTTCAATAATAGTGTGGTCTATGACATGAGAATATGTATGAATGTCTGTGAATGCTAATGGTTAAGGTCATTTAGTGAACTTGGCCCAAGGTCACTTAAATTGCAGGTTCATTGACATTTCGAAATAAATTTTCTCTGAAACCATTGGGCCAATTACATTTAATCTTTACATGCAGCCTAAGGACAGTGAGGGAATGAAAGACTTTTTAAAATCATCCTCTCCAGAATCATTTGGCAGATTATCTTGAAACTTGGCGTGTGAAATCGGGTGACTAAGTACTTCCAAATTTGCAGATATAATGACACTAGGTTGACCTTGACCTTATTAACGCCAAGGTCAAATTTGGTTCCTTAGACTTTTCGATTGGAAATGTGTGAAATAAGGCATTTTGCGAAAAATATTGTGGCCTATGACATGCGAATATGTACGAAATGAATGTCTATGAATGCTAATGGTCAAGGTCATTCAGTGACCATGGCCCAAGGTCATTTGGAATGCAGGTCCATTGACATTTCAAAATACATTTTCTCTGAAACCACTGGGCAAGTTTCATTCAAATTAATATGCAGTAAGGACAGTGAGGGAATGAATATTTGTTTGAATGGTCTATGTCACATGACCAAGATCGCCGACGTGCCCAAATATGGTAAACATCTCTTCTTCTCCAGAACCACTGGGTCGATCGTCTTACACCTAGGCTGACCTTGACTTATTACAGGCAAGGTCAAATGTGGTTTTTAGGCCTTTCAACAGGAAAAAAGGTAGAACAATGCATTTTTCAAAAAGTTTGTTGTCTATGACATGAGAGTAGGTACAAAATGAATGTCTATGTTTTTCAAGTTCATTCAAAGACTTTTGCCCAAGTTTATTTCGGTTGCAGGTCCAGCAACATTTCCAAGGACCTTTTTCCTATACAGCTGGTCCAATTTCGTTACCTTTCATTTGCCACCCTCGGACAATTGTGACATGAAATCTTAATTGAATGTTTCAGGCCACATGAACAAGATGCCCCAATGCACAAATATGGGAAAACCTGTAAAATATCTTCTCTGAGAGTGCTCGGTCAATTTTCTCGAAACTTTTTATGTAGCATTATGTGACTGAGTACTACCAGATTTGCTGAGAAAATGACACCAGTGGTCCTTGACCAATTTTACATCAAGGTCAAATTTGATCCCTTATGCTTTTGAATGGAAGA
The DNA here is from genome assembly GCA_963580285.1 of Lucinisca nassula. Lineage (NCBI taxonomy): Eukaryota > Metazoa > Mollusca > Bivalvia > Lucinida > Lucinidae > Lucinisca > Lucinisca nassula. The sequence goes on from OY757014.1 coordinate 61,037,220, forward strand.
ATGTTGAAACAATGCATTTTTCAAAAACTATTGCTTTATGATATGGAGTAGGTGCAATATGAATGACTATGGATGTCATACGTCAACTTTATCCCAGGTCACTTGGATTGCACTGACATTTTCTCTAAAACAGCAGAACCAATTTCAGTTTTATATCAAGCTTCCTGACCTTGGCAAAATGAAACTGTATTCGACTGGTTTAGGTCACATGATAGAGATGGCCGGCATGCCTAAATATGGTAAAATCCCTAAAAATCTTCTTTGCCGGAACCTCTTGGCCAATTACCTTTACATTTAGTCTGTAACTTTATATGACTGAGAAAAACCAAATTTCTTCTATTGACGACCCCAGGTTGACCTTGCCATATCCTTTGATAACTTTAAATTTGGCCCCAGTGGCTTTTGAATAGGAAAGAGGTTAAAATGTATTTTTCGAAAACTGTTGTGATTATGTAATGAGAGAGGTACTATATGAATGTCTGTGAATGCGATTATATGTTAAGTTCGAGGCCCCAGGTGTGCATAAACTTTTCAACTTTTATATACAGCCGCCTTGGCATAAGATGAAAGTTTGTTCAAATGGTCCAGGTCACATTACCAAAATGGCTGTCATGACAATATATAATAAGTTTAAATCTTCTAAAGAACCTCTGGGCCAATTTCTTGAAACTTTGTGTGCAACTTCATGTGACTGAGGTTACAATGGCCTTCACCTTTTTATTAGTACCAAAGATCATAGTCACTCAGAAGAGGGAAAAAGAGACAAAATAATACGAGGACTGTTTAAATATGAATGCAAGTAGAACGTTTTCTCATGCACTAATGCAAAAATCCCCTGGAAATAAATATCACAGCGTAGAAAAACATTTTACCTATACATTGATACCAAACCTGTTAAAATCCGTGCCTTTTAGCCATGTATATCGTTCGATAAACACTGTCTACTCTTGTATACTAATACAAAACATGGTTGGAAGAAGGTCAGAGTACGCCGTTGAAATACGTCCTATATTAAGAATCGTTGTATTCTTGGTATACGATGCAAAGACATTTTTGATGAAATCTGTTCGGTTGAAGGGCATAATGAAATGTCTTTTCCGACACTTTTTCGTTGGTGTAAGAAATTCAGCTGTGGGCTAGGCTCAACAGAAGATGCACCATATGATCGTCGGTCGAAAAGAGCAACATCTGCCAAGATGGTTGCTAGAGTGAAAGAAATAGTTGCTACCGATGCACGATACACCACTAGGCAAAGCTGGTATGGTTGGCATCTCATTAGGAGCAGCTAATACAATTCTGAAACGGGATTTGACCCCCTTTAATTGCACGCCGGTGGGCCAGGCCTCAGATTCTATGACGGTTCCAACGTAAAGGCTTATTGAGAATTAGAGAGATCTAATTCAAGGTAATGTTGGTTGGTGCCTGATGCTCTGTCTCTGGTCGGGCCCATCGGAGTCTAACTGTTGGTTTTCTTGCTGTCGAGTCCTCACCGTTGTCTCACCTCTGTGGTTCTTTGATTATTTGTGTTCACGGAGATATTGTACTGATGAGTTAGGAGGCCTTCATGCGGACTGAACAAATTATTTGTCTAAATCGCGACGGAAGTAAGGGCGAGGATTGTGGCCACGTAAAATCGATTTAAGCCCCCCAGTGGAAATCTTTCCACCGACCGTTCCAAGGAGATTCTTCTGTGGCGGTTTGTTTATGTTGTTGTTTGTTACTTACTGTGTGTATCACTTGTGTCTTTTTATTTTGGATGGCCATATGGCCATTTTGTGGGAAAGTAACTGTCCTTATGGTCTTCCTTTGTTTAGGTTTCCATTATGGTCTGGTCGCTTAATGTTTATGTTTCTTTCCCTTTGGTGTCTTTGATGGGTGGAGTAAGTTAATTGTATCGATTCCTGATCTTTGTTTTACTTCTACTTTGAAAATGAGAAAGATCTGTGCTAGATGGATTCCCCATCTGTTGACAGATGAGCAGAGAAAGACACGCATTCAGGGCGTCAAGAAGTTGCGTAAAACGTTTCCAAATTACAATGCACGGTCTTTCGCTAATGTCGTCACAGGTGACGAGACATGGGTTCACTTTTTTGAGCCAAAACGAAAGATTCCGAACAAAATATGGGCAACAAAGTATTGCAAAAGACCATGCATTGCAAAGCGGACCTTGAGCGTCAAGAAGGTAATGTATGCCATATTCTTTTCGAATCAGGGCCCTGCTATTCAGGTTGCTGTGCCTAAAGGCAAATCTGTAAATGCGAAGTTTTACAAGAATAAAGGTCTTCGAAAATTGAAGAAACATTTCAAAGAACGAAGATCCGCAACTGGTTTGGCCAATGTCAGATTGCTACATGACAATGCGACATCGCACAAGGCGTTCATTGTGCAAGACTATCTGAAGCAGGAAAAGGTTGTTGAACTCCCTCACCCCTCGTATTCCCCTGACCTTGCCCCGTGTGACTTTTTTTTTGTTCCCGCGGCTGAAAAAATACCTTTCTGGTCGAACATTTGTACAGCGCAAACACCTTGGTTCTGCAATATTCAAGTGCCCTCATATTATCGAAAAGACTACCAAAATGCATTCAATGATTGGATCAGAAGACTGAAAGTTTGCATATCTGTTAAAGGGGAATTCTTTGAGGCGACAAAATAAATTTTTCATCGAAATCTATAACGGAATCATTTTTATGTGCTTAGTTGCATTCATATTTGAACAGTCCTCGTACACAGGCTCAGGGGAGCGATCTGGACCTCATGGGCCTCTTGTTCTTATTCATACTTCAAACATAGGCTAAGGGTGTTAACGAGTACCAAAAACCTATGTATTGGAACAGAAATAAGGAATATAAAGTATGCCCACGTAAACCACAGTTTTCCTTGTATGAAATTGGGTTCAGAGATGTGTTTATTACACGGACTTGTTCATGTGTTGTCATAAATATTTATATTATGTGGACATTTTATTATCGGCTCGATGAACTGATTCTAATAAGTTCACACAACTAAACATTATTTTATAGAAGACCCAAAAGATAGCCCTAATTATCCCCAGTTACCGTCTGGAACTTGCGCTTCATCTAAACATAGTGACTCGTAAAGCTCCTATTTCGAACAAATTTAGGATACCGACCGTGGTCGAGTTATTGAAGTTCGACTGTACAGCTTGTATGAAACAAGGATAGCAAAGCGATTTTCGGAAGATCAGTAAAAAGATAATTTAACTTCAATTCTAACACAGTGCGCCTTTAAAGGCAATGGAAAATAACTGTGTTTTATTCTGCAACAAATCACAGCTCGGAAGAGCGTGACGAGTGACGTCATTAAATTCCAAATTTATGACGTCACTAGTCGATTTCCTTGACGTTAGACGGTGTAACGTCAGTTTCTCGCATCGAAAACGTATGGAAAGGATATAAATGCATGTGTTTCAGTCGATAATTTTAGCGGGATTTCTTTTAACAATGTCAAAAAGTTGTGAGAATTTGAAGGAAACAACAGCATAATTGCCGAGTTTCAGCATGTTAGAATCGAAATAGATCAGCTCTTGTCTGTGATTTGTTGAGTAATAAATCACAGTTTGTCGGTCAGTTGTAAGTAGACAAATCACGCGCGCTACGCTCTCGTGATTTGTCTACTTTACAACTGACCTCCAAACTGTGATTTATTACTCAACAAATCACAGCTAGAGCTGATCTATTTCTTCATTATGCATTCTGACCTTTAGATGGAAAGCTTATACAAACGAAGTACAGTAAAACATGACGAAAAAACGCCCATACAAATACATTGTAAACTTTACTGCCGAGAAAACAAACATTTGAAGATGAAAAATTGTGATATTTTTCTTATTTCTGCTCACAATATTGATTATGGGTATCGTTAGAACTGCCTCATCGAGGCGGTTCTAACGAGTACCAACAATCTATATTTAAGAGCAGAAATGAGAAAAAAATAAGGTTTACACCTGTAAACCCCAGTTTTACTATATAAAAGTGGGGTTCAACGGGGTCAAAATTATATAGGTGTGTTTTGCATGATGCTTAAAGACAAATTTTTTTCTCTATATAAAAGGGGTGGCCTGTTACATAATTTCCAATAATCAAGTCCTTCGGACCATAGTGCACATCAAAGGCTTATCTTATCTAAGTGATTATGAGGTGATTATGAGCAGAGACTCTCTGAGAGATATATTTAAATGGGGGCTCTATAAAGGAAACTTGTGTGATGGTATATTTTTACTGAGATTGTTTCCAACAAAATGTTGTTTAAAATTACTTTTTTTTTTTCTTTTTTTTTTCTTCTCATTTTTTAAAAAAAAGTATAGGAAAACCCTGACAGTCATTTTTTCATTGACTCAAATCTGTGAAGAAGTAAACTTAATGAATTGATTAATTCAAAATTGTGTTTGTTCGTTTGATTTGAGGTTTAACATCCCGGACAACACTGTATAGGTCATTTTGGAGATGTTGCTATCAAATTTTTGGGGACTTTTACCCAACACTGAGATGAAATGACATCTCAAGCCCTGTCGCCCAATAAACCAATAGGGTTTATAAGCATGGACGGTCCGACTCGCTCCGCTTTCCCCGCAATTTAATGAACATTTATTTATTTATTTGGGGTTAGGAAGGGTATACATTATTTTTCTTATTTCTACTCAAAAACATATATTGTCCTTGTTAGAATCCCCTCGCAGAGGCGTTCTATTAAGAGAACTCACAATGTAAAAATATTGTATAGTAAAACTGGGGTTTTGACGGCCCCTGCCCAAAGGGGCTTGAAGAAATATATGGGCTGCATGATGCTTCCACGCAGAGCTGAATCCGGCCCGCACACTGGTACTTGTAAACCGCTTAGAGGATCTAAGCCTGTCCAGGAACCGCGGTGCGAGGCGGACCGTCCATGCTAATAAACCCTATTGGTTTCATCGGGTGACAGGGCTTGAGATGTCATTTCATCTCAATGTCGGGTAAAAGTCCCACAAAATTGGAAGCAACGTCTCCAAAATGACCTTTACAGTGTTGATGGTGACGTTAAACCTCAAATCAAACAAACAAAACAAAACTGGGGTTTTGAGGGAATACATTATTTTTTTAATCTACTCAAAAACATAAATTGTGGGTTCTCGTTAGAAGCACCTTACCAATGCGGTTCAAACAGGTACCCACAATATATGTTTTGAACACAAATTGTGGGTTCTAATTAAAAGCGCCTCTCCGAGGCAGTTCTAACAAGTACCCACAATATATGTTTGAGCCGAAATATTAAAGATATCAGGACTTTTATCATTTTTGGTCGTAAAATTTCACCAAAATATTTCAATAGGCATGTTTTAGTAATGATTATCAATAATGGTGACTAAAAATAAAATATATATATAAAAAAAACAACAGAATACATTCTATTAATATCAAAACCAGGACATAGTTATCAAACAAGTAAATAAATAGATGTGAATTGCCTCAAGGTATCTGATTACCCTCTCTTGGTCCCCTACCTGCATGACAGTCAGAATACCCCAAATGTATCTTATCTCAAAAACTGATTTCTTCAATAACTGGTCATTAGGGTGTTATGCAATCATAAATTTGTGTCTTTAAGACCACCTAAAATTAAGACAAAATCTGCTTTTAAAAGCTTATTGAGAGGGGTTCAGTTATTATTTCTTTGTGTTTTTCACACTCAGAATCTCCCAATAAGAACCACCTTTATGGCTGTACAAAAGTGGTCTTAAGGCCACTTTTGAACAATCCAAAAGATGGTCTTAAAATAGAAATTTTACTGTAGTTGAATTGTAGTTTTATGCGCTATTCAAATGACCTGTTGTCTTTCTATTTCTAGTCGAAGAAGAAAAGACTTCAACACTGATGATGACTACATGTCAGAATCGTCTCTATCTATCGAGCCAGATTATTCTAGTTTCTCGGAAAGTGACTCTGATAGTGAAGCCGACGAAAATGTCGCATCCACGAAGATGAAGACAATTACGACAGAGGCACCACCGTTTCTTCCTGAGAGGAACGTGAAACGGATTTCAGAAAGGAACAGTATGACTGATTCTGGCTCAAATGAATCTTTTCCAAGCGATCCTCCACGCCCACTTCCACATGTTCCGAAAGCTTTCACCCAACCATCTTCAGGATCATCATACCCGCTATGTAGCAGCATGAAAGGAGGAAATCACCATGGCCAAACAAATCACAAGCAAACGGCGATTATGGAAAGCCACATGGAAAAACGTAAAGATCTGTATCATCATAAACTTTCAGAAATGCCAAATATTTATCTCCCTGATCATGGAACTGTAAGTAGGTGCGTAGCAGGAACAGTTGACGAAGACTATATCACCCCAGTTCATTCCCGGGAAAATATCAAAATAAATAATCCAAATAAACGCGAGCATAATGCAAACATTTATCAAACACGGGTACAGAAGACTACAGATGTAGAAAGTGTTGCGAATGAATCTGGTGGTAGCAATGACTCATTTCCGAGAAGACCCCCAATCGCTTTAAAGTTTTGAAACACCCTTTACCGAATTTTTGCCGTCGAATTTGTTTTTATAACGGTAGCTTTTTCCTATATCGGCTTATTGCGCTGGCTCGGGCCACAGGTGAGCCGCAAAGTTCTGCAACGGAAGCTCAGGTCGGTTTTCTCCGAGAACTATGCTTTCGCCCACCTTAGATTAACAATCGGCTCCCAATAAGTGAAATAATCTTAAAAGGGCCGTAAAGCCAAAACAAAAAAGAAAAAGTAAGCCGATGCATGAAAAAGTACCGTAAGGCGACGACTTGCAAAGACACCAAGATTACATCACGAAAATACGCCTATATAATTTTGACCCCCTCGAACCCCACTTTATTATCGCAAAAATGGGGTTTACAGGGGTAAACCTTTTCTTATTTCTGCTCTAAAATATGTGTACTTGTTATAACCGTCTCGATGAGGCAGTCCTAACCAATTCCCACAATCTATATTTTGAGCAGAAGTAAGTAAAATATCACAAATTTTCATCTTGAAATTGTCATTTTTTCGGCGATAAAGGTTACAATGTATTTGAATAGTCGTTTTTTCGTAATGGAATATTCATCCAGCCAGTTGGCCAGAGACTGCGAGCAGCTCAGAGGCAATCACTACGATTACACATCCGTGAGGCTTAGTGGGTTTTTTCTTACCTCACAAAAAACGGTCTTTTTTCTTAAGAAAAAATTGTGATATTTTTCTTATTTTTGTTCCAACCATAGGTTGATGGTGCTCGTTAGAACCGCCTCATTGAGGCGGTTTTCTTACGAGTAGCCACGACCTATGTCTTGGAGCAGAAATGAGAAAACAATGTATATCCTCGCAATCCCCATTTTCATTATTTTCATTATTAGTGGGATTTCATTACGAAAACACACCCGTGTGACGTCATATGGGCCCCGTCAAGCGATTTTGGTACTTATCGCCTATGCGAGCAGCGAAGGTTCAGGCGAGCCTGCGCATCCGCGCAGTCTCGCCAGAACCTTCGCTGCTCGCTCATACAAGCAGTGAAGCAAGAGGAACCTTCAGACAGAAAGCCATATCCCTGGCCCCTCTGAATGGCTGGGCATGCGCAGTTAAAATGTGTCATGGCGGAATGCTCGAAGACACAAATTCGCTTGGCGGGGCTCATATATTTTTCACATCTCCCAAATGGTTACTTTTCTGATGATTTTGTGATATTTTTCCTTATTTAGACTCCAAACATAGCCCAGCAGGCACGTGACGTAATTATGACGTCATATCGACGTCGGTACAACGTCATGACGTTATTGCAACGTCACATCAACGTCGGTGCAACGTCATGACGTTGCACCGACGTTGATTTGACGTTGCCCTTGCGACGTGTGCCTGCTGGGAGGCTGAGGGTGCTCGTGAGAGCCGCATCATTGAGGTGGTTCTAACAAGTACACACAACCTATGTATTGGAGCAGAAATAAAAAAAAATATAAAGCATACCCCGTTAACCCCGCTTTTCTCTATTTAAAGTGGTGTTTAGAGGGGTATGCATTACACAGATTTGTTAAACAGATGTTAAAGGTGTTCATTTCACGGACTTGTTAACATGATGAGAAAGATCGTGTGATCTGCCAAAATTTTGGTCAGTCGGCTATTGTGAACATCAGAAAAGTACTTTGCGATCCGCCAGACTGGTTACTAATTGCCGTTCCGGTAGGTTCGAATGTTGATCCAATTTGGATTTTAATCGTTTTCATTGTATTTTGTGTGGTCACATTTTATCAGGTCATTGCTATTTATCATGAATTTTACAGCTTTTGATTTGGCATTACATGTACGTATATCGCCTACCGTGATTGTTTGTTAGTATAGACATGTCTGTTATTTTTTGGCTAATAACGTAAGCTAGCAAATTATACCAACAGCAGAGTCTCGCGGACCATTTATCCTTATCCTGCTGAAAAAAAATGGCCACACCCATTTCTGACCATCAACCAATTAAATGACTGGATATGATATATTCATTCAAATTCACAAACTATATGACAGACAGCATAGATCCTGATCAGTGAGTGAGTGAGTTTTAGTTTTACGTCCCACCAACAGCTAAGGTCATACGGAGACGGGACCTCGGTTTAAAGACTCATCCGAAAGTCTGGAGAAGCCCGGGATCGATCCTGCAATCCCTGGTTTACAAGGCGAGTAGCGTAACCACTGCACCACTGAGGCTTCTAGATCCTGATCAGACGGCTTCTACATGCACCTGACCCTTATGCGCATGCATCGGGCTAACTAACATCCTACTTGCTTTTTCTTCTTTTCAACAATAAAGAAAACCTACTGAAAGATCAATCTCACTCTTTTTATCATTTTTTTCATAACCTACGCACTGTATTCCTGCCAAAATGCCCGCGAGGGCGTCAGCAGTATCTGAAGATAGATAGATAGACAGATCTGATCTTGATCTGCACTGTTTTCAAAGTTATGCGACGTCGTGAACACCAGGAAAAGGGTTAAGCAAAATTAAGGCAACATTCGGGATCATGAGTGTCTAAATAGACATCAGGAAAACACGCCTATATAATTCTGACCCCATTGAACCCCACTTTTATATAGTAAAACTGAGGCTTACAGGGGTATACCTTATTTTTCTTATTTCTGCTCTAAAATATAGATTGTTTGGAACCACCTCGATGGGGTGGTTCTAAAAAGTATGCACACTCTATATTTTGAGCAGAAATAAGAATAAATATCACAAATTTTCATCTTAAAATTTACTTTTTTCGGCGGTTAACTCTACAATGTATTTGTATAGGCGTGTTTTCGTACTAGAAATGAGTAGAAACAAACAAGCACGGCATCACGAAAACATGCCTATATAATTTTGACCCCCTTGAAGCCCACTTCAATACAGTAAAACTGGGGTTTCCGGGGGGTATACCTTATTTTTCTTATTTCTGCTCTAAAATATAGCTTGTCGGTACTCGTTAGAACCGCCGATGAGGCGGTTCTAACGAGTGCCATTAATCTATATTATGAACAGAAATTAGAAAAGTATCACAATTTTTCATCATAAAATTTTCATATTTTCGGCGATAAAAGTGGCAATGTATTTGTGTAGGCATGTGTACGTAATGGTAAGGACAGTTCGTGCTTCACATAGCATCCATCATGCCACCATTTAGTGATGAGTCAAATCAGTTAAATTGAAAGAACGGGGAGGTCGCAAAGTCAGTGCCACTTGAGCAGAAATAACAAAATGTTGAAGAACAAAAAATCTGATTCATATACATGTAGCATCCATCATGCCTCCATTTAGCGATGTTTCAAATCAGTTAAATTTATAGGACAGTGAGGTCGCAAAGCCATTGTCACCTAAGCAGAAATAACAAAAAGATAAAAATTAGCATTTCTCAGAACATAAAATGTGCAATTCTCAGACAGAAAATATTGCATTTTAGCTCACCTGGGCCGAAGGCTCCAGGGGAGCTTATAGTATGGTGGATCGTCCGCCGTCCTTCGTCCATCGTCTGTCCGTCAGCACCTTTGACCAGTTTTATTTCTGTAGCTAGCAGGCCGATTTAAATCATATTTATGTGTTGCAGGCCTCTGGTTGGGCATTGATTGGTTTTTTAGCTCACCAGAGCCGAAGGCTCCGGGGAGCATATAGGATAGGCAGTTGTCCGTCGTCGTCGTATGTCTTTTGACGTCGTATGTCTGGTGTCAACACTTTTAAAACAACTTCTCCTCTGAAGCCACTGGGCCGATTGGGCCCAAATTTCATCTGTAGCATCCTTGGGCCGGGAGATTTAAAGTATATGTTTTTTATGAAAATCGGCTCTTTAGTTTGGTTGCTATGGCAACTTAGAGTTTCCATAGACTTATAATGGGGAAAATTGAAAATTGGCATTTACTGCCAAGTCATTGCAGATATTGTAACAAAACTTTTATAGTAATATTTCTTGAGAAAACTTCTCTCAGCCATATGCTTTTATGCCAACCTTAGGGTCCCGGGGTTGTGCTGGGGCCCTGCCCCACCCCCTCCACTTCATAAAAGGCCGCATATCTCAGAAAGCATTCAGACCCCACCCCTAAACCATATATATTCTTGTTCCTTACAATAAGACACATTCATTGACACCAACCTGGGGGCCCCCCGGATGTGCCCGGGCCTTGCCCCACCCCCTCCTCTTCATAAAAGGCCGAGTATGTCGGAAACCTTACAGATCCCCACCCCAAAACCATATATATTCTTTTTACTTATGATAAGACACATTCAGTTACACTAACCTGGGGCCCCTGTGATGCACCTGGGCCTTGCCCCATCCCCTCCACTTCATAAAAGGCCCAATATCTCGGAAACCTTACAGATACCCACCAATTAATCATATATATTCTTGTTCCATATGATAAGACACATTCAGTGATACCAACCTGGGGCCCTGGGTTGGGTTTGGGCCATGCCCCACCACCTACACTACATAAGAGGCCATATATCTCAGAAACCATTAAGATCCCCACCCCTTATCCATATATATTCCTGTTCCTTATGATAAGACACATGCGGTGACACCAACCTTGGGGCCCGGGGGATGCACTGGGGATGCCTAACCCCTCCATTTCATAAGGGCCCAATATCTCGGAAATCTTACATATCCCAACCCTAAAACCATATATATTATTGGCTCTTATAATAAGACATATTCAATGACACCAACCCGGGATCACCGACCCACCCCTCCACTTCATAAAAGGCCATATATCTCAGAAACCATTAATATCCTCACCCCTTAACCATATATATTCTAGCTCCTTATGATGCGATGCATTCAGTGACACCAACCTTGGGCCCCCGGGATACGCCGGGGCCTTGCCCCACCCCCTCCACTTTATAAAAGGCCCAATATCTCGGAAACCTTACAGATCCCCACCCCTAAACCTTATATATTATTGTTCTTTATGATAAGACACATTCAATGGCACCAACCTGGGGCCACTTGAGATGGGCTGGGGCCCTGCCCCACCCCCTCGACTTCATAAAAGGCCATATATCTCAGAAATGATTCAGATCACCACCCCTAAACCATACATATTCTTGTTCCTTATGATAAAACGCATTCAGTGAAACCAACATGGGGGTCCCCGGGATGCGCCTAGACATTGCCCCACCCCTTCACTTCATAAAAAGGCTCAATATCTCAGAAACCTTACAGATCCCCACACCTAAACCATATATACTCTTGTTCCTTATGATAAGACACAATTAGTGACACCAACCTCAGGGGGTGAAGGGCCATGTCCCCCCCCCCCCCCCCTTCACTTCACAAAAGTCCATATATCTGAGAAACTGTTCAGAGCCCACCCCTAAACCATATATGTTTATGGTTCTTATGATAAGGGACATTCAGTGACACCAACAAAGGGATGTGGCCGTGCCACAACCTTCCACTTCATAATTAGGCCCAATATCTCGGAAACCTTACAGATCCACACCCCTAAACCAACAGATTTTTTTTAATGAAATTCAGCTCTTAGTTTTGTTGCTATGACAACTTAAGACTTTCCGGGAAAGTTGGAAAATGGTATTCACCGCCGCCTTTGAAATTTTTTTGACAAAACTTTCATAATATTCTTTAAGCTATCATCTATTTACCATATAATTTTAGGCTACCTGCTCACTTTTACTGGTTGCCATTGAAACCAAAAATGCGCCCCCCCCCACACACACACAAAAAAAGCTGAAAACAAAAAAACACTTGAAAATCATCTCCTCAGAAACAATATGCTCTGTAAGGCTGAGAATTTATGCAAATATTCACAATATTTGTCTATACAGGTTTTGTGTTTTAATGAAATGTTGCCCTTTAGTTTGATTACGATGGCAAGTTAAGCATTTCTCAATAGACCTGTAATTTTGAAAAATAGAAAAATGACATTGACACTTTTCAAGATATTTTGTCAAACTTTTATGGAAATATTTCTTAAACAATGGTCTATCTGCCATATATTTTTAAGCCTATTGGTTGCCACAGATGGATAGTCTGTTGTCTTGCAACAGCACATTCAAGCGACATCAGTCCTCTGTAGCCACTAGGCTAATTGGGTCAAAATTTCATTGGCTTCCGTGGTGTATTAAAAACACGGCAGTGCCCGCTGAGCTCCGTCGAGCATAGTGGCCCATGGGCCTCTTGTTTTTATCAAAATTTAAATGAAAACTTTGGTTGCTATGGCAACCATTTTTCGAACGACATCTTCTGCTGAACCAGAGGTTGGATCAAGTTGAAACTTCATAGAGGGCATTGTTGCGAAATGGCGATTCAGACTTACTAAAATTGTTCTGTTCCAATATCAGAGATGGCCACTATGGTGGCCATCCTGAAATTATTCAAATGACATCCCTTTCCGAACCAAGGGTTGGATTGAGCTGAAACTGGATGGGGGGCATTGGGGCGACATGGAGATTTAGCTTTGCTGAAATTGTTCTGTTCCGATATCCAAGATGGCTGCACAAGGATGACAACTTGAATTTCTTCAAAAGACATCTCCTCCCGAGCCGGAAGGTAGATCAAGGTGAAACTTGATTGGAGGCATTTGGGCTACATGGACATTCGTATCTGCTAAAAAGAAATCCATTCCGATATTCAAGTGGCCACCATGGCGGCCATCTTGAAGTTCTTCAAACTACATCTTCTGCTGAACCAAAGGTCGGAGGGGCTGAACCTTGATGGGGGCAACGTGGAGATTCAGAATTGCTGAACTTATTCTGTTCCATTATCTAAAGATGGCTTCCATGTCAGCGAGCTTGAAAATCTTCAAATTACATCAAGTTGAATTGAGCCGAAACTTGATGGAAGGCATTGGGGTGACATGGAGATTCAGACTTCTTAGTACCATTCTGTTTTGATGTTCAAGATGGCTGGCATGTTGGCCATCTTGAAAATCATCAAACCACATCTGCGACCGAATGGTTTGTCGCAATGAGTTGAAATTTGTGGTAGGCATCTGGGTGACATGGAGATTCAGAATTGCTAAAATTGTCGCATTCTGATATCTCAGATGGCAGTCATCTTGAAATTCTTCAAATCACCTGCATAGTAATTGCATATAAGATTTACAGGGAGCGGCAGCCCGGGAGTAGTTAGTTTATGTCAAGCTCGCTGAGTCCACAAGAAGATTTTTATTTGCAAGCGGCCATATACACCATAGCTTTGTGATTCACATGGTTGGTTGACTTGGTTTACTTTTTTGATTACAGAACATGCCAAAGCAGGTGGAAACGATAGCTCTGGCCTGCCAAACTATACACTTCCACTCTGCATCAACATCATGTTTTCCTGACTCCTAGATAAGATTAAGCTGTTCAGAAACTTAAATCAAAAGCATCAAGATAACATGCAGATTCAGAAATGCTAAAGGCAATGTGATGTGATAGACGAAATGGTCACCAAGGCACAATGTAATGCATTATCAGCCTCATCATGGTGAGCATTCTAGCCCACTAGGGCCTTTAGTTTCTAATTATGGATCACAGTATGGCATGGTAATAAACAGACGTGTTTGAGAATGTTATCTGTTACATATACATATATTTATATACACATATAAACTGTATAATTTATATACCAAATCAACAGAAGCTTGATTTTGGTTTAACTAAATTCATGAAATAAAGAAGTTTAACCATAAGCAAATGAGTGGGGCAAAATAATATACATGTGTGCTATTTGTTTAAGAAATCATGCCCATCATCTCTAGTACAAATGCCTTTATTTGCCATATTCATGGAGCCACAGCAATTCGGTTCCTGCGATGAATATGGCCAACAAAATTCCAATCGTGCTTGTATTTGTAATTTAACTACAGTCCTCTTTAGAATTTTCTAGGTTTTGACTCAAAACCACCTTCCAAGTTGTTCACATAATTGAATTTAACGGCAGCCTTAACCCTTATCCTGCTAAATACTTGAATTAGACACACCTATTTCTGACTATCAGCCGATCAGATTACATGATTGAATTTTTTGCGTTTCACCAGGTTAACAAATCCGTGAAATGAAGACCCATCTAAACCCACTTCATATAGAGAAAACTGGGGCTTATGGTTAAACACTAATACTCTTATTTCTGCTCCAAAGCATGGGTTGTGGTTACTCGTTAGAACCACTTCAACGAGGCGGTTCTAACGAGCACCCAAAACCTATGTTTGGAGTATAAATAAAAAAAATACTATAATTTTTCATCAGAAAAACGACCTTTTTGAAGGTATGAAAGAATGCACTATATCACACTGATGTGTTATCGTAATGATATTCACAAGCTGAATGACAGTGTAGATCCTGATCAGATTACTTCTTCAGCAGCCCTCTGATCTGGCCCTGCAGTGTTTGCAATTGACAGCTGATAACAGGATAAGGGTTGATTTCTAGAATCTCATTCCTTCTGTGATTTTTTATTTCCTTGGGGTGATCCAAGGAATCGAGATGACAGGCTTAATAATTTGTTAGGGATATGATTTTCAGCATTAGAAGCATCCGTGGTGTAGTGGTTACGCTACTCGCCTTGTAAACCAGGGATCGCAGGATCGATCCCGGGCTTCTCCAGACTTTCGAATGAGTCTTTAAACCGAGGTTCCGTCTACGTATGACCTTAGCTGTTGGTGGGACTTAAAACTCAAACATTCACTCACTCACTCATTGTTTTCAGCTGAATCTTGAATAAATAATATATTAGGTTAAAACTTCTTTTGTACTGATTAAGCATCTGAGTGACCTTTGCTTTTATAAAGTTTATTTTGTATATTTATACATGGTTAATTTTTAAACTTTCATTTTAGTAAATTCTTATAAGTAATTTTTTTGCGTATATGTATAATGTATGTAAATTTATGATTTTTGACACTTGCTTATTTTCCCATGTCGTGTATACAAAAAAGTTTGATGCCCAGGCAAAGCCGCAGTCATCACGAAAACACCTGTATAATTTTGACACCTTGAACCCCACTTTTATATAGTAAAACTGGTGTTTGCTGGGGTAAACCTTATTTTTCTTATTTCTGCTCTAAAATATAGATTGTGGGTACTCGTAAGAACCGCCTCGATGAGGCGGTTCTAACGTGTACCCACAATCTATATTTTGGGCAGAAATAAGAAAACTATCACAATTTTTCATCTTAAAATTTGACTTTATTCGGCGGTAAAGTTTACAATGTATTTGTATAGGCATGTTTTCGTAATGCCTACCAATGGCACCAAGAGGAAAAATAATTATAAACAATGAAGAAAACAAGACATGAAATGAATGAACCACAAACAGCATAGCAACAAGTTCCCTCTTCCCCCAGAAGGTGATTACGGTGCAACAGGCATAGGTTATGAAAACTAAATAAAGAGGAATAATAGGAGTACACAATCATTAGCACATACAGCGTACAATTCCGATCTCGCTACAACTGCGGATCGGGCCCCCACCCATCGGGGCTTGAAGAAATAGATGGGCTGCATGATGCTTCCACGCAGAGCTGAAACCGACCGCACACGAATTCCGAATACTTTTGAACCGCTTAGAGGATCTCAGACTGCCGAGGCAAAGCGGAGCGAGTCGGGCCGAGAGGGTCCATGCTTATAAACCCTATTTGTTTCATTGGGCGACAGGGCTTGAGAAGTCATTTCATCTCAATGTCGGATAAAAGTCCCACAAAATTGGAAGCAACGTCTCCAAAACGACATATACAGTGTTGACGGGGACGTTAAACCTCAAATCAAACAAACAAAACAAATGGTGGCCAATGCCTTGAGGGGGGCCTCTAAACATCCGTTCTTCGTCACAGTACAGCTTATTATTGAGTTCCAATACTATAACACACCCATGCGACATAATGCATTTTTTCTCATCTCCAAAATGGCTTCTTTTCTAAAGAAATCCGCGATATTTTTCTTATTTATACTGCAAACATAGGTTGTGGGTGCTCGTTTGAACCGCCTCATTGAGGCGGTTCTAACGAGTACCTACACCCTATGTCTTGGAGTAGAAATAAGAAAAATAATGTATACCCCAAAAACCCCAGTTTTCCCTATACAAAGTGGGGTTTAGAATGGGGGTCTTCGTTTCACGCACTTGTTATCGTGATGCTTATGAATAAGTAAGCCCAACTAAAGCGTGTGAAGCTTTTTCCCATATTGTTTTTCTTATATTAGTTCTTAGTTTCCAAATGCATCCTTTTGCTCATGGTGAGCTAGTGGGTCAGTGAATATCACTCGTGCGTCGTGCGTCTTGCGGTATGCGTCGTCCCGAGTCCGTCGTCAACAATTTGCTTTAAACGACTACTCCTCCTAAACCACTATAACTTTAGAGGAATGTTGCCTATATGGCCGCCAGAGCTAAAAATTGAAAACTCTTTAAACGCATTTCGAACTTTAACGAACATCAAGGTAACTGCTGTCGGTTAAAGTTAATACATAGATTTATACAGGAACTTGAGAATTATTTCCCCATAAAATAAAAACTTATAGGAATATCTTTTCTGTGCAAGCGGCTCGTGATTTTATATTCGTTTCCGAATATCCACATGTATTTTCAATGAAATTTTATGAACAACTTTTTAGTCTTTTTTACAGACACACGTATTTGGAAGCACCCTCTAAATGTATAGAATATATAGTAAAACTACTGAATACAGCGACAAAAACTGATGAATTTATTTTCATAACTTTTTTTGTAAATCTTTTCTGTGCCAGCGGGAGTAAAATTTACAAATTTATTGTGAAAACATCCATTTAAATTTTGTAAAAGAAAAATGAAAATAATTCGGCCCTTTTTGAAAATGAAATGCACTATCCCCTTTTTCCATTTCCAGTTTACCTTAGCAACCAGCAGTCAGCGGTTGTCACGACGGTAAACAATAACAAAGACTATGTTACGCCTGCGATGTACTAATTGATACATTTGACAATTTGTAATTAATATAGTGTTATGAAATGAACAGAACTCATTGCATTATTTTTGGGAATGCTATGGTAATAATCAAAGATCATACTTTAAGGTTGAAGATCATTACTTTGTGCAGAAATGTTTCTTTTTCTAATTAATGCATGAAATTGGGCATTTTAAGGTGCATGATCAGTAATCAAGATCAGGGCTAATTATTAGCTGTCTATGATAAGTAATCATGATGAAGGCTCATGTTCGGTGATTGTGGTAGGGGCTCATGATCATTGATCACGATTGCGGATCGTGATCAATGCTTATGATAGAGTAGCACGATCAACAATCATGAGTCCTGATCCATTTTACTCATTCATATATAAGGCAGTGTGAGAGAGTAGAGAGGGTCTTTTTTGGGTGATAAGTTCTGGAGTGAGATAGAAGTTTTGGACCTGTTTAGGGAAAATAGTACCATCTTGTTTTGTGAAAATTATAGTTGTACATGCTAGAAAAAAAAATATACATTAAATTAGTCAAAATTCTACAATCTTAGTTATTAATCGGATATTAAACTCGGCCACAGAAAATTATAATTATTTTCCACCAAACTGGTGGTAGACAGTAGATTCTTCCTGCTGAGTACTGACCAAGTTTGAACATGCACTCGAAGGACGATTTAAAGAGAGACGATCAGAAACATCATTTTTGGCAGAACTGGAGAATAGGAAATTGGATCCAAAGGAGAAAGTATCTGAGTTTGTGGCAGATATTAAGCGATTAGTTCGAAGGGGTTACCCTACTGCAGATGAGCGTACCTTCAATAAAATTGCATTGAGGCATTTCATTCGTGGCTTGTGTGATCAGCAGATGGTATTGGCAGTGGGAATGAAAGATCCAAAAACTGTTGAGGATGCGCAGAATATTTTGGAGACTTACACAAGTTTACGGGATGAATCAAAACCAAGTGGGGGAGTGCGCGCAAAGGCTGTGAGGCCTAATAAAACTGAGTTCAGATTCATCACAGAGTCCCGGCTGAATGACCGGCTTTCAGAAATGGAGGGCAAAATTACGAAAATTGTCGATCAGAAAATGGAGGAGGTTGTTGCTTTGATAAAACAACAAAATACGAAGGCAGATGAAGGCAGGGCAACAAAACGTAGGGATATGTCCACAGTAGAATGTTTTAAGTGTCACGGAATGGGACACTATGCAAGATTCTGTGAAGCGTAAGCTGGAAATGGAAATGTTCAGGACAATACTGTCACCATTGAGGAAAACTGGGATTGACTGGGGCAAACGGCCCTGCCTCAGTCATTATAAACAGAAAAGAAAACTGTTCTGTGACACTTCCTTGTGACGAAGTTAGTTATGGTGTATCTATTTTATTACCAGTTAGTGTTAGCAATATAGAATATAAGTTAGTGCTGGACACTGGTAGTGCAGTGACCATATTATCTTCAAATGTATATAATAAAATTCCTTTGGATGTGAGACCCCCTTGAAAAAAGTGAGTTCAGCGGTAAAACATGAAGTTGCAAATGATGGACTTTTATCGGTTTTGGGAGAAGTGTCCTTAGAATTTAAGATTCAAAAAGACATTTTTGAATGGGATGTTTTTGTTGCACCAATACGGGAAGATGGATTACTTGGGCTGGATTTTCTGCAAGCACACAGCTACTCCCTAAGTTCAGAGTCTGGATTGAAACTGAACAAGAGAAAGTACAAGACTCTTATTGAGAAAGTACACCTAAGTGCTGTGCGAGTAATTTGCAAGGATACTGTTGTTCTCCCTGCAAATTGTGAGATGGTTGTATCAGGGGTGTGCGCGGAAAACAAGCTTAAGACAAAACAGGCAATGGTGACTCCTACTTGTGACAATGACGACAGAGACTATATGGTTGGCCATACATTAGTGGACCCAAGTAGGTCAGATATAGGCATTCCAGTGCGAATTATGAATCCGACGAACAGTGATATAATGATTAACAGTAAAACGGTCATTGGTGTTATGCAGGAGGTTGAGGAAGTTAAGCCATTCTCATGTTCACCTGACACACCATGTTTGCAGACAGTGAAGAGGGAGCAAAAAGTACCTGACCATCTTCAAGATCTTTTTAAGCGTTCTTGTAAAATCTTAACAAGTAGCCAGTCACGGGAGTTAAAGCAGCTTTTAATAAAACATGAAGGGGTATTTGCAAAATCTGCAAATGACTTGGGTAGAACTTCAGTGGTAAAGCACAAAATCTATGTAGGGGACAACCAACCTATTAGGCAGAGGCCTAGAAGGGCACCAATAGCGTTTGCGAGTGAAGAAGACAAAATTATTGAGGAACAGCTCATATCAGGAGTGATAATGGAAAGCACTAGTCCCTGGGCAAGCCCTCTTGTTTATGTGAGAAAGAAAGATGGGGGTACTCGACCATGTGTTGACTATAAAAAACTCAATGAATTAGGAAAGAATAAAATGGAAGCATATCCGATACCAAGAATGGATGAGTGCTTAGAGTCTCTAGGTGGTGCCATGTTGTTTTCGAAAATTGATCTCCAGTGTGGTTACTGGCAGATTGAGGTCGATGAAGCCGATAAACCAAAGACTGCTTTTGTATGTCGTAAGGGGCTGTACGAAAACAATACCATGCCATTTGGCCTCTCAGGGGGTCCAGCAAGGTTTCAGCGATGTATGGAACTAGTTATGCGAGGTCTACAGTGGTCAGTTGTTATAATATACTTGGATGACTTGATCATTCATGCCAAGTCATTTTCTGATCATCTGCAGCGGTTGGATCAAGTGTTTTCCAGGCTTTCAATAGCAGGGCTGAAGCTTAAAAGTAGTAAATGCAACTTATTTCAACGGGAAGTTGTATTTTTAGGCCATGTTATTACGGAAAATGGTATAAAACCTGACATAAATAAAGTCAAGTGCATAAAGGAATGGCCCATTCCAAAGAATGTACATGATATAAGGATTTTTTGTGGATTTTGTTCTTACTATAGGAAGTTTATTCGAAACTTTTCGCAGCGGGCTGCCCCAATCAATAAGTTGTTAGAGGCCGGACAACCATTTGTTTGGACAGAGCAATGCCAGAAAAGTTTCGAAGATCTAAAATCAGCCCTGACTGGAAATGAGGTAATGGCGTTTCCACAAGATGATGGATTATTCATTGTTGACTGTGATGCAAGTGATACAGGGATAGGTGGAGTTCTGTCGCAAATGCAGTGGTGTGAGAGAACACAAAAATGTGAAGAACGACCTATAGCATATGCCAGTAAATCACTTACAAAGCCTCAGCGAAATTACTGTACCACGCGGAAAGAGTTACTGGCAGTAGTTATTTTTGTTCAGACATTTAAACAGTATTTGCTGGGACGTCGGTTCACAATAAGATCTGATCATAGTTCACTGAGATGGTTGATTTCACTTAAAAATCCAGAGGGTCAAATAGCACGGTGGATTGAGGTTCTGTCTCATTTTGATTACAAGCTTGAACATCGAAATGGAGCCCGTCACGGGAATGCTGACGGTCTTAGTAGAATTGCCTGTGATCCTGAGGCTTGTCAGTGTTATGACGGCATAACTGTTTTGGAGAATCTGCCATGTGGAGGTTGTGTCAGCTGCAGGAAGAATCATGAAGAGTGGTCAATTCTTGCAGACATTGACGATGTGAAACCTCTTATGACCAAGAGGGTGGACATAAAGAGTGCAGTTTGTGCATTCAGATTATTGTTTTTCCACTTTCTGTGTTTAGCCAATGCTTGTGGAGAAAAGTGTGCGAAAGCCTACAGCGTGACTTTTCTTGCCATATATGGAGCTGTGAGTAATATTTTAAGTTGGAGTTACAGACAACTGGGTTGTTTTTATTCATCTGGTGACCAGAAGAGGAAACATAGTGGTAGAATATGTTTCAGCAGGGTCATGGAGTCGCTTAGTTATCGTATCAGAGCCCAAGGGAATGTTGATTCAACAGGTGAGCCTGTGAAGCTTGGCGAGGAAGTGTTGACAAAAGATTTCGGTATTGGGACACATGCAGGTGGCCTTTTTCCTGAAGGGAGTGAACAGATGCAGTCACAAACAATGAAGTTGTTTACCACTTTTCAAACGTGGTGGGGTCATATTCTGCAATTGAGTTAGCAAAAATGCAGTCAGCAGACCCTGATATTGGAACAGTCCTTAACTGGAAGCTTCAGAGCCAAATTAGGTCTGTCTACTTACGATTTTTCCACTCTTTACACTACACTTCTTCATAATCGTATAAAAGAAAAGCTTAATGATTTAATTGAATGGGCTTTTCACAGAAAGATTCTCTCTATCTTGCATGTAATGTCAGAAATGCATTTTTCACTTCTAAAGAGCATAAGAATTATACACTTTGGTCATGTCAGAAAGTGTGTGATGTCCTCACCTTTCTATTTGACAATATTTATATTAGATTCGGTACTAAGTTATTTAAAAAAATTGTGGGTATTCCGATGGGTACGAATTGCGCACCTCTTGTGGCTGATCTGTTCTTGTATTGTTATGAAAGAGACTTTATGTTGTCGCTTTCCATTGATAACCAATCTGAAATTATTGAAGCTTTAATCTCCACTTCTAGATATTGAGATGATTTATTAAATATTGATAATACCTATTTCGATGGTTTGATCAGTCAGATTTACCCCCCAGAACTTAAATTAAATAAAGCAAATTCTTCTGATACCGAGGCCCCGTTTTTGGATTTACAGCTATCTATTGTAGATGGGTTTGTTTCGTGCAAAATTTATGATAAACGCGATGACTTTGATTTTGAGATTGTAAATTTTCCTTTCTTGGATGGTGATGTTCCTCGTGCGCCATCCTATGGCGTTTATATTTCGCAATTAATTCGATTTGCTAGAGTGTGTAGTCATGTAACTGACTTCAACACTCGTAATAAATTATTAACGGCTAAACTCCTTAATCAGGGTTATCGGTACCATAAACTACGCAAAGCATTTTCAAAATAATATATATAGTATATATTAGTATATAAATTCAGAAAAATATATAACCGCAATGACTTCAGCACCCAATTTCGTAAAATCATTTTTCGATATAAAAAGATTGGGTACAACATGGATGTTATACGACAGACTGCATGCATGGTAGTTAACCCAATCACGGTTGGCAACTTTGCTTCCCTCTTTAATTGCACGCCGGTGGGTCAGGCCTCAGATTCTATGACGGCTCCAACGTAAAGGCTTATTGAGAATTAGAGAGATCTAATTCTTGGTAATGTTGGTTGGTGCCTGATGCTCTGTCTCTGGTCGGGCCCATCGGAGTCTAACTGTTGGTTTTCTTTTGCTCCAGCATTTCAGTGGTTTCTTGCTGTCGCGTCCTCACCGTTGTCCCACCTTTGTGATTCTTTGATTTTTTGTGTTCACGGAGATGTTGCACTGATGAGTTAGGAGGCCTTCATGCGGACTGAACAAATTATTAGTCTAAATCGCGACGGAAGTAAGGGCGAGGATTGTGGCCACGTAAAATCGATTTAAGCCCCCCAGTGGAAATCTTTCCACTGACCGTTCCAAGGCGGTTCTTCTGTGGCGATTTATTTATGTTGTTGTTTGTTACTTACTGTGTGTATCACTTCTGTCTTTTAATTTTGGATGGCCATATGGCCATTTTGGGGGAAAGTAACTGTCCTTATGGCCTTCCTTTGTTTAGGTTTCCATTATGGTCTGGTCGCTTAATGTTTGTATTTCTTTCCCTTTGGTGTCTTTGGTGGGTGGAGTAAGTTAATTGTATCGATTCCTGATCTTTGTTTTACTTCTACTTCTAGGGATAGAGTGGCAGCTGAGAGTCCTGCTATCCGCAACCTATGGTTACAGTGGCAGCAATTGTTCGTCCACAATGGGCTTTTATTTAGAAAATGGGTATCAGCAGACAATACCTCCAGTTACGATCAGTTTGTGTTTCCTTCTATATTAAGAAGGGAAGTGTTAAGGTCCTTGCATAATGACATCACTTCCGCTCATTTAGGGGTGCATAAAACCGTGTCAAAAGTTAAGCAAAATTTCTACTGGTACAAAATGAATGAATTAGTGAGGCTATGGATTAAACAGTGTTCATTCTGTGAGGCCCGCAAGAGGCCTGCCAAAAGAGCCAAAGCACCTCTGAAAGAATACATCGTTGGGTTTCCCCTAGACCGTGTATCTATAGATATCTTAGGTCCTTTTCCTGTGTCGAGAGCTGGTTCTCGGTTTATCCTGGTTGTGCAGGATAACTTTACAGAGTTTGTTGAAGCCTACGCCATAGCTGACCAATCAGCTGAAACAGTAGCAAATAAACTGGTTTTAGAATTCTTTTCCAGGTATGGATTGGCATTAGATGTGCATAGTGATCAGGCTAAAAATTTTCAGTCTGAGTTGTTTAGGCAAGTTTGTTGTTTGTTGGAAATCAATTAAACAAAGCCAACAAGTTATCGACCTTGCTCTAACGGAATGGTAGAACGTTTCAACCAGACACTCGTAAACATGATAACGACTTACGTTAACAAAGAGCAAAATAACTGGGACGTTTATCTTCCCATTGTGACATCAGCATGTCGAAGTTCAGTTCATGAGCAGGCCTGGGGTTGAATACTTTCAAAAGTATTCGAATACAAATACAAATACTTTGCATTTCACGAATACAGAATACAAATAAAAATACATTTTTTATGAATGTATTCGAATGAGAATACAAATACTTTGCAAATGTATTTGAATACTTTTAGAATACTTTTGAATACATTTCTATCAAAACAAGAACCACTGGTGACTAGTAATGTTTGGGTCATTGACAGATACACATCTCTTTGTTTTCTCTGGATCAATTTAAGACACAATCAATGAAGGTGTGCAGGATCTTGTATGCAACATGTCACTTGTAGTGTCTCGGGCATTTATCAATCAAAAGTTAATGATTGATGAATAACATAATCACCTAAACACCTTAATTCTGACCCCCTTGAACCCCACTTTTAAACAGAAAAACTGGGGTTTACTGTAAACTCATTTTTCTTTATTTCAGCTCTAAAATACAGATTGTGGGTACTCATTAGAACCACCTCATTAGGATAATGTATCACTTTTGAAAATTCTGCTTGATTATTGTGATAACTTTTTAATACCCTTCTTTATAAATTTTATGATGCAAATTAAAGGTGATGATCATAATTGAATACACATTATAAAGTCAGTTCAATGAATTAAATCTCTTGCCATGACTAATGAACTACTTTGTTTCATTTGTAATGTTCTCATTCATTGTTAGAATTTAGTCATATTGATGATTTTACTGTTCTGTATAGTAGGTGCAATGTGACCTTTATGCAAAGAATAAATTAGTCAATGTAACCCAATGTAGGAAAGGGGTTTTTTGTCCGGTGGGGTGGGGGATTTTGTCTGTAATTCCATTGAGGTGGTTATAATGAGTACCCACAATCTATATTTTGAGCAGAAATAAGAAAAACATCACAATTTTTCATCATAACCCTTATCTTGCTGTTCATGACAACCCCTATGTTTGCAAACAGTGTAGATCCCGATCAGATGGCTTCAGTTTGGTATTCAGTTTATGAATTTGTAACAATAAATTACATCAAGTAATTTGTTTGGTTGATAGACAGAAATGGGTGTGACTTAAATGAATATTCAGCAAGAAAAGGGTTAAAATTTGTGTGTTTTTTTTTTCAACGAAAAAATTTACAATGTATTTGTATAGGTATGTTTTCCTAACTGCCGAAACTAAATAAGGGGCGTTATTGTGTTCTTGTGAGAAACAAGTGTCAAAGGTGGCCAGCACATAATAGAATAATCAGTTTGCCCATTGCCTTCTATTTTTACTTTAGGGATTTCAGTTTTGCCTTCACTTTCATTTTACTACCAAGACAATTTTTTTTTGGTGTTTGATTTTTTAAATGTTATCAACAGAGAGGATGTTCTTTATCAAACAAAGCTCTAACATCAGTTTACCAGTATTTGGAATTACATACATGTGGGTAATGTGTAGGTTTTGCTTTGGCATGGCTCAGTTGTAAAAACACCATGTCTTGCCTCTATCTCTATATCCTGATGCAATCTATTGGAAGATGACATACAGGTAACTTTACAGATAAACTCATCAATGCCTACAGCCCCTTAAAAAGGGACCTTGGCAGTGTAGATTAAGATCATATGCCACAGAATATAGCGTTTGGTCAATGTGTACAGTACTTTCTAGAGATAAAATTTTTCAAAAAATAATAAAAAGTAAGCAGACAGCTCATAAATCGAAATGTAACTGTCTAATAAAATCAAATTGAAGAGTTCATTGGACATAAATGGGTAGCAGAAATCATTTTATGCAATAAGCACAAAACAGCCTAAAACAACATACATTGACAAATGGATACATTTGTAAGAATAGATTAGAAATAGCCATGTGCCACAGAGATGGGCCATGATTGTGAGTAATTTGTGACTGAAGCAAGTGTTTCTGAATAAAAAAAAGTCTAATTAAGAAGAGATGTTATTTTCTTCTGTTTTTCACACCTCTCCCAGTCAGCAAATCATAATATCAGTCACTTTAAAAGTAATATTATTTCATAATAATGAAATGTTTGTCATCTTAAAAGCGTTTATTTGTATCAATGCACCAAATGAATCAATAAATATTCTTGGCTCTCAGTTATGTATTGTATTAAACCATCTAATAGAAAATTTCAGAAGTTCCAACCTCAGGAATCAAGGTCTTCAGTCACGTCAATTAAAACATTTATGTATTGTTTCACCATTTTTTTTCCTGTAAAGAGCAAAAGTATTCATAATGTATTCGTAAAACTATTCATGAATACATGACTTTTGAAATGTATTCGAGAAAAAAATCCACAAATACAGAATACTTCACGAATACTCAAAAATGTATTCGAATAGTATTCGAATAAGAATACAGAATACAATTACCCCAGGTCTGTTCATGAGACAACAGGATATTCACCAAATTACTTGATGTTTGGAAGACATTTTAACCTTCCCATCCACTTTTTGGTAGGTTTACCAACACAATCAAAACAAGACTTTAAATCATACACTGATTATGTAGTCAATCTAAACGAGAAGTTCACAAACATTTATGATCTGGTACGTAAAAATTTAAAAGCAAATGCAGTACGTCAAAAACGGGATTATGACTCAAGAATTGCTTTCCATGCCTATTCAGTAGGAGATATTGTGTACATTTTGGATAGCAGCAGAATCATTGGAAAAAGCCCTAAGCTTAAACGTGAAGTATGGAAGGGACCATTGGTTGTGATCAGAAAGTTGAGTGACATTCTTTATGAGCTGAAGGGTCAACCAAAATCAAAGCCTAAAATCATTCATCATGATCGGATCAGGCCCTTTAAAAGCAGTTCTATACCTCAGTGGGTCTTGTCACTACAACAAGATCTGAAAGCTGGAAATACCTTCGTTGACAGTGCCACCAAAAAGGTATGTAGTGGGCAAAGGCCAAGAGATAAGCCCTTAAATAAACATAACAAGGTAGACCACAAACCTAAGATTTCCATGGAACCCAAACTTTCTCACGGCAAAAGAACCAGAAAACCACCTGAAAGGTTACAATTACAACCTTTGTAAATTCTTAATTTGTTACTTAATTAAGATAAAGGCCAACTAAAATAACAATTCATGGTTGTTATCACTTCTTGAAAACTTACTGTCACCTCTAGTTAACTCAGTCTGATTGGGAGTAAAATTTGGGGCATATATAAGGGTGGACATACTAAATGTAACCATTTTCTGTTATGCCATCAGTAAGGAAGTATTCGTGTGATCAATGTAAGAAGAAATATACAACAAGTCAAAATTTGAGGCGCCACAGTTTGGATAAACATAATTGCTGTAGTTTGGATACTTTAGAAATCAAGTGTTCTAAGTGCAAAAAGACTTTTCTAACTGTAGAATCTTTCAAAAATCACCTGAATATGCAGGCTGGTCAAGAAACATTGAATACAGACAGTGTGGGAACTCCATTACAAGATGAGGTCCCAGCAAGTGAGTCAGATGACATTATCACACATTATGGTGAAAAGAAGGAAAACCGCCCCTGCTGCTTTACCTAAGACCAGGTCATCGGAGTCAGTAAATGACAGACTTAGCCAATTGGAAGAGAAAATGAATTGTAGGTTCAATCAGTTGGAAGGATCATTACAAAGGATCGAGGGTCAGGTTTGCCAGGCAGTCCAGGAAAATTCCAGTAGGCAAAAACATTATGTACGATCATTAATTGCTGTGCTTCATAAAGACATGAAGTCAGCAAAAGAGGATGTGCAGCGACTAGGTTCCTTAAAAAGTCAACTGCCACAGGAAGTAATTCAGTCAATAGTGGACTTAAATGGAGCACTCATCCAGCATATCTGGAAAACTGAGTAGAACACTTTTCATCATGTTGTTTAGTGTAAGTGGATATAAATATTCAAAGCATTGTCATCATAATCATCATCATTATTGGAAAGGTGTGTGTTATAAAAATATTCATTCAGTTCATGTCTGTTTGAGGACGTATCACAAAATTCATATTGTTTTCATTGTTTCCCTTGGATGTATATTTTCATATTTATCATCTTCTTCATAATTTGTATGAGGACAAGTTTGAATGTGTGGCTTAAGTGAAGTGTTTTTTACAGTTTCCAATTATGTATAATATACATAATAATAT
This sequence comes from Lucinisca nassula, assembly GCA_963580285.1. NCBI lineage: Eukaryota > Metazoa > Mollusca > Bivalvia > Lucinida > Lucinidae > Lucinisca > Lucinisca nassula. Next base: position 61,065,315 of record OY757014.1, read on the forward strand.
TGGATTATATTTTCCTTGGATTATATTTTCCCTGTGATGGATTAAGGGAAAATATGAAATTGTGAATGACACTGGAGTATAGCAAATTCTCTGGAATTAACAGGTTGTTACAGTGCGATGTTACCCCGCACTGAGGATACACAGCTTAGTCAGTGTATTAAATCACAAGTGTGATGTTACCCCACACTTGAAGGGCGTCTCCCTAACATGGAAAATAGTCCCTGTTTTGCTGGGTACTAATAATCTCACAAGTGTGATGTTACCCCACACTTGGTTAGGATATCGTATTTGAGGACACAGTCAGAACTCTAAAAACCAGGGACACTTACAAGTGTGATGTTACCCCACACTTGTTGGGAATGTCAGGAACAGTCTATCAGATGGAGCTTTTCTGACCAATTTTCATTGACATTTTGGAAGTATTTTGTCTAAAGCTAATACTTTTCTTTTGTTTACAATTTCAACAATTAACATTCAATAGTAACTCAATTCAAGGTTATGTGTGTATGATGAATGGACTCAGTGGGAGAGTGTGAGAAAAATGACCTAAAAATAAACTGAGTGAAAAAGGTTGTATATATATACTTGACTATAAGAATCATCAGGAGATGATTCAGCCCAAAAAAGGGGCATTGTTATGAAATGAACAGAACTTATTGCATTATTTTTGGGAATGCTATGGTAATAATCAAAGAACATACTTTAAGGTTGAAGATCATTACTTTGTGCAGAAATGTTTCTTTTTCTAATTAATGCATGAAATTTGGCATTTTAAGGTGCATGATCAGTAATCAAGATCAGGGCTCATCATTAGCTGTCTATGATAAGTAATCATGATGAAGGCTCATGTTCGGTGATTGTGATAGGGGCTCATGATCATTGATCACGATTGCGGATCGTGATCAATGATTATGATAGAGTAGCATGATCAACAATCATGAGTCCTGATACATTTTACTCATTCATATATAAGGCAGTGTGAGAGAGCAGAGAGGGTCTTTTTTGGGTGATAAGTTCTGGAGTGATATAGAAGTTTTGGACCTGTTTAGGGAAAATAGTACCATCTAGTTTTGTGAAAATTATAGTTGTACATGCTAGAAAAAAAATATACATTAAATTAGTCAAAATTCTACAATCTTAGTTATTAATCGGATATTAAACTAGGCCACAGAAAATTATAATTATTTTCCATCAAACTGGTGGTAGACAGTAGATTCTTCCTGCTGAGTACTGACCAAGTTGGAAATTAATTTATGAGACCCAAGAAATATTATAAGAAGTAGTTTTTGTAACAATATCATTTATGTACACTATTCTTTATTCAGTCTTTTCTTTTTCGACTCACACCGCTTTTCCTGGGCAGGCTTAGATCCTCTAAGCGGTTTACCAGTACTCGTGTGACGGGTCGGATTCAGCTCTGCGTGGAAGTATCATGCAGCCTATCTATTTCTTCAAACTCCGATGGGCGGGGAGTGTGGGGGCGAAGTTACATTATAACACTATAACACTGTCACTACTTTCTTAAATTAAAACAGTGACCTATAAAATACATATGAAGCGGTCCTCAGACTGCATACTGATGCCTCAAAATCGTTCAGATGTCACATAGGTAACCATGGCTAGGTAGTTGAGGCCTTGGAGAGATGACCATTTATTTTCTGTGTTGTTCAATTTAATCCCCTTGATTATCAGCACAGCTGAGAAAGGTCGTGTCCGTGTAAGACCGGTCTGGACTACTCCTCTCGCACCCCTGGTCCATTTTTATTCAAACGTTATAGGAATGTTGCTTAGAGGACCCTTTTCCAGAATAGCAAAAGTCTTTTCGCGCCGATGAAAAGATGGCCGCAAGAGCTAAACGTAAATTTGCTTAAAATGCTAAATCGTCCTAAAGGTTATGATCCTGGAAAAGGATGTTGTGGACCCAGCTTTTAACCATGTATGAGACAATAGTCACATTTGATTGGATATAATTATGAAACTGATGAGAAATACTTAGCTGTTATTTTTTTTTCTTGCAGGGTATTATATGTGCATTAAACACATAAAGGAAACAAAGTGAACTGTCTCCTGAATTTTCTGTTGTGATAATAATTGTACATGTGGTATCTCTGAATTTCCAAGACTGAATTTTCACTTTGAGGCAGGGTTACCTTCCTTAGACAGTTAGAATGCTTGAAATTGCCACATGACACCCTGGTTTTTTGGTATAATTTTGTAGTTGGCAGTTTGTTTACCATGTTTTGGGGTAAGAAAATCCATTTGAAATGCAGATTTATCAGGTACAGAGTCAAATATTAATATGTAAGCTTATGGAAATGTAAAAAGAAGACCATAACCTAAACAATCAAATGTGACTATTGTCTCATACATGGCTAAAAGCTGGGTCCACAACCTCCTTTTCCAGGATCATAACCTAAAACTTTGCATAATCTTCACAATTTTCAGAATAAGAAAATTATCTGTCTTTTCTGCCCCCCTGCCGGCAAATCTAATTAAGATAATTGAATACAATTTGGAGCCACATTTAGAACATGGCGTCACTTAATAAAACTAAACACTTACGAAAACAGGCCTATTCAAATACACATGTACATTGAAATTTTTATCACTAAAATGATACAAGAAAGACACTTGACAGTTTCTGGCGAAAGACTGTTCACTCTACTGGTTAACCGCCTACGTATACGTCTGCTCAGGATTAGTGTGGATAAGTAAACTGACCGACTCAAAAACGACCTAGATAGTGTTGACAGAGCCGATAAAATCCATTACAAACAAAGAGACAAACAAACATATAAAATCACTATAAATGAAAATTATCTGTTAAAAAGTACGTAATTTTCTAATTTCTGCTCAAAACATAGTTTGTGGATACTCACCAGAACCGTTTGTGGGTACTCGTTAGAACCTCGGCGATTCAAACGGGTACCCAGACTTGTTTGGATACATCACTGTGACAAGTCAAATAGTTGAATAGGTTTTTTTGTGATCTTGACCTTATTTGTAAGGTCAGCAAAAGATTAAAATCATTAAATTTCAGTCAAATCCTACCATAGTGCGCGTTATCGCAGGAAACGTTGGATAGGTTCTCATCAGAAAGGCACAGCACTTAAATAGATAAAGAGTTGATTCGATTCCATGACATTTGCTCAGAAGACAATTGCCCACAAATAAGTTGCTCACAAGACAATTGCTCCCAAGACAATTGCCCACAATCTTAATGGAAAATAGGACAATTGCTCACAACACTATTTTTTAATTATTTTATTTTCATATGAAAGTCTTTTATTTATATGTTCTATAGTTTATTGGAACCATTTCTTCCTGAAAGTATTATGTAACAGTTAATCAGCTAGATTTCCACTAATTAGTGATAACTAAAACATCGGTAGTTGGATGGAATGATAGGTAACTAATCACTTACCTATAAGGGAGAGTAGTCAGCTTAAATTATCAATATTAAATATAAAGCAGCTTGATTTTGATTGATTGATTTGAGGATTAATGTCCCCATCAACACTATATAGGTCTTTTGGAGGCGTTGCTTCCAATTGTATGGACTTTTTACCCGACATTGAGATGAAATGGCATCTCAAGCCCTGTCGCCCAATTAAACCAATAATGTTTATAAGTATGGACGGTCCGGCTCGCACCGCTTTGCCTGGGGAGTCTTAGATCATCTAAGCGGTTTACCAGTACTCTTGTGCGGTCGGTTTCACTCTGTGTGGAAGCATCATGCAGCCCAAATCAATTAATTAAATGTGAGCTTTTATACACGTATCACCTAAAATAATTGGTGATATGATTCAATTTAATTACTTAATACTATTAATAAACTGCTGATGTTTACATTATCACAAACTAGTTAAAATCCAATTATCACTAATTAGCTGAAATCCAAAGGAAAAAATAGTTCCCATAATTATAGATGATACAAAAATAAATATAAAATCATGAAAAAAAAATGTGTTGTGAGCAATTGTCCTATTTTCCATTAAGGTTGTGGGCAGTTGTCTTGTGAGCAATTGTCTTATGAGCAACTGTCTTGTGGGCAATTGTCTTGTGAGCAAATGTCTGCGCACCGTTGATTCAGATTTGGAGACCGTGACCTTTTCAAGGTCAGTTTGGGACTAAACTTGTCAAATATCAGTCACGGTAGGCTTATTTGCACAGTATCTTAGGGGGATTCTTACCAAACTTGCATAGATCAATAATTGCTACAGGCCAAAGAATTGAATAAGTCTGGATGACCTTGATCTCATTTTAAAGGTCTTTAAACATTCAGGCTGGCTGATTGGGGACAACTCGAAAACAATTATAGGTATTATTATTATTATTGTTATTAATAATTCATGTATTTCGTTGACATTGTGGCAACTCTGGTCATATGCCGTGCTTTGTGGCGTAAACTTTGTTTGCTTTTGTACTTGTATGAGCCCTCAGATCATTGAGTCACTTGTTGGTGAACTTGGTGGACATTATAATCATCCCAGAGTCTGTGTTTGTTGCAAAATTGAGTTACTCGTCATGGGCATCCAAAAAGGGTATGCTTTTCTGGAACTCCTGTTCCGTCTTGCCTGCATGTAGTGCCCGTGGGGTCGGGTGTAGGTTTATAATGTGTGCTTGATTTCCCCCAGTAAACGGCAGTGTAGAAAAAAGTGCTAGTTCACGTAAGCCACCGACGGCGGTTTCGCGTAAGCTGACTACCCTAATGCAGATGTGGTCGCTGTACATCGGTATTATCTAGCTGATGTCCAGCTGCTATGGAATGTGGCTAATCTCGACTTGAACATTACCGACTTGGCTTTTCCATATGTTTTCAAGTATTCGAGGCGCATGAAGCACTGCTGACGTTATAACGTCACGCATAGCCGCTCAGGCTGCGACCGACAATGTTCTGATCCAGAACATTTTTTTCGACAAAGCAAGCATGATCCTGTCGAGTCATTTACCCAAAATTTGAAACAGCACCAGTTACCATGCCGGTGGCAGGTTGAATGTTAACGTGACGCATTTTAGAGTCTCATTTCACAGCATTCCTTTAAGTTCATTTTTAGTCTGAGAACGTATCGGTGTCTCCGACGAAAATGTTTTCATGACAATGCACCAATACATCTGCCGGTGCCCGCCCAACGGGGCTTGAAGAAATATATGGGCTGCATGATGGTTCCACGCAGAGCTGAATCCGACCCACACACGAGTACTGGTAAACTGCTTAGAGGATCTAAGCCTGTCCAGGCAAATCGCTGTGTCGGACCGTCCATGCTTATACACCCAACTGGTTTCATTGGGCGACAGGGCTTGAGATGTCATTTCATCTCATTGTCGGGTAAAAGTCCCACAAAATTGGAAGCAACGTCTCCAGAATGACCTTTACAGTGTTGACGGGGACGTTAAACCTCAAATCAAACAAACAAAACCAATACATCTGCATACCTACCAAACGTTTCTGTACACGAATAGTACGTGATTTTCAAGACATCCAACTTAACATCTCATTAAGTGGAGCTAACTCACAGGTCACGCGTTGTTTTCTATAGTCAGTCATTGTTCGGGTACTTGTATGAAAACTGTTATCAAACTTAAATAATATATCTCGAAATTTCCGAGCTTCTAAATTGCGTTAAGTATATTTAGGTGTAGACTATCGGTAGGCTGGTTAGGAGTGGTGTTCAGTTTTTACAACTGGCAGCTCTAACTACCATTAGGGAAGTCGATCATACTACCATAGCAGTCAACACATAGCCTCCCAAATATCACTAGTATTGACTTTACTTGTCCCGTCATACAGTTTTCGCCAGTAAGAAAGAATATGACGTGTTCCATTAGGATAACGTACCTAAGCAATGCACCGCTTCGTTTCATGGCTCTAGGAATGGCATTTATCAGATGACAATGTTCTTATTTATCCTCCACACATAGATTATTTGTGCTCGTAAGGACCTCCGTTAGAACCGCCTCAGCGAGTATGAGGCGGTTTTTACGAGCACCCAAATCGGAGTAGAAACCTTATGTTAACAAGTCCATGAAATCTATACTCTGGTAAACCCCACTTAATATTGGGAAAAGTTGGGTTTACAGAAGTATCCATCATTGTCTTATTTCTGCTCCAAAACAGAGATTGTGGATACTCGTCAATATCGCAGTTATAAAGGATTATCCACAATCTATGTTTTAGGCGGACAATGAGGCGGTTATAACGAGTACCCACAATTTATGTTTTGGGCAGAAATAAGAAAACTATTGCCAATTATCACTTGATACATGCCATTTTCTTGACCTTATCTCATAAAGGCAAGTTATCCTAACGATAAGAAAAGAAATGTATACCCTTGTTACATTGAAACCGACCCGCCTGCGAGTTACATTACAGAAACTCAGTAGCGCTCTTCGAATCGTGATGTGAGACAAAGACTGATGATCGGTTGGATTAGACGCTGTAGCTGTTTAATCTTGGCTCGAGTAAGTAGATGTGTTTCACAAACTTTTTATATATGAACGTGCATGTACAGACCAGCTACCGGTAATAACCCATTTTTTTTTTGTTTCGCGGAGAAACCGCCTAACGCGAAATCGGCCATTTTCTCCGCAAAACAGCGAGAAAAGATAAAATGAGCTGAAATTTCTCCCGGTTTCGCGGATAAAATTCTCGGAGATTCTCGGCGAAAATTTGACCGATTGCTTTCATTGAAAATGAAATTACCGGCTTTTCGCGGAGAAAAAAATATAACTGGGCTCACGTGAAATTTTCGGCTCATTATTATTTCTTCGTTTGTTTGGCGTTGTTTTTGTAAACGAAGGCAAAGTGTAGTCATTGTTAAATAATAATCAAATATTCTTTCATGTTACTAAAAAATCCTTTTTGTAATTTATTTTTTTAAAGTCTCATGACAACTTTTATTCACATCACGAAAATACGCCTATTTATTTGTTACCCGCTTAAACCCCACTTTTAACTGGAGTTTACAGGGGTATACATTATTTATCTAATTTCTGCTCACATAGATTGTGAGTACTCATTAGAACCGCCTCGTCGAGTCGTTATAAAGCGTACCCTAAATCTTGAGCAGAAATATGAAAAATGCCAGAATTTTTATCCGAAAATTTTCCTTTTTTAGTGGTAAAATTTTACAATATATTTGAATAGGCGAGTTCTCATAATGAGTCGTACATGTAGGTTATTAACACCATAATGATGTGTGACATTTACCAAAAGCTCAGCTTGATGAAATAGATGGGCTGCATGCTGCTTCCACGCAGAGCTGAAACCGACCCGCCTGCGAGTACTGGTAAACCGCTTACAGGATCTAATAAAAATCAAAAATGAGTTCCTTTAAGAGCAATGAAAACATTCATAAGAAAGAAGATGGGTCATACTACGTAGTTTCGGCTAATAAAGCCTCATCAGTGACCCTGTAATTATTCGGCAAAGAAAGCCAGAGGAAACATACTGCAATTTTGCGAATTTCGAATAGGCAGTCGATTCAAAGACTGATATAAATCAAAATGGGGTCCAAATAATTAAAAATCTGTCTAGAATATGAGTCTAAACCAATAATTTATTTCCGATTTCTCAGAATATTCACGCAGATCTCAAAGGACCAAAAGTAAAATATAAACTGCACTATGGTTGATGTACGGGGAGACGTTTTACGGCCGCCACACGGCACAACACCAGCCTACCCAAGCAAAGTGGTGCGAGTCGGACCGCCAATGCTTATAAACCCTGTTGGTTTCAAGGGGTGACAGGGCTTGAGATGCCATTTCATCTCAATGTCGGGTAAAAGTCCCACAAAATTGGAAGCGACGTCTCCAAAATTACCTTTACGGTGTTGACGGAGACGTAAAACCTCAAACAAACAAAACCAAACGCTCAGATTCGCCTCACTTATATATGATTACAAACTGTCAAACAGGTACGGCAAGCGGTGCTTTGAATGCAAAGTTAGTGACCAGTTAACGAGGAACACATGAATTCAACAACAGGCTAGGTCTATGTCGCAGACGAACGGACGAAAAACCAGACACCTATATCGGGCCATGCTTCATGCAGGCGCGTGAAAAAGGACATGCTACTTTGCATACACGCGCATTATTTGCGCTACCAAGTCTACTTCCCCGACCCATCACCCACCCCTAACTAATAAATACTCCCAGTTAGAGCAAACAGGTGGTGCCTCAACATGTTAATAAAGCCCATGTAATGAACGAACCACTTTTCACCATTTTACATGCACACATACATGTATAGAGAGAACTGGTGTTTACAAGGTGTACATTTACCTTAATCTGTTCCTAGACGTCCAATGTAGGATGTGGGTACTCGTTACCAACTACATGTATGTGGCCCGAGCGAGGCGCAAACCACAGCGGAGAGACCTAATGACCCGATGATTAACCCTTTTTGTACCAAATGGAATCTTCCTCCTTATATATACAGGAGTCCATTTTGAAACTTGGGCTGTTAGGTTCTTTTTTCTTAAAAATTAAGTTCGGGAAATGGCTTAACGTTTAGCAAACAGTCTCGGCCCTGATCAGGCGCCGCGTTCTGCGGTGTCTGATCTGGGCCTGCACTGTTTGCCAAGGTACATTTTTAGGGGTTTCTGGTACTGAATTGGTTAAGAGTCAGCGCTCTTACCCATTAGGACACGGGGGCCAGTTACCTTCGGGGTGAGCAGTAGACTTAACAAGATACCCAGGTTGCATGTCTGTACGAACTCCGCTGATTATCTTGGAGAATTTTGTAGTTCTGTTCAAAGTTAGAGATCAGACTTATTTTCTTTCTTATGAATGTTTTCGTTGCTCTTAGAGGAACTCATTTTTGATTTTTATTATATGCAGCCTTGGAATGCTTGCCGCGCAATTTCCCCATATTAACCCTTTTTGTACCAAATGGAATCTTCGGCCTTATATATAGCAGGAGTCCGTTTCAAAATTTAGGTGCTTCAGGTTGTGTTTTCTTCAAAATTAGGAAATAACCGAACTTTTTAACAACAGTGTAGGCCCTGATCAGACGCCGTGTTCTGTGGCGTCTGATCTGGGCCTGCACTGTTTCCCACGGTACCCGTTTAGGGGTTTCCAGTCTGAAATACGTTAATGTACATGTATGAGCAAAACTGATTTGTAAAGGCAAGAAACACAAGCGGGCCTCCGTGGCCTACTCTTAAAATTAGATCTCTCACTCGGGCTACATGTGAGCTTAAGTGTAAGCATCAGTGACGTTTAATTACTCGAAATGTAAGAAAAAGATCAACCAAAATGTAGAGTGAGATCAGCGCCCACACATACATGTACAAGCAGGATCCCCGTTATTATAAACATTGAGTTTGATTTTTCTAAAGTATTTACTTGAGAAAAAAATAAAGTACTCCCAATATGGTGAACCGATAGAAAATCAACAGTTTTCAATTTATGAAGCGTTTACACAACAGTAAAAAAGGAACACAGAAAACATTCATCATGTTCATACTGCGTGTAAAGTGCATAAGATGCAAATCATTATTATTCCAACCGGATCAAAATCATACTTTACGATGCATTTCGTCATATGCCTCAAACATTGTGTACCAAATTTTAATGCATGAAAAAAAAAAAACATGCACATGAACATATATACATGTAGGTATAGGCAGATTTCGCGGAGAAACACCGTGAACGACTTCACCTGTACTAATTGGCTTTCTCCGAGAAAAAGCGATGTTCGCGGAGAAATTTCGCGGCGTTTCGCGGTGAAATTAACCGCTTTGTAACGCGAATTTTTTTTCTTCTCGGAGACATTTCTCGCTTTTTCTCCGAGAAAAAAAAAGCCTATTACCGCAGAGAAATAAAAATATGGGTTATTACCGGTAGCTGGTCTGTATATATTTATGTATGTATGTGCGCCTGTGTAGAAAAGCTACACATATTTGTACATCTGTGATAAGTACCAGCAAGGCATTTGAAATCTGTGATTATAAATTTGAAGTACAAAATCGTTTAGACTTGATAATAAAATCTTGTACTGCTAAGAATATCGTATGTTATCATTCACAGAGAGATCAGTACTGCCGTATAGAAGGATGTTTAAAGCAGGTTGGCAAATAGATGAGACAATGTTTAACATGTCCCGTCTTACATCAGTGTACTATTCTCAGGCCATGAGGTAGTGATTCGTGTCCTCAACAGCTCCACAAGCACATAATGAGTTATTTAGAATATTTTTTTTGAAAGAGATGGTCATGTAACGAGCTGCAATTAAGTCTTAGTCTAGCATGATGTACTTGCCCAAATCTTTTACCTGCACATAAATATAACGATGGTTTCCTTTCGTTAGACTGTAGTTTATGCTTGAAAGCTGCTATTGAGGGTACATTTTTCTTGTCATCTGGCAAGTCGTTCCAGTATCGAGTCGCCGACGGGAGAAAGGATGTATAATAAAGTTGCGAGTTGGCTCTGACAGTCTGTAGATTGGCATTGTTTCGCAATTCGTAAACTGTGCTGCTGTCTACCGTGAGGGGTACTAGTGAAGATAGGTATTCGGGTTTGAGAAAATTCTGCATTTTGTAATAGAGTACAAGTTTGTGTTTTTGCCTCCGAGCTTCCAGATCATAGAGAAGAGAGTTGATTGATACAAGTTTTATTGCTCCAGTAACGATTCGTGCGGCTTCATTTTGAATTTTTTCTAATTCGTTCGCCTCGTATCGGGTGCAATTGTCCCAGACAACATTGGCATATTCAAGAAGTGGCCTTATAAAAGAAGTATATATTGTGTGTAGGGATTTTCTATCGAGTGTGAATTTAAGTTTGCGCATTATATTAATCCGAAACCATGCTTTCATTTTGATGTTGTCTATATGGTCGTGCCAGGTGCAATCGGTCGAAAAAGTTAGGCCTAAATGCTTGTGAGAATGTACTTAGTTAATGTGTTGCTGGTTCATTGATATAGGAGGATGATAGGGTTTATTTATTTTTCGCGAAAAACATTGACTCGGATTTCGCAGGATTGAAAGAAACAAGCCATTTCATTGCCCATGAGTTAATCTTAGCCAGGTCAGAGTTAATCTGGGCTGCCGCTTGCATGGGGTTCTCCGCCACTATGTACAGACTAGTATCATCTGCAAAGAGCCTGATAGAAGAATGTATGTCTACAACTATGTCATTAATATAAATCAGAAACAGAAGCGGGCCAAGGATGGATGAGGTTTAACGACCCCGTCAACACTATGTAGGTCATTTTGGAGACGTTGCTTTCAATTTTGTGGGATTATTATACATGTATGTAGTTGATATAGTCATTAAGGACTAGATCAAACATCGTGCAGACAAACACGAAGAAAACCGTAGCTCCAGTCGGAGTAAAAAAAAAAAATCACAAAAAAAAAAAATCGGATATAAAATCACTACATTCGATCTTGGATTTCCCCGTCTTTTTAACGAGTGAGGTCCTTATCTGCGTATAACATTACAGTTGGTGAGACATAAAGCGCTCACACACTCACCTCACAAACACACTCAGTCACTCACATGCACGAGCTTACAAGGGAGGTGGTACGCCTAAAACTTATTTTTATTGAGCATTTCAAGGCATGGAGAAGAAGCATATGCTTGGTTGTGGCCAAAATCAGTTGGACGCCACAGTGACGCAAGATACACGTCACCTTGCCTCACCCAATCAGCACAAGCCGACCACGCGCGACCTCCAGTAAACCACTTAGAAGGTCTAAGCCTTTCCAGGCAAAGTGGTGCAAGTCGGGCCGTCCATGCATATAAATCTTGTCGGTTTCATTGAGCGACAGGACTTGAGATGTAATTTCATCTCAATGGCGGGTAAAAGTCCGACAAAATTGGAAGCAACACTTCCAAAATCAAACCTATAGTGTTGCGAGGACGTTAAATCTCAAATAAATAAATAAAAAAAAATTCTTTGTATTTCATAAATTTTGATATCGAGAATCTTACACAAATGGTCCTTTCATATGAAAGTTACGAAACGGCCCTTCGAATTGGATTTTAAATTGGACTTTATTGCCTTTACCATGACCATTTGCCAACCAAATGTACATCGTTGACATACGTTACAGCTGTTCAAGCCAAAATAGTTAATATTTACATTTCAAGTGTAAAGCCTAATGTAAATCTATAGAAAACAATGCTGTTCATACTTTCATGAACGCACCGAGTCACATGATTTTCAATGACGTCAAGTGACGCCAATCTAAACCATGGTTCTCTGATCTCATTTGCCGTTGACGACGACAATGCAGTTCCGCTCTTTGTAGAAAAAAACAACGTGTAAATGTTTTAACAGTTTGCCTTATAAACATTTTTTCGCCCAGTGATGAGGAAAAAAGAATGTAAATATAAGAAATATTTTTTTCGATGTTCGGAGTTCATTTACTTTGCAGGCGAACCTGTTCGTTCATACTTTCATAAACAGCAGAAAAATAAAATTCATTTCTTAAATGCAAGTGACGTCATAATATCTCATGACACTGAATATAAAGACGGCATACGAACGTTGTGAACATTGCATGCGTAAAAATTGCAGGACATGCATAAGCTTAGAAACATGCCCCCGATGTGCCACAGGATCAGTTTTTAAATAACAGACAGAAGTGATATGCGCCAGCCTCCCTTCGCTCTCCCCCCCCGCACTCACACACATTTGTCGGCCCCCGCCCACCCATCGGGGCTTGAAGAAATAAATGGGCTGCATGAAGCTTCCACGCAGAGCTGAATCCGACCGCACACGAGTACTGGTTACCCACTTAGAGGATCTAAGCCTGCCCAGGAAAAGCGGAGCGAGTCGCACCGTCCAGGCTTATAAACCCTATTGGTTTCATTGGGCGACGGGGCTTGAGATGTCATTTCATCTCAATGTCGGGTAAAAGTCCAACAAAATAGGAGCAACGTCTCCAACATGACCTGTATAGAGTTGTCTGGGACGTTAAACATCAAATCAATCAAGCATACACACACCTACCCGGACAAAAACAATCAAGTCGTTTAAGACCCCCTTTCGCTTGTAAGAACCTTCCTACACCAAACAATAATCTTTTGCCCTGTCACCAGTATTATACAGTATTTTGTAAAAGGTAGTTTTTATACAGCTCTATTCGTCGCAAACTTGGACATACCAAGGGAGAAATACATCCCAGTAGTATCATACCTCATCGCCAAGTCGACTTGCGCCACAGGGAGGGAAAAAAAGTGGCTCGACCGGGGGCCGAACCCAGGGCGTCTCGCATATGATGCAAACACTCTACCGTCTGAGCTACCGAGCATGACTGGTGATTTGGAACAAATAAAAGCCCTCATGTTTGCCGTGTTTGATATATACATTCATGTGTCAAGGTCAAATCTTAAAAGTTAAGGTACCTACCTAGGTTACCTTAAATATTTAAGTTTTGTTTGATTTGATGTTTAACGTCCCCGTCAACATTGTAAAGGTCATTTTGGAGAGTTGCTTCCAATTTTGTGGGACTTTTACCCGACATTGAGATGAAATGACATCTCAAGCCCTGTCGCCCAATGAAACCAATAGGGTTTATTAGCATGGACGGTCCGCCTCGCACAACGGTTCCTGACCAGGCTAAGATCCTCTACGCGGTTCACCAGTACTAGTGTGCGGGCCAGATTCAGCTCTGCGTGGAGCATCATGCAGCCCATATATGCCTTCAAGCCCCTATGGGCGGGGCTGTAAATATTTAAGTATTTTCTTTGGTTAAGTATCGACTAAAACGAAAGAAATGCTTCGAAGTTAACTTTATACGACAGTTTTGTTTTTTTTTGTTTGATTTGAGGTTTAACGTCCCCGTCAACACTGTAAAGGTCATTTTGGAGACGTTGCTTCCAATTTTGTGGCACTTTTACCCGACATTGAGATGAAATGACATATCAAGCCCTGTCACCCAATGAAACTAATAGGGTTTATTAGCATGGACGGTCCGCCTCGCAATGCGGTTCCTTGACAGGCTTAGATCCTCTAAGCGGTTTACCAGTACTAGTGTGCGGGCCGGATTCAGCTCTGCGTGGAAGCATCGTGCAGCCCATATATTTCTTCAAGCCCCTATGGGCGGTTAAGTAAATACTTAGTTTAAGTAGGTACTTAAAATTTTAGTACGCATTGTAATCCTGGGCCCTGAAACAGTAATGGTAACTTGCGCACCTTTGATCAATGGCTCATATCAAAGATATTACAATAGGTAGCAGTAAAATGACAAAAGAAATGATAACGCGGATCAGAATAAAAACCGGGTGTGCAAGTGGTCATAAGCGTTTGATTTATTTCCCAACATTTTTTAAACATCATGCTCAGGTGAGATGAGCACACACAAAAAAATCGTTTTAGCGTCGCGGCCTTTTAAGTTTAGTTAGGTTGTTGGATCACGCTGCGATCTTATAGCATGAAACGACAAATCGTCAAATAAAGTCAATTGAACTAATGATTTAGTTTTATTTGTAATAATACTATCGTCAGAAAAAAATAAGTTATTTTCTTTCTACAAAAAAAAAAACAAACATATTAATTTAGGTACAATATGTAGACAATCGATTATCAAAGCAATCGATCATCTTAAAACGTTTGATAGGCGCTTCAGAGGGAAATTATTCTAGACGACATTCACCCTGAGCAGACATAATAGACAAAGTGAATCTTTGATGAGACTTAGTAGGTTGGCAGGCTTATCGGAGACTTTGCTGGTCGCAATATCACTTGGATGAAATCATCATCAATGGGTGTGGTTCATATTACACATGTCCCGTTATGGATCTACCTTTTAGTTTGTCTTTCTTTTACTGTAGAAAATTGCTAACGCAAAAGTAAATGCGATTTCACATTTTCTTATCCCGTCACTTGCTTAGTATTTGTAGGCGTTTCTTTATCGTGTCAGTAAAACTGTGGCGAAATGGTTGGCTAGGCGGCGGTTCTTTCGTGTAGATAAGAGGTAGCGATGACGCTATTTTTGGAACATCTTGACAGCTGTGATGTGTTTTGTTTCTTTGAAGTTTACTCTTGAGATCATCTAACCGTTGTGACGGAAATCGTACTGGCGGGCTTCTAATTTGCAATGGGGTGTACTTTTGTGTTTCTCAACTGCCTAGTGATTTTATCGACTCCTTTGCTGGCCTAGCCTCTGCAAACTTACAAAGAGCAGAGAAGAGCTTTCTGACTGAGAGCGCTGTACATATTAACCCTTTTTGTACCAAATGGAATCTTCCTCCTTATATGTATCAGGAGTTCATTTCAAGATTTAGGGGTGTCAGGTTGTGTTCTCTT
Organism: Lucinisca nassula; assembly: GCA_963580285.1. Taxonomy (NCBI): domain Eukaryota; kingdom Metazoa; phylum Mollusca; class Bivalvia; order Lucinida; family Lucinidae; genus Lucinisca; species Lucinisca nassula. The sequence goes on from OY757014.1 coordinate 61,080,574, forward strand.
CAAAATCGATTTGGAAAATGACTGAACTTTTAGCAAAAAGTGGAGGCCCTGATCAGACGCCGCGTTCTGCGGCGTCTGATCTGCTCCTGCACTGTTTGCCAGGGTACCCGTTTTGGGGTTTCTGGTACTAAATGGGTTAATGTTGTGGTGGCCGTAAAAGCCTCCCTGTCCTTAACCATGGTGTGAATGATTTTTTCCAGTGCTTCAGAAGAAGTAGGCTCCATGCTTCCCGGTTCTGTGTTTGTAAACTTGTATCCAAGGCGTTACCTTTTTTTTAAATAGAACGTTGGTAAATTGCCGCGTTTTCACGGGGATCCCACGGCGTCCAAGAAAATGTAGAACGCCGAGGTGCGCGCAGTGCGATCGCAAACATCGCCGTGGCAATGCACTGGCATCGCCAGTAGGCGCGTTGGGATCGCATAGAACGCCAAGCGGCGGCGCTCATTTTGAGCATGCTCAAAACAAACGCCGTCGCTCTGCGTTCTGATCAGAGCGCAGTGAGGTCGCCGAAAGGTTGCCATAGCAGCGCAGTAAGGTCTCCTACAACGATACAGTAGCTCGGCAGGAGCGCACAGAGGTTTCCTACAACGCCATATAAGGTCCGCTTGTATAATTGATAAATTGATTTGAGGTTTAACGTCCCCGTCAATACTGTATATGTCATTTTGACGTTGCTTCAAATTTTGCAGGAATTTTACCCGACATTGAGATGAAATGACATCTCAAGCCCTGTCGCCCAATGAAACCAATAGAGTTTATAAGCATGAACGGTCTGTCTCGCACCGCTTTGCCAGGGCAGGCTTAGATCCTCTAAGCGGTTTCTCAGTACTCGTTTGCGGTCGTTTCAGCTCTCCGTGGAAGCATCATGCAGCCCATCTATGTCTTCCAGTCCCGATGCGCGACGGCCGCCCGCTTGTATAAACAGTGGCTTGAGGAGGCTGTGGGACGTAGAGTTTGATTGAGTACTGTCCCGAAAAAAACCTACTTCTGTGGTGACTCATCCCGGAGTTGATAAGGTAATGGCGGTGGACTTGCTCCTGCTTTCGGTGATGGCGGTTGGTTTGCTTCCGACGGCACACGAGTACTGGTAAACCGTTTCGGGGATCTAAGCTTGCCCAGGCAAAGGGGCGCGAGTCGGACCATCCATGCTTATTAACCCTTTTGGTTTCATTGGGCGACAGGGATTGAGATGTTATTTCATCTCAATGTCGGGTAAAAGTCCCACAAAATTGGAAGCAACGTCTCCAAAATGACCTATACTTTCTAAATGGGGATGTTAAACTTCAAATCAAATAAAACTGTTCGACTGATGAAGATGTCTGTTTACACTTGGTTTTAAAGTGCAAACGAACGTCTTCAACATGCCGCCAGCGCAGTGTGAGCGCCGTAAAAGCGCAGTGCACGCATTGTGAGCGCCGTAAAGCGCAATGCACGCAGTGTTAGTGTCGTGTAAGCACAGTGGAAGCGCCGTGAGAGCGCATACAATCGCCATCAAGAACGCCGCAGGATCGCGATAGATCGCCATGTAAGCTCCGTAGCAACGTCTTGGTCACTTTAAGGACGCCATGACAGGTCCATGTTCACGAAAAATATCCCATATTTCTTGCGATCTCGCGGCGTTCTGGAAAATTAAACAACGCCGTTCCATCGCAGTGGAAACGCGGCATAGTGTGACAGGGCCTAAATAGCAACCCAGTATGTCTGCTCATGTGTGTGTGAGGTAGGGGGTGGGGGTGGATGGGGGGGGGGGAGATATCCTTGCTGGTTTACCTTGCCCTCCTCAACCCCCACCCCACACACATATACACAAAAATACACCACAACCATCACCACCACTCCAGACCTTGGCAACACTCACGGTTTTCACCCAATCAAGCTATCTTATACCATAAATTCCAATTTTTCTGAGAAAATAAAATAAAATATCTCATTTCTCTAATGAAATTGTCAAAGTCTTAGGCTGCCCTGGTCCCAACCAATATGTTCTATAAAATGGTTATCCTTTGGAAACAAAACTACAAGTGTACAGCTTTTTGGGCAAGACTAGCCAGTTTCGATCAATTAGGCCTCATCAGTGACCCGCAAATATTTTCAAATATGTGGAGAAGGGAGAGATTGTCACCGTTTGTAATGCTGTATGGTTTATATACCATAACTATCAGCGAAGTAGCTAGCATGAGTCAGTATTTCATCTCCTCTACCTTTGCTCATGGAAATGTGTGTGTGTGTGTAGGGGGGGGGGGGCAAGATATCCCGGCTGGTTAACCTTGTATTCCAGGGGCAGGGCAAGATATCACGGCTGGGTTACCTGGCTCCCATCCTCTCTCCCCACACCCATCTCCACACACCCCACACACCTCCACAATTCGGAAAAGTTAACAGTTTTCACCCAAACATTCAAACTTATACCCTGAATCCTGATATCACACTTTCTTTTCAGAAAGTCTTGGCTGACCTGGGGCCAGTTGTTCAAGGCATTGTTAGCTTAACGAGCTCGTTAGCGGTCAAATTGCACGACCCGCAGAAAAAGCGACCGACTGAAGTCGGTTGATTTTCTAAGAGTGCCCTAAAATCACCGTGTCATTCTGTCAGTCTGTCAGTCTGTCCGTCCGTAACCCGTTTGTGAAAATTGGTGATAGTGACTTAACCGCTTGGAATATTTAAACAATTTTTGGCCTACTGATAGATATCAATGAGATCTAACCAATGAACTTGCGAAATATTACATTCCATTTAGTATAGCCTCGCCGAGGCGAAAAATGTGAAAATTTTCGAACTGCTTCTCCTTGGAAACCGTTGGGCCGATTGAAGTCAAATGGAGCCTCTATGGGATGGGGGAAACCAAAATTTGCTCATGGGTTCCAGGTCACATGACCAAAATGGCCGCCAAGCCATATATTGTAAAAACCCTTCAAAAATAGTCTTCTCCAGAACCAATGGGCAGATTTCCACGAAACTTGATAAATAGCATCTGGGACGTAGGCCCATCATAACTTGCTTAAATGGTGACCCTGGTTTGACCTTGACCTTCTTTGTGCCTAGGTCAAACTTTGACACATATGCTTTTGTATTGGAAAAGTGAGAATGCATTTTATCCTGCAAACGATTAAAAATACAGTACTAAAGTAATGAGATCTAACCAATGAACATGCGAAATATTACATTCAATTTAGTATAGCCCCGCCGAGGCGAAAAATGTGAAAAGTTTCGAACTGCTTCTCCTCGGAAACCTTTGAGCCGATTGAAGTCAAATTTCATATGGAGCCTCTATGGGATGGGGGAAACCAAAATTTGCTCATGGGGTCCAGGTTACATGACCAAAATGGCCGCCAAGCCATATATGGTCCGTCTGTCTGTCCGTCCGTAACCCGTTTGTAAAAATTGGTGATAGTGACTTAACCGCTTGGAATGTTTAAACAATTTTTGGCATACTGATAGATATCAATGAGATCTAACCAATGAACTTGCGAAATATTACATTCCATTTAGTATAGCCTCGCCGAGGCGAAAAATGTGAAAATTTTCGAACTGCTTCTCCTCGGAAACCGTTGGGCCGATTGAAGTCACATTTCATATGCGCCTCTATGGGATGGGGGAAACCAAAATTTGCTCATGGGGTCCAGGTCACATGACCAAAATGGCCGCCAAGCCATATATGGTAAAAACCCTTTAAAAATAGTCTTCTCCAGAACCACTGGGCAGATTTCAACGAAACTTGATAAATAGCATCTGGGACGTAGGCCCATCATAAATTGCAAAAATGGTGACCCTGGGTTGACCTTGACATTCTTTGTGCCTAGGTCAAACTTTGACACATATGCTTTTGTATTGGAAAAGTGAGAATACATTTTATCCTGCAAACGATTCATAATACAGTACTAAAGTATAAGATATATTTTTGCTCCTTACGATAAGGCGCATTGATTGGGGGAACCGTTTTAGGTCCAGGTCACAACAGAATGAGCTGGTTCTAAATAGTACCATCAATCAACACGGGCCTCCGTGGCCTAGTGGTTAAGAGCGCTGACTCTTGACCATTAGGTCTCTCACCGCTGTGGTTCGAGCCTCGCTCGGGTCATATGTGAAACGCCAAGTTCTGCAACGGAAGGTCATGTGGTTTTTCTCCGGGTACTCCGGTTTTCGCCCACCTCTGATAAACGATCGGCTCGATATGAGTGAAATAATCTTGAAAGGGCCGTAAAACCAAAAACCAAAACCATCAATCAACGTATTGAGCAATAAATACGTTTTAAATAAATAAATCGTGAATAAATAAATTACGATAACACATCCGTGCGGCTTAGTAGGGTATTCTTGATATCTCAAAAACAGATAATTTGTTAATGAAAATTTATCGATACTCAAACCCGGTTTTGTATTCTCGTTAGAACCGCCTTATTAAGGTGGCTCTAACGAGCACCCACAACATATGTCTTGGAGAAGAAATAAAAAATGAATACCACAGTAAACCCCAGTTTTCTCTAGATAAAGCATGGTTTAAGGGGATGTTCCTTACAAGGCTTGTTGCCGTGATGAAAAACCAACATTGACTAAAATAATATAGAAGAATAAGAAGCAAGTACTTTCGAACTATGTTATTGTGTTATGTTAAAATCATGCTGATCCCTGATTACCCGACTGTTCAATATATAAAGTTGGGTTTACATGCATATTCTTTTCCCCGGCATGATGGAAGGAAAACCAGAAAAGGGGTACACCCTGATCTTAATAAATCATTCAACAGTTGAAATAAATACATAAATATAAAAAATAAATAAATCGGAATGAGCTGGTTCTAAATATAACCAACAATCCACGCAGACAGAATTAATAAGCAAACGTATGTTACGAAAAGGAAAAATGCAAACATCTCTTTCGTGTTCTTGTATTCAACCGAAAAAATGTGCGAACAGCGTAATGTAACAAATGCGAACAGCTTAATGTCAGATTAGCCTGCACATATGGCATCTTTCTTTCTTTCTTTCTTCCTTTCGTTCGTTCGTTTGTTCGTTCGTTCGTTTCTTTCAATTGTAATCTTATTACTAGCAATGTTTGTTTAAATTGCTTAGTAAGTATAAAAAATCTAATCGGGTCATGAAAAATAAATACATAAATAAATAAATAAATAAGACGCAGATCAGACACCGCATTTTAGATTGATAAATAAATAAATAAATAAGACGCAGATCAGACACCGCATTTTAGATTGATTTAGATTCCAAGGAGATGCCCAGGCGAAGCTGAGTTCATTTCACGGTCGACGGAGAATGACACGCTTTGGGATTACACGCGTGTGTAGACGATAAAGCTTTTTCGGAATAATCTCCAAATTTAATCGCAAAATGCCGTTATTAAATATAAGTTTGAAATATAATAATTGCTATCAAAATGCACAATATTTTAACCACATTGCGTCTGATACAGGCAATTGTTAGCAATGTTAACAAAAAGGGAAGCTTTTGGCCGTTAAAGTAGGGTACTGTCGTTGTTTTTCCACAGTTTTGTATGCTTCATATAAGGATTAAGGGTTGTTAATTTGAAAATAAAAGTGCCGCCATCAAATTAAATAAAAGTTCCACTTATTTGATATTTTTTGAAGGTATTTAAACGGACAATTAGATTAAAACGGAACATGTTTGTCAAATTGAAAAATAAATAAGTTATATTTGTTTAAAAAGTATTTCCATTAAAGCGCCTGCTATTTCCAACAAGACATTCTGTACAGGTAAGCCGAGAAGGTCAGCGCACAGTAAAAGGCTTAATCCTTTACGCCAACGGCATACATGTCAATAATAGTTGCGGATGGGGTCGTGCACTTCAGCTGAAGCACTGGTTGTTAACTGTTCTGGCAAGTACAATATCTAAAATTCTGTTATTTTTGCTGAAAAAAAAATGTGAGCAGCTTTTGCATTTGCAAAAGCAGCTCACATTTTTTCAGCAAAATTATTAGCATATTTGACATATTAAATTATCAAAGTTTTAACGAGACGTTAACTAACGACATCGTTAGTTTTGAACAACTGGCCCCAGGCCTCCACCACAACTGTGGAGAGGAATGCTCAGCCAGAGCTTCTCATTACTTGAAGGTACTGCTGATGTCTAATGTTCTGTGGTTGACATCACATTACCACCAGCTAAATAGCTTGCATGAAACAGTATTATCACAGCTTCTACCTCTACTCATTGGGTTGGGTGGGTGTGGAGGAGCAATCCCGGCTGGGTTACCTTGGCCCAATGTGGGTGGGGGGTGGGGGGCAAGATTAACGGGGCGGGTTAGTTTGCCCTAGATATTCCGGCCGGGTTATTTTGCCCTGTGACCTATCAAGAATATCAAGGACAAGTTTGAATCTCAGTCATCTCAGATCAAAAACTAGGTCACTAGGTCAAATCATGTGAAAACATTGTGGATGCAATGTAGACTGCTTTTTGATCTTCACGAAAATCGACCAGGATGTGTGTCTACATAAATTCTAGGCCAAGTTTGAATCTGGGTCAACTTGGGGGTCAAAACTAGGTCAATGGGCCAAATCTTATGAAATCTCAGCGAATACAATAGAGGCTGCACTTTTCAATGGATCTTTGTGAAATTTCGTCGGATTGTTTGTCTAGATGAAATCTATGTCGAATTTAAATCTGGGTCATCTGGGATCGAAAACGAGGTCACCTCGTCAAATCGTAAGAAAACCTTTCAGATGCAATAACTGCTGCACTATTCTGTGGATTTTTATGAAAGTTTACCAGATTGTTTGTCTTTATGGAATCTTTGTCATATTTGAATCTGGGTCGTCTGGGGTCCATTACGAAAACACGCCTATACAAATACATTGTAAACTTTACCGCGAAAAAAAAAAAAACACGAAGATTTTCAGATAAAAAATTGTGATAATTTCTTTCTGCTTAAAAATATAAATTGTGGGTCCATGCACATCAAGGCGGTTCTATCGAGTACCCACAGACGTTGTGGGGTCATATTGCTTTGGCCATGTTCGTCCGTCCGTCCGCTATTTATTACATAGCATAACTTTTGAACCCTGCATGCTAGGTTTTTGAAATTGCACGACCCGCAGAAAAAGCGACCGACTGAAGTCGGTTGATTTTCTAAGTGTCCTAAAATCACCGTGTCATTCTGTCAGTCTGTCTGTCCGTCCGTAACCCGTTTGTGAAAATTGGTGATAGTGACTAAACCGCTCGGAATATTTAAACATTTTTTGGCATACTGATAGATATCAATGCGATCTAACCAATGAACTTGCGATATATTACATTCCATTTAGTATAGCCTTGCCGAGGCGAAAAATGTGAAAATTTTCGAACTGCTTCTCCTCGGAAACCGTTGGGCCGATTGAAGTCAAATTTCATATGGAGCCTCTATGGGATAGGGGAAACCAATATTTGCTCATGGGGTCCAGGTCACATGACCAAAATGGCCGCCAAGCCATATATGGTCTGTCTGTCTGTCCGTCCGTAACCCGTTTGTAAAAATTGGTGATAGTGACTTAACCGCTTGGAATATTTAAACAATGTTTGGCATACCGATAGATATCAATGTGATCTAACCAATGAACTTGCGAAATATTACATTCCATTTAGTATAGCCTCGCCGAGGCGAAAAATGTGAAAATTTTCGAACTGCTTCTCCTCGGAAACCGTTGGGCCGATTGAAGTCAAATTTCATATGGAGCCTCTATGGGATGGGGGAAACCCAAATTTGCTCATGGGGTACAGGTCACATGACCAAAATGGCCGCAAAGCCATATATGGTAAAAACCCTTCAAAAATAGTCTTCTCCAGAACCACTGGGTAGATTTCCACGAAACTTGATAAATAGCATCTGGGACGTAGGCCCATCATAAATTGCAAAAATGGTGACCCTGGGTTGACCTTGACCTTCTTTGTGCCTAGGTCAAACTTTGACACATATGCTTTTGTATTGGAAAAGTGAGAATGCATTTTATCCTGCAAACGATTCAGAATACAGTACTAAAGTATAAGATATATTTTTGCTCCTTACAATAAGGCGCATTTATTGGGGGAACCGTTTTAGGTCCAGGTCACATGACCAAAATGGCCGCCATACCCATATAAGGTAACACTCATAAAGCTAAAAGCATCCGGTGGGTCGTGCACTTCAGCTGAAGCACTGGTTTCAAATACATACTGGTAAAGGCAAGCGCGCAGGGTAAGGAACAAACCCACAGGATAAGCAAATTTTTCCGATTAGGATAAAAAAGAAAATGGCGGAATCGGCATCACATGTGCAGGTTTGTTGTGGTTCTAGATCTCGTGTTATCGTTACTAATCAATACGGCTGTTCACATTAGCTTCACGGAAGACACATATTATTCACAAATTTATCTTCGATGGTCCGAATTCGACAGTTACAGCCAGTCAAACAGAGAACCGGACACAGTGGAGCTACCCAGCCACGAAATCTCATTATTTTACATGAAACGCTCTTCTGAGAAGATGGCATGCACTTTTTTGTTGGTTGTAGACATACACGTGATAAATCGGACTGTTGCAAATACGATTTAAGGAATAATGGAAATTGGAAGGCCCACAGTGAGAAATCCTAGTTCCATTTTCAATACAACGCCCACGGGCAAGGATATGGGTACAACGCGTATGATAAGACACAAAATTGTCCGGGGAAAATGGTAGTTGTTTGGTCGTAGCTCTAGTAAATTTCCATCTCAGATTAGGTTTTCCGATTTTAATAATTAGTCCAAAAAAGCTTAAAGCACCAGTTGTGACATTTAGGAAACGTTCAAAGTTTGTGTGTCTTGTCTTGGCATGTGCACTGCTCTGGTTCTAGCAATATAATTACCCCCCCCCCCCACACACACACACACCCACACAAAAACACACACACACACACTAGGACGATTTGACCTAGGACAATTCGGCCTAGGACAATTTGGCCAGCATAATATACTGGGTAGGACAATTTGGCCAGGTTAATATAATGTCCAGTTCAAATTGACAATTTATTGTTTTGGGTTTGTTTTCAGTTATGTTTGTGGAAGGAACATGTTAAAAAAGATTCTAATCAAAATCAATCAGAAATTTTATTTTGTTTTTATGCCCCCGTAGGAGAGCATATAGTTTTCAAGCACTTGGTTAACGGACTGACTCATTTGTTTACTGGTCATGTTTAATTGCTTTCTTAATTACCTTTTTCACTTTTAAATTGTTGGTTTTGTTCGTTTGTGTATACATTGTGATATTTTTCATTAACTCTTAACATGGACCCACAACATATTTTTTAGGATTTTGTAAAACAAACCCTTGTTAGGATGTGTTCCAAAGATAATTTGGGACAGACTTCCTTATTTCTTGTCAGTAGTATATGGTGTGGCTGCACGTTATAATCGCCTCGGATGAGGCAACAATTTACTCTATACCCACAACAATGTTTTGAATAATGTTTGCAAACAGTGTGGATCAAGATCACTCTGCACACACAAGTTTTAGACACAATTATTAAATAAATTGAAGGTATCTGAGTATTTTCTATTTATTTTTTTTTGTCTCCCCGGCCTCGGTAGTTCAGTAGGGTGCGCGTCTGATTGAACGTGGGTTGGATACCTACCGGGGTCGGCAACATTCTTTCGTGAAGATTGATCAAGAATGTGCACCATTCTGGTTAACCGCTTACGTTTAGGTAAACTGGCCTGCTCATTTTTGAGTCGGTCAGTTTACTTATCTACATTTTTCCTGGGCAAGGGTATACGTAAGCGGTTAGCCAGTGCAGTGCACATTCTTTCGCCAGAAATTGACAACTGCCCTTCTTGAATTAGCGGAAGGTAGAGAATGGTCGTAGAAAAAATTTCATGATCAATCTCCACGAAAGAATGTTGCCGACCCCGGCAGGTATCGAACCCGCTTCCTCCTGATCACCAGTCAGACGTGCATCCGGCTGAGCTTCCGAGGCCGGCATAAAAATTTAGTTACAATACATGAACATACTTTAATATTTGCCTTATATCCGACGACGAACTGCGTAAAAAGGGCCTGGTAAGATTTCCTATTATATCTGACCCCCCCCCCCCCCCACACACACACACACACCCGAACCTCTGAATATTTGTTTCATAAATGTTTTATGGTGATAGCCAAATTAAGTTTAATGAAAAGATAAACAAATCAATAAGAATGTTTGGTCATTCACAAATAAGGTATGTTTTTTACTATGTCAATTCAACATAAAAACTGCCATAACTCCGTTCATAGTAAAGATAAATATATGTTGTTATTACTCATTTTTACTCATAGTAAGAACCCAATGACTAATTTGGTACCTGTTTCATTTTGATCCTGTAATCATTTTTCGTATACCTCCATGATATTGCAAGTGGGTGGGGTAACTAGATACGACTCACTTAGTGTACAAATGGTTAGCAGTGCTACCTGATATATAAATGCGCCAGTTCAAACCTATATAATCAGGTGCTTCCAAAGGCACTTTCTGTTGTCTTTTTCTTTCGAAGGGATATACTTTCATCAAACTTCTCTTACTATTTTCGCCATAATTTATTAACTCAATACATACACATCAAAAGTCAAGTTATTCTGAATATACATGAAGACGAAACAATATGTTTCTGTATGTTTTCATTAACTAAGCCTGTTAGCAAGTGAAACGATACACACTGAAGAGGATTTGAGTGGGTGCCAGAAAGGAGCCAAATCATATAAGGCCCTTAAATGACCATGCAATAGGTACGTCTCACGAATATGGTGAGGTTATCTACCTTATTTTCAGCCAACAGAACAAACATACAATTTTCTACCAGAAATACTGCATGGGCATATATATCATTTCTCTAAATCATTATCGCGATGAACCCAACCTACCTATCCCCCATAGGGGATTATCATATTGCTAGCACCAGAGCAATACGCATGCCAAGACAAGGCGCACAAATTTTGAACGTTTCCTAAAGGTCAAAATTTGTGCTTTAAACTATTTTGGACTAATTATTAATATCGGCAAACCTAATCTGAGATGGAAATTTACTAGTGCTACGACCAGACAACTACCATTTTCCCTGGAAAATTTTGTGTCTTATCATATGCGTTGTACCCATTTCCTTGCCCGTGGGCGTTGTATTGAAAATGGAACTAGAATTTCTCACTGTGGGCCTTCCAATTGCCAATTTTCCTTAAATCGTATTTGCAACAGTCCGATTTATCACGTGTATGTCTACAACCAACAAAAAAGTGCATACCATCTTCCCAGAAGAGCGTTTCATGTAAAATAATGAGATTTCGTGGTTGAGTAGCTCCACTGTGTCCGGTTCTCTGTTTGACTGGCTGTAACTGTCGAATTCGGACCATCGAAGATAAATTTGTGAATAATATGAGTCTTCCGTGAAGCCAATGTGAGCAGCCGTATTGATTAGTAACCATAACACGAGATCTAGAACAACAACAAACCTGCACATGTGATGCCGATTCCGCCATTTTCTTTTTTATCCTAATCGGAAAAATTTGCTTATCCTGTGGGTTTGTTTCTTACCCTGCGCGCTTGCCTTTACCAGTGTGATATATGGATTCCTTATGAAAAAATAATTGACCCATGTTTTTTTTTTTTCTCATTAAGATTATGCCCCTTTTTTGAGTTATGCTCCTTTGCCAAAAAATGCTATGAAATCTTGTAAGCAACCCCCCTTCCACCCTTACCCCAATGAGCAGACATACTAGAGTTGATAAATTGACTTATGCAAGCTATTTAGTTACTGCTATTTTATATGTTCTATAAAAGGTTTATATGTTCTATAAAAAGGTAACTTCTTAACTCCTTGGAATCAAGAACTACGAGACAGTAATGAAAAACATGAATCCTACTTTTTCTGGGCCAGACTAGCTAGTTTTGACCAATTAGGTATCATCAGTCACCCTCATATATTTTCTATATTCCACAGTGGTATCCAGTGTTCACAAAGCACTAGAAAATATCAACCATACTATGATGAAGGACAGGGAAGCTTTTCATGACCCCCAAAACATTAAAAATGTACAGAGCTTTCAGTCAGAACCCGCCACCCCCCCCCCCCCCCCCCACCCCTCTTATCTATGTCAGTTTGCAGAAGGATCCGATAATATCACTGGGCAGTTGCGATAAACACAAAAAGTAGCACACCTTGATCAATGATATAAGAGTGTTTGTTTAAATGAAAATTGTTTTCTTTTCCAAATGGGGGTAAGATACCCATACAGCTTGTCCCACACCACCACGAAGAATCCAAGAGCATGGGTAAGATATTCCTTCACCCATTTTGTACCGGAAACCCCAAAACGGGTACGCGGCGTCTGATCAGGGCCTACACTGTTTGCAAAAATTTCAACCATTTTCCAAACAAATTTTGAAGAAAACCTGACACCCCTTGATTTTGAAATGGACTCCTGCTATATTTAAGGATGAAGATTCCATTTGGTACAAAAAGGGTTAAATGAAAATTGTTGTCTTTTCCAAATGGGGTAAAGATACTGTATTAGCTTGTCCCACACCACCACGGAGAATCCAAGAGCATGAGTAAGATATTCCTTTACCCTGTTTGTACCAAATGGAATCTTCCTCCTTATAAATAGCAGGAGTCCATTTCAAACTCCGCCCCAGTCCAACGGGGCTTGAAGAAATAGATGGGCTGCATGATGCTTCCAGGCAGAGCTGAAACTGTCCGCACACTAGTACTGGTAAACCGCTTAGAGGATCTAAGCCTGTCCAGGAACGGCGGTGCGAGTCGGCCCGTCCTTGCTTATAAACCCAATTGGTTTCTTTGGGCGACAGGGCTTGAGATGTCATTTCATCTCAATGTCGGTTAAAAGTCCCTCAAAATTGGAAGCAACGTCTCCAAAATGACCTTTACAGTGTTGACAGGGACGTTAAACCTCAAATCAAACAAAAACAAAATCCATTTCAAAATTTAGGGGTGTCAGGTTGTGGTTTCTTCATAATTTGTTTGGGAAATGGTTGAACTTTTCGCAAACAGTGTAGGCCCTGATCAGACGCCGCGTTCTGCGGCGTCTGATCTGGGCCTGCACTGTTGCCAGGGTACCTGTTTTGGAGTTTCCGGTACAAATGAGTTAATAGTTGGATTTAGAAAATATACAAGCTGAATGTGTTTTATACATGCTGGTCAATGTCTGGTTAAACCACTACGTAAGCATTGTAAACTTTACCGCCGAAAAAAAAAACACGAAAATTTTAAGATGACAAAATGTGATATTTTACTTATTTCTCCTCAAAATATAGATTATAGGTACACGTTAGAACCGCCTCATCGAGGCAGTTCTAACGAGTACCCACATCCTCAGAATATTGATTATGGGTACACGTTAGAACCGCCTCATCGAGCGGTTCTAATGAGTACCCACAATTTATATTTTAGAGCAGAAATAAGAAAAATAAGGATTAACCCTATAAACCCCAGTTCTACAGTATAAAATGGGGTTCAAGGGGGTCAAAATTATTCAGACGTGTTTTCGTGATGCATACTCGGATATTTTATTTCATTTCAGAAACTAGACTTTCCAGAATGTTACGAATGCTATATAAAATCATGATGACATTTCAATTCCATTATATATAATGTTACAACTGCTATATAAAATCATTCAATTATATATAATTTTACTTTGCTTGGCATTTTGTTTTCTCCCGAATTAGAGTTTTAACTAGGCCGAATCAAGCGAAAAGAGGTTTTCGGGCATGTGCGACCAGCGAAAACTCAGATCAGACTGCACGAATGCGCAGTGTGATCTTAGTCTTCGCTTTGCGCTCTACGAATGATCCATCACATAAAAACCCACATATTTTTCCCCTTGAACCCTTTTTTTATATAGTAAAGCTGAGGTTTACCGAGGTAAGCTTTGTTTGTCTTATTTCTGCTTTAAAATATTGATTGTGGGTACACTTAAGAACCGCCTCATCGAACATGTATCCACAATCTATATTTTAAAGGAGAAATAAGACAAACAAAGCTTACCTAAAATAAGAAAAAATATCACAATTTTTCATCTGAAAATTTTCTTTTTTTCGGCGGTAAAATTTACAAGTATTTGTATATGCGTGTTTTCGTGATATCTTGACCAAAACATTCTTCATATATTTAAACACATTTGACCCCTGCCCATCGGAGCTAGGAGAAACAGATGTGGCTGCATGATGCTATCACGCACGCAGAGCTCAAACCCGCCGCACACTGTACTGGTAATGGATTTAGAAGGTCAAAGCCTACCCAGACAAGTGGCGCTCATGCATATACACCCTATTGGTTTCATTGGGCGACAGGTATTGAGATGGCTTTCATCTCAATATCGGGTAAAAGTCCTACAAAATTGTAAGCGACGTCTCCAAAATGACCTAAATAGTGATGACGAGGACGTTAAACCTCAAATAAAACGAACAAATCATGAAAGCACCCCTTTTTATAATTTTGACCCGCTTAAGCCTCACTTTTATTAGCTCACCTGAGCACGAAGTGCTCATGTTCGGTCATTCATGCGACGTTTGTCGTGCGTCGTGTGGCGTCAAAAATTGACTTTAAATATTACCATCTCCTAAATCTTTAGGTCAATCTCTATTAAACTTCATAAGAATGTTGCTTAGGTGAACCTCCACCAAACTAGCTAAAATCGTTCCGCTCCAATTAGCAAGATGGCTGCCACAGCTAAAAATAACAAAAAAACGACAACTCCTCATAATACCTTGAACCAATTTCATTCAACCTTCAAGATAAACCGCTACCAAAATAGCTAAAACGGTTCTGCTCGGATGAACAAAATGGCCGTCAGAGCGCAGAATAGAAAAACGTCAACAATTTGTTTTATAAGCCAACTTCGCCTGAACCCTTGGGCCATTTTTAATTAACCTTCATCAGAATGTTGCTTAGGTGACCCGCTACCAAAATAACTGAATAACCGCCAGTGTTAAAAGTTTAAAATTCTTTAAACAACAACTCCTCAAATACCCCTAGGACAATTTCATTCAAACTTCATAGGGATGTTGATAGGTGACCCTCTGCCGAAAAAGCTAAAAGAGGACCGCTTCAATGAACATGATGGCCGCCATAGCTAAAAATAGAAACACTTAAATGACAACTCCTCCTAACGGCTTGGGCCAATTTCTTTCAAACTTCTCAGGAATGTTGCTTAGGTAACCCTCTACCAAAATAGCCAACATGTTTTTGCTCCGATGAACAAAATGGCTGCCAGTGCTAAAAATGAAAAACATCAACAAGTCGCTTTAAATGCCAGCCCTTCCTAAATCCTTGGGCCAGTTTTTATCAAACGTCATAGGAAAGTTGCTAAGGTGACCCGCCACCAAAATAGCTAAAATCATTGAACAAAACGGCTGCCAGAGTCAAAAAATAGAACGATCTTTAAACGAAAACTTCTCCTATACCCTTGGGCCAAGTTTTATTCAAACTTCATAGCAATGCTGCTTAGGTGACCCTCTGCCCGAATAGCTAAAACGGTTATGCTTTGATGAGCAAAATGGCCGCCAGAGTTAAAATTAGCAAATTCTTTAAACAACAAATTCTCCTATACCCATCACGAAAACACACCTATATATCTTATTTCTGTTCTAAAATATAGACTGCGGGTACTCGTTAGAACCGCCTCATCGAGGCGGTTCTAACTAGTATCCACAATATATATTTTGAGCAGAAATAAGAAAAATACCAAAATAGCTTAAATGATTCCGCTCCAATGAAAAAGATGACCTCCAGAGCTAAAAAATACAAAGAAAAAGAAAAAAAAAACTTTTAAATGATAACTTCTCCTACCTTTGCTCCCATTTCATTCAAACTTCATAGGAATTTTGTTTAGGTGACCAGCTACAGAAAAAGCTAAACAGCTTTGCTCGGGTGAACAAGATGGCTGACAGAGCTTGAAACAGAAATATCTTTAAATGATACCTTTGGATCATCACATGAAGGTTGTTATCTAAAAAGAATGGCTGGCAGACTTTAAAATTGAAAAAATCTTCAAATGACGTCATCACGAACACAAGCCTATATTATTTTGACCCCCTTGAACCACACTTTTATATGGTAAAACTGGGGTTTGCAGGGGTACACCTTGTTTTTCTTAATTCTGCTCTAAAATATAGATTTTGGGTACTTGTTAGAACCGCCTCATCGAGGCGGTTCTAACACGAGTACTCACAATCTATAGTTTGACAAGAAATAAGAAAAATATCACAATTTTTCATTATAAAATTTTCATTTTTTCGGCGATAAAGTTTACAATGTATTTGTATAGGCGTGTTTTGGTGATGTCCTCCCCTTAACTCTTAAGCTCGTTGATTCAAACTTTGAAAAAATGTTGCTTGGGTGACCATCTATCTAAGAGTAGCAAATATACTTCATGAAATAAGATGGCTGTCAGCTATCCAAATACATCACAAAAACACACTATATAGTTTTGACCCCTTGAACCCCACTTTTATATAGTAAAACTGGGGTTTACAGGGGTAAACCTTATTTTTCCTATGTTCCTATTTCTGCTCTAAAATATAGATTATGGGTATTCGTTAGAACCGCCACATCGAGGCGGCTCTAACGAGTACCAACAATCTATATTTTTAGCAGAAATAAGAAAAATATCACAATTTTTCATCATAAAATTTTCGTTTTTCGGAGGTAAAACTTTCAGTGTATTTGTATAGGCGTGAAGCAATGTGACAGCTTGAAATCAGAGAGCGATTCAGGGCCACCTTGGCTCTCTTGTATAGTAAAACTGGGATTTACAGGGATATAGATTATTTTTCTTGTTTCTACTCAAAAACATAGATTATGAATACCCGTTAGAACCGCCTTGTCGAGGCATTACTAACGAGTTCACTCAATCTATGTTTTGAGCAAAAATATGAAAAAAAAAAAAAAATCAGAATTTTTCATCCGAAAAAATGCCATTTTTGGTGGTAAAATTTCAATTTATTTGAAAAGGCGTGTTTTCGTAATGTGATTTGTGTCTTCAAAGCTCCATTACGAAAACACGCCTATACCAATACATTGTAACCTTAATCGCTGAAAAAATGAAAATTTTATGATGAAAAATGCGATATTTTTTCTTATTTCTGCTCAAAATATAGATTGTGGGTACACGTTAGAACCGCCTCATCGAGGCGGTTCTAACGTGTATCCACAATCTATATTTTAGAGCAGAATTAAGAAAAAAAGGTTTACCCCTGTAAACCCAAGTTTTGCTGTATAAAAGTGGGGTTCAAAGGGGGGGGGGGTCAAAATAGGCGTGTTTTCGTGATGCTCGGTCCCATTGGCAGACGTTTCCAGTGAAAATTTAGACACAGGCAGTCACGAATGTAGCCGATATTTGTTTGATTGATTTGAGGTTAAACGTCCCCGTCAACACTGTAAAGGTCATTTTGGAGACGTTGCTTCCAATTTTGTGGGACTTTTACCCGGCATTGAGATGAAATGACATCTCAAGCCCTGCCGCCCAATGAAACCAATAGGGTTTACAAGCATGGACAGTCCGACTCGCACCGCTTTGCCTGGGCAGGCTTAGATCCTCTAAGCAGTTTACCAGTACTCGTGTGCGGGTCGGTTTCAGCTCTGCGTGGAAGCATCATGCAGCCCATCTATTTCTTCAAGCCCCTATGGGCGGGGGCCGTCATGCATAGTGATACTTTTATGATGGCTCTAGAAATGAACCTTTTTCTGGTCATCACGAAAACACACCCATAAAATTTTGACCCCCTTGAACCTAACTTTCATCATTACGAAAACACGCCTATACAAATACATGTACATTGTAGATTTTACCGCTGAAAAAACTAAAATTTTCAGATGAAAAATTGTGCTATTTTTCTTATTTCTGCTCAAAATATAGATTTTGGGCACTCATTAGAACCGCCTTATCGAGGCGGTTCTAATGAGTACCCAGAATCTATATTTTAAAGCAGAAATAAGAAAAATAAGGTATACCCCCGGAAACGCCAGTTTGACTATATAAAAGTGGAGTTCAAAGGGGTCAAAATTTTATAGGCGTGTTTTCGTGATGTGTCGTAAAACTGGGAACCTTAGTTTTCTTTTCACAATTTTTATCGTAAATTTTTCATATTTTCGGTGGTAATATTTACAAGGCATTTATATGGGCATGTTTTCGCTATGGTAAACATCACGTGAACAAGTCCGTGAAATGACCACCCCTCTAAACACCACTTTCTATAGAGAATACTGGGGTTTACGGGGGTTTACATTATTTTCCTTCTTTCTTGTCTAAGACATAGCTTGTGGATACTCGTAAGAACCGCCTCAATGAGGCGGTTCTAACGAGCACCCACAACCTATGATTGCAGTATAAATAAGAAAATATCATCACGGACTTTTCTGATAAAAGTAGCCATTTTGGAAATGTGAAAAAATGCACTATGCCGCACGGATGTGTTATCATAATGTTTGTAGTATTCTCTTATTTCTACTCTGAGCATGAATTGTTAAGCTCATTAAAACAGATTCATTGAAGCGGTACTGAAGTGTACCAACAATCTATACTTATGAGCAAAACTAAGGAAATTAAACAATACCCTTTTAAAGGTGCATTATTGAGCTACCGGGTCTCAATTTTTTTTTCTAGCTTTTATCTTCAATTCATACTAATACAGCTTCAGAACTTTGTGAAAATGGTCGTTTTCATTCGTGTTTACCCTTCGCTCTGAACATGTGTTCGGAATTTCTGTTCTAAAAATAAATCTGACACTTTACACATACATGGCGACAGTATCGTCTCTGAGTGCCGTTACTTATGGCATGGTATTCAGCATCATATTTTTTCCGATTCAGGCATGGCCTAAGCAAACACGGCCAAAAATGAACGTCGCATAACGTCATATATGGGGATTCTATTTTTGTCACGAACTAAAAATAGATCTAACTAGTGTGCGAAACCTAGTTAGGGAATCCCTCTCAAACTCGTTTACCTGTCATCATAATTGTTCGCATTTTTGCATATAATGCATTCATTTGTATTGTTTTAAAGAAAAATACCGGCTATATGTATTTTATTTTTGGAAGCATTTTTTACCGATAGCTCAATAATGCACCTTTAAACCCCAGTTTTTTATATATAAAATGTGAGTTTAGAGGGGCGTTCAATACATGGACTTGTTAATGCAATGTGATGGAACGGGTTATCATTATTAATGAGCTGACGCATGAAACAAGAAGCCCATGGGCCACTATGCTCTCCAGAGCTAAGATGGGCTCTGTCCACTGGCAGGCATTTATTTGTATAAATCATGACAGGCTCCAGCTCAAGAATGGTACACAAGAAATTCGGTCTCCATCGGTCCAGTGCCTCAAGAGGAGATGTCCTTCGAAAGTGTTGAACCCAGACAATCCTATAAGTTCTTCCGGAGCCTTCCGCTCAGTTGAGCAAAAACAAAAACAAAAAAAAAAACAAAAAAAAAAAAAACGCTTACGTATATGGTTAATATTCCTATAAAGTCTCAGCTCCATTCACCATGTGTTCTTTCACGGATTTGTTGACCAGTACGGTGTACATTCTTTCACCAGAAACTGACGACTGCCTTCTTGAATCAGCGAAAGGGAGAGAATGACAGTAAAAATATTTCATGATCGATCTCCACGAAAGGATGTTGCCGACCCCGGTCCCCCTGATCACCAGTCATATGTGTATCCGACTGAGCTACCGAGGCCGGCTGTCGTAGGGTGATAGTAAAAATAATCACCCTCAGGCCTATGGGAGTTATGTATGGGAAAGTATACCACAAACTTTTTTGGAATCGGTTGGCTGAGAAAAGGTGATGAGCCAAAAAATTTTAATAAACATGTTTTCACATATTTCACAAAGTGCAATAGATTGTCTTTTCGTTCGTCAACGCCTGAAAAATAAAGAAAGAAACTGAAACACTAAAAGGAGCAACACGCACATATATAAGAAAACCCCGCACATGTGGCGGGAGACATAGATATCTTTCTTGGCAAACCAAGGTAAGGCGGCAAATTCCACCCGCGGTATTTACCAGTGGCATTTACCGGTATTTACCGGTCTGGAAAATACTCATCAAGTGGCAAATACTGGCAAATACATGTAGAGGAAAACTTAAAACACTGAAAAATTCTTAACAAAGTTGACTTAAAAGTAGTATAATCAAACTAAAATGAGTACGAAATGGTTAATATTTATATAAGGTTATCAACCTACAGAATAAAATATTTCTATATTTAAAATAAACATGTAGCCAAAATGTGAATCTAAGACTAAAATTTTGAAATTATTCAAACCAAAAAAAAAGTATCTTTTCAAATCAATAATAAAAAAATACAGGTACAAATTCCCTTTTGCATCTGGTTATTGTCACTTACCATAATGGTTCTAAGTTTTTAAGTATTAATCAAGATAAGACTGAGCACTGTTGGCCAATCCATCCGCATTTTTGAACGCATTCTGTATGGTAAAACCATGTGCTCAAATTTTAGGATATTTATAGCATTTTACTATTGTCCATCAGTGAATTGAAAGATTACAACAACAACTCTGGAGACATTGTTTATTAAGATAGCCAGGTGCATTCATTGCTCCATGTTTTATATAGTCTAGGTAAAAGTAAGCAGATACTAAATATGCCTTTTTATTTTAACATTTTATTAAATTAGCAAGTAACACATAAACTAATATCAGAGTTAAACTGTATCAGTATTATAAAATGTTAAGTCAACTAACATCTATTATTGAAATTATCCATATACATAAATATATAACAACAATGTATTGAGTGTAGGTTTGGTTTTAATTCCAGGGAGGTAAATTCAGTTTTCCAGTATTTGCCGGCATTTTCCAGCATTTGCCGGTATTTACTCAGTATTTGCCGGAAAATACTCATATTTGCCGGCATTTTGCCAACCTTGTGGCAACCAACTGGATATTTGGTAGTAGTGTCATGTCATCATGTTAGCAAGTGCCTTAAGAGGAGATGTCCTTCGAAAGTGTTGACCCCAGAAAATCCTATAAGTTCTTCCGGAGCCTTCTGCTCTGTTGAGCAAAAAAAACACGCACACACAAAAACTGTAACAGCTTATATGGTTAATTTTCCTTTAAAGTCTCAGCTTCATTCACCATATGGTATTTCACGGACTTGTTAACCAGTACGGTGCGACGACTGCCTTCTAAACCCCACTTTATATAGAGAAAATTGGGCTTTGCGGGGATGTACAAAAGTTTTCTAATTTCTACTCGAAGACGAACGATGGTGTCTATGGACGGACGGACGGACGTTAGGCTGGTCGATATATCCCCTGAACCTATTCGGTCGGGGGATAGGGGGGTAAAAAGGCGTTGTAACGCAGAAAAATGCGTAGTAAAGCACAAGAAAGGCGAAGTTACAAAAATCAAAAGGCGTAGTAACGCGAATAAACAGGCGTAAGAACGCGAACCAAAAGGCGTAGTAACGCGAACCAAAAGGCGAAAGAACGCCTTTCTTTCGCGTTACTACGCCTTTCTTTTGCGTTACTACACCTTTTGGTTCTCGTACGCCTTTTGATTCGCCTTACATGTATATCGCCTTTCGTTTTCTTTTGTATGTTTTGTTTGTATTGGAGTTTTACGGCCCAGTCAACACTATGTCATTTTTGAGCCGGTCAGATATCTAGCCGCACTTTTCCTTTGCAGGCTTATACGTAAGCGGTTAACCAGTACAGTGCACATTCTTTCGCCAGAAGCTGACAACTGCCCTTCTTGAATCAGCGGAAGGGAGAGAATGACCATTTTCGTTTGCTTTACTATCATATGGGCCCCGTCAAGCGATTTTGGTACTTATCGCCTATGCTAGCAGCGAAGGTTCAGGCGAGCCTGCGCATCCGCGCAGTCTCGCCAGAACCTTCGCTACTCGCTCATACAAGCAGTAAGCAAGAGGAACCTTCAGACAGAAAGCCATATCCCTGGCCTCTCTGAATGGCTGGGCATGCGCAGTTAAAATTTGTCATGACGGAAGGCTCGAAGACACAAATTCGCTTGGCGGGGCTCGTATGCCTTTTAGCTTACCTGAGCCGAAGGCTAAGCGGTGAGCTTATAGTACAGCAAGGGTCCGTTGTCTGTCTGTCTCTTTGTCAGTCTGTCATTTTCCAACATCTATTTGCTTATGGCACGCCTTCTTGACCTCATGTGCAACTATTCTTTGTGCCATCTTTATACCTCAAAGGTAGTAACATCAATCAAAAGGCGTAGTAACACGAAAATAGGTGTAGTAACGCGAATAAAAAAGCGTAATAACGCGAACCAAATGGCGTTACTACGCCTATCTTTTGCGTTACTACATCTTTTGATTCGCGCGTTACTACGGCTTTTGATTCGCGGTACTACGCCTTTCTTTTGCGTTATTTTTCTGTCTGTCTGTCTGTCATTTTCAAACATCTTCTCCTCTGAAACCACTGGTGCGGTTGAAGTCAAATTTCATGTAGAAAATCCATGGGATGGAGGAACGATCGTTTGCTTTGGGGATCCAGGTCACATGATCAAAGATGGCGGCCATGCCTATATAAGGAAAACACTCTTCAAATATCTTCTCCGGAACCAGTTGGCCGATTGCCAGGAAACTTGGTTAAAGCATTGGGGACTCCAGCCAATCATAGTTTGTTCAAATGATGAGCCCGTGATTATATTGATCTATTTTACGCCAAGATCAAATATGGTCGCATAGGCTTTTGTATGAGAAAAGGGTAAAACCATGTTGTTGATTTTTTCCAGAAACTAATGCAGCCTGTGAACTGAAAAAATTTAGATGCAGTGAGCAAAACTGGTAGTCTTCACGGTCAATTTGATTTCCTTGACCTTGATCCAAGGTCATTCAGATAAGAAAACTAAAAAATGTTTTTCTCAGAAACCACCGGACCATTTGTAGGTTCATTAGGTCTCTCACCGCTGTGGTTCGAGCCTCGCTCGGGTCACATGTGAGACGCCAAGTTCTGCAACGGAAGGTCAGGTGTTTTTTCTCCGGGTACTCCGGTTTTTGCCCACCTCTGATTTACGATCGGCTCGATATGAGTGAAATAATCTTGAAAGGGCCGTAAAACCAAAACCAAAAAAAAAAAAAAAAAAAAAAAAAAACATTTGTAGGTAAATTTAATATGAACGCTTTCAGGAATACGGAAATAAAAATGACTAAATATGAGTTTGGTAACATAACCAATATTGCTGCCTGCCCATACAAGGTAAAGGCCCTTTAGAAATCTTGTCCGGTGATTGTCATGAGATTTGGTATGTAGCATTGGGGCTATAGCATTAATGGTTTGTTCAAATTGTGACCCTTGGATGATCTTGAACTATGTCAGGCCATGGTCAACATTAATGGCATAGGCTTTTGTATTAAAAAAGTCAATACCATGTATTTTTCGGAAACTATTGCAGCCTGTGATCTGAAAATTTGTAGATGCAGTAAGCGAAATAAGCAAATGAATAAAATGATTATTCTTTCAAGGTCAAGTTCATTCCTTGACCTTGGCTCAAGTTCATTCAGATATGTTTTTGCTCAGAAACCACCGGGCCATGTGTAGCCAATTTTCATAAGAGCTTTTAGGAACAATGAAATGAAACTTAATTAATATGAGGTTGGTCACATTACCTATGTGCTCGCAATGCCTAAATATGGTAAACACTTCAAAACGTTTTCCCCCAGAGCCATTTGTCAGATTGCTTTGAAACTTAGTATGTAGTACTGCGGTCTCGGACCCATCATACGTTGTTTAGATAGTGACTCTTCCTTGAGCTTGACCCAAATTACCTCAAGATCAGAGTTGATTGTATATGCCTTTTATATGGGAAAAAGTGGACATTGTTTATTTTTTTGGGAATATCATTCCATGTGAACTTAAAATTGTACATGCAATCAACTAAATGAGTTGATTAAGCTACATGCGTATCAAAGACAAAGGTCACTGGTTGGCCTTGGACCAAGATCACTCTGATATCAAAGTTAAAACTTAATAGTCATTAACACTGCTGGACAAATTGAAGTCAAATATCATTTGAAGCTTATATGGGATATAAGAAATTAAATTTTGTTTAAATGGTCCAGGTCAACTGACCAAGATGGCAGTTATGTACATATATGTCAAAAAAATCTTCAAACATTTTTTTTTCCGGATCCAGTGGGCCTATTGCCTTGAAACTTGAATATCTCCTTGGGGACTTCTAATTTATTTCAAAGATGCGTCTGAGCTGACGTGACCAATCATACACTGAGGTCAATTTTTGTTACTTGTGTTTTTGTATGGGAAAAAAAGTGGAAAATAATAATTTTCAGAAAATAGTATTGCCTGTGAACTTGCAGAGTACAAGCAATCCGCTAACTGTATAATGAAGCTGCCTGAATACCAAAGGTCAATGATACTGTACTCATTTACCTTGGTCCATAGTAACTGAGATATAAGAGAAATAAATAAAAATAATACAAGAGGGCCCAATGGCCCTATATCGCTCACCTGTTTGGACCCCAGGGGCATGATTGGCAGGAATTATATAGGTGACCACTTGCCGTCGCTACATGCTAAATATCTAAGCTCTGGGCCCTGTGGTTTCAGAGAAGATTTTTTAATCTTTTTTCCATTATGAGTCTATGGGAGCTAAGGGGCCCCGGGGCGTGGCCCATTTGGCCCCACGGGCATGATTGGCAGGATTTATGTAGGTGACCACTTGCCATTGCTACATGCTAAATATCTAAGCTCTGGGCCCTGTGGTTTCAGAGAAGAAGATTTTAGAAGCTTTTTTTCCATTATGAGTCTATAGGAGCTAAGGGGCCCCGAGGCGTGGCCCTTTTGGACCCAAGGGGCATGATTGGCAGGAATTATATAGGTGACCACTTGCCGTTGCTACGTACTAAATATCTAAGCTCTGGGCGTTGTGATTTCAGAGAAGAGGATTTTTTAAGCTTTTTTCCATTATGAGTCTATAGGAGCTAAAGGGCCCCGGGGCGTGGCACGTTTGGAACCCAGGGGCATGATTGGCAGGAATTATGTAGGTGACCACTTGCCGTTGCTACATGCTAAATATCTAAGCTCTGGCCCCTGTGGTTTCAGAGAAGAAGATTTTTGAATCTTTTTTTTCCATTATGAGGCTATGGGAGCTAAGGGGCCCCGGGGCGTGGCCCATTTGGACCCCAAGGGCATGATTTATGTAGGTGACCTCTTGCCATTGCTACATGGTAAATATCTAAGCTCTGGGTCCTTTGGTTTCAGAGAAGAAGATTTTTGAAGCTTTTTTTTCATTATGAGTCTAAAGGAGCTAAGGGGCCCCGTGGCGTGGCCCTATAGGACCCCAGGGACATGATAGGCAGGAATTATATAGGTGACCACTTGCCGTTGCTACGCACTTAATATCTAAGCTCTGGGCCCTGTGGTTTCAGAGAAGAAGATTTTTTAAGCTTTTTTCCATTATGAGTCTTTGGGAGCAAAGGGGCCCCGGCACGTGGCCCATTCGGAACCCAGGGGCATGATTGGCAGGAATTATGTAGGTGACCAATTGCAGTTGCTACATGCTAAATATCTAAACTCTGGGCCCTGTGTTTCAGAGAAAAAGATTTCTGAAGCTTTTTTTTCATTATGAGTCTATGGGAGCTAAGGGGCCCCGACACGTGGCCCATTTGAACCCCAGGGGCATGATTGGCAGGAATTATGTAGGTGACCACTTGCCATTGCTACATGTCTAATATCTAAACTCTGGGACCTGTGGTTTCAGAGAAGAAGAATTTTGAAGCCTTTTTTTTTCATTATGAGTCTATGGGAGCTAAGGGGCCCCGGGTCATGGCCAATTTGGACCTTAGGGGCATGATTGGCAGGAATTATGTAGGTGACCACTTGCCGTTGCTACATGCCAAATACCTCAGCTCTGGGCCCTGTGGTTTCAGAGAAGAAGATTTTTGAAGCTTTTTTCCAATATGAGTCAATAGGAGCTAAAGGACCCGGGGCTAGCCCGTTTGGACCCCAGGGGCATGATTGGCAGGAATTATGTAGGTGACCACTTGCCGTTGCTACATGCTAAATATCTAAGCTCTGGGCCCTGTGGTTTTCGAGAAGAAGATTTTTGAAACTTTTTGTTCCATTATGAGTCTATAGGAGCGAAGGGGCCCCGGGGCGTCGCCCATTTGGAACCAAGGATTGGCAGGAATTATGTAGGTGACCACTGGCCGTTGCTACATTCTAAATATCTAAGCTCTGGGCCCTGTGGTTTCAGAGAAGAAGATTTTTGAAGCTTTTTTTCCATTATGAGTCTATGGGAGCAAAGGCGCCCCAGGGTGTGGCCAATTTGGACCCCAGGGGCATGATTGGCAGGAATTATGTAGGTGACCACTGGTCGTTAATACATGCTAAATATCTAAGTTCTGGGCCCTGTGGTTTCAGAGAAGAAGATATTTTATTTTTTTCCCATTGATAGTCTATGGGAGCTATATGTTGCCATGGCAACCAGAATTCCAATCTGATCAGCCCAAAAACCTTATGCAGCCTTTCCCCCTACCTGATGATGCTTCCCATGAAATTTGATCAAGATTGACCATGGGGTATTAGAGATATACTTATTTGAAATTGTTTACGAACGGACGCACACACGCACGCACGGACGCACGCACGACGGACGACGGACAAAAAGTGATCACAAAAGCTCACCTTGTCAGTACGTGACAGGTGAGCTAAAAAGCAGCTTGGCAAATATAAGCATTTAAGCAAAATATCGTATGAATTCTTTATGAGTTGGAAGAGCAAAATGTTTGTTTAAATGGTTTCGGTCAGTTGACCAACATGGATGTCATGGTGAAACCAGTCAAAATCTTTTTTTTTTTTCAGAAATCAAATGGCTCAGCATACAGTCAGCACTCAGGTGAGCAGTTCAGAACCAGTTGCCCTCTGGTTTCGCGTAACTACACCTTTTGATTCGCGTTAATACGCCTTTCTTTTTGCGTTACTATGCCTTTTTCGCGTTACTGCGTCGTTTGATTCGCGTTACTACGCCTTATGATTCGCATTACTATGCCTTTTGATTCGCCTTTTGATTCGCGTTACTACGCCTTTAATACACTTTTTTATCGCATTACTAGACCTTTTGATTCGCATTACTACGCCTTTTTGCGTTATTACGCCTTTCTTTTGAGTAACTACGCCCTTTTTCGCGTAACTACGACTTTTTCGCATTACTACGCTTTTTTTGCGTTAATACGCCTTTTGTTTCGCGCTACTACGGGTTTACTACAGTATTTGCTGACACTATGGGGCACCGTTTTACTATTTAATCCGTATTTATTGATATCCATAATTCGATTTATGGATATCCATAATTCGATTTATGGATATCCATAAATCAGCCGAATAATGGATATCCATATTTCGAATTACAGATATCCAAAAATCGAATTACAAATATCCATAATTCGATTAATGGATATCATTAATTCAAATCGATTTATGGATATCAATTATTACTCTGATTTATTGATATCCATAATTCGAATTATGGATATCCATAAATCAAATTATGGATATCCATAAATCAATCTGAATTAATGATATCAATATTTCGATTTATGGATATCCATAATTCACCACAAAAGCCTTTGGTTCAATGATTTCTACCTAAGATCTCCAACCAAGTCTATCAAGCATGACCTTGTGTCATAGTCTCACTGGTGGTCCAGCGAGCAGCCTTCCTTTGGATTTTTTTTCTAACTGGGGTATATTGGTTCGGGTAAAGGGGTCCCATATAAGGGCTGCATACTACAGTTGGAGCGTGCAGGTGTGTTGTAGGCAGTCTCTCTCACCCTTGGTAGTTTGGCTTTGATATTCATTCTTAAGAATCCAAGGGTCCTGTTTGCATTTGCAGTTATCCTGTCAATGTGGGAGTTCCAGAACAGGCCACCGGATACCTAGCACTGGTGACCACCTCCAGGACCTGCCCATGTAGATGATAAAGGACGTTTATTGGTCTCCTGCAAGTATTCACCCTTACTATCTGGCACTTCGAGGGGTTAAACTCCATGTCCCACCTTGACTCCCACGCAGACAGATGTTTAGATCATTTTGTAGCATCTGGCCACTATCCGCTCCTTCTATGGCGAGGTAAACGACCGTGTCGTCGACAAACAGACGGACATGTGATTCTAACCGTTCGTGTAAGTCATTTATATTCTGCGACGGAAGGTCAGGTGGTTTTTCTCTGGGTACTCCGGTTTTCGCCCACCTCTGATTAACGATCGGCTCGATATGAGCGAAATAATCTTGAAAATGCCGTAAAACCAAAACCAATAATAATAATAATAATAATAAGTCATTTATATAGACAAGGAACAGGATCGGGCCCAGTACAGAGTCCTGAGGCACTCAGGACGAACTGGGACCGAAATGATTCCTCAACCTCAAGGATTAACGACTGTGACCGATTACCTAAGAAGGCGTGAATTCAACCCAGTGCTTTCCCCTCTTATTCCTTACTGGTGGCGTTTCCAAAGGAGCTTCGAGCTCAATGTAGGCTAAAAGTCCCACAAAATTGGAAGCAACGTCTCAAAAATGGCCTATTAGTGTTGACGGGGACGTTAAACCTCAAATCAAACTAAGAAAAACAAACTTAATCTCTCCCAAACCATAGGCCCCCACTCTACCCCCACTTCCACTTTCCCGCCCATCGGGGCTTGAAGAAATGGAAAGGCTGTATAATGCTTCCACGCAGAGCTGAAACCGATCGCACACAATTACTGGTAAGCCGCTTAGAGGATTTAAGCCTGTCCAGGCAAAGCGGTGCCGACTCGTGGGCAGGCTTTAATCCTCTAAGCGGTTTACCAGTACTCGTGTGTGGTCGGTTTCAGCTCTGCGTGGAAGCATCATGCATCAATTTCTTCAAGCCTTAACGGATGAGTACGGATTAATACGGTTTTAATACGGACTACAACGGACCAGCACGTTCTAATACGGTTTAGTAAGGATGTACTACGGTTGTTTGATCCGTGGTTAAATTTAAAAAAAATGTCACGGATACACACGGATATACAAGTACTCCTACGTATGGCTACCGATCCAATACGGAAAGCTACGGACCAATACGGGTTGCCACGAATGATGCCGGATCGTATCCGTGGCCCCGGCAAATCCGGCGCCCAATCCGTGAATGTGTGACCTGGGCTTGAGACAAAGGTGGCATGTATCTTGGATCACAAGGGTGTCCAGCTGTTATTGGCTTACATGTAAAACTGGACAAAGCCTGCTATCCTGCAGCAGGTAAGGGTAGAGATGGAATGTTGTTATTTCTTCTGTTTTTAATCTTCTATTCATTTTCCTCTTTCTCCTCTGTCCCTCACTTGCACCTTTTCTACTATCTCTTCTATCTCTTTTCTTCCTTTGATCTGGGAGGCGACACAAAATGACCCACAAGGGTTGACGTGTCGTTAAACCCAAACAATTAATTAATCTTTAAAATGTATGTTGTGTGTACTCATTAGATATATTGGGGTTTAAAGACACATCAACACTTGTGGGTCATTTTGTGAAGGAAGAAAAGAGAAGGAAGAGATAGAAGAAATGAAAGAGGTGGAAAGGGGAGAAGGAGGAACATGAAATAAACGGAAGAAACAGAAGCAATAAAAACATTCCCGCTAAAAGTACAGCAGGCATTGTCCAACTGTAAAGCCTTGTCCAGTTGTAAAGCCAGTACGTATCAGCCGCATTACGAAAACACGCCTACACAAATACATTGTAAATTTTACCGCCGAAAAAAAAAAACATTTTAAGAGGAAAATTGTGATGTTTTTCTTATTTCTGCTCAAAATATAGCCTTATTGAGGCGGTTCTAACGAGTACCCACAATCTATATTTTAGAGCAGGAATAAGAAAAATAAGGTTTACCCCTGCAAACCCCAGTTTTACTATATAAAAGTGGGGCCCAAGCGGGTCAGACTTATATAGGCGTGTTTTTGTGATGGGACGCCTAGGTAACAAAAGATACATGCCACCTTTGCCTCACCAAACCACTACGTGTACTCATTGGAATCGTTCCATTTTAAAAGGTGTGTTGTGTGTTCTCATTAGAATCGCCTCAATGAGGCGATTCTAATGAGTACACACAACATACCTTTATACTGATAATTTTGAAAGCACTAAGACGTAAAAGAAAAATAGCTGTGATTCCGCTGACATGCTGAAAAAATTTTGGTCGGTAGGTAGGATCATTAGGTCTCTCACCGCTGTCGTTCGAGCCTCGCTCGGGTCACATGTGAGACGCCAAGTTCTGCAACGGAAGGTCAGGTGGTTTTTCTCCGGGTACTCCGGTTTTCGCCCACCTCTGATTTACGATCGGCTCGATATGAGTGAAATAATCTTGAAAGGGCCGTAAAACCAAAACCAAAAAAAGGTAGGAGGACATTTTTTTTATTATTTTAGTTTTTCTCCCGAAAAAAACAGGGTCGGACCAATATTTTTTTTTTTTTTTTTTTGTACATGTTTCTTGTTAATAAAATTGTCATACTGGGATTTGCGCTGTGTATCACAATTCATTTTTAGATGCTCAAAAATGTCAGCTCTGTATTTTGGAAGGTACTGATTGCCAAAAACTACAAATATGTACTTAAAACGCGAAATCACTCTGAGAAACTGGGTAGGGTCGGAAATTATAAATGGTAGGGTCGGTGTTTTAATTTTTATTTTGTTCTTTTATTGATAAAAATAGTGGAGTCGGGGGGTCTGAAGCAGTGTCGGTCTGGTTAGCGGAAACACTGCTATTTTTCATCACGAAAACACGCTTATATTATTTTGACCCCCTTGAACCCCACTGTTATACAGTAAAACTGGGGTTTACAGGGGTAAACCTTATTTTTCTTATTTCTGCTCAAAAATATAGACTGTTGGTACTCGTTAGAACCGCCTCGAGTAGGCGGTTCTAACGAGTACCCACAATCTTTATTTTGAGCAGAAATAAGAAAAAAATATAACAAATTTTCATCTTAAAATTTTCATTTTTTCGCCTATAAAGGTTGCAATGAATTTGTATAGGCGTGTTTTCGTAATGTTAGGCCTAGTATGCCTTATATCCTTACGCTATGATTAAACCACAGTAGTTGCGACCCCGCCCATAGGGGCTTGAAGAATAATATGGGCTGCATGATGCTTCCACGCAGAGCTGAATCCGGCCCGCACACTAGTACCGGTAAACCGCTTAGAGGATCTAAGCCTGTCCAGGAACCGCGGTGCGAGGCTAATAAACCCTATTGGTTTCATTGGGCGACAGGGCTTGAGATGTCATTTCATCTAAATGTCGGGTAAAAGTCCCACAAAATTAGAAGCAACGTCTCCAAAATGACCTTTACAGTGTTGACGGGGACGTTAAAAACAAACAAACATAAACCACAGTAGTCAGATCTAACTCTACCTCGAACAAATTTTCTTGCTCCCAAAGGTATTCAAGTTATTGAAGTTGAACTGTACCAAGGTTTACTTACTTTATTCGTATTTCTTTCACTTATGTGCGTTCTACCATAGTAAGCTTCACTGCGGGTGACACTTGTAGTCGGAAAGAGAAAAGCCATCAAAACAGCTTAGGCAATCTTTATGTGAATTGCACTTTTTGCAGCCTGGTGGACACCTGAAACACTGCATCGGCGCACCTATTAGAGGCCTTATACGGTCCCTGTAGTAACCATCATGACAGCCGTTGCATTCTTGGACGCCACTATACTTCATAAACCAGCACGTCGTACAACCTTCTAGGCACGGAAAACATTGATCCCACAGATAATACCCCCTCTCGCACCTCCTGCAGTATTCGTTTATTTCCTTGTAATGGTTATATTCTGGTTCTGCCCTGCATTCTAGGCAGTGTGGAGTACAGCTGTGTTCACAAGCAGCTCCATATTTCCCCCCTTTACATATTGTACAGTTCGAAGCCGCGGTGCATGCTTTACAGTTGTCCGGGCATTTCCTGCATACATTGTTTTCTGTATCTAAGTAACTCCCAGGCAGACACTCACATTGCCCTGTTCCCTGATTGCAGGTGTGGTTGGCACAAGTACTCGGACAGTCACTGTCACACATATCTCCCCAGGTTCCCACTGGACAGCTGACGCACTTCTGATCGTTCCACGTGAACGGATCGCAGGTTTCACATGCACTGGGACATAGAATACAAAACTTGTTATACTCTTGCCAACCTTCCATACACCCGTTTATGCAGTCGTCACGAGAACAAAGCCCACCTGCACAATAGCTGCAATTGTTCATGCAGAAAGGACCATAGAGACCTGGCAGACATTCAATGCATTCAGATGACCAAGAACCCGGATAAATTGAAGCGCATTTCTTACACCCAGAGCCGCAATTTCTTTCACACTGCTCACCGTGTTTCCCGTCAACACATTCCAGGCAGTGTCTTGAGTCACGACATCGTACACAATTTTCTGGACACTGTGACTGAACAAGAGCTGAAAAAGACGTTCATATGAGCCCCGCCAAGCGAATTTGTGCCTTCGAGCATTCCGTCATGACAAATTTTAACTGCGCATGCCCAGCCATTCAGAGGGGCCGGG
The DNA here is from genome assembly GCA_963580285.1 of Lucinisca nassula. NCBI lineage: Eukaryota > Metazoa > Mollusca > Bivalvia > Lucinida > Lucinidae > Lucinisca > Lucinisca nassula. The sequence goes on from OY757014.1 coordinate 61,113,113, forward strand.
GATATGGCTTTCTGTCTGAAGGTTCCTCTTGATTCACTGCTTGTATGAGCGAGCAGCGGAGGTTCTGGCGAGACTGCGCGGATGCGCAGGCTCGCCTGAACCTTCGCTGCTCGCATAGGCGATAAGTACCAAAATCGCTTGGCGGGGCCCATTATTATAATGTGACCCTTTGCGACGCCTACCCACGTAAACGCCATTCTATCATGTACAAAATGAAATTGGGTTTACAAGGTTAAAATCTTCGACATCGGTATTCGTTAGTACCGCCTCTATTACGAAAACACGCCTATACAAAAGCATTGTAAACTTTACCGCTGAAAAATAACATGGACTGTGATATTTTTCTTATTTCTGCTCAAAATATAGACTGTTGGTACCCATCAGAACCGGTTCTAACGAGTACCCACAATCTATATTTTAGAGCAGTAATAAGAATAATATGGTCTGCCCCTGTAAACCCCAATCCTACTATATAAAATCGGGTTCAAGGGGGGGGGGGTCAAAAATTGTATAGGCGTGTTTTCGTGATGCGTTGGAAACAAATCTGAAATCATTGTTTTCGTGATGAATGCCACAATCTATGTTTTGTCGAAGATTTAAGGCACTGAGGTGGTTCTAACGAGTACCCCCCCCCCCCCTATCAATGTTTGAAACTAATTAAGTAAAATATCCAACACTTTCATCAGAAGATAGCTGCTCTCACAGCCATGAAGGAGTACCAGATCCAATGTGAATGCATTTGTTTTGTTTTATTTGAGATTTAACGTCCCCGGCAACACTGTATATGTCATTTCGGAGGCGTTACTTCCAATTTTGTGGTACTTTTACCCGACATTGAGATGAAATGACATCTAAAGCACTGTCGCCCAATGAAACCAATAGAGTTTATAAGCATGGACGGACTCGCACCGCTTTCCCTGGGCAGGCTTAGATCCTCTAAACGGCTTACAAGTACTTGTGTGCGGTCGGTTTCAGCTCTGCATGGACGTATCATACATGTACCTTCATGAAAATTTCTATCAATTCTGAAAAAAAAAATCTGTGTTGTGTGTATTTAGAACCGCCATGCCTCGCAGAGGAGGTTCTAATGAATACCCATAGCACAGGTTTATATGGAGAAACAAGGAAAAATATCATACCTCATTAATATTCATGAACTATTCTAGAATTCTGATTGGCGAGAGCATGTCACGCCCAGGACAATAATATATAATAATCCCCCTGACGTCACTGCTCAAAAGGACAAGTGCACAATTGGATGAATCAAATGCTTTAGCTCACCTGGGCCGAAGGCTTCAGGGATAGTCCTCCGTCGTCCGTCCGTCGCCCGTCCACACTTTTGGTCAGTTATATCTCTGCAGTCTGAAGGCTGATCTCAGTCATTTCCTATCTGTAGCATGTCGTGGTGGGGCATTAATGGCATTGGCCTTTTGTCGAAATCGAATGACAACACACAAGGTCCCATAGACTTATAATGGGAAAATGCTATTCATCACCGTAGCACCTTCAGTTTTGATAGAATCTTTCTGAAACTTATATATAGGTAGACTGGGGATGAAAGCTCGGATGAGTTCGGAAAATGGCAAGATTGGCCCATTAATCATAGAGTTTCTTGATTTCTGAAAATGCCTATTTTTGACCTTGTCGTCACCGTAACCCCTTCAGTTTTGATCGAATCTTCCTAAAACTTACATACAAGTCAGGGTTAAAAGCTTGGATGAGTTCGAAAACTAGCGATGTCGGTCAATAACCCAGAGGGTAAATGCTGAAGATGTTTATTTTTGACCTTGTCATCATTGTAGCCTCTTCAGTTTTGATCGGCTCTTCTTGAAACTTACAAGTCAGGGATAAAAGCTCGGATTTGTTCGAAAACTGGCAAGGTCGGCCTATCTGTCATAGAGTTACGTCCCCTTGATTACTGAAAATGCCTATTTTTGACCTTGTCATCACTGTAGCCCCTTCAGTTTTCATCGGATGATTTCAAAACTTACATGTATATAAGTAATGGATAAAATCTTGGACGAGTTCAAAAATTGGTGAGGTCGGCCAGACTCGGCCTATATTTCACAGAGGTATGTCCTTGATTACAGAAAGTGCCTATTTTTGACCTTGTCATCACCATAGCCCTTTCAGTTTTTATCGGAACTTCTTGAAACTTCCATGTTAGTAAGCCAGGAATAAATGCTTGGATCGGTTCAAAAACTGATTAGGTCAGCCTATTTATCACAGAGTTACGTCCCTTTGATTGCAGAAAATGCCTATTTTTTCGACCTTGTCATCACCGTATTTCCTTCAGGTTTCATCGGATATTCTTGAAACTTATAGGTAAGTAAGTCAGGGGTAAAAGCTCGGATGACTTCGAAAACTAACGATGTCTTTTTGTTTGTTTGTTTGCTTGTATTGGAGTTTTACGGCCCAGTCAACACTATGTAGGTCATATTTGAGCCGGTCAGTTTACCAATTCACACTTTTCCTGGGCAGGCTTATACAGTTCACATTATTCCGCCAGAAACTGACAAATGCCCTTCTTGAATCAGCGGAAGGGCGAGAATGACCCCAGAAAAAAATTTCATGATCAGTCTCCACGAAAGAATGTTGCCGATCCTGGCAGGTATCGAACCCGCGTCCTCCTGATCATCAGCCAAACGCGCATCCGACTGAGTTACCGAGACCGGCCCTAATGATGTCAGTCGGTTAATTATAAAGTTATGTCCCCTACTTTGCTGAAAATGCTTATTTTTTACCTTGTCATCACCGCTGCCCCTTCAGTTTTGATCGGATCTTCTTTAAACTTGCAAACAAGTAAGTCAGGGATAAAAGCTCGGATGAGTGGTTGGCCTATTTATCATAGAGTTACATCCCTTTGATAGCAGAAAATGCCTATTTACAACCTTGTCATCACCATAGCCCGTCATTTTTATCGGATCTTCTTGAAACTTATAGAAGCCTCCGTGGTGTAGTGGTTACGCTACTCGCCTTGTAAACCAGGGATCGATCCCGGGCTTCTTCAGACTTTCGGATGAGTCTTGAAACCAAGGTCCCGTCTCATTATGACCTTATCTGTTGGTGGGACGTAAAACTCAAACACTCACTCACTCTTGAAACTTACTTATAATCAAGTCAGGGATAAAAGCTCGAATGAGTTCGAAAACCGGTGAGGTCGGCCTATTTATCATAGGAGTTATGTCCCCCTTGTTTGCAGAAAATGCTTACCTTTGACCTTGCCATGACCGTAGCCCCTTTATTTTCATCGGACCTTCTTGAAACTTACATATGAGCAATTCATGGATAAAAGCACGAATGAGTTTAAAAAACTGATCCGATCAGCCTATTTATCATAGAGTTACGTCCCTTTGATTGCAGAAAATGCCTATTTTTGACCTTGTCATCACCGTAGCCCTTTCAGTTTTGATCAGAATTTATTGAAAATCTCAGGTTTACAAACATGTAAACAACAAGAGAGTCAAACAAAGTGAATATAAACAAACAATCAATGGCGATAGACTATAACTGCTTGCTAATTAATATATCATATTTGACCATGTACAAGTAATACGTGCATAACATTTTGATAATTTGTCTAGGGAGATCGACAATGTATGTATGTATGTATGTTTGTATGTATGTATGTATGTATGTATGTATGTATGTATGTATGTATGTGTGTATGTATGTAGAAGCATACTGAAGGATGTTCTCCATTCAAGGCAATTTAACATGATGCAAAAAGGTATTCCTAGAAGTGTTTTGGTAACTCGAGGTTTTCCATTTGGACAAGCAATAGCACCGCGCCAGACCATCGTCGACTCAACATCAGTTAGGCGTTGAATCAAAGTTGGTCCATCACCGTGCTCCTGTCTTGTCAGAGTGAGTTATGTTTTGTTTTATTTTATTTCTCACATGGGCAATTCCGCAGAATGGCCCGAGTCGCTAAACTTCTAGTAACTCGGTCGTAAACAAAATTTACTGAATAGTATTTATCGGGTGTAAAGATATTTCATTCACAACAATTTTCAAGGTCATATGAGCACGACTTGCCCGTGAAAAAAGTGAAACTCCACGTCATTATATTGGGTGAATACCGCGTTTGGTAGTACTGTTGTGAATGGAGTATATTTACTAAACCCAGAATTCTAGACTAACGATAGAAGAAGAATAAAGAGTAGATAGGTAAGTTTCTTATCTATAGTCGAACCTCAATGGCTCGGACACATTTTGGACCTCAAAAACTGCCAGAGACAGGTGCAGCCCGAGCCATCGAGTGTTACTGCCGGAAAGCTATCGGGGTTAATTTTGGATGTCTTGTTGATATCCTTTAATAAAAGTATATGTTGTGTGTACTCCTTAGAATCGCCCTATCGGTGCGATGGCAATGAGTACGCACCGCAAACTTTTGTAAGATAAAGGTTGAAAATCCCTTCCCGCACTATTTATTATAAAGATTTCCTGTAAGATAGAGTTTCATAGCAGACGAGTCATCGGTGCTCGAGCCACCGAAGTCTCACTGTGTAAAGTAAATGATCTCTGTCACTCTGGTGATCCCATTACCGTAGACGGATCTGGGACCAACAGATAGATGTAGGAGGGGTACAATGAGGCTTTAATAGTTCTAGGCATCGGCAATACTTTGGACACGAACATCATTATATGCCAAATAAAGTTATGTGACTCAAAATGTATCTTTTGCTCTGAGCATAAATATCATAATCTAGCATGTAATGTATGCAATATATACAGGATCCTACATGAGTGGTCCCTTCACATAAGATTTGTGACGAGCCTTCAGCGGTGTTCAAAGATCTGATGTAAAATGACCACCAGTGCAAGAGTACGTTTATCATATAACGATTATGACCGTATGAGTTGAGAAGAAAACGCGGGGTAGACACGGACGTCGTGACTGTGTTATTACACGTATGGCTATAAGCTTTTTACCGCCACGTTATATGATAAGACGTTATTTTATCCATGTAATATCTACTTTATAATCCACAATTAATGTATGCCCCCGCCCCTAGGGGCTTGAAGAAATATATCGGATCTTCTTATAACTAACAGACAAGTAAGTCAGGCTTAAAAGCTTGGATGAGTTTAAAAAAAAACTAGTGAGGGCGGCCTATTTATTCCCTTTTATTTTCCCGGTTAAAAATGCCCATTTTGGACTTTCTCATCATCATAAGTCCCTAAGTTTATTCAAGTCTTATGGAGCGTGATAGCTCAGTGGTTAGTGCACTTGCCTCTGATGCTAGAGGTCCCGGGTTCGATCTCCGGCAGCGGCGATAAAATTTCGGTGTCCGAACACGCTCCATTAGCATCATTTGCAGGGATGAATGTCATAAAGTGCACCGTCCTTCGGATCGGGACGTTAAATGGAGGCCCCCTGTGCAGGGAGAACCAGCCCCTGTGCAGGTTAAAGAAACCTACTATAATTACATGATTACTGTGTAGGCTTTCATCCTGCAAAACTGGAGTGTATGTAATATACGCCTGCCTGGAATGTCCGCGAGGGCGTATGGCAGTATAAAGAGAAAGAAAAAAAGAAAGAAAGTTTTGAACTGATCATTTACACTGACTTACTTATATAGGGGAACAACCTTTAAAATTCCTCTTTTCTGACACCACAAGGCCCAGATCTTCGATATTTGGTATGCCGCTTCATCTAGTTGACCTGAAGCCTACCAAGCTTTTCAACTTATAGCCTTGGGGCCAAATATGACCCTTCCCATTGGTTCAACTGACGTACAACTCTGTTGACAACCCTGGACCTATGAAGATATTTATTATCAATCCGGTTGCCTTCTTTCACAGTTTCTTTAGTATTATTTTTTTCTCTTCTATTTTCTTGTCCACAGGTGAGCGATACACGGCCATCTTGACCCTCTTGTTTATCCAAGTCTTATGTTTGTGTTAAATAAATAGAGGATATTTACTTTTTTGAGATGGATACCAAAAATATTCCATCGAGTGTGTTGAAAACATCCAAATTTTCACGAGTGTTAAGCACGAGTGAAATTTCGGATGTTTTCAACACACGAGATGAAATACTTTTGGTATCCGCCGAAGAATTTATTTTATAATTTATTAGGACACTTACGGTAATTGATCAATCATTCGTCACAATTAAGGCGTAACTATACCAAATTTAGTGACACAGAGGCCTTTCTGATATTTAATCTTCATCAGTGTGTCTCATCCCCAAAGTTTTAAAACCGAAACGGATGGCGGACAAGACCCGGCATACACAGCACATCCCCCTCCGAGCACACACCGACCGACGAAGCTCATGAGACAGGTCAACTGGAGGCATCAGACAAGAGACGCCCACCCGCGGACTTATAGGCGTCCCCCACCGAGCCAACATCAGCAAACATGACCCAAACTCCACGGAAGTCCCGGACATCAGGAAGGAGATGTCCATAGTAGCGAGACTAGCAAAATTTAAAATATTACAAAAAGTGGCAACCAAATCCGCTAAGATACATGTCCCACCTGACAAGTCAGTCTTAGTTTTAGAAAAATTAGAAATTTATACTGCAAAAATTAAAGATATAATATAGTTATTTAAATCAGTACTTGAGTACTGACGTCAACACCACAGTATCAACCTCAGCACTAAGAACAATTGACATCACAAGTTCACAACTGTCAGTTTCAAAACATAAACAGATCGCCATTTTGAATAGGCGTGCAGCATTTTTACAGTTCAAAGAATGCTTTTGAATGTATTTTATAGAATGGTTCATGCTTATTTGAAGTCCATTAATTTTTAAGGCTGTGATATACACCCAGCCACATCGTTTCCATGTAGCAATCGGTCGCGGTCGGTTTTTTAAAAATCACTCTGATTTGAGCACAGATTTCCCTATTTAAACAAGGCTTCTTTATCTCGACCATTAAGCATTTTAATAAACTGGTATGGCTTGTATATATGAACGGTAGAATCTAGCTAAATCTGTGGGGGAGCATTTTTGTACCATTTATTCCTGAGATGTGTGTCGACAAAAGGGAGACATTCAAAATCACAGTGATGATGTTGATGGGGCGCCTATTGAATCATTTTAAAGTCACACTTCACTGTATATTCGAACGGTAAGAAAATTTACTTTTTTTCTCGACCAGAACGTGTACAAAAAGTAGTTCCCCGCCCATTGAAGTGAAACAATATATAAATGGTATCAGTCACAAGTGAAATAATGAAACAATAAACAGTAAAATTCCCATATTAAGACCACCATTGGGACTATTCAAAAGTGGTCTTATAGACCACTTTTGAAAAGCTCCAAAGGTGGTCCCCGACCAGAGGACACTGTGGACAGAAAACACAAAGAAAAATTAAGTGTAACCTTCAAAATAAGCTTTTTAAAGCATAATTAGTCTTAATTTTAGGTGGTCTTAATAGCGGAATTTCACTGCATTAATGGTATCAGTCACAAGTGAAATTATACGAAATGATTTCACTTGTGATTGAGCTGAGTATAAAATAGCTTGCTTTTTCCACATTCTGAAGCATTCACTGACAGAAAGTCAGAATTGGTAGGAAAAAACAACATGTGTTGCCCTTGTGTGACGACAATAATATAATGTTATTCATCAAAGTATTTCGTTTTGGCTCAGGTACAGGTCCGAGGTCTGCTGCATTTGCCCTCGGCCTTCGGCCTCGGGCCTATACAGCTGACCGAGGACCTGTAACTGGGACAATACGAATTACCAAAATGGCCCCAAGCCATATATGGTCTGTCTGTCCGTCCGTAACCCGTTTGTGAAAATTGCTGATAGGACTTAACCGCTTGGAATATTTAAACATTTTTTGGCATACTGATAGATATCAATGAGATCTAACCAATAAACTTGCGACATATTACATTCCATTTAGTATAGCCTCGCCGAGGCGAAAAATGTGAAAATTTTTGAACTGCTTCTACTCGGAAACCGTTGGGCCAATTGTAGTCAAATTTCATATGGCGCCTCTATGGGATGGGGTAAAACAAAAATTTGCTCATGGGGTCCAGGTCACATGACCAAAATGGCCGCCAAGCCATATATGGTAAAAACTAAAACCCCTTCAAAAATAGTCTTCTCCAGAACCACTGGGCAGATTTCCACGAAACTTGATAAATAGCATCTGGGACGTAGGCCCATCATAAATTGCTAAAATGATGACCCTGGGTTGACCTTGACCTTCTTTGTGCCTAGGTCAAACTTTGACACATTTGATTTTGTATTGGAAAAGTGAAAATGCATTTTATCCTGCAAACGATTCATAATACAGTACTGAAGTATAAGATATATTTTTGCTCCTTACGATAAGGCGCATTTATTGGGGGAACCGTTTTTAGGTCCAGGTCACATGACCAAAATGGCCGCCATATCCATATATGGTAACACTCATAAAGCTAAAAGCATCCGGCGGGTCGTGCACTTCAGCTGAAGCACTGGTTACTTGTATTAACTGACACGATTAAAAAACATGATTATTGATTTTTGACCTCACTTGACCTCAGTTAATATCGGCTGACCTGGAGTTAATACGGATGACCTCCGATCAATACAGGATAGTCAATTAATAAATGAATATTATCCTTCGACAGGAGCATATAATTTCAAAATTATATGCTCCTGCCTTCGATTATCACCAAATAGCATCAGCTTGCTATCATGGCTGCTTGAATTTTAAATTGGTGTTTATGTCCCCGTCAACACTATTCAGGTCATCTCGGAAAATGTTACTTCGAGTTTTGTGGGACTTCTACCCGACATTGAGATGAAATGACTTCCCAAGCCCTACCGCCCAAAAAACCAATAAGGGTTATATACTGAGACGGTCACCGACTCGACCCACTTTGGACAGCGGTCATGTGCGGTCCGTTTCAGCTCTGCATGGAAGCACCATGCAGTCCAATGTATTTCGCCAAGCTCCGAGGTCTCGGATGCTAGAATACTCACCCGTAATTGAGGCGATCAGGACTAAACCGAAAACCAGCGACATTGTTGGTTTGACTTGTAACACGTCCGTTTTACGCACGCTTTATTATCTGAAAAAAAAAAAAAATAATAAAAAATAAAATAAAATAAATAAAATAATTTGTACTGATGTTGGCTCGGTGGGGGACGCCTATAAGTCCGCTGGTAGGCGTCTCTTGCCTGATGCCTCCAGTTGACCTGTCTCATGAGCTACGTCGGTCGGTGTGTGCTCGGAGGGGGATGTGCTGTGTTTGCCGGGTCTTGTCCGTCATCCGTTTCGGTTTCAAAACTTTGGAGCTGAGACACACTGATGAAGATTAAATATCAGAAAGGCTTCTGTGTCACTAAATTTGGTATTTTGTTTGTTTGTTTGATTTGAGGTTTAAAGTCCCAGTCAACACTGTAAAGGTCATTTTGGAGACATTGCTTCCAATTTTGTGGGACTCAGTTTACCCGACATTGAGATGAAATGACATCTCAAGTCCTGTCGCCCAATCAAACCAATAGGGTTTATTAGCATTGACGGTCCGCCTCGCACCGCGGTTCCTGGACAGGCTCAGATCCTATAAGCGGTTTACCAGTACTAATGTGCGGGCCGGATTCAGCTCTGTGTGGAAGCATCATGCAGCCCATATATTTCTACAAGTCCCCATAGGCGGGGGCCGACTAAATTTGGTATAGTTACGCCTTTATTGTAAACGTGATTAACCCATTCAGTACCAGAACCCCCAAAACGGGTACTCTGGCAAATAGTGCAGGCCCAGATCAGACGCCATAGAACGCGGCGTCTGATTAGGGCGTACACTGTTTGCAAAAAGTAAAGCCATTTTGCAAATAAATTTTGAAGAAAAGACAACCTGACGCCCCTGAATTTTGAAATGTACTCCTACTATATCTAAGGAGGCAGGTTCCATTTGGTACAAAGAGGATTAAGGTAAAGAATATATAAATAGATTAGATACCAAACAGACGTCTTCATTGAAAACGTCATTATTTTTACCTGCAAAGCTGGTTGAATGTTAAAATTCTCCAATTGTTATTGCAAAATTTATTTATTTAATGGAAGAGTCTATTGCCAGACGTCTACGAGGCGAGGCGAGGCGGTTCTAACGAGTACCCACACTCTATGTTTTTGAGCAGAAATAAGAAAAATAATATATACCCCTGCAAACCCCAGTTTTACTACAATAAAGTGGGGTTTAAGGGGGTCAATATTATATAGGCGTGTTTTCGTAATGTAATATCAAGTGCACGGAATTTACAGCATGGAAAAAAATCTTAGTTACATGTATAACATAGCCAGATGGAAACCACAGTTTTTGCTCTTTTTTTCTCTCTCAAACGATTAGTGGTGGAATATTGACATTTTTGTACAAAAATCGTGAATTAAATGCGTTTTAAATGGCATATAATAAATAGAATCTTGCATTCATGCTCATGTTTTATTGAATTTATGAAACTCGTCGAGCTTCCTCATTTCGTTTAATGAATTCAATAATACATGAGCCCTCATGTAAGATCCTCAATAAAATTCAGCAATTTCCGTTGGATTCCCATTGCTTGCTACATTTGTGCTGTCTTGGCGCCTAAATGAACTCGGTAACGCTCTCTGCAAGCGGACCAAGTAGCTATGTTACAACGCATAATGTAGTAATGTAGTAATTACTACATTTTGATTTTTTTTACTACATTATGCGTTGGCATAGTCGACGCGAAATGAAGTAAAAAAAAATTATTTCATTTCGCGTTGATATGCACCATATCGACGCATAATGAAGTAATGATGGTAGAACATAGCTGTCTTCGAAAAGACTTAGGAAGCAATACAGTTAAATTCCTACAATTTAGACCACATTTGAGACGGTTCAAAAGTGGTCTTTAAGACCACAGTTGAACAGTCCAAAAGACGGTCTTCCACAAAAGCACACTGAAGGTCAAAATCACAAAGAAAAAGGTTTATTGGGCGGCATCTCAATGTCGGGTAAAAGTCCCATGAAATTGGAAGCAACGTCTCCAAAATGACCTAAATAGTGTTGACGGGGACGTTAAACCTCAAATCAAACAAATCAAACAAAAGACAGACAGGCAGACAGACAGACAGACAGACAGACAGACAGACAGAATGGACAAAAACTATATACCCCCTTGCATACTTCGTATGCCGGGGGTATAAATAGATGGGCTGCACGATGCTTCCACGCAGAGCTGATACCGCCCGTACATGAGTCCTCGTAATCTGCTTAGAAGGTCTAAGCCTGTCCAGGAAAACTGCTGCGAGTCGGCCCATCCATGCATATAAACCCTATTGCTTTTAATTGGACGGCAGCGATTGAGATGTCATTTCATCTCAATATCGGGTAAAAGTCCCATAAAATTTGAAGCAATGTCTCCAAAATGACCTAAATAGTCTTGACGGGAACGTTAAACCTCAAATCAAACAAACAAACTGTTGACGCATAATGAAGTAAAATTAAGTATGCCACCCATCGCCGCAAAATGAAATAATTCTTTCATTTTGCTCAAACCTCTTAGTATCGACGCATAATGAAGTAAAAACGACATTTTATTTCATTTCGCGTCGACTATGCCAACGCATAATGTAGTAAAAATTTCAAAATGAAGAAATTACTACATTACTACATTATGCGTTGTAACATAGCTATATATATACATGTACGCCACCAATCTGTTTGTGTTACAGTTGAATACACAATCGGGTGACTTGCTTTACCTTTTTCCAAAGGCATTTTAACCGACATTGAGATTAAATGACATCTCAAGCCCTGCACCACTTTGCCGGGGAAGGCTTAGAACTTCTAGGCGGTCTACTAGTCTTCATGTGCGATGAGTATCAGCTCTAAGTGGAAGCATCATACAGATTAATATATTTCTCTAAGCCACGGTGGGCGGGGCCAGAATCATACATGTAGCCATGGGTTAAAGTAAATGGCGATTACATATGTATAGATTTATTCCCTATTCCTGTTTGGTTTATTTGTTTTTAGTTTTACGGCCCTTTCAAGAGTATTTCACTTATATCGAGCCGATCGCTTACCAGAAGTTGGCGAAAACAGAGGTACCCTGAGAAAAACCACCTGACCTTCCATTGCAGAACTTGGCTTCTCACATGTGACACGAGCTAGGCTCGAACCACAGCGGTGAGAGACCTAGCGATTAAGAGTCGGCTCTCTTATCTACTAGGCCACGGAGGCTCGTCTCCTTCATTACAAAAATACATTGTGAACTTTACATGTACCGCCGGAAAAAGGAAAATTTTAAGATGAAAAATTGTGATATTTTTTCTTATTTCTGCTCAAAATATAGACTGTGGGTACTCGTTAGAACCGCCTCATCCAGGCGGTTCTAACGAGTACCAATAATCTATATTTTAAAGCAAAAATAAGTTTTACTATATAAAGGTGGGGTTCAAGTGGAGTCAAAAATACATGTATACTGGCTTGTTTTTGAGATGCCCTGTGTCTGCGTCAAAAAAAAGATTCTTTGTGATCACTCAGTCTGTCTCAACTTCACGTTAGCATCCAGCTCATGTATTAAACACCCTTACAAACCCTACTTTATAGAAAGGAAATATGGTTTTACCCGTGAAAACATTATTTTCTTTATTGTTTGTTACATATACAGAACAGAGTTTCAATAACGCGGCCCCCGCCCATCGGGGCTTGAAGAAATAGATGGGCTGCATGATGCCTCCACGTAGAGCTGAAACCGACCCGTACACGAGTACTGTTAAACCGCTAAGAGGATCTAAGCCTGCACAGGCAAAGCGGTGCAAGTCGGACCGTCCATGCTTATAAACCCTATTGGTTTCATAGGGCGGCAGGGCTTGAGATGTCATTTCATCTCATTGTCTGGTAAAAGTCCCACAAAATTGGAAGCAACGTCTCCAAAATGACCTTTACAGTGTTGACGGGGACGTTAAACCTCAAATCAAACAAACAAGTGTCAATAACGCAGTTCTAATGAGCAAATAAAAAATCAAAAGATTTAAAAGCGCTACTTCACCATATGGTTGTGAGGCGGTTTATATCAAGGATCCACACGCTGCTTATACTGTAGACTTGCCCAAGTCCCTACATTTACATTTTTTATTTTTAAATGAAAGCCCCTTTAAACAAAAAATATGTAAAAGTCTCTTAAGTCTTCATCTGTGAATGTAGGGACTTGTATACTCTGCAAAAGTTCCGACCAGCACAAAGCTCGCATGAAACACTATCTCCCACTTGTTGATAAGAGCATTTAGCCTCTAGAGTCAATGTTTACTTAATAAATAACACCCACCTGCGTCTGTCAGTGAAAGAGAGGAAAATTCTAGTATTTTGGAGATTTTTGTTTTGTTTTGTTTGATTCCAGGTTTAATGCCCCTGTCAACACTGTATAGGTCATTTTGGGGATGTTGCTTCCTTTGTGTTGGGACCTAAAACTTGTTCGAGACAGTGGTAGTTCCTGCCATCGAGGGTTGAATTTACTGAGGATAATTTCGGCATTACTTTCAGTCCTTTATTTGATTAATATATTTTGTGTGTGCTCATTAGAATCAACTCGTGAGTACACACAGTATAATTTTTCCAGATAAAATACGCCAAATACCCATAACTATCCCTAAGTATTTGTCATATGGATACATGTATTTGTAAAGAATTTCTCAGGTACTCAATAGCGAGTTCGAAAACAGTCATAGAAAAGGAGCTATTGGTGTTCGATCCATTGAGGTATCATTATACAGTCAAACCGGTCATAGTGGCCACCTCTATTAAGCAAGCAAGCAATCATTCAAATCCCGAAAAAGGCGAATGCATTAATATCCACCTGTATTAAGCAAGCACCTGTCTTAAGCAAGTACATTTTGATCATTCCTGAGGTGCTTGCTTAACACAGGTTGGACTGTATTTGTTTTTGCACTGGTTTTTATAGAAAAAACGGGCAAGCAGGCAACATAATATCTTTATCCTGGCATAATTACTTAGTTAATAAGATGTGTAATTGCAGGATCTTTTCAACATTATCTTAACAGGAGAAACAATTGCGAAAAGTGGCGTTTACAAGGGGTTACATAATTTTCTTATTTCTGCTCAGTAGTATAGATTCTGGGTACTCTTTAGAGCCGCCTCTAACAAACAACCACAATCTATGTTTGAAGCAGAAATAAAGAAAAACGATACGAGGGCTACCCAAAATCTATGAATTACAAAATGACTAGCCTGGTAATTTGGTAAACCCTGCTTTACTCTATATAAAGTGGGGTTAACAAGGGGTTTCATTGTATGGACATGTTTAGGGGATGATCATGGTAATTGTGAATACTAGTGTTGAATGTCCATTAGAATCGCCTCATTGAGGCGGTTACACATAGATTGTGGGTACTCATTAGAACTGCCTCATTGAATTGGTTGTAACGAGTTCCCACAATCTATGTTTTGAGCAGAAATAAGAAAAATTCTAATTAACGTCATTGTTGGAGCCTTCTCATATAGCATAGGCATGTTATCGTAATGGTTTAAGAATAAAAGATTAAAATTGAAACTTCTTTTTTTTAAAACCCTTTGCCTTCATGTGATTTTCCCCCACTAAATGTAAATAAATCATGGTAACAAGCTCTGGAGCCTGTCAGTGAAAAGTTATCTAAATAAACTTCTCACCCATATCTGACAATCATCTACAGGAAAGGTGAATGAGTTCTTTCAATATTTACAAGTCTGTTAATTTCACAATTTTCATAAAAGACGGTATCAATTGCTATTTCATTTACAATGTATTTATTTTTTATTTTTGTAAACAATTATTTTTACAATGGACACCTAATTAACAGACTTGGGCAAGTCTACTTATACTGTTTTCATTAGAAATACATTGTGCAAGAAATGTGGGTGTATTTATTTTAGAGCAAAAGCATAGTATATGCGTCTTCACATGTAGAAGGACCGTCATCACGTTTAGGAGCAGACGCGCACTTTCGCTGGGGCCTTTGCTGCTAGAACCTAGAGGGAGCTTCATGCAAGAAGTCCTGAAAGATGAAAATTTAACACCAATTCATAAGAAAGATGATAAGTCATTACCATCAAATTACCGTCCAATTACTCTCCTTAGTTCACTTGGAAAGACAATGGAACGTTGCGTACACAAACACATGTACAACTATGTACTCGAACATCAAATTCTCACTCCGTATCAATCCGAATTTGTGCCGGGCGATTACACTACATATCAGTTACTCCATACGTACCACACCTTTTGTAATGCCGTGGACGATGGTAAAGAAGTAAGAGCAGTATTTTGCGATATCAGCAAGGCCTTCAATAGAGTCTGGCACAGGGGCCTTTTGCATAAGTTATCCGGTATCGGGTGCTCGGACAGGGTGATCAAATGGTTTGCGAGCTATCTCTCTGGACGAAGGCAGCGTGTCGTACTTAAAACACCTGACTGGAATCATGTTCAAGCCGGCGTACCCCAGGGCTCTATCTTGGGACCCTTACTCTTTTTAATATACATAAACGATATAGTGGAAAATATTGGCTGCTCTATACGGCTGTTCGCAGACGATACGAGTCTGTATGTCATTGTAGAGTCTCCTCAGACAGCTGCAAATTTCATGAACTCTGATCTTGACACTATAAGCGCCTGGGCAGCTGACTGGTTAGTCATTTTTCACGAAAGAAAAACTTTCTCAATGGTCCTTTTTCGAAAACTACACCCTCCACAGCATCCACCGATACTTATGAATAATATAATCTTGCCTGAAACAGAGAATCACAAACATCTCGGTCTTACCCTTACAAAGTCATGCGCGTGGTCTAATCATATCCAGGATATCTCCTCTAAAGCTTGGGTACGACTGAATTAGATGCGAACACTGAAGTTCAGGGTTAGTCGGAAATCTTTAGAGCGAATTTACGTTACTTTCATACGGCAACTGCTTGAATACTGTGATGTAGTCTGGGACAATTGCTCTGCCGATAATAAGAAACAATTAGAATCTATTCATGTAGAAGCCGCTAGAATTATAACTGGCGCTACACGGCTCTGCAGCATTGAAAGACTATTCTCAGAATTAGGTTGGGAAACTCTCCAGTGCCGCAGGAACAAACATAAACTGATCATTTTCTACAAAATCATCAACGGACTTACCCCTAACTATCTAACTGATCTTGTTCCTCCCTTGATACATGAGACCACCAGATACAACCTTCGAAATTCAAATGACATCCAAACTATCCACTCCAACTCAAATCTGTTTTATAATTCCTTTTTCCCATCAACAATTCGAGCATGGAATAACTTGTCAGATGAAATCAAGCAAAGTACATCAGTCGCATCATTTAAATCTCGTCTGAACGGAGACATCACACAACCACCCAAATACTATAATACCGGCTCAAGAAAAGGTCAGATACTGCATTCAAGACTATGAACGGAATGTAGCTCGCCTAACTCCCACCTGTTTAGAAAGAATATCGTTGCCGACCCCTCTTGTCAGTGTGGAGCTTTTGAAAGCCCACATCACTTCTTTTTCGACTGTCCCAGGTACCAGGCTGCAAAGACGAGATACTTACCCATTAACTTAAACCACCTCACATCACGTGACCTTCTATTCGGACTCTTCAACAAAACACCACAAGAAAACAAAGTTCTCTTTAACCAAGTACAAGAATTTATTCTTAAATCCGGCCGGTTTTCATGACAAACCCGAGACCAAGATTAGATTACACTTATGGGAGATTATTCTAGATATTCGGAGATACACCCATTGCTGGCGCACATTATGGGAACGTCGATCACCTACGCAACGTTGCATCTTAACATCTCTCTCTCTCTCTCTCTCTCTCTCTCTCTCTCTCTCTCTCTCTCTCTCTCTCTCTCTCTCTCTCTCTCTCTCTCTCTCTCTCTCTCTCTCCATTGATTGACACCGCCATTCTCACATACTTACTTTGTATGTTCCACAATGACGCAGGAGATGATTTATTTAAGCCTTGGCTTACCTTCAGATCCTGCACCATATGTATGTATTCCATATTGCTGTAGGAAATAATTTGCTAATAAAATACTGTTTAAACCAAGAAGTCCTGTATTATAGAAATTAATATCATTTGTGTGGATAACTCCGGCGAATCACTCACAAACTGCATGAAGCCGGAGATAAAATCGAATAAAATGATAATTCATTCCTTATAATTCAAACTTTGTCATCCAAATGTTCAAAAATGCCACAAAATGGTCCATTTTAGGACTTCTTTCTGAAGCGTTAGAATGAACTTACCAATTATTACGGCGGAATGATTATTGAATTAGAAGCTGCCATCTTTGAAAGAACCCATGCGAAGAAAAAAAAATACGCCAAGTCTTTAAATTCAGTTTATTTGTCTGCTTACATTTACGTTTTTGTTAGTTTTCCCTATTTTAATCGAACGCCGTTGACGTCGTTTATATACAGTGACATAACGCGCGGGTTCTAAGCGTGCTCTTTGACGTTACGTCATATAACTGCCTGTCGCTATGTGAAACAGATCTGAGATTGTTCTTATTTTTATTTCAACCAATTAAATCGCTCGAAATGCACAGAATGATGGAAAATTGGAATTATTTAGCCCTATTTGTTCTTGCAGGTTTCAGCCGAACCTCTTTATTTTGTCGCTTATGCGAGAAGTGTCGTTTTCTCGTGAGCTGACTTATACCAGAGCTATAACAACGCTCAGCATGCTGGGTATTTTTTTTTCAACAGACGACATTTGGAAATAGTCTTCTTATTTCTCTAAGATTACAGTGTATATACAGGCCTGTTTAAGAAGAAGAAAAAAAAATTGCATGAAATGTCAAATCCTATTTTCTGGGGGAAAAATAAGAAAAATACTAACATTTTGTCGTCTGCTGAAACAGAGGGTGGTAAGGATTAACCTTTATCCTTCCGAATAATTAAGTTTCCAACAGAACCTAGCAGGCACATGGCATATTTATGACGTCAAATCAACGTCGTTTCAACGTCATGACGTTTATGCAACGTCACATCTACGTCAGTGCAACGTCATGACGTTGCACCGACGTTGATTTGACGTTGCCATAGCGACATGGGCCTGTTTGGAAGTCTCTGACTATCGACAAATCAAATTACTTGATATAGTCAATTCCGCAATATGAAAATATGTCTATATACTTATATATTGTAAATTTTATCGCCGAAAAAAAAATTCAGATGAAAATTGTGATATTTTTCTTATTCCTGCTCTAAAATATAGATCGTGGGTATACGTTAGAACCACCTCGATAAAAAGAAATAAGGCTTACCCCTGTAAACCCCAGTTTTACAATATAAAAGTCGGGTTCAAGGGGGTCAAACGGCTAAAGGTGTTTTTAGTGATGATTTGAATTCTGAATCTGAATAACAATGTGGACCCTAATAAAATGGCTCCAGAAGCCATCTAATCTGGATCTACACTGTTTGTAAATATAGGGACTGTTGTGTTCAGTAGGATTAGCGTTAACTGGTTCGTGAAATGAACACCGCTGTAAATCTCACTTGACAAAATGAAAGGACTTTACAAAATAGAAGTGGAGGCAATGATCAGTAATCGATACAATCAACCCACAGCTCCCATCAGAGACACCAAAAGGAAAGAAACACAAACATGAAACAACAGACCCTAATGGAAACATCAATAGCGGATAGCCAAAAGGACAGTTACTTCCCACAAAAGGCCAGTAGGCTATCCAACATAAAATAATATAAGCGACACAAACACCCAAAGACAAACCATAACAAAAATAAACCGCGACAGATGAACGGTCAGCGGAAACAAATTCAACTGGGGGGAAGGGGGGGGGAGGGGGGAGGGAGAGAATCTTAAATCGATCTTACGTGGCCACAATTTGTTCAGTCCGCATGAAGGCTCCTAACTCATCAGTGCAACATCTCCGTGAACACAAATAATCAAAGAACCACAGAGATGAACCAACGGTGAGGATTCGACAGCAAGAAACCACTTAAATGCTGGAGCAAAAGAAAACCAACAGTTAGACTCCGATGGGCCCGACCAGAAACGGATTAACAAGTATTAACATTATTGTCTTTATTCATGGACAAAAAGACACACGCACAATATTTATTAAAGGATCATCACGAAAAACACCTATATAATTCTGACCCCCTTTGAACCCCACTTTTAAATAGTAAAACTAGGGTTTACTGGGGGTATTCTTATTTTTCTTATTTCTGCTCTAAAATATAGATTGTGGGTACTCGTTAGAACCGCCTCGATGAGGCGGTTCTAACGAGTGCCCACAATCTATATTTTGAGCAGAAATAAGAAAATTATCACATTTTTCATATTAAAAGTTTCTTTTTGGCGGTAAAATTTACAATGTATACTTAGTCAAAAAAGTAACTATAACAACTTTCGGGTGAAACTCACTAGATATCCTGCAGCTATTGAGCTAAATTTGGCTGTAGACATTTAAATCGGACGTTTAGCTAGAGAATGCTCAAACTTGCATTTGTCCATACCTTTCTGCTCCAGAGTTGTCTTCCAATATGTGCCTAGAAAGATTTTGGTAGAAAATGGACATTGCGCATGCGCTGAAAGTTCTTTTTTGTCTTAGATGGAAGACAATATTCTCTGAACATCGGATAACACTTTACTTTTACAATACCTCATGATCTCGCATTATAAGCGAGGTTTTAATTTGTGAAATTCTCAAATTATCTCCCTTGCAATTAAAAATATAGCAATTTTCGAACTGCTGTAATTTTTATTCCTTTCAATCAATTTATGCCATTTTTTCAAAAAACGCTTTGTGTCCACCATAGCTTTTAATAACGATGGTAAAAAATACAGAAAATTCATGTAGCATGTAGCACTATCGATTGCGATTTTCTATGGAGTTCCCATTGAAAGCAGCATTTGCACACAACTTCTAAGAATTGGAGGTCAGTATGTGATAGCCTGTTTCTCGTAGCTGATGCAACTAAAGTTCCAAATCTTTTGTGAATAGGCGCAAATGGTATCTAAACAAATGTCACATGTATCAAATTTTAGAAATGTAGGGTACAGGGAAATTTTTTGATGTTAAATCATAGCATGTTTTAATGATTTTCTCTGCGAAAATGACACAGTGACCCCTTGGGTGTTTAAAGCAATAGTCTACGATGATGTGTTTACGAAAACAAAAACGAATGGTGCTTTTGCACGGGAAAATGAGTCTTCTTATCAAAACATAACAAACTTTGTGTAGTTTTTATCTGTAGTAGCTATAGTAACAGAAGCAATTTTAGGTATAGGAACTTTTTTGACTGAGTATATTTGTATAGGCGTGTCTTCGAAATGACTCGTTAGTGCACCTTTAATCTATATTTGCAACAGAAATTAGGCGAATCTCACAAAGTTTATAACAAGTTCGTGCAATGTACACCCCTCTTAACCCCACTGAATATAGAGAAAACTGGGGTTTTATTGGGATATACGGTATTTTTTCTTGTTTCGGCTCCAAGTCTTAGGTTGTTGATACTCGTAAAGAGCACCCCAACGCATGTTTGGAGTAAAAATATGAAAAAAATCACACATTTTCATAAAAAATAATCAATAAATGTAATACACCACAGGGGTTGTATGGCCTATAAGTAAAATGTCACAAATTTCCATAAAAAATCACGAAAACACGCCTACATTATTCTGACCCCCATGAACCCCACTTTTATATAGTAAAACCGGGTTTTCCCGGGGGTAAACCTTATTTTTTCTTATCATTGCTCTGAAATATAGATTGTGGGTACTCGTGAGAACCGCCTCGACGAGCCGGTTCTAACGAGTACCTTCAATCCGTGTTTCGAGCAGAAATAAGAAAAATATCACAATTTTTCATCTTAAAAATTTTCGTTTTTCCGGCGGTAAAGTTTACAATATATTTGTATAGGCGTATTTTCGAAATGGTAAACATTTGGAAGATATGAAAGAATGCACTATGTTACCCGGATGTGTGACCTTAATGTAATACCAGTTTTAGCGATATGAAAACATCCACAATGTCACAAGGGTGTGTTTATCCCAGCAGTACTTTCTTACATCTGTATGCTAGGAATCTGAAACAAGCGATATTCTACTTATAGCAGTTGTTTGACATTTAGGTAGTAATTGTTCTAGTAATTGCAAGTAGTTTGTCATGGACTGTAAACGTGGTAAACAGCGACGAAATGTACGGAACCCGGGAAGGGACATTCAATTTTATTTTTATATATGTTGTGCGAACAAGATATTAAGTTGATAATATGATAATATGTTGTTGTGCGAACAAGATAATATGTTGTGCGAACAAGATAATATCTTGTCTGCACAAGATATTATCTTGTTCGCACAACTCATAAAAAAATCACGTCCCTTCCCGGGTTCCGTAGAAATGCGTATTATTTTTCAAAAAAAAATGAGAAAAAAAAATCCTGTAAAGTTAACCATTTTTTTTTTTTTTTTTTTTGCAAAGCAGTATGTTCCATAAAATACATAATTGGAAGAAGGCGAACATTTTCTGAGTATGCCGTATAATAATACTTAAACAAATTCGTGACATTTTTTTTTTGTTTCTAATGAATTCATTTTTTGTTATTGCCAGTATATAACTATGCACAGAAAGTCATGATCTAACCTTTAAAATAGTAATAATTGAAAGTTACACTTGTGGCGCACGAAATCGTGAATGCTTCCACACACGAGGGGTGTTCTCGAAGTTCGCGGAATTAGTCTATAACTTTTAAGAATACGCTGTATTGCGAAAATAGATTTCATTTATGCAATTTATCATATGACGTCGTTGATAAGCAGTGGATAACGTCGAGTAATAACTAGAAAAAGTGTCCATAGGACACGGATGCCCCCGCCAAATGCCATTCATAAAAAATATTACAAATGTACTTCAAATCAATCATAAATTATATTAAAATCATAAATGTAGGCAGTAGAGCGATGACAAAGTTTTTCTAAAAATAGCCACAGTGACCTTGACCTTGAAAGTTGAAATAGCTCGGGATATTGTCATAAGGAACATTTGTGAGAAGTTATACCGAAATCGGTGAAGAAATGTAGTCGCTAGAGCGATGACAAAGTTTTTCTAAAAATAGCCACAGTGACCTTGACCTTGAAAGTCAAACTCGCTCAAGGTATTGTCATAAGGAACATTTGTGTGAAGTTATATTGAAATCAGTGAAGAAATGTAGTCGCTAGAGCGATGACAAAGTTTTTCTAAAAATAACCATTGTGACCTTGACCTTGAAAGTCGAAATGGCTGGAGATATTGTCATAAGGAACATTTGTGTGAAGTTATATTGAAATCGGTGAAGAAATGTAAGCGCTAGAGTGATAACAAAGTTTTTCTAAAAATAGCCACAGTGACCTTGACCTTGAAAGTGGAACTCGCTAGAGATATTGTCATAAGGAACATTTGTGTGAAGTTATATTGAAATCAGTTAAGAAATGTAGGCGCTAGAGCGATGACAAAGTTTTTCTAAAAATATCCAGTGACCTGAGGTTATGACCTTGAAAGTTGAACTCGCTCTAGATATTGTCATAAGAAACATTTGTGTGAAGTAATATTGAAATCAGTGAAGAAATGTAGGCGCTGGAGCGATGACAAAGTTTTTCTAAAAATAGCCACAGTGACCTTGACCTTCAGGTCATGACCTTGAAAGCCAAACATGCTTGAGATATTGTCATAAGAAACGTTTGTGTGAAGTTATATTGAAATCAGTGAAGAAATGTAGGCGCTAGAGCGACTACAAAGTTTTTTTAAAAAATAGCCACAGTGACCTTGACCTTGAGGTCATGACCTTGAAAGTCGAACTCGCTCGAGATTTTTTATAAGGAACATTTGTGTGAAGTTATATTGAAATCAGTGAAGAAATATAGGCGCTAGAGCGATGACAAAGTTTTTC
The DNA here is from genome assembly GCA_963580285.1 of Lucinisca nassula. Classification (NCBI taxonomy): domain Eukaryota; kingdom Metazoa; phylum Mollusca; class Bivalvia; order Lucinida; family Lucinidae; genus Lucinisca; species Lucinisca nassula. The sequence continues at coordinate 61,135,995 of OY757014.1, forward strand.
TAAAAATAGCCACAGTGACCTTGACCTTGAGGTCATGACCTTGAAAGTCAAACACCTTGAGATTTTTTTATAAGGAACATTTGTGTGAAGTTATAATGAAATAGGCGAAGAAATGTAGGCGCTAGAGCGATGACAAAGTTTTTCTAAAAATAGCCACAGTGACCTTGACCTTGAGGTCATGACCTTGAAAGTCAAACTCGCTCGAGATTTTTTTATAAGGAACATTTGTGTGAAGTTATGCTATATCCCCACTCACAACTATGTTGTGCCAGGGGATAAAAATATTACAAATGTACTTCAAATCAATCATAAAATATATGCATCAAGGGCAGATAATCAAAAACCAAAAATGCAAGAGTTGTCTTCCTTGTTCATGACACATCATCTCAGTGTGATGAATGCACCTGTGAAGTTTCATGAATATATTCCGTACGGTTTAGGAGTAATGGCCCGGACATGGTTTACTATTTGGTACTAAGTCAAGGGCAGATAATTCAAAAACCAAAAATGCAAGAGTTGTCTTCCTTGTTCATGACACATCGTCTCAGTGTGATGAATGAACCTGTGAAGTTTCATGAATATATTCCATACGGTTTAGGAGTTATGGCCCGGACACGGTTTACTATATGGTACTAAGTCAAGGGCAGATAATTCAAAAACCAAAAATGCAAGAGTTGTCTTCCTTGTTCATGACACATCGTCTAAGTGTGATGAATGCACCTGTGAAGTTTCATGAATATATTCCATACGGTTTAGGAGTTATGGCCCGGACACGACATACCATTTGACTATATATGGATGTAAGTCAATGGCAGATAATTCAAAAACTAAATAAGCAGGAGTTGTCTTCCTTGTTCATGACACATCGTCTCAGTGTGATGAATGCACCTGTGAAGTTTCATGAATATATTCCATACGGTTTAGGAGTTATGGCCCGGACACGGTTTACTATATGGAAATAAGTCAAGGGCAGATAATTCAAAAACCAAAAAAGCAAGAGTTGTCTTCCTTGTTCATGACACATCGTCTCAGTGTGATGAATGCAACTGTGAAGTTTCATGAATATATTCCATACGGTTTAGGAGTTATGGCCCGGACACCGGACGAACGAACGCACGGACGAACGAACGGACGAACGGACAGGGGTAACACTTAATGCCCTTCCGGTATTCTCCGAATACGCGGGGGCATAAAAATCGTATGATCACACGTGTAATAACACTTTGGCGGAGTTAAGTAACGCCAAGACGACGTCCATGTCAACCATGCATTTTTTGTGTAAAAAATTTCAAGTTTAAAGAGGATAAAATCCATTTTTTTAAGTGGTCATATGATAAACAAATTCTTACACTCGTAGTCATTTCATATGAAATTTATGAAACTCGCCGAAGGCTCGTTTCATAAATTTCATATTAATTGATCACTCGTGTAAGATCCTCTATCTATCATTCAACGGTAGCTAAATTCTACGATATCTTGCCTGTATATTGAACAGTTTATTTTTAAGAAATCTCTTAAACATACCACTAACTGCTGTCTGGAGCACACCAAAATGACAAACGACGTCAACATAACGTGTCGACGTCAAACTTGAGTTCGCGGTTCCCTTTCTCGACATAGTCGCCATGCGTGGCCACCCATTTCCTGTGCCTATAAAAAGTAGAAGTAAAACAAAGATCAGGAATCGATACAATTAACTTACTCCACCCATCAAAGACACCAAAGGGAAAGAAATACAAACATTAAGCGACCAGACCATAATGGAAACCTAAACAAAGGAAGGCCATAAGGACAGTTACTTTCCCACAAAATGGCCATATGGCCATCCAAAATTAAAAGACACAAGTGACACACACAGCAAGTAACAAACAACAACATAAATAAATCGCCACAGAAGAACCGCCTTGGAACGGTCAGTGGAAAGATTTCCACGCGGGGCTTAAATCGATTTTACGTGGCCACAATCCTCGCCCTTACTTCCGCCGCGATTTAGACAAATAATTTGTTCAGTCCGCATGAAGGCCTCCTAACTCATCAGTGCAACATCTCCGTAAACACAAATAATCAAAGAACCACAGAGGTGAGACAACGGTGATGACTCGACAGCAAGAAACCACTGAAATGCTGGAGCAAAAGAAAACCAACAGTTAGACTCCGATGGGCCCGACCAGAGACAGAGCATCAGGCACCAACCAACATTACCTGGAATGAGATCTCTCTAATTCTCAAGCCTTTACGTTAGTACCGTCATAGAATCTGAGGCCTGACCCACCGGCGTGCAATTAAAGAGGGAAGCAAAGTTGCCAACCGTAATTGGGTTAACTACCATGCATGCAGTCTGTCGTATAATATCCATGTTGTACCCAATCTTTTTATATCGAAGAATGATTTTACGAAATTGGGTGCTAAAGTCATTGCGGTTATATATTTTTCTGAATTTATATACTAAGTCACCATAAACCCACTTTTGATAAATGTCATTATACCCTACACCGGTTACCGCGGTACAACGTGACGCGACTGAGTACATCAAACGCTACCGTCTTTTTTTTTTTTTTTTTTTTTTGACAGGAGAAGTGTGAGTTCAATGTTTTCTTTATTTTGTCGAACATATCACGATTTACGTTTTTCTGTTGGTTTTGTGATGACAACAGATTGTGTTTTTGTTGTTTTGTCCAAATTTTAAGTTATGACACGGTCAGAGAAGGAAAATCAAAGCCATAAATTAGGCCAAAATAGGTAGAAAAACAAAACTTCAAGTTTTAAGGGTCTATCAATCAGATATAAATGACATATACACGAGCATTCTTGGATTTTTCATGCCTCTAAGCATCGAAGTAAGTATACTATTTTTAATAATTCATTAAAACATTAAGAATAAGAATCGTACCGATTTTTCTAGGCTCACTACCTTGCAACACGAGTACACCTTACCACGGATCATGTGTTGAGTCTGAGTACACTAAACACGGAACAAATGGAACAACAAACACGGATATTAAAAACCGAATCTGGACGTTTTTACCCATTATAAGCGCCATTTTTCAAGAAACAGCCAAGAGGAACGATACATATTTGCCCTTTAGTTGAAAAATTACAATATGCATGGTATGCGCTTGGCCATTCCTAAAACAAAAAAAGTGTTTTGGGTTGTAAGGTGTGTTTATGACATGGAGACAACTTCTTACAACAGGTGCACAATAAATAGACGCTATAATCCATCAAAAAATGTCACAAAATAACCTGTTGTTTGTTTGAACCGAACTTTAACGTCCCCGTCGACACTATTAAGGTCAATTGTTTCCAATTTTGCTAGTCCTTTTATCCGTCATTGAGATTTAACGACATCTAAAATCTACCGCCCAAGGAGAAGAATAGGGTTCACATGTATATGAAGGAACAGTCGGACTCGCACCACTTTGCCTGGGAAGACTAAGACCTTCTAAGTGGTTAACAGGTAGTCCTGTGCGACGGGATTCAGCTCTGTGTGGAAGTATCATGCAGTCCATTTATTTCCACAAGCAGCGGTGGATGGGGCCCAAGAATAACTTGTACATAAACATGTAAACAATATAAAACTACAGAGGGACCGTTCAAATAGCCAACAATGAGCTATACTGAGAAAAACCAACTTCAATGAGACAATATTTACAGTGCAACAACAAGAATCTGCAAAATAATTTGTTAGTACAGAAGTTGCGCATGCACATAGTCTGATCGCTGAAAGCGATCAAATTCTGCGAGCAACGAAAGACTAGCCCCGTTTTACAAGTTCTTGCACACCAGACGAGGAAATCCTTGATTTTACCCTGGGATAGAAACTTTTATCCTACCCGGGTTTTCTACGAAGGGCTGGCATTGAAGTCGAGAATTCTGAGGTGTTTAACTCAAATGGTGTCTGATGTGCGCTATTTGTATAGAAAGTCGTGTACGCTGCCCGTAATGTGACGTCACTAAACGTCACAATGAACGTTAGCAGTCGAAGTGACCGCATATTCAAAATCTATGTTTTAAGATTTAAGTAATGGCAATAAGAAGAATCTGAAATGGGTGTGCCATGAAATGTTCTCTTTGGTAATCATTCTGTTTACCTCACCTCATAAACCAGGGGTCCTGGGTTCGATTTTTGGCTTCTCTAAACTTTCTGACGAGTCGTTAAATGAGGCCCCCTCTCTGTATAACCTTAGCGGATTCCTGAGACGTATAACTCAAAATACACACACGGTCATTCTCTCCCTTTCACTGACTCAAAGGGTGGTTGTCAAATTCTGGCGTAAGAATATGCACTGTGTTGGTTTTATAAGCCTTCAAGGTAAACTAACTGACTCGATGTGACCTAAATAGTGCTTGCTGGGCTGTTAAACTCCCAACCAAACGAAGAAACAAGCCAGCCAAAGAAATCAGTGTGAGGGATAGATAGGAAAGTTTGTCCGTCATACTCAGGGGCGTAGCTACCTGTACGCAGATACGCACTTGCGTACACATTGCAAACGTAAAAAACTGACGTACAAGAAAAAGAAGAAGAAAAAGAACAGGAAGGAGAAGAAGAAAAATAAGAAGAAAAAGAAAAAAGAAGAAAAAGAAGAAGAAAAAGAAGGCGAAGAAGAAGATGAAAAAGAAGAAGAAAAAGTAGGAAAAAGAAGAAGAGGAAGAAAAAAAAGAAGCAGAGAGAAGAAGTAAGAACAAAAAGAAGAAGAAAATGATGATGATGATGTTGATGCTGCTGCTGCTGCTAATGATGATGATGAAGAAGAATAAGAAGAAGTAGAAGAAGAAGAACGAGAAGAAGAAGAAGAACGAGAAGAAGAAGAAGAAGAAGAAGAAGAAGAAGAAGAAGAAGAAGAAAAACTGTATTTGTCTAGGATATACGCAACATTATTTATTAGCTAACATAGTTTCCTCCTCTGCCACGGGGACCGCACTTACAGGAAAGAATTTGCTCCCTGATGGGAGCAAATTCTTTCCTGTAAGAGTGGTTCCCATTTGGTAAACGGAGTTATTATTTTTAGTATTTTCTTTGGTTTGCGTACAAATGATTTTCTTCCAGCTACGCCCCTGATACTGTTACGACCCACAACTTCTAATCCTGAATTATCTTCCTTGGCCTACAGGTTTATAACCAATGACAACTGCGTCATGGATACGACTCTTTCGCACAGAGTCGATTTTTTTTCAGCTATTCTCCATTCCTTCATTATGGCTGTCATGTCGGAAGATGGTGTTTCGCCCGGGATTTGACTCTCTTCGCAAAAATGACCTCGCGTCAACATACGGACTTGAAGAAAAGGGGTGAGGTGTTACGGCCCGCAGCACCTAACCTACATTATACCTGCCTTGGTTGATTATGCGGAAGACAACTGAGCAAGACAGTTGACTCTTTGGCTTAGTGCTTAGAGCAGTTGATTTTACCCGATTGTCCCAGGTTCGAATCTCACCATAAGCGATTTTTCCCCTTTTTACAACTATGCTTCTCTCCATTGTTACGACATTCATGTCGTAAGAATACCCAAGTAAGAGTCTTATATTCTTTATTTCAGAAAGATACATTATGGCTGAGTTTGGGTTTAGCGATGCTGGTCATCCAGATGACCCCAACACCATGTATACTATTGCCGAACCTAACAGTGAAACTTAGGACTGGGCTCAAGTTTTGTCTGTGTCTCAAAAGGTGCCGTTTTCGGTCCAGTTTTGTTCTTCGTGGACATTAATGACATTTTTACTGACATTGTGAAACAGGTGACAAAAATGCTACACACCTTTGGCCCGGCCGGGGTTCGAACCCGGGCCGCCGGATTGATAAGCAAATCTACCACGTTGCTGTAAAAGCCGGCTTGTACCGAAAGGCAGTACAAGTGTGCTATATACCTATACGCTATGACATTCTCCCCATCCACATTGAAATTCGCTCTCGAATTTCTGGGAGTCCGAGAATCATGTGAAATGATACTCAAGGAGTTCTAATGCACGAACCCTCAATTTTATTGGTTCTCTGCCTAGTTGTCTGCTTAATGTATTGCATTAAACGACCTGAAAACTCACTCCGGTAACACACCAATGCGACATAGTGTATTTTTTCACATCTCCTAAATGGCTAATTCTCTGATGAAAATCCGTGATATGTTTCTTATTCATACTGCAAACATAGGTTGTGGGTGCTCGTTAGAATCGTCTCAAGGATGCGGTTCTAACGTGTACCCACAACCTATGTCTTATAGCAGATATAATAAAAAGTATGTATATCCCATTAAATCCCTGTTTTCTCTGTATAAAGTGAGGGGTGTTTATTTCACGGACTTGTTCGCATGATGTCATGCCACCTTTTCATGCCCAACATCCTAATCTATCCATTTGGTTCCGAAGTTTACGTTAGTCCTCTGTCCCGGCAGTATACCCAGTCGTCTGCGAACAGTCTTATTTCTGAGTCAATGTCGGTGGAAATATGATTAATATACAGGGAGTATAACAGAGGACTAAGAACAGTCCCATTCGGGACCCAGACAAAACTGGAACACACCCCATATACTCGCCATTGCCTCATATTTGGTCCATATCATTTACAACAAGAGCTGAAACTATAGGTGACCAATGCCCCCCGTGGGAGCCAATTTCTGAGTTTTGCAAGATTTCAAGGGGAGATAATTCAGCCAAAATGAAACAGAGTTATGGTCCTTGTTCAAAATGGGCAAATACTATAATACTATATGCCCCCCCCCCCCCCCCAAAGATTCTCGGGGTAGGGGATGGCATAAAAACTTACTATTTTCAGGAGCAAAGAAAGTAGTCTATAAATTCAAGAGTCTCCCCTCCCCAACAATGCCGAAACTAAATAAGTTGGGTTTCAGTTGTTCATAAGTGGGGATTGTGGTAAAAACGTTCTGGAAAGCCAGAATAAATGTGTTCACCCGTCCCCTTTGTCCAAGATTTTTACCCAATCATTTAAATTCGCACGTGTATAAGTTCGGAGATCATAATGAGAATCAAACAGGCATTAAAGAGTATGTGACAGCGAAATGGATCGTTTTGAATTAAAAACAGCATCATGTATCATGCCTTCGGTGGCGGATTAAAGAGTTTTATTTCAATTTATTTCGCCCCCGCCCATCGGGGCTGGAGAAATAAATTGGGCTGCATGGTGCTTCCACGCAGAGCTGAATCTGACCAAACACGAGTACTTGTAAACCGTTTAAAAGGACTAAGCCTGCCCAGGTAAAGCGTTGTGAGCCAGATCATCCAATGCATATAAGCCTTCTGGTTTCATTGCGTGGCAGGGCTTGAGATGTCATTTTATCTCAATGTCGGTTAAAAGTCCCACAGGGTTGTAAGCAACGTCTCCAAAATGACCTAAATAGTGTTTACGGGGACGTTAAATCCCAATTCAAACAAATATTTCAATATATGAAGAATATAATCCGTTTTTGTTGTACCAAAATTGTGCTGACTAACCGCGTTATGGTGTATCATAACCCGTGGTAAGGTGTACCCTAACAAAAAATCAACCATTGAACCATCCACGGATTCATTGGGTATTGACATGAACTGGGGCTCAAGCAAATGCATCAATGGATGCTCTGAAATCGCAATAACATACAAATCACAAAATCATGTGCACATGTTGCTGTATGTATGGCGAACAGTGCTGACCCTGATCAGACGCGATGTACTGTCTATCCGATCTGGGTCTATGCTGTTTGTCTAATAACGACACCACCTTTAAAAGTTTTGCTCTAAAATATTCCTAGGTTCCAAGATATGTTATAAGCAGAAGTGCGAAAAGTAACGTTATATTGTCTTTTTTTTTGTTCGGCTTAGCATACATATGTGCAAACGTCCATTTCTTTCTAACAGTTTTATTAATAGTATTTTCCGAAAGTCATCCCGTGAGAGCGCGGGCTGTATTAAGCTACTGTTTTTGTTTTCCTTTCATGACGTAGGCAGCCTGGCATTGGCCTGACCTATTTCGTTTGACCCTTAAATGCCAGTATTTAAGCAAACAGTGTAGTCCTGAGCAGCCGGCTGAGCAGACGCCACATTCGCACCACATTCTGATCTGGGTATTCAGTGTTTGCGAAACCCAGCACATGATTCCTGACCAGACTCTATAGATAGCTCTGACTTTAAAAACAACCGACCCCAAAACAGGTGTTGAATCTTTACATTTCTGATACAGGTGTAAAACTATGTTAGATTAACATACAAATGCGATAAAAAGTAAGAGTGGCATGTTTTAGAATTCGTCTTCTTTTCCTTATTCTCGATCCTTGGAGGTTCGCTAGAACCGCCTCAGTGAAGCCATTCTAAACTCTCTTTTCTCTAATCTTTATCTCTGCAATCCCAACTTTTTATTATATAAATCATTGCCTTCTCTTCTACTTAACAGCAGTGCTCACTGCAAGAGTGTTAGTGTAATGTACGCACTATAACAAAAATGAAAAGTCCGTGATATGAACACTCCCTCAACCCCACTTTATATAGAGAAAACTGGGGTTATAGGGGTACGCATTATTTTCTTAGTTCTGCTCCAAGACATAGGTTATGGGTAAGAATCGCCTAGCAGAGGTGGTCCTAACGAGTGCCCACAACCTATGTCTGCAGTATAAATAAGAAAAAAAATATCAAGGATTTTCATCAGAAAAAAGGCCATTTTGGAGATGTGAAAGAATGCACTGTGTCGCACGGGTGTATTATCGTAATGTTTTGAAGAATAATACCCCTTGCACACTCCACATTTTCTCTCAATAAAGTAATCTTTGCAGGGGTGTATATTACTTTGACTTTGTAACGTGATGGGAATGTCAAGGAATAAACTTTTTGTTTGTAAGAAAAATACAAGGTCTGCATAAAAACGATCAGAAAAAGCAGAATGCGGTAAAATTCCATTCCTTTATTATAAGCTGCATTTATTACGATGATTTACATATAGGGTGAAAGTAGATTCATATAGGTATTTGGATTCTTATCCCTGTCGGTATTGCAGAGTAATTTTCTATAAATAAACGAAGAGAATCCATCAGACAGCTTTACAATTTTGTGATGTATATTCATTGACCTGCAGTAGCGTTCGGACAAATCACGTGATCAGCTGTCCACTACAATCGTCCGTTTTTAAAATAGAAGTCTGTGTAACTGTCTACTTCTTTGGGTAAATAAAACATGTAACTGTGTGCAAAACTTTAGGTAAAAACATGTAACTAAGACTTCTAACCCGAGACGCCGTTCTACGCTTTTGGTAAAACATGAAACCAAATCTTCGGATTTGAGACGTCTGTATATATATATAATGTAATAGACAAATGGAGATTGAAGCTGGATACACGTAGTATTCATTCACCGTTGGGCAGAAAAGGTTTGGGAATTCGTAGGCACTAATACTGCTAATACATTGAGACTATTCAACCGCATAGGAAAACTGACGTAAAATAAACATTTACATTAGTTTAGCCTAAATCAGACTTTGTCAGGCCTCAGATTCTATGACGGCTCCAACGTAAAGGCTTATTGAGAATTAGAAAGATCTAATTCAAGGTAATGCTGGTTGGTGCCTGATGCTCTGTCTCTGGTTGGGCCCATCGGAGTCTAACTGTTGGTTTTCTTTTGCTCCAGCATTTCAGTGGTTTCTTGCTGTCGAGTCCTCACCGTTGTCTCACCTCTGTGGTTCTTTGATTTTTAGTGTTCACGGAGATGTTGCACTGATGAGTTAGGAGGCCTTCATGCGGACTGAACAAATTATTTGTCTAAATCGCGACGGAAGTAAGGGCGAGGATTGTGGCCACGTAAAATCGATTTAAGCCCCCCCCCCCCCAGGGGAAATCATTCCACTGACCGTTCCAAGGCGGTTCTTCTGTGGCGGTTTATTAATGTTGTTTGTTACTTTATGTGTGTATCACTTGTCTTTTTATTTTGGATGGCCATATGGCCATTTTGTGGGAAAGTAACTGTCCTTATGGCCTTCCTTTGTTTAGGTTTCCATTATGGTCTGGTCGCTGAATGTTTGTGTTTCTTTCCCTTTGGTGTCTTTGATGGGTGGAGTAAATTAATTGTATCGATTTCTGATCTTTGTTTTACTTCTACTTTGAAACAACTCTCAAACGATGCACAAAATAAGTCTCATATTGGACTGATCGGTACAGAGCAGTTAAGTTTAATTTGAAACACTTTCAAATACATGAAGGTTTAAACGATTGAAATGTTTTCATGAGACTAAAGCAAATTTTAGAATTTTATTATGTGCAGATATTCCTGCCATTTGCTTGTGTTTTTTTATAAATTACAGAAAAAAATGTTGGCTATTTTTATATTAATCTTCGCGAGAATCCTATCCTCCATTATTATAACCACCCAAGTGAATCACTTTTCGTGACAGATCTAGTATTAGTAAGTACTTACATTACGTTAAATCTAGCCAAGAGACACTTTTGTCAGTTTTGTGTAAAGACAAAATCTAATCTTTAACAATAAAATCCAATCAAAATACACTTTAGCATGTAATAAGTCATTCAGTTTAAAGAAGTATCTAGAAGCAACTTCTAAAACATTTTAAATTGTATATGACTGCACATCTCTCAACGAATCATGCTTTAGTATTGATATTGTAACACTGTGATTATTATTGCTTAATTAGAGTACTAATAAGCTATTCTAAAAAGCTTTGCTTTTCTTTTAATTGCAGACAATTAAAATACTTTAGACAACAAATAGTTTCAATATTTTTGTATTTATTTATTTTTTCTACAAATAAACTGCTGGTGAAAATTGATTATCTTATGTGGTTTTTGTAAATAATCCAAAACCCGAAGTTTAAACAAATTGCCAGCCCACGTATTGGATTCCTTTTTTGAAGGAAGCCAACTTGTTTACTTATTTTGGCGTGCTCCGCCTACGCAGCCCGTCGTTGCCATAGATACATACGATTCAAATATTATTAGGTGAAATAATACTTTTACGTTGCAGCTGAATTAGAAAAAGATCGGATTCTCTTATCAGAGACTTTCATCCTAAAAGCTTTATAAAATAAATGAATAACAACCTCGAGAGCAACCCTCGCATCACGTGATTAAGTCCGTGAAATAAAGCCCCCCCCCCCCCCCTAAACCCCACTTTATATAGCGAAAACGGGGGTTTAAGGGGATATACATTTTTTTTTCTACTCCAAGACATAGGTTGTGGGTACTCGTTAGAACCGCCTCAATGAGGCGGTTCTAACGAGCACCAACAACCTATTTTTTGAGCATTTATAAGGAAAATATCAAGAATTTTCATCAGAAAAGTAGCCATTTTGGAGATGTGAAAAATGCACTATATCGTACGGGTGAGTTATCGTAATGGTACATTTTACACATCCGGGGACCGAGTGCATAAAGAAGACGTAAGCCTACGCCAGGCGTACGGCCGTCGTAAAATTGTCGCAGAAACTTACGCGGCGTGCATAAACGCGTAGTCGTAAACTAACTCATAAAGTCACGTCTACTTTTTAGAAGGCTTAACTGTAGCGTATCGTGATTATTTTGCATTATTCTGCGTACGATTTGGTGTTTGAGGATTTACAGTGTAGGAGATGTTTAAGTAGAGTACGGGTATTTAGAGACAAATAAAAATCGTTTGGCTATTTAAAATGATAATGAGCTTTATTTGCGATTTAGATTATCAAGCTGCAGATTGCTTGAATTAATTGATGAGCAACGTCATGTGCTTTGGATATTCTACGCGGCGACAGAGGGCTATTTCAGTCGAAATTCAGACCGTTGTTGGGTTGAGATATTTGGTAAGCGGCGGCTGTTTCCAGAATGCAGTTGGTGACATAGTTAATATTAATACACGTAGATTTACTACAACGGGTTGTTTTGGCTCTCTAAGGATTTATGCTGTGTGCAATTTCCAAGTACAGATGCCCACATAAAAACAATCAAAGAAGGTTTTCACACCAAGCAGGGTTTTCAAATGTAATCGCTTGTGTTGTTGGATCCCGCCAATAATCTTTTGAGCGTGGGATAGTAGGTCCTTCTATTTGTGTTTGAGTTCATCTATTCTCCGTTGTTGCTATTTGACACATTACTAAATCTTGAGTTTAGTATCTCAGCACTTTCCTTAGAGAGGGCTAACTATCTTAAAATTCCATTTTCATTTAAAAAATTCTTTTTTCTGGCAGACATTTTCCCTGAACAAGCACATTAGTTGTGTTGTACATAAAATACTTTCGTGCAACACTTGAAGCGTATGTATCTTGTGTATAAAGCAGCCACAAATTATTTCGCACATTATATACATTATACATCGTACTATAATAGCTATACGCCAGCCTAACGCCAGTCTTACTCCAGTCGCACTTAATTTCTACCTACGCCAACGCAAACTCGTACGCCTGATTTATTCACTCGGTCCCATGTTGTGTCCTATCTTTTTATAATTGAGCCCCGCCAAGCGAATTTGTGTCTTCGAGCATTCCGTCATGACAAATTTTAACTGCGCATGCCCAGCCATTCAGAGGGGCCAGGGATATGACTTTCTGTCTGAAGGTTCCTCTTGATTCACTGCTTGTATGAGCGAGCAGCGAAGGTTCTGGCGAGACTGCGCGGATGCGCAGGCTCGCCTGAACCTTCGCTGCTCGCATAGGCGATAAGTACCAAAATCGCTTGACGGGGCCCATATCGAAGAATGATTTTACGACATTGGTTGCTGAAGTCATTGCATTTATATATCTTTCTGAATTTATATGCTAAGTCACCATAAAATTCGGGTTCCGATAGAACTTGTTGCAGAAGAGATTTAAGTCCAACATTGAATTTTGAAATTAAATCGGAATGCCGTCCATAAAATTTTGAAAAGGCTTTGCGTAGTTTATGATACCGATAACCCCGATTAAGAAGTTTAGCAGTTAACAATTTATTACGAGTGTTGAAGTCAGTTACATGACTAGACAGTCTGGCAAATCGAATTAATTGCGAAATATAAACGCTATAGGTTGCCGCACGAGGAACATTACCATCCAAGAAAGGAAAATTTACAATCTCAAAATCAAAATCATCGCGTTTATCACAAATTTTGCAAGAAACAAACCCATCTACAATAGATAGATGTAAATCCAAAAACGAGGCCTCGGTATCAGAATAATTTGCCCTAGTTAACTGAAGTTCTGGTGGGTAAATTTGACGGCTCAAACCATCGAAATAGGTATTGTCAATATTTAATAAATCATTCAAATATCTAGATATCGAGCTAAAGGCTTCAATGATTTCAGATTGGTTTTCAATGGAAAGGGACATCATGGACGGTCTCTTTCATAACAAAACAAGAACATATCAATCACAAGGGGTGCGCAATTTGTACTCATCTGAATACCCACAACTTGTCTAAATAACCTAGTACCAAATCTAATGTAATTTTTGCCAAATAGAAAGGTGATTCTGTCAAGACCATAAAGTATAATTTTTAAGCTCTTCAGAAGTGAAAAAAAAACAACATTTCTTACATTACACACAAGATATAGGCAGTCTTCCCTTTGAAATGTCCATTCAATTAAACCATAAGTTTTTTCTTTTATAAAATTGGCAGAGGTTGGAACATTCATAAGTAGACAGACTTGAAGCACGAAAACGCCGGGATTTAAATTTATTGAAAACTTCATTAGAATTTTTTATTGACCAAAATAGATTTCTCCCTGATCTTTCTATGGTTTTGTAAAGTTGTCACCGAAGCATGATTTTGTTTGACACGAATACTGCGTGATTTTCATGATGTGCATGTGCACGTGCAAAATGCAAAAAGCGCAAAATTTTCGTAATCACGATATTTTGGCACTTTCTTTACTGCCATTATATATATAAGGTCCGGATTCTTTAAGTTAAAAGCCAGCAAAACATTTCATAAGAACAAGCCAACGGGACGTCTAAGTAACGTAGATCGTCATCGTGCCCTCGGTATGGTTGAAGGTGGGCTTTCATACCGCCAAGTTGTGGAGCGTATGGGTTGTTCGCACGTTACGATTGCTCGATTGGATGACAGGCACATCGCTACGGGGTCTGTGGACGATAGACAACGCCCTGGACATTACATTGTTTTGTATCACTTAGTACGCGACCGATTCAGGACATCTGTGGAAACTGCCCAGGAGACAGTGGGAACCCATAACCTTCGCTTTAGTGCCTTAGCTGTACGGCGGCGTCTCCAGGAACGCGGTATTTCTAGCCATAAGACGAATATAGGGAACATCTTGACGGCGGAAAGTCGAATCTGTCGCTTTAATTGGTGTCGACGGCGTACCCGATGGACAAACAGCGTTGGCGTGGTGTACTGTTCTCAGACGAGTCCCGTTTTTGTGTTTAGTAAGTAAGTAAGTAAGTAATTTCTTTATTTAAAGAGGGTAACTCGTTTGGTAAAACCAATCTTCCACAAGGCCCTCTATCTAAAACACAATGCAAAACATTTAACGAACAGTACATGGGTATTAACAAAAGTGATAACATAATGTGGAAAAAGAAGAAATGATTGAAGCATTCGTATGTAAAACTTCGATAACTCTAATACAGATAATTAGTTTACTTTGGCTAATTCGAGCTCACTCTTGGGTCCCTTGTTTACATTTCTCCAGCTATGCTTGTGTTATGGTGGGGGTTGTTTGGTGTTTACTTGGAAATGCATGTCATGTGTGCATCATTAGAATTGCTTTTTGAGGCGATTCTAATGAGCACACACAAAACATGTGTATTTTATAGAAAGCCGAAAATATGCCCCAAGATCATTTCTATTATGTACTATTGGGTACCTATTTTTCAAAGTAAGTTCTTGGTCCAGTATGTATTTGAGATATCGAAGTTCGACTGTAGATGCAAAATGGTAATATGACATTTAAAAGTTCAAGGTGGCGGAGGCATACGCACGTTGCAATATATACAACAACATCAAGATTTAATTAACAAGCTAATACAATTTCGTGAGAATGCATTATACGATGAAGAATTCTTAATTTCAGTTGGTATGCTATTCCAAATAATAGGACCCGAATATGATATACTGTTTTTGAAAACATTTATATTAGGTTTTGGAATTCTAAAATTTTGACCAGAAGTTGATCTCAGTGTTGTTTGATTTGATTGATCCCTTTTTTTCTCAAATAACTCACAAATATACTTTGGTAAGAGACTGTGCGTGACTTTGAACATGATTTTTGCCTTATTTACGAACATACTTTGCTCGAAAGAAAGGATACTTAGCCTTGATTTTGCATCTTCGAAACTTGAGTATTCATTGCCTAAGATTATTTTGCAAGCACGTTTCTGTAGTTTAACTATTTTTGACATATTATAATTTGATGAATTACCCCATATTATATTGCAATAATTGAAATGTGGATGAATGTACGCATTATAGAAAATAACTTTGTGTTCATAATTAATGAAGTGTTGGATCCTGGACAACAGCCAAATATAAGTGGATATCTTTTTGCAAATAAAGTTGAAATGTTCATTCCACGTGAGATTAGCATCGATGTTAACACCAAGTATTTTGTCAGCAGTAGTTAAGTTTAGTTCAGTGCCATTATATGATAAAGTTAAAATACTCTCATCTATATGTATTCTTTTTTGCCTTGTTGTTATTATCATAACTTTAGTTTTCTCAGTATTTAAAAGCATCCCGTTTTGTTTACACCATATATGAAGGGAAAAAGAGCTTCTTGCAGATTTAATTTTAATGTGTGCAGGTCACTTTGCATATCATATATCGTAGTATCATCAGCATAGAGATCTATAGAGGAAATGTTTCGCGACAAAGCTAAAGGCAAATCATTAATGAAAATAAAAAATAAAAGAGGACCTAATATGGACCCTTGAGGTACACCACTCGTAACAAGACCTGGATCTGATATTTTGTTATTTACAGATGTAATTTGTGTACGGTTTCTTAAGTATGATTCCATTAATTTCAGAAAAGAACTATTACATTTGTAGCATGCTAGTTTCTTTAAAAGTAACGTATGGTCAACAAGATCAAAAGCTTTTCTGAAGTCAACCATAACAGTCCCTACTATATTACCGTCGTTTAAAGCTTTTAACCAATGTTCCGTCATTAATATCAAAGCCGTTTCAGTGGAGTGACCAGGTCTAAAACCGCTCTGGGAAATATGTGTTATTTCAAAGTTATCCAGAAAAGACATGAAATGTACGTGAATGAATTTCTCTATTAACTTCGACAATGTAGGTAGGATAGATATTGGCCTATAATTATTGATTTCATCTTTTGCACCCCCTTTATGAAGAGGGACGACCTTAGCTTGTTTCCAGAGGGAAGGAAATTCCCCAGTCAATAAACATTTATTAGCAATAATTGTTATACTTTTAGTAATTAATCCTGCCGACAACTTTAGAAGTCTAGGCCCAACTCCGTCTAACCCTGTTGCTTTAGAAATATCAAGTGAAGAAAGAAATTTAAAAACAAAACTTTCGCTTATTTCAGGGAGCTCAAAACTTACGTCTGCAGGAATTTTTGAATTAATGTAATCATTTAGTTTAAGGGGTCTGCGTTTTCGTCGGATTTAAACCCGATTGAGCACCTTTGGGACCAGCTCGGAAAACGTGTGTACAGCCTACGTCATCCACAACCGTCAGCAGCTTACTATGGCGCTACAGGAAGAATGGGACAACATCACACAATACCAGACCCAGCGTTTTATTCGAAGCATGAGGCGTGGATGCCATGGAACAATTGATACTTATGGTGGACATACCCGGTATTAGGATATTTGATTTTGATTTTTTCGGGTGTATGGACTTATTCGAATCTCGATGTCTCTGCACTCATTGAAATGTTATAACTCTGTTGTGAGTCTGTGGATAAGTTAGTGATAATTCTTTAAACGTGAGCAAATGCTGTAAGTATTGTGATTCAATTAAAATTTGAGGTATAGTACTTGTGGTACGTTTTCATTGAAGCTTAGTATATAAGATTTGGAACTAAGATATTTAAACAAAGTGTGGGTATTCCGATGGGTATGAATTTGGTTCCTGCAAAATGTACGATATTGCGATGATTTTGATTTCGAGATTGTAAAGTTTCCCTTCTTGGATGGTGATGTTCCTCGTGCAGCATCACACGGAGTATATATTTCGCAATTAATTCGTGCAGCATCCCACGGAGTATATATTTCGCAATTAATTCTATTTGCTAGAGTGTCTAGTCATATAACTGACTTCAACACTCGTTATAAAATGTTAATTGCTAAACGTCTTGATCAGTGGTATCGGTATCATAAACTACAAAAAGCATTTTCTAAGTTTTATAGAGGTA
Organism: Lucinisca nassula; assembly: GCA_963580285.1. Taxonomy (NCBI): domain Eukaryota; kingdom Metazoa; phylum Mollusca; class Bivalvia; order Lucinida; family Lucinidae; genus Lucinisca; species Lucinisca nassula. The sequence goes on from OY757014.1 coordinate 61,153,269, forward strand.
ATTTGATTTAGTTTCAAAATTCAATGTTGGACTAAAATCTCTCCAACATGGCCTGTCGGTGGTTACTTAATATATATGTTCAGAAAAATATTGTGCTAACAATGATTTTAGTATCCAATTTCGTAAAATCATTCTTCGATATAAAAAGATTGGGTACAACACAAATGTTATACGACAGATTGCAGGCTTGGTAGTTAACCCAATCAAGGTTGATAACTTTGCTTCCCTCTTTAATTGCACGCCGGCGGGTCAGGTAGACAGATTCTATGACGGTTCCAGCGGATTCTTAGTTAATGTCGATTGGTACTTGACACGTTATCTCTGGTCGGGCCCACCGGAATCTAACTTTTGGTTTTCTTTTGCGCCAGCATTTCAGTTATTTCATGTTGTCGAGTCCTCACCGTTGTTTCATCTCTGAACTCGTTTGATTGTAATGTTCTCTGAGATGTAGCACTGATGAATTAGAAAGCCTTCATGCGGACTGAAAAAAATATTTGTCTAAACCACGACAGGCGCAGATTTCTGCAACGTAAAACCGATTCAAACCACCCCGCGTGATTGAATACATTTTACTAAACGTTCCAAGGCAGTTCTTCTGTCGTGGTCGTTATACTTCGTCCTCGCATGTGTCTGTTTTTTTTTTTTTTTTTTTATTTATTTTGAATAGCCATTTGGCCATTTTACGTACAAGAAGGCGGTATATTAAAGCTCGAATGAGTTCGAAAACTACCAGTGTTGGCCTATTTATCATAGAGTTATGTCCGCTTTTTACTGAAAATGTCTATTTTCGAAAACTATGGCAGTTTCGGCCGATTTCCCATTAATTGCCGAATACACATATTTTGAGCTTCAATATATACAGTAGTTAGTGCCTTTAATATATATTTATCAAATATAATCAGTGAACCTTAGACAATTTTATAGGGGCGAGCTTTAGCGAGTCCCTATAAAATTATCGCGGCGAACCGATTATATTTTATTATTAAAGTCACTAATCATGCATTTAGTTTATACCGCAATTCAAAACAACCAAGGGGTTCTGCAATAATTTAGCAAATTTAAGAAAAAAAAGACAACAGAGGGTATGACATGTTAAGCGACATTTCAGTGTCATGGCGCGCACACGCAGCATAACGTGACGTCAACGAGTGAAAAGTTTCTGACGTCACCACTCCACAGAGACGTAGGAAACAACATGGAAGCTCGAATAAAAGTTTCTCGGCGCTTTATATTCTGTATGAAAATCTGCAAATGAATTATTTTAACTTTAGGAATTATTTTCGAGGTTGAGACGCAACCACAGTAGCAGTGTGCAATTTTTCCAACGAACCATTCAAACCAGGAAAGCCGAGAAGGTGTGTGTGTGTGTGTGTGTGTGTGTGTGTGTGTGTGTGTGTGTGTGTGTGTGTGTGTGTGTGTGAATATAGGGATCAACCATGGTTTTTCATGCATTAACATTCGCCGGATCCTGAGGAAGCTGTTTGAACATGAGGTCGCTAGGCCGAATGTTCAAATATCTTCCGAGGGATACGGCAAATGTTAATGCAATGAAATAACCATGGGTGATCGTTGTTCTTGCATAACTTACGATTCCGAAAACAAATGATGACGAAAACGCCCAAACGTTCCATATAAATTCCATTCAAAATCTTCAAATGCGACACGCAAGCCAAAATGGTGGCCAGTTCAGAATGTTGTTTACAATGACGTTGTCATGCAGTAACCCTCTGACGTCATCATAGAACCATAAAACGCTACGTTCTGGGTGATAACGTTACGTCGTTCAACGTAACGTAAACAAAGCAAGGCCCGTCTTGTGATATCAAAAGCTCAAAATCCATGTTCAAACAGCACGCGAATTTCATGATTTGGACATAGTTTTTGCTGTTTGAGCACGGCTTTCGGTCCAATTGACAATGGCTTCAAACAGCCATGCGCATAGATTTTTATGCAAGAATTCGGGTTTAACGTCGCTTTCAAAAAATTTTCAGTCATATCACGACGGTGTTTAGTTGCGACAGGGAGCTCAATAGTCAAAGAGATAGTCGATATCGCAGTGGTTAACGCGTTCGACTCATGATCGAGAGGTTGTGCGTTCGAATCCGGCGACTGGTATTGAGGTGTGTCCTTTGGCAAGACACGTAATGACACTGTCTCACTCCACCCAGGTGTAAATGGGTAGCAGTGGTGTAATAGTCACTGTCTCTTTCTCGCGCGCGTGAAAACATCCGTAATGAGTGTTCGAGAGCGATTAAATAAGTTTGAAGCTTCCATCACAATCGCACTAAAATAAATTAGTATGAACCAATCTATATTTTTTATCAGTATAAGAAAATCATCTTCAAACAACTTCCTAAGTGAAATTTTACTGTGCTACTTTAACTTCCGCGTTATGTTGAGCCATATTAATTCAGTCACGTTATTCCACGCTTTTTTTAAACGTGGTCGTTGTGCGCCACGAAATTGTTCGAAATTTCACGAATCTCCCACTCGAACGCAAATCGTGCTCCACGCTTCAATTCGTGGAGCACGAAACATCAGTCGAATATCACCATTGTCATCCCCATGTAACGGTATCAGATGGATCGGCCCGTTTGGCGTAATGTTCAATGAACATTCATCGACCTGTATAGGCTTTCAAAAAGCAAGGGAGACGTGACTGCACTTTTTACTTTGGACTAGTCCCTGTTTCAGGTAAGTCGCCCTCAGTTTGGATTTTACATTGGGCGACATAGTTTTACTGAGATTCGTACTGCATCATACAAACCACTTGGCAACGACTTCTACATAATGACATTATAAAAAAAACTTATTTATAATTTTAAAAACCAGAGAAAAAGAAATCCGAAACCTTCTTCCCCTAAAATATGGAATAGTTTTGCCACGCTTGAACGTTGAACTCTCAGAGGTCGTTGATTAACTACAACAGGCTTAACTTAAGCGTATCGTGATTAATTTGCATTATTTTGTGTAAAAAAGGGTGGAATTGGGCAATATCCTAATTCTTTCCCCTTAGGGGAAGGTTTAAATTTTATGTTAGAGAAACCTCCAATTGCTCTATTTTCTATTCATCAGTGTCATTCAGACGCTTGCAGACTGGTTACCACCGTACCCTTTTTTTCTGGCTGGGGAGAAAACGTATAGGGGAGAGAATCAGGAATAATATATACCCGCCTATAAGACAAGAAACATTATTTCCCTGCATGACTGTGTCTTGAAAGGGTTTCTTTGGAGATACAAACTAGAGTGAAAAGGGGCGTGTCATACTTTTGGGGATATGAAAGATATGGAAGAAATGAAAGATTTCTTACAGGGGAGAAAACGTATAAGGGAGAGAATCAGGAACAATATATGCCCGCTGCAAAGAGAAAAAAATTCTTTCCGTGCATTGCAGGGGTGGTATCACCCCTGTGTCTTGAAAAGGTTTTATTTGGGAATCCATACCATAGAGAACAGAGGCATGGTATACTTTTGGGGGTGATCAAAGATATATGGAAGAAATGAAAGATTTCTTACAGGGGAGAAAACGTATAGGGGAGAAAACGTATAGGGAAGAGAATCAGGAACAATATATACCCGCTGCAAAGAGAAAAAAAAATCTTTCCATGCATTGTAGGGGGTGGTATCCCCCAGTGGCTTGAAAGGGTTTTCTTTTAGGGATCCATACCATAAAGAACAGGGGCATGGCATACTTTTGGGGGTAATGAAAGATATATGGAAGAAATTAAAGATTTCTTACAGGGGAGAAAACGTATAGGGGAGAAAACGTATAGGGGAGAGAATCAGGAACAATATATACCCGCTGCAAAGAGAAAAAACATTCTTTCCATGCATTGCAGGGGTGGTATCCCCCAGTGTCCAGTGTCTTGAAATGGTTTTCTTTGGGGATCCATACCATAGAGAAAAGGGGCATGACATACCTTTGGGGGTAATGAAAGATATACTGAAGAAATGAAAGATTTCTTACAGGGGAGAGTAGTATAGGGGGGCGGTATGGGGACCAGATTATGGGGACCAGATTATAGGGACTGGTCCCTATAATTTTGTTGGTCCCCATAATCTGGTCCCCATACCGCCCCCGCTTGATGTAAGCTTGACTAGGCTAGATTGGGGACTTGGGTAGTTGGTAGTGTGTAAAGTGGATACCTTCCGAGATGGACTGAGTGTTTTGTGTTGATTACCTTGGTCCCTATAAATCCTCATTTTCTGAAATTTATAGGGACCCAGTTTGAATTGACTATGCTTTTGACTAAGCCTGAAAATAACTTAGTTTTTTGGTGATCTTTCAAGTAGATCCATGTGTTTGTGTTGATTACATTGGTCCCTATAAATCTTCAGTTTTTGAAATTTATAGGGACCAAGCCTAAAATGACTTGGTCCCTATAAATCTTCAGTTTTTGAAATTTATAGGGACCAAGCCTAAAATGACTTGGTCCCTATAAATCTTCAGTTTTTGAAATTTGTAGGGACCAAGCCTAAAATGACTTGGTCCCTATAAATCTTCAGTTTTTGAAATTTATAGGGACCAAGCCTAAAATGACTTGGTCCCTATAAATTTGATGTTGGGTGAAATTATAGGAATCAAGCTTGAAAATAACTTAGTTTTTTGTTGGAAATCTTCAAGAGGTCCAGGGATACCACAAGATGACATTATGTTGTTCTTTTGGAAATAAATTGAAATTGAAAAAAATGTTTGGCACGAATAGGGCTCGAACCTATGACCTCCTGCTTATCAGACAGGTGCTCTACCAACTGAGCTAAAGTGCCTTTATAAACTTGATTTGTAATATAATTGTTTTAAACTTAAGACATTATAGTTATTCTTTCTTAACTGTTTGATAGCCCTGAAAAGGGCTGTTTGGGTTTTGAATATCTTATTCTTTTATCTGGTTTTCTTTTTCCGTATTGGTTTGGTGGCAGCTCCAAGGCCAATAGCTGGTGACTGCATCAATTGTTCATCTTCATTTGCCACGATATTGATATGGAGTGGAATCCTAATAGGACTCATTTCCAGTGATGATGGTTGTTGAGGACGATCTTCTAACTGCTTGACTCTATTTTTGAGCTCATTGATTTCCTTCACCAAGACTTCAATAACTTTGGGTTGGGGCTTAGATTGCTGTACTGGAGGCTGTGCATAGATCAGTTGGTTAGATGGTATTGTTGTATATTGTTGTTGCTGTAAGGTAGCATCACTACCAAATGTTTCATTGATGGCGGTTGTTAAAAGATCTGGATTTTGCAAGAGATCATCGAATGATATTGACGGTTCCATTGTTTTTTCAAGAAATCTGAAGTAGGTCAAATCCTTTTTATACTCTGGAGAGGGATTGACCTACTTGCAAAAATACTTTCTTTCACGTCCGTGTTCACTCAATAAATACCGATGCATTGGCCTACTTCCTTGCACATCTGTGTACATGACGAAATGGCTCACAACAGTGAAATCTACTTCAAAGCGCTGGAAGAACAGACGGAGTCACTGAAGAGTGGCGTTAGAGAATTGATGCTCTCGTTTGACATAGTCAAGCGAGAAGCTGAAGGATTATTTTCCTCGATTGACAATATGGAGAAGATGATAGCCATAACAAAAGAGGCAGCAGAGTTGGCACATGGACAACGGTTGGATGGTAAGGTGGCTGGACCCTCTGCTGCCACACAGACGGAAGACTGGAGCCAAGAAGCGACAGAGCCTCCATTCTGTCTATCAAGCGGGTCCAGGATTACATATGAATCCTGGGCAACCAGATGTCCAGCATGCGGTGGGAGAATCTGCTGTCAGTGTTAGTTTTATAAACTAACAAAAGCCCAACGGCCCTTTTCAGGGCCACCATTTATTTTTGAATGAATGTCCTTTAATAATGTTCAATCAGGATTCCTAAGTCTGGTATTTGCTATGATGTTTAGAAAGAACAAACATCATTGCTGCACCAAAACGAAGAATTCTCTGATTATGATTGGTTAAACCAGTGTTTCATTTTAAGTAGGTCAATCCGATGTCACTTGTATATATATATCATTCATGATTATTGAATATATCATAACCATGGATGAATACCCAAAGTCTGGTATTTGCAGTGAGTGTAATGCTCCAACTTATCTTGAATGTGGTAAGTGCTACGTCATTCTAAGGTATGTTGGAGAGGAGCACAACTGCCCTGATGATGACGATGGGTTCTTTGAAGACGACACTTTGTCCATATGTGATGAGTGCCTGGAACAAAAACTGAACCTTTGAAGGTTCTCTAGACCAAATGGCCCTTTTCAGGGCCACCACTTATTCTTGAAAGAGTACCTTTTAATGATCATACAAAAGATTCCTAAGTCTGGTATTGGCTATAATGATCTATGTTTCGAGCATAGACCATCATTGCTACACCAAAGACGAAGAATTCTCTTAGGATGATCACTATTGGCTATTTCGTTAGCCAGTTTGATTGGTTGTTCGATTAAAGTAGGTCAATCCTCCTACATTGTATAAAAACCCTTCTGCTTTTGAGTTCTCACCATATTGTTCCAGTATGAGTTGGTTTAAGAAGTTACGTGCTGTCTTCCACCGAAGGAAATGTCCTGAGGTGGAAAGACAACAGCCATGTACTGAGAAAGAGTACTGGAAGAAAGTGGAGAGACTGCAAAGCGGACTGGCTTTCCAGCAATTCCTGGCTAGAAGGGGAGTGGGATCGGTTACCATTAAACCGATCGCTATAGTGGAGCCATTCCGTGGCTAGTAACTGTTTAAGTTACTAGCTACATAAGAACAGTCCTTTTTAGGGCTAACCCATGTATTTCGTTAAAGAATAACCTTTTATTACAAAACAAAGACTGGTAAACTTTTACTGTTTTTAATGTGTTTTAAAACTTCTTAATACAATACTATATATTTCTTAACTATCTTATTCAAAAGTCTATTTTGTCTTTGGTTTCTTCACACCACGAGTGTTAGAAGTTGTTCGCTTTCTTTTTCTTGATTTCTTAACACTAGATTGTTTCTCCTCAGTAGAAGATTGTTTCTCCTCGGCACAAGACTGTTTCTCCTCGACACAGGATTGTTTTTCCTGAGGAGTGTCAGATGATATTTCTTCAGTAGGTAATGTAGGTGGTATGTCCAACTCATCTTGTATCAATTGCCTCTGTGGACATTCGGGTGCCCAATGGTCTGGAAGTCCACATATGTAACAGTGTCCGTAGGGTAGCTTGAACCCCGATGTACAATCTCTTGACCAGTGTGTCGTAGCATTACATCTGAAGCAACGTCCATAAGGCGTTCTCATCAGTTGTTGATCAAGAAGTGATTTTTCCAATGTCCGTAGAAGATGAATATCATATTGTTGTTTCAATAACTTCTTTAAACTTGAACAATGGTAGTAGATACTTTCAGGATCACTATATTTCTTTGTTCTTGGATCCCTATTGTATTCCATCTTGTTTAAGATTTTTGAAGTTTTCACTGTGGCAGTCAGAAGTAGAATGAAGTTCTATTCAAGATCGCTTCCTTTTATATCATCCTTGCCTCGTGTCTTCGAATGTAGAAACTCGATCACCTTTGGATTGTCAGCTACAGTTTTTTTCCAGTTCTCAAATGTGATAACTGAATCTTCTAACAGTTTGTACTTAGCACAAGTCCACCACAATTTCTTGAAATCTTCAAAAGTTTCTTTTTCATTTAATTTCATCTGGATTTCTTCCATAGAAATATCTTCATGAGAAAACAGTATGTAGATGCAAAGTAGTAATCTTCTGTAAGGTTTGAATTTTATCACTTGTGTCAGAGGTACTTCAAACCACTTCTTCTCCATGCTGTTGATGAAACAATGATGATCTGTGTTTCAGGTCAATTTATATGATCAAAGAATCCATCTGTTTGATCAAATCGTCAATATCAGTTTCCATCGGTTCCTCATGACGGTTTTCAGAACAGTCCATCGGTTGTTCTGATGAAGCTCTTTCAATATCCATTATCATGTTGAAAATGTAGCTGATCACCTCATCGTTGTTAGCTACATGCAAACGCCATTGATCCAGTTTCACGGGTGACTCATCCAGTATGTTACTCATCAGCCAAGCTGTTCTTTTCATCTCATGCCGAAAAGACATAAATGTATCATATCTTCTCAACCAAACATGAATGTCATCTTTAGTTTTCAAGAAATCTACATTATCTGGCTCTAATGACAAAGTTTGTTCAAGTGCAAGTCTGTAGATCTCAAATTTCAGAATTTGATCTAAAGATACAGGTAGACTTTTTCTGATAATCTTAATCATGATTTTTAGTTAAGTATGCAATTAGAATATTGAGTTGGAAACTTCAATATGATCTTAGGTTCTTTTCTCAATTGTTCGTTTCCTAATGTCACTTTATATCCTTCCTTGGCATTTATATATTCCGACCAATAGTCGTTGAAAGTCAAACATCCAGATGGTAATATCATAAGATCTGGATTGTCCCGACTACAGAATAACTGTTTGACTTGAGCTTTGGTATATTCCTCATTCAATATCAGATATCCCAAAAACGTATCTCTATAGAGAAAGCTAGATGATACATTGCCATGTAGGAAGTGCTGATGAAATTTCTCAGACATGTAAAACATGTCCCGCGTGGTAAAGTTAAAGAATGTGACTAGCCATCTTTTTGCTTTCTTAAGGGTTGCTTGATGTTGAAAATGAAAACAGCTATTCTGTCTATGAAACTCTAATCGTTTCTTATCTGACAAATTAGGAAGTTCATCAATAAGTAATAGTAAATGAAGCATTTCATCTTGGTAAGTTATTTGAGATCCAGTGTTCTTCAAAATCTTCATTCTCATAGAAAACCAACTGTCTTGAATGCGTTCTGTAAATTCTCGGCCTTTTCCACAGTTGTACATGTTGTATGTCAAAATCATCTCCGTTATTTCCCAGGGTAGTATACGGCTGGTAGTCATGATTAATCTGAAACAAGAATTTTGAAAATCGGTTAAGCCATTCGCAAGTTATAAGCATTATTGGTTTTTCGCAATAGGAATTCTAAAAATAGTAACATATGAAAAAATGATAAAAATCATTGTCATTTTGCTATTTATAGCTTAAATGGGGTCAAATAATTTTTTTTCGAAATAAATAATATACAAGTTTATAAATTTATACATAATTCATAGATCATGTTCTTACTTTTCTAAAAATTAAAGAAAGATAGTTTTCATATGCAAATCACAAAACCATTTTCATATCAAATTGGTTTAGGGTAGACTATATATACAAAGTGATTTCTTGTTATAAACAGGCTAGTGATCTAGCTTACTGGTCTGTGAATAAAGCATGCGTGCTGTTTCCGCCTTAGTCCGTAGATGCGAGGTTATCGAATATATGCTTAAACAGAGTAGAAGGTAGCTACGCTCAGGCTGCTTTAAGGGGACCCACGCTCACGGGAAGCCTCCGCTCTGGGAATCACTCTGGTCCATAGAGACATTCAGGTGGTTCTAAAGTGTATTCGAGATAATCTCAAATCGCCAGGAGTCCTAAGGTGCAGGGCAGCCCACTATGCAACTCACGAGAGTACCGGGGAGGAATTTGGAACCACGATGATCAACGCAAGTTGATCACGTTTCCTCTTGCAAATTTTTTCCTGAGGTCAGTATAAAAACGGGTTTTTCAGGTTGAAGCTTTATAGTTCAGCATTGAACACCAAACAATCAACATGCCAAAGAGACATTGGAAACGAATAAGAACTCCATCCAGTTCGGATGATGAGACCATACCTAAGCGACCTAAGTTGGTAGATTACTCTGACACTGAAGATGAAGATGAAGAATATGAACAATATTATACTTTGAAACCAGTAAGACAGAGGGAGTCCAGGCGATTTAGAACTAGAGCCAATGTATACAGCGTGGACATGAGAAAGTTTCCTGAGAAAACATCACCATTAGAATTTGTACCACGCTTGTTTCAACAATTGGTGGATGATATTAAGAGACATACCGAGGCACAGGGCAATGATAGAATAAGAGTTAGTATCTATCATCCTGGACTTAAACTTGGGGTATTTATACCCTTCACAGATGTATCCTCATTGACTGGAGAAGCCCTGTCACAAGAAATTGAGAAAGTCTTACAGTCTAATGAAGACTTCAGAATTGATGATGGCCAGATGTCATTGGAAGTGACCCATACAAGACTCCCTGTAGGAAGTGGACAGAATAGAAAGCCACTCAATTATGGCCTCTACTTCGATTCTAACAATATGAGAAAGATGAAAAGAAGTATTGTTAATATCAACAATACAGAAGACTCCATGTGCCTAGCCAGAGCTGTGGTTGTTGGCAAATGTCAAGCTGACAAAGATGAATCCCCGACCTGGAAGAAGACATGGGAACATATACGTAAATCTACCAAGTCTTTCCAGACCAGTGAAGCTAAGAAGTTGTTGGATCGAGCTCAAGTTCCACATACCAAACCATGTGGACTTGACGAATACAAGAAGATCCAAGCTGTGTTAGCTCCTGACTACCTGATCAAAGTACATTCGCAACATGCGAAAGATGACCTTCTCTTCAAACCTGAATTCGAAATGACAAGACAGACTAAAGTGATACATATATACTGTGATGGAGACAATCATTATGATACCATTACCAGTATAACTGGTTTTCTAGGATGTTCTTACTTCTGTGAACTTTGTGACAAAGGATATAAACAGAGAGGGGATCATATGTGTCCCCATGGATGTGACAAATGTTACAATGTGACATTATGTGCGGCAGGAGAAACTTGTTTCTGTAGGGATTGTAAAAGAAAATTTTACAGTCCTCAATGTTTTGCTAATCATAAAAGAATCAAACATGGACAGAAAAAGTCCATGTGTCAGTTAGTGTATAATTGTGGAAATTGTTTCAGTAGAATCATTGGGAGTAAGAAAAATCATGTTTGTCCAGGGAATCGAAAATGTAGATTTTGTAAAGAGATCGTGGGTGCAAATCATCAGTGTTACATACAATCTTATGTTTGTAAGACTGATGGTGATGCACCCAACGAATCTGATGATGCAAATTCTGATGATGAAGAAGAAACAAGTTCCTCCTCCAAGTACATTTTCTTTGATTTTGAATCTTCGCAAAATACAGGAGAACATAAAGTTAATTTCTGTGTAGCACATAGAGCCTGTGACCAGTGTATCCATTTACCTATCCATGAAAAGTGTAAAAATTGTAGCAAGTTCCCAGACCAAGGAAGAGAAATGATTTTTGAAGGTCCTGGTACTTTGCATGAGTTTTGTACTTGGTTATTCCAACCTTTTAATGAAGGCTCAATTTGTATTGCACACAACTTTGGTGGTTATGATGGCCAGTTTATTTTAAGATATCTCTTAGAGAATGGAACTTACAAACCAGAGGTGATCATGAATGGGCATACTATCATAACCATGAAAGCTGGAAAACTTGAGTTCAAAGATTCGTTTCAGTTTTTGCACATACGTTTGGCTAGTTTCCCTGATACCTTTGGACTTAAAGAAATGAAGAAAGGTTATTTCCCACATTTGGCAAATACTGAAGCTAATCAGAATTATGTAGGTCCATACTTTCCTGCTGAAATGTATAACCCTGGCCAGATGTCTAGCAAAGACAGAGACGACTTCTTGCAATGGCACAAGTCTAAAGTTGAATCTAATGCTATCTTTAACTTCAGGCAAGAAATGGAAGAGTACTGTCGGAGTGATGTCGATATCTTGAGGAGAGGTTGTGCTTGCTTTAGGCAGCAATTGATGGAAACTAGTGGAATTGACCCTTTTAAAGTAGCATGTACGGTGGCTCAAACTTGTTCTCTCGTTTGGAGAAAGGATCATATGCCAGAAAACTCAGTAGCTATCATTCCTCCTGAAGGCTATCCAAATCAAAAGAAATATTCGATCAAGGCTGTAAGATGGTTGCAGGTTATGGCTAAGAAAACTAACACACACATTCAACATGCATTGAATGGTGGTGAACAGAAAATTGGTGAGTTTTACGTGGATGGGTTTGACCAAGAAAATAAGAAAATCTATGAATTTCAAGGTTGTTATTGGCATGGTTGTCAAAGATGTTATCCTGACAGACATAAGATCAATACCTACAACTGTTTGAAGATGGACACTCTTTTTTGTTCCACTTTGAGAAAGATTGAAACTCTGAAAGCTGCAGGGTATGAAGTCATACAATGTTGGGAATGTGATTTTGATAAACAGTGTAGAGAAGACAAAGCATTCCAAACTTTGGTAGAAGCTGAATTTACTAACTTGGACCCCTTGAAACCCAGAGATGCTTTGTTTGGGGGAAGGACTAATGCTACCAAATTGTACCATGAGATTGATGAGCGTTCAGATCAAGAAATCAAGTACATTGATGTCTGTTCTCTGTACCCATACATTTGTAAATATGGTGTTTTCCCACTAGGTCATCCGGAGATTTATTCTCAAGAAGAAATTGACAAAGACAATATTCAAGAATATTGTGGCCTGATCAAATGTAAAGTTCTTCCACCCAGAAATTTGTATCATCCAGTTCTCCCTTACAAATGTAACAATAAACTTCTGTTTCCACTCTGTAGAACATGTGCAGAGAAGTCAGACAACTCACAACTTTGTCATCATACTAAAACAGAAGATAGAGAATTGGTTGGAACTTGGGTCAGTATAGAATTATTTGAAGCCCTGAAACTTGGTTATCGACTTACAGAAATTTATGAGGTTTGGCATTTCCCCGAGACAACTCAGTATGATAAAGAAACTGGCCAAGGTGGAATCTTTGCTGGGTACATTAATACATTCCTCAAAATAAAGCAAGAGGCCAGTGGGTATCCTGATTGGTGTAAGACTGAGGCAGACAAAGAAAAGTTCAAACAAGATTACTTTGAGGCAGAGGGAATTAGATTGGAGCATATTGAAAAGAATAAGGGTCGTAGGGCTACTGCAAAGACTGAGTTGAATAACTTGTGGGGAAAATTGGCTCAAAGAGATAATATGACTAAAACTGAATACATCTCGGAACCATCAACATACTTTGAATTGGTAAGCAATCCCATGAAAAAAGTCAAGTATGTTGATGTCTATGGTGAACAGTTTTTACATGTCAACTGGGAAGAAACAGACTCTATCATTGAACCTCACAGTTGCAGTAATGTGGTAGTAGCGTCTTTTGTCACAGCACAAGCCAGATTGAAATTGTACAGTGTATTACACAAACTTAATACACGTGTACTCTACTTTGACACTGACTCTGCAATCTATGTCCACAATCCCAAACTTTGGAATCCAACGATTGTGAATAATCGACTTGGTGAATGGACTGATGAGTTGCCCAATGCAAAAATCACAAAATTTGTTGGTATGGGTCCAAAGAACTATGGTTACGAGTATGTTGAAAACAATGGTGATAGAAAATCCACTTGTAAAGTGAAAGGACTGACTTTGGATTTTAACACTTCTCAAATCATACATTTTGAGAAAATGTTAAACTGGGCAAAATCTAAAGATAGAGATTTCCGTGAAACTGTGCAGTATCAACATAAAATCAGAAAACATCCCAATAGAAAAGTGACCACTGAAAAACTTTCAAAGATTTATAGATTTACCTATGACAAACGTGTGATTGTGAAAAATGGGTACACTGTGCCATATGGTTATGAATAATACCATGATATCTTAGTACATAAGATTTGTTTTACATTATTAAAACTATATAAATATACATGTTGTTCGTTGTTCTTTCTCATTATTCATCATGTCAAGCATTCAGACACCAGTAGTACAAGATATTAACAGTTTGTTTTTCAAACATCCTGCTAATCTCTTTATATCAGGTCCAAGTGGATCTGGAAAAACAGAGTTTGTAAGAAAAGTCATTGAATACAAACATGACTTGTTTGATATTCAACCACAACGTATCGTGTGGTGCTACAAAGAATGGCAACCAACTTATAATATCTTGCAAGAACGTGAAGGATCCAACATCACATTTCTTTCTGGAATTCCCAATGACGATGATGACATTGTCAGCGATACGAGTTTGTCTCACTTGATCGTCTTTGACGATATGTTAGGAGACAAAGATGAAGAAAAAATCAAATTGTGGTTTACAAGGAAAGGGCATCATCGAAATGCAAGTGTGATATACATCACACAAAATTTGTTTCACCAAAGTAAAGATAGTCGAACTATCAGTTTGAATGCACATTATCTCATTTTGTTTCAAAGTCCTCGAGATAAGATGCAAGTCAAAGTTTTGGCAAAACAACTTCAATCTCCACATTTGATGTATGCTTTCAATGATGCCACATCCAAACCACATGGATACTTACTGATCGATTTGAAACCAGATACACCAGATCTGTTGAGATTTAGAACAAATATTTTTCAAAACTGGTTTACAAAACCAAATCATCAAGGACCAGTTGTTTATTTCCCAAACATATAAAAGTGTGTGTCTGATTTGAAAATTGATCACAAGTCATTATGGTTTCGAAACGAACATCAGCTAACTTGATAAGGGCACTCTACAATTTGAGTAGAGAACCAAATACTGTAAAACGCAAACAATTGCTCAATGAGGGATTACTTGAAATGATAAAATGGTTTTCTTTGGCTGCAAGAAAAATCATTGAGGGTAAAATGAAATTACCCAAACAGACAAAGAAATTTATGGAAAAACATAAAGATGATCTCAGAAAATTAACAAGCACCATGGTCAATAGTGATGTTAAACGTAACATCATTTTGAAACCTGGTGGAGGTGGTTTCTTGGGTGGCGTTATTATCAGAACATTAATTCGATGGGATGGTAATAAAATATTAAGACGGTTTGCCAAAAAGAAGACTTCTGTAAAGAAGACTTCTGAAAAAAAGAAAAAACCTAGAAAAATTAATGAAAAATTTATTACTGTGAGAAAACGTCCAATTACATCATGGCAAAGTCTTGGGATGCGATCACCTACTGAAAATGCTCGGTCTGTAACTCGTCGAAAAACCATTTCACCAAATATTGCTAGATTTCAGCCACTCTATGCTGGGGAACCACATGTTTTTCAAACTGCAAGACAGTTTGGATTTGAAGCTGCAATGCGTGAAAAAGGTATGCAGGGACAAAAAATGTATAATCAACCTTTTAGAATCAATAACAGAGGTCCAAACTTGAAACTTACGAGACGCAAAATATAAAAGCCCATGTTCGACTGGGATTCTTCATAGTGTATCACGACAATCATGACGGCCGTACGTAAAAGGAAAACTCTGAGAAAAAAGAAAACTTCTTTAATTAATAAATATGGTCCTTTTTTAGAAGGACTTTGTCAGTTACCTCCAAAATTTCGTCAAAAAATAATCAATGATTCACCCAAAGAAGTGATCGATTGTGTTGGGGAATGTTGCTTAAACATTATAAAAGGCAATGTACATCTAACTAAAGCTCAGAAACAACACTTACAATCTAGAAAACAGCATGTTCGTTTGCTGAGTACAAAACAGGTCCCTGTTGCAGCAAAAAAGAAAATCATTAATCAGAAAGGCGGGGCTTTACTAGGATTGTTACTCAAACCTTTGATTGCCCCACTCATAGGATCTGTCCTTGGTGGCCTTCTTAATCCAAATCATGGAAGGGCGTAAAATGGCTATTGTCCCATTCAAACTTTGGGAAGATATGAAACGTTGGAAAGAGGAGCAAATTCAGAAACCTAGATTACCACCTGATCCTGAAGTTTCGGCTACTGCTAATCTTCAAAACGACTTGTCTTCTGTTATGAGTAATAATGAAATCTCGGAATCAGAAAAGTCTCAGTTGTTTGGTGAAACTTTGCATAAATTTAAGACGGCTCATAAAAAAGCTTTAAAAGAACCTTCAGTTTCCCTTTCCCAGCCTGTTCTGCAACCTAAGAAGATTGATCAACACATTATTGACAGTGTTCCTTCCACCATGAAAAGAAAAGCTCAGCTTTTGCTTTCTCTGTTGCAAGAAAATAAAAACATAGCTTGGGATGATGATGGTACAGTCAAGATGTATGGAATACCTATTCCTGGTTCTAACATTATCGACTTGGTCAATGATGTGATCAGACATAGGAAAGGTATTGAGCCCACGGGCTGGCAAGCTTTTGCACAAGGGTTGAGAGAATTGAATATTCCTCAAGATGTGGTAGGCAATAGAGATAGATGGGAATGGATGCACGAACATCACCTTCCTCCTCCTGAACAATCACCAGAGGATGTCTTTGTGACTCCTCCTAAAACAAAACGTCATAAAATAAGGACTCCCTATACAAAACAGCGTAAATATGATCTGCCATCAGTCAAAAAACACGTAAGGCGATTAGCGAGAAAACATATAAAAGAAGAAGAAATGGAAGGTCCTTTCATACCTAAATGGTTAACCTATGATGAACAATGAAGTTTGAAAAATTATATTATGATCCTAAAAGTCCTGCTGCCTATGCTGGAGAACAAGCTTTATTCCAGTTAGCTAGAAAAACTTCTAAAAAAGTAAAACTTAAAGATGTCAGGGATTGGTTGAGGAAACAAAAGACGTACACTTTGCATAAACCTATTCGCAGAAAATTCAAACGTCGAAAAACTGTTGTTGCAGGAATCGATTATCAATGGCAAGCAGATTTAGCAGATGTGTCAAGTATGTCTAAGTTCAATGACAAACACCGATACTTGCTTTGTGTCATTGATGTATTTTCCAAATTTGCCTGGGTTGTTCCCATCAAAGACAAGACGGGTAAAACTTTGATCAAAGCATTCAAATTGATCTTGAAAAAACGAAGTCCAAAAAGCCTCCAGTCTGATAAGGGAACAGAATTTAAAAATAAAAAATTTCAGAATTTTTTAAAGTCAAAAAAGATTCATTTTTTCACGACAGAAAATCCTGAAACTAAAGCCAGTATTGTCGAAAGATTTCAAAGAACTTTGAAAAGTCGCATGTGGAAATATTTTACACATCATCGTACGCTGAGATATATTGATGTACTTCCAAAATTAGTTCATGGTTACAACCATGCATATCATCGAAGTATCAAATGTGCACCTGCATCTGTGACTAGCAAAAACGAAGTTTTAGTGTCAGAAAATTTATTTGGAAAGAAACAAAAACATCAAAGTCCAAAATTAAAAGTCAGTGATTATGTTCGCATTAACAAGACAAAACGTACTTTTGATAAAGGTTATTTACCAAACTGGACACAAGAGTTATTTCAAATTTCGGCTGTGTACAAACATCAAAATCCTGTAACCTATAAAATAGTAGATCTAGATGGCGAGGTAGTCAAAGGCACTTTTTACTCGCAAGAGTTACAACGTGTAGAAAAAGATCAAATATTCGAAATTGAATCTATCATAGATCGCAGAAAACGTAAAATTGGTAAAAAGTGGATCAAAGAAATAAAAGTTCACTGGAAAGGGTATCCATCTAAATTTGATAGTTGGATTTTAGAATCAGATCTTCTATAAAAACGGTGAACATGAACTTCAGAAGCTCATTCGTGCGTGACACTGCTTCTTTACAATCTGCAGACGGTAGTCAAGGAATATTAGCAAAAAATCGCTTAACATTTTTGGCTCAAATTATTGTTGTTTATGCTATCATTATCACCTCATTGGTACAAATCAGTTTAAGAAGTCCAGACAAAGAATTGTGGTTGATATTACTCAGTAGCTCTGTTGGATACATTTTACCATCCCCAGGATTAAAATTCAAAAGACAAACTCCAATTTCATCTTCTCTCCCTGAGGATAAACAAAAACCATGAAAGAATTTTACTTGACATTATTAAGTGACAGTTCTTTAGACACCTTCCCACAAAATACTCAATCTACTTTCAAAGTCAAATTAGATTGTCCTATTCAAATTGACAAACAAAATTGGGAGGTAGCTTTAGCAGAAATAATAACACCAGGTGAAATCATGAATATCACAGATAAAAATAATTTTTTCTTTCTTCGATTAACAAATAATGCTTTCATTGACATAAAGTTTGATCATTTAAGGCATGAAATTTGCAGACAAACAAAAAAATGTTCAGATTATAAAGTATCCTTTCCAACAGGAAATTATACTAGCCCTGAACATTTGATTATGGAAATGAAAAATGCACTTGAGAGTCGTATTCAAAAGATTTTGACTCAACACAACATTAAAATTCATCTTGAATACAGAAGTCAATTAAAACGCATCAAGGTTGCTGTAGAATATCCTTCTGGTTCAAATTACACAAATCAAATTCAGATAGTATTTCCAACACCATTAGCCATCATTTTAGGCATCGATAAACAATTTCACGGAGAACCATTAGGCAACGACGCTGTCAAATTCAAATATGGTGTTGACTTGAATATTCATAACAGTCGCTTCTTTGTGTATTCTGATGTGGCCGGTTACACAAACATAGGACATATAACAGCTCCCATTTTAAGAGTTGTTCCATTTGCAAATACAACTGGCGAAATTCATTTCCATCAAGAATTTCTCAACTTGCATTACGTTCCAGTGGCAAAATCCTTCATTGATCAAGTTTACATTAGTATAAAAGGCGATACAGGTAATGATATTCCATTCATTACTGGCAAGACATTGATCAAACTACACTTCAGAAAAAAAGAACAATAATGCGTACTATTCATTATCATCAGTCTGGAGCAGGATTTAAAGACTTTCCCGTCTATCGAGGTGTCTCAAGACAATATGGCCATGGTTTAGGTTCAATATTTAAAACAGCAATGCGAAGTGTTGTTCCCATTTTAAAACCTCTAGCACAAGCAGGAATAAAAAGTGCAAAACAAGTTGCAAAAAAGGAGGGACTAGGTGCTCTTCGCGATATGTTGGAAGGTCAAAATATCAAACAAGTTTTGAAACAAAGAGGCAAACAGAGTTTGAAATCGCTAGGAAAATCAGCTCTGGGTGAATTAAGTGGGGGTATAAAATCAAAAGGCAAATCTAAAAAGAATCAGTCTAAGACTAAACGTCAAGGTGTTAAGAAGGGTCAAAAAAAGAAAAACTCAACTGCTATTCCAAAAAATCTTAAATTTCCGAAAGATATTTTCGATCAATAATGATGCAATCAGGTTCTTGTGAGTGCAGCAAAACGGAGTTGGAAATGCAATCCGTTCCTCCGACAATGACAACTATGCAAGAAACTCAGTGGACTGATTATCATCCTATCGCTTCCCTGGATAGTTATCAGGCGCCCATTGAATTTTTGGTTCCACCCCATACTGAATATTATACAGATTTATCTCAAACTTATCTTTATCTGAAATGTAGAATCCTGAAACCAGATGGAACTAATATTGAGGATAAAAAGGTTGCCCCTATCAACAACTTCTTCCACAGTATGTTCAGCAGCATCGATTTGTACCTGAATAATAAACTGGTCACAAGTAATATGGATACATATCCGTACAGAGCCTACATAGAAAACTTATTTTCCTTTGGAGCAGATGTCAAAGACAATCAGTTAAAAGCTGCAGAGCATTGGTATGAAGATGAACCTGGGAGATTTGAGGATTTTGATTGTGATAACATAAAAAAAGGCCGAGGTGAAGCTACAAAACAAAGTAAATCTTTGGAACTCATGGGCCGATTACATTTAGATCTGGCCATGCAAGACAAATATCTTCCGAATGGGATCGAAATCAAACTCAGACTCAACAGAGCATCTCCTCAATTTTGTATCATGGCTGAGGATGGTTACCCTGTAGTACTCAAAATTGATGTAGCCAAACTGTCAGTGAGAAATGTACAACTTCTACCAGCAATCACAAACGATTTGAATCAGAGCATTGCTCAACATAATGCCAAATTCCCCATCAGAAGAGTTGAGGTGAAAACATTTACCATTGGTACTGGACTCAGATCTAAAATTGAAGACCATCTGTTCCAAGGCCAACTTCCAAAACGATTGTTCATTGGCATGGTTCCTAATGAAACATTCAATGGCACGTTTCCCACGAACCCCTTTAACTTCCAACCTTTCAATCTCAGTAAACTGGATGTCACACTCGATGGACATAATATCTATGGCAGACCCTTTGAACCTAACTTCACCAGAAATGAGTATCTTCGATCATACATGTCACTGTATCAGGCTCTGAGTAGTCGAGACCAAGTTCAGAATTGTAACATCGATTACGAGGATTACAAAGACGGATACACATTCTGGGGATATGACTTCACACCTGATCAAGCTGCTGACCAGAGTCATCTCCACCCTATAAAAACTGGAAACCTGAGACTAGAACTTCAGTTTGCCAATTCGCTCGCAAAGACTATCAACGTCATTGTGTATGCTGAATTTGATAATCTGATAGAAATAAACGGACTCAGAGAAGTAATCACAGACTACTGAAAAAAAGATGCATAGTGGATACTATATTGAAGAAGAACTGAGGGATTATCTACTATGGTCAGATTCTACTTCATCTGAAATTGGCATGCTTCAAAAAGAATTTGAGGGATTATCAGAAGACAATGAAACACAGGGACAACACAAATGGATTAAAGATACCCTTATACGAGCCATGAAGATCAACTTGATGACTGCTATATTTGACTATGCCTGTCACCAGTGCCAAGGATGTAGAATAAATCATCCCAGTCAGAAATACCATGACTTGTGCTTGTGGACAAAACCAAACGAATGGATAACAGACTATGCTTTACATATCCATGCCCTGAATAATCTCAACATCTATGATGTCATCCAAAAATGGGACGAGTTGCTCCTGGATGAAGTACCATCAGAAGAAAGAAGAAAAGAATATAGTGCTATGACAGGATTGGACCATTTAATACCATCTGAAAAAGTCGAAGCCTATAAAAACTGGATGTTCCTGAAAAACAGTCATAACAGATACGGAAGAAAACCTGACTACAACGAGTGGAGAGACTTTTGGAAACAGAAATTAATAGAAACTACTCCGTCGGAGACATCACCAGAAAAATGAACACACATGAACTGAGGAAAATTCTGTACCACATGCCTGTTAATGGAGATGTATGTGCCAAAGATCTCTTACCAGAGAAGAAACCTCTAGACATGAAAGCCTATATCATAAACACTGACAATTCAGATGAACCAGGAGAACATTGGGTTACCGTATACTTCAGAGGCCATCAAGCCATCTACTTTGATTCTTATGGCATGCCACCAGAAGAAGACTATATTCTACCTTTCATCCAAAGAAATTCCAGAAGTTGGATTCAAAATACAGAACCATTACAAAGTCCATGGAGTCACAACTGTGGAATGTGGTGTATATACATTATTCATCAACTTGAAAAAGGACTAGACTTGAAGAAAGCTATTCATGGGGAACTGTATGGCACAGGAGAAGACTTATACCAAAATGACAGAGATATTGACAGATGGTTCAGTGCTAATTATGGCAAAGTGATCTGGACACAAATCAGTTCTAATTATGGCAAAGTGATCTGGACACAAAATGACATGCCAACTCCAAAGTTTCTTTACAAACATAGAATTCAAGTTTGCAAATGTTTGAGAAATACACATTGCTTATCAAAGAAATACCCCATGTATTTAATGTTGTAAATATGTTAAGGTTTCAAATTGTAAACGAGGACAGAGGGACGGTCCTAATCCTCTGTTCATCGTAATCAAGTTAGTTAGCGGGACAAATAAAGTTAAAACTGTTCACCAATCTTTCTTGTCTTTTCACCCCCTCTTCTTGACGAAGAGGGTAGTAGTATCTAAACTTGAGATGGCTAGAATTAACATCCACTGACGCTTCATAGTCAAACTAATGAAACAAAAATAGATCTTGAGATACAAGATCTATATCCAGAAGTTTGCTACTATCAAGCCTCAATATATTTGCCAAAACACTTGACGCTTGACAGTCAAGTTTCTACCGATAATATAAAGTCTTGAGATACAAGATTTTTTATTTCTAATAGAAACTTGCTACTAGATAGCCTCAATATATAAGCATGACACTATGAAGTCTTGAGATACAAGAACAACATAATGTCATCTTGTGGTATCCCTGGACCTCTTGAAAGATTTCCAACAAAATACTAAGTCATTTTCAAGCTTGGTCCCTATAATTTCACCAAACATCAAATTTATAGGGACCAAGTCATTTTAGGCTTGGTCCCTATAAATTTCAAAAACTGAAGATTTATAGGGACCAAGGTAATCAACACAAAACACTCAGTCCATCTCGGAAGGTATCCACTTTACACACTACCAACTACCCAAGTCCCCAATCTAGCCTAGTCAAGCTTACATCAAGCGGGGGCGGTATGGGGACCAGATTATGGGGACCAACAAAATTATAGGGACCAGTCCCTATAATCTGGTCCCCATAATCTGGTCCCCATACCGCCCCCCTATACTACTGGGGAGAAAACGTATAGGGGAGAAAACGTATATGGGAGAGAATCAGGAACAATATATACCCGCTGCAAAGAGAAAACACATTCTTTCCATGCATTGTAGGGGTGGTATCCCGCATCGTCTTGATTTGTTTTGTTTGTTTGATTGGAGGTTTAACGTCCCCGTCAACACTGTAAAGGTCATTTTGGAAACTTTGCTTCCAATTTTGTGGGACTTTTACCCGACATTGAGATGAAATGACATCTCAAGCCCTGTCGCCAAATGAAACCAATAGGGTTTATTAGCATGGACGGTCCGTCTCGCACTGCGGTTCCTGGACAGGCTTAGATCCTCTAAGCAGTTTACCAGTACTAGTGTGCGGGCCGGATTCAGCTCTGCGTGGAAGCATCATGCAGCCCATATATTTCTTCAAGCCCCTATGGGCGGGGGCCTCTTGAAAGGGTTTCTTTTGGGGATCCATACCATAGAGAAAAGGGGCATGGCATACTTTTGGGGGGTAATGAAAGATATATGGAAGAAATGAAAGATTTTGTTACAGGGGAGAAAAGGTATAGGGGAGAAAACTTATAGGGGTGAGAATCAGGAACAATATATACACGCTGCAAAGAGAAAAAAACATTCTTTCCATGCATTGCAGGGGTGGTATCCCCCAGTGTCTTGAAAGGGTTTTCTTTGGGGATCCATACCATAGAGAAAAGGGGCATGGCATAATTTTGAGGGTAATGAAAGATATATGGAAGAGATGAACGATTTCTAACAGGGGAGAAAACGTATAGGGGAGAAAATGTAAAGGGGAGAGAATCAGGAACAATATACACCCGCTGCAAAGAGGAAAAAAACAAACATTCTTTCCATGCATTGCAGGGTTGGAATCTCCCCAGTGTCTTGAAAGGGTTTTCTTTGGGGATCCATACCATAGAGAAAAGGGGTATGACATACTTTTTGGGGTAATGAAAGATATATGGAAGAAATGAAAGATTTCTTACAGGGGAGAAAACGTATAGGGGAGAAAACGTATATGGGAGAGAATCAGAAACAATATATACCCGCTGCAAAGAGAAAAAACATTCTTTCCATGCATTGCAGGGGTGGTATCCCGCATCGTCTTGATTTGTGTTGTTTGTTTGATTTGAGGTTTAACGTCCCCGTCAACACTGTAAAGGTCATTTTGGAGACGTTGCTTCCAATTTTGTGGGACTTTTACCCGACATTGAGATGAAATGACATCTCAAGCCCTGTCGCCCAATGAAACCAATAGGGTTTATTAGCATGGACGGTCCGCCTCGCACCGCGGTTCCTGGACAGGCTTAGATCCTCTAAGCAGTTTACCAGTACTAGTGTGCGGGCCGGATTCAGCTCTGCGTGGAAGCATCATGCAGCCCATATATTTCTTCAAGCCCCTATGGGCGGGGGCCTCTTGAAACGGTTTCTTTTGGGGATCCATACCATAGAGAAAAGGGGCATGGCATACTTTTGGGGGGTAATGAAAGATATATGGAAGAAATGAAAGATTTTGTTACAGGGGAGAAAAGGTATAGGGGAGAAAACGTATAGGGGAGAGAATCAGGAACAATATATACACGCTGCAAAGAGAAAAAAACATTCTTTCCATGCATTGCAGGGGTGGTATCCCCCAGTGTCTTGAAAGGGTTTTCTTTGGGGATCCATACCATAGAGAAAAGGGGCATGGCATAATTTTGAGGGTAATGAAAGATATATGGAAGAAATGAAAGATTTCTAACAGGGGAGAAAACGTATAGGGGAGAAAATGTAAAGGGGAGAGAATCAGGAACAATATATACCCGCTGCAAAGAGAAAAAACATTCTTTCCATGCATTGCAGGGGTGGTATCCCCCAGTGTCCAGTGTCTTGAAATGGTTTTCTTTGGGGATCCATACCATAGAGAAAAGGGGCATGACATACCTTTGGGGGGAATGAAAGATATACTGAAGAAATGAAAGATTTCTTACAGGGGAGAAAACGTATATGGGAGAGAATCAGGAACAATATATACCCGCTGCAAAGAGAAAAAAACATTCTTTCCATGCATTGTAGGGGTGGTATCCCGCATCGTCTTGATTTGTTTTGTTTGTTTGATTTGAGGTTTAACGTCCCCGTCAACACTGTAAAGGTCATTTTGGAAACTTTGCTTCCAATTTTGTGGGACTTTTACCCGACATTGAGATGAAATGACATCTCAAGCCCTGTCGCCAAATGAAACCAATAGGGTTTATTAGCATGGACGGTCCGTCTCGCACTGCGGTTCCTGGACAGGCTTAGATCCTCTAAGCAGTTTACCAGTACTAGTGTGCGGGCCGGATTCAGCTCTGCGTGGAAGCATCATGCAGCCCATATATTTCTTCAAGCCCCTATGGGCGGGGGCCTTTTGAAAGGGTTTCTTTTGGGGATCCATACCATAGAGAAAAGGGGCATGGCATACTTTTGGGGGGTAATGAAAGATATATGGAAGAAATGAAAGATTTTGTTACAGGGGAGAAAACGTATAGGGGAGAAAACTTATAGGGGTGAGAATCAGGAACAATATATACACGCTGCAAAGAGAAAAAAACATTCTTTCCATGCATTGCAGGGGTGGTATCCCCCAGTGTCTTGAAAGGGTTTTCTTTGGGGATCCATACCATAGAGAAAAGGGGCATGGCATAATTTTGAGGGTAATGAAAGATATATGGAAGAGATGAACGATTTCTAACAGGGGAGAAAACGTATAGGGGAGAAAATGTAAAGGGGAGAGAATCAGGAACAATATATACCCGCTGCAAAGAGGAAAAAAAAACATTCTTTCCATGCATTGCAGGGTTGGAATCTCCCCAGTGTCTTGAAAGGGTTTTCTTTGGGGATCCATACCATAGAGAAAAGGGGCATGACATACTTTTTGGGGTAATGAAAGATATATGGAAGAAATGAAAGATTTCTTACAGGGGAGAAAACGTATAGGGGAGAAAACGTATATGGGAGAGAATCAGAAACAATATATACCCGCTGCAAAGAGAAAAAACATTCTTTCCATGCATTGCAGGGGTGGTATCCCGCATCGTCTTGATTTGTGTTGTTTGTTTGATTTGAGGTTTAACGTCCCCGTCAACACTGTAAAGGTCATTTTGGAGACGTTGCTTCCAATTTTGTGGGACTTTTACCCGACATTGAGATGAAATGACATCTCAAGCCCTGTCGCCCAATGAAACCAATAGGGTTTATTAGCATGGACGGTCCGCCTCGCACCGCGGTTCCTGGACAGGCTTAGATCCTCTAAGCAGTTTACCAGTACTAGTGTGCGGGCCGGATTCAGCTCTGCGTGGAAGCATCATGCAGCCCATATATTTCTTCAAGCCCCTATGGGCGGGGGCCTCTTGAAAGGGTTTCTTTTGGGGATCCATACCATAGAGAAAAGGGGCATGGCATACTTTTGGGGGGTAATGAAAGATATATGGAAGAAATGAAAGATTTTGTTACAGGGGAGAAAAGGTATAGGGGAGAAAACGTATAGGGGAGAGAATCAGGAACAATATATACACGCTGCAAAGAGAAAAAAACATTCTTTCCATGCATTGCAGGGGTGGTATCCCCCAGTGTCTTGAAAGGGTTTTCTTTGGGGATCCATACCATAGAGAAAAGGGGCATGGCATAATTTTGAGGGTAATGAAAGATATATGGAAGAAATGAAAGATTTCTAACAGGGGAGAAAACGTATAGGGGAGAAAATGTTAAGGGGAGAGAATCAGGAACAATATATTCCCGCTGCAAAGAGGAAAAAAAAAACATTATTTCCATGCATTGCAGGGTTGGAATCCCCCCAGTTTCTTGAAAGGGTTTTCTTTGGGGATCCATACCATAGAGAAAAGGGGCATGACATACTTTTTGGGGTAATGAAAGATATATGGAAGAAATGAAAAATTTCTTACAGGGGAGAAAACGTATAGGGGAGAAAACGTATATGGGAGAGAATCAGGAACAATATATAGCCGCTGCAAAGAGAAAAAAAACATTCTTTCCATGCATTGCAGGGGTGGTATCCCGCATCGTCTTGATTTGTGTTGTTTGTTTGATTTGAGGTTTAACGTCCCCGTCAACACTGTAAAGGTCATTTTGGAGACGTTGCTTCCAATTTTGTGGGACTTTTACCCGGCATTGAGATGAAATGACATCTCAAGCCCTGTCGCCCAATGAAACCAATAGGGTTTATTAGCATGGACGGTCCGCCTCGCACCGCGGTTCCTGGACAGGCTTAGATCCTCTAAGCAGTTTACCAGTACTAGTGTGCGGGCCGGATTCAGCTCTGCGGGGAAGCATCATGCAGCCCATATATTTCTTCAAGCCCCTATGGGCGGGGGCCTCTTGAAAGGGTTTCCTTTGGGGATCCATACCATAGAGAAAAGGGGCATGGCATACTTTTTTTTTGGGGGGGGGGGGGGGTAATGAAAGATATATGGAAGAAATGAAAGATTTTGTTACAGTGGAGAAAAGATATAGGGGAGAAAACTTATGGGGGAGAGAATCAGGAACAATATATACACGCTGCAAAGAGAAAAAAACATTCTTTCCATGCATTGCAGGGGTGGTATCCCCCCAGTGTCTTGAAAGGGTTTTCTTTGGGGATCCATACCACAGACAAAAGGGGCATGGCATAATTTTGAGGGTAATGAAAGATATATGGAAGAAATGAAAAATTTCTAACAGGGGAGAAAAGGTATAGGGGAGAAAATGTATAGGGGAGAGAATCAGGAACAATATATACCCGCTGCAAAGAGAAAAAAAAACATTCTTTCCATGCGTTGCACGGGTGGAATCCCCCTAGTGTCTTGAAAGGGTTTTCTTTGGGGATCCATACCATAGAGAAAAGGGGCATGACATAATTTTTGGGGTAATGAAAGATATATGGAAGAAATGAAAGATTTCTTACAGGGGAGAAAACGTATAGGGGAGAAAACGTATAAGGGGGAAAACGTATAGGGGAGAGAATCAGAAGCAATATATACCCGCTGCAAAGAGAAAAAAAAACATTCTTTCCATGCATTGCAGGGGTGGTATCCCCCAGTGTCTTGAAAAGGATTTCTTTGGGGATTCACACCATAGCGAACAGGGGCATGGCATACTTTTAGGGGTAATGAAAGATGTATGGAAGAAATGAAAGATTTCTTACAGGGGAGAAAACGTATAGGGGAGAAAACGTAAAGGGGAGAGAATCAGGAACAATATATACCCGCTGCAAAGAGAAAAAACATTCTTTCCATGCATTGTAGGGGGTGGTATCCTCCAGTGTCTTGAAAGGGTTTTCTTTGGGGATCCATACCATAAAGAACAGGGGCATGGCATACTTTTGGGGGTAATGAAAGATATATGGAAGAAATAAAAGATGTCTTACAGGGGAGAAAACGTATAGGGGAGAAAACGTATAGAGGTGAGAATCAGGAACAATATATACCCGCTGCAAAGAGAAAAAAATATTCTTTCCATGCATTGCAGGGGTAGTATCCCCCAGTGTCTTGAAATGGTTTTCTTTGGAGATCAATACCATAGAGAAAAGGGGCATGGCATACTTTTGTGGGGAATGAAAGATATAGGAAAGAAATGAAAGATTTCTAACAGGGGGAGAAAACTTATAGGGGAGAGAATCAGGAACAATAAATACCCGCTGCAAAGAGAAACAACATTCTTCCCATGCATTGCAGGGATGGTATCCCCCCCCCACCCCAGTGTCTTGAAAGGGTTTTGTTTGGGATCCATACCATAGAGAAAAAGGGCTGGCATACTTTTGGGGGTAATGAAAGATATATGGAAGAAATGAAAGATTTCATACAGGGGAGAAAACGTATAGGGGAGAAAACGTATATGGGAGAGAATCAGGAACAATATATACCTGCTGCAAAGAGAAAAAACATTCTTTCCATGCATTGCAGGGGTGGTATCCCGCATCGTCTTGATTTATGTTGTTTGTTTGATTTGAGGTTTAACGTCCCCGTCAACACTGTAAAGGTCATTTTGGAGACGTTGCTTCCAATTTTGTGGGACTTTTACCCGACATTGAGATGAAATGACATCTCAAGCCCTGTCGCCCAATGAAACCAATAGGGTTTATTAGCATGGACGGTCCGCCTCGCACCGCGGTTCCTGGACAGGCTTAGATCCTCTAAGCGGTTTACCAGTAGTAGTGTGCGGGCCGGATTCAGCTCTGCGTGGAAGCATCATGCAGCCTATATATTTCTTCAAGCCCCTATGAGCGGGGGCCTCTTGAAAGGGTTTCCTTTGGGGATCCATACCATAGAGAAAAGGGCCATGGCATACTTTTGGGGGGTGATGAAAGATATATGGAAGAAATGAAATATTTTGTTACAGGGCAGAAAAGGTATAGGGGAGAAAACTTATAGGGGAGAGAATCAGGAACAATATATACCCGCTGCAAAGAGAAAAAACATTCTTTCCATGCATTGTAGGGGGTGGTATCCTCCAGTGTCTTGAAAGGGTTTTCTTTGGGGATCCATATCATAAAGAACAGGGGCCAGCATACTTTTGGAGGTAATGAAAGATATATGGAAGAAATAAAAGATTTCTTACAGGGGAGAAAACGTATAGGGGAGAAAACGTATAGAGGAGAGAATCAGGAACAATATATACCCGCTGCAAAGAGAAAAAATATTCTTTCCATGCATTGCAGGGGTAGTATCCCCCAGTGTCTTGAAATGGTTTTCTTTGGAGATCCATACCATAGAGAAAAGGGGCATGGCATACTTTAGGGGGGAATGAAAGATATATGAAAGAAATGAAAGATTTCTAACAGGGGGAGAAAACTTATAGGGGAGAGAATCAGGAACAATATATACCCGCTGCAAAGAGAAACAACATTCTTCCCATGCATTTCAGGGATGGTATTCACCCCCCCCCCCCCCCCACCCCAGTGTCTTGAAAGGGTTTTCTTTGGGATCCATACCACAGAGAAAAAGGGCATGGCATACTTTTGGGGGTAATGAAAGATATATGGAAGAAATGAAAGATTTCATACAGGGGAGAAAACGTATAGGGGAGAAAACGTATATGGGAGAGAATCAGGAACAATATATACCTGCTGCAAAGAGAGAAAACATTCTTTCCATGCATTGCAGGGGTGGTATCCCGCATCGTCTTGATTTGTGTTGTTTGTTTGATTTGAGGTTTAACGTCCCCGTCAACACTGTAAAGGTCATTTTGGAGACGTTGCTTCCAATTTTGTGGGACTTTTACCCGACATTGAGATGAAATGACATCTCAAGCCCTGTCGCCCAATGAAACCAATAGGGTTTATTAGCATGGACGGTCCGCCTCGCACCGCGGTTCCTGGACAGGCTTAGATCCTCTAAGCGGTTTACCAGTAGTAGTGTGCGGGCCGGATTCAGCTCTGCGTGGAAGCATCATGCAGCCTATATATTCCTTCAAGCCCCTATGGGCGGGGGCCTCTTGAAAGGGTTTCCTTTGGGGATCCATACCATAGAGAAAAGGGGCATGGCATACTTTTGGGCGGTGATGAAAGATATATGGAAGAAATGAAAGATTTTGTTAAAGGGGAGAAAAGGTATAGGGGAGAAAACTTATAGGGGAGAGAATCAGGAACAATATATACCCGCTGCAAACAGAAAAAAAAAACATTCTTTCCATGCATTGCAGGGGTGGTATCCCCAAGTGTCTTGAAAGGGTTTTCTTGGGGATCCATACCATAGAGAAAAGGGGCATAGCATTATTTTGAGGGTAATGAAAGATATATGGAAAAAATGAAAGATTTCTAACAGGGGAGAAAAAGTATAGGGGAGAAAACGTATAGGGTCGGACTTGATTCACTGTCTTCTGGGTCTTCTCGGTTATCCGGAAGGCCCTCGATAAATCAAGTGACTTTGGGAAGAAAGAATTTCCCGGGATAAAAATACAGCAAAATAGTCTTCATTGTTTTTCTATCTTTTTTTGTGTGTGTGAAAATGAAAGCATTTCATAAATAATTGTCTTTAAATTAAAGCAAAATATAATTATTTAAAATAGAAAGCTATGTTAAAATGACGCAGCTAAAATACATATAGAGCGACTTCGGCTGGAACTAGAGTGGTACCTGAGCTCCTGGTGCCGTCGGAGGTTTACCATGTGGCATATAAATGATGCTTTTGTTTCAACGAATGTCCTATGACATATTTATAGCTATGCTGCCATGCAGTCTGCTAAATCAGCAACCATAGGTGTTCCTCTGATAATGCTAGTACGCTGGTCATTGGGAGCTACCCAAGTACCTACTTAGTTCGAGTCGAAGTCGACCATAAATGTACATGAAGTAATTTGGGCCGAAACAGTTTATAATGAATAACACATTTATAAAAGCTGGTTTATTTTAAAATCGAGTAAATTGCAGATGTATATCGTTTTGATGACTGAATTAAATGCATCGAGATTCTGCTCAACATTATCAAACTACAGTGCATTCAGCGACTTCTCTGCTTGAATCACGTGATCCTCCCATTCACCCCACCTTTTTAAAAGTAGATTTTGAAGAGCCTTCCGAACAGTCTTCGGCGCCACTTGTTTTAAAAGTCTGTACTTCAGAAGATTCTTGAGCTCGAATCAAGTACGACCTAGGAGAGAGAATCAGGAACAATATATACCCGCTGCAAAGTGAAAAAAAAATCATTCTTTCCATGCATTGCAGGGGTGGTATCCCCCCAGTGTCTTGAAAGGGTTTTCTTTGGGGTTCCATACCATAGAGAAAAGGGGCATGACATACTTTTGGGGGTAATGAAAGATATATGGAAGAAATGAAAGATTTCTTACAGGGGAGAAAACGTATAGGGGAGAAAACGTATAGGGGAGAGAATCAGGAACAATATATACCCGCTGTAAAGAGAAAAAAACATTCTTTCCATGCATTGCAGGGGTGGTATCCCCCAGTGTCTTGAAAGGGTTTTCTTTGGGAATCCATACCATAGAGAAAAAGGGGCATGACATACTTTTGTGGGTAATGAAAGATATATGGAAGAAGTGAAAGATTTCTTACAGGGGAGAAAACGTATAGGGAAGAAAACGTATAGGGGAGAGAATCAGGAACAATATATACTCGCTGCAAAGAGAAAAAAATATTCTTTCCATGCATTGCAGGGGCGGTATCCACCCCCCCCCCCCTCCACCCCCCCCCCCACCAACGTGCCTTGAAATGGTTTTCTTTGGGGATCCATACCATAGAGAAAAGGGGCAAGGCATACTTTTGCGGGTAATGGAAGATATATGTAAGAAATGAAATATTTCTTACAGGGGAGAAAACGTATAGGGGAGAAAACGTATAGGGGAGAGAATCAGGAACAATATATACCCGCTGTAAAGAGAAAAAAACATTCTTTCCATGCATTGCAGGGGTGGTATCCCCCAGTGTCTTGAAAGGGTTTTCTTTGGGAATCCATACCATAGAGAAAAGGGGCATGACATACTTTTGGGGGTAATGAAAGATATATGGAAGAAATGAAAGATTTCTTACAGGGGAGAAAACGTATAGGGGAGAAAACGTATAGGGGAGAGAATCAGGAACAATATATACCCGCTGTAAAGAGAAAAAAACATTCTTTCCATGCATTGCAGGGGTGGTATCCCCCAGTGTCTTGAAAGGGTTTTCTTTGGGAATCCATACCATAGAGAAAAAGGGGCATGACATACTTTTGTGGGTAATGAAAGATATATGGAAGAAGTGAAAGATTTCTTACAGGGGAGAAAACGTATAGGGAAGAAAACGTATAGGGGAGAGAATCAGGAACAATATATACTCGCTGCAAAGAGAAAAAAATATTCTTTCCATGCATTGCAGGGGCGGTATCCACCCCCCCCCCCCCCCCCCACCAACGTGCCTTGAAATGGTTTTCTTTGGGGATCCATACCATAGAGAAAAGGGGCAAGGCATACTTTTGCGGGTAATGGAAGATATATGTAAGAAATGAAATATTTCTTACAGGGGAGAAAACGTATAGGGGAGAAAACGTATAGGGGAGAGAACCAGGAACAATATATATCCGCTGCAAAGAGAAAGAAATATATTTTCTGTGCAAGCGATGGTGGTCCGGTAACACCCGATTAGGTTAAACGGGTTGTCTTTGATAATCTATGGTATATTCGAAACACATATAGCAATATCGACTATCTTATAGGCATAATATAATATACACTCGTCCGTGTGTCAAGCACGACTAATTTATGCACGAGTATAGCTGAGTTCAAATCTACTGATTTGCATGATTTATTGCAACTATTCGTGTTTAGGTGAGCTTTTTGATTATTATTATTTTCTTATCGCTCTGTCTTCCCTCTATCATTTCCTTTGTTTCTGCTGTGGCATCAACTACAGGCGCTATGTCAAGGAAAATGCACGGAGAAGGAAGTTTTGACCTTATGATAAGGGATGTTAATGAAATAGCCTTTGAGGACTTTGTAAATCCTTGGACTTTCCATCATTTATTTACTAGTGATACCAATGAGGTATTTTCGTGGATGAGAAGGCAAGGTCTTTTAGCTGAAGTGATAACCTGTTTAAAGTGTGGAACACCAGCAACATTAAAACGGCGTGAAAGGGCATCAGATGGGTATACTTTTCGGTGTAGGGGTTCTAAACACGAGATGGAATGAGGAAGTACTCATGTTTTGAAGGTTCTACATATAATATGAGAGATCTTATGATATTTATAGAGCAATATTTGGAAGGTAAAGTAGAAGTAACTCGTTACACCAGTCTGCACTAGCCACTGGAATGGATTACAAGCAGTAGACTGGGATAGCTATATAAGGGAGCTTTTTTGCCAGTATGTATATGATAAATACAGGATGACTTTGTTTGAAGGGGATGTAGAAATTGACGAGAGTTTGTTTGGCAGAAAAATAAAGTACAATAAGGGTGAACCGAAGGGGCACAGAATTTGGATTTTTGGCATATAGAACAGTCATCAAATACTCTCATAATATATCTTGTTGACAAGAGAGATGCAGAAACACTAATTCCGCTAATTCAGAGGCATGTACAGCCAGACAGTCGCATTTTGTCCGATTCGTGGGGGCATACTTAGGGCTATATGAAATTGGATACAATCATTTTACTGTTGTTCATAAGACAAATTTCAAACAACGATACCGGTGTGTCGATACTGGAGAAATTGTAGACTGCCATACAAATCGCATTGAAGGCGCTTGGAAACACTGTAAGGATCATTTTAGAAAAATGAACGGAACCAACACTAAACTTTTTGAACAACATTTAACCGAAATAATCTGGCGAAACCCCGTTTCCAATAAAAACAAATACAAGGTATTTTTGACCTAGTTAAAAGCACTTATCCCCTAGACTCTCCGAAGAAACTTACCTATCCTAATCCACTCTTTCAAACATGGACACCCCCAGACGAAGCATCGCATTCGCATCGAAGGTACTCGATAGTTAATCTTTCGGATAGTGAAAATGCTACTGAATCTGATGAGTGAATATCGCCATCCATCGCTTCTTCTGACAGAGTCAGTGCAGGCACCGAAATGCCGGACAGCAGCCGATACGAATCTGACAAATCAATGTAAACGCAGGAAACACCTGTAGCACCCCTTTCTGCCCCTAACTATGAAAGCTCTAGCCCTGTGCCGTCGACATCCAGAGAGATGGACGACAGATTCGTAACGGTCAGAAAACGAACCATAACAAAATTACCCCAGAAAGGATCCTTTAAACCAAAACTCTTGTCAGTAAGAAAGGAAAGGGGCTGTGCTGCCCGAGCCGTTATGAAGCAGTTTCTGAAGGTGATGAGGATTAAGAACACCCTACAATCCCATAAATCCAAAAAATCCAAAAAGAGATGCTCCAATCCATATTCCAAATGCAAGTTCATATACGATTTCTCTGCAATCTTCTCCCAGTCGTCAGTGACTTTCAATCGCATTTAACTAACTTTTTATCCATATATGATTTTAATATTTTACGCAGTGT
This sequence comes from Lucinisca nassula, assembly GCA_963580285.1. Taxonomy (NCBI): domain Eukaryota; kingdom Metazoa; phylum Mollusca; class Bivalvia; order Lucinida; family Lucinidae; genus Lucinisca; species Lucinisca nassula. Next base: position 61,187,593 of record OY757014.1, read on the forward strand.
AGTTAAATGAACTTGTATATACTTTGCTGTTCCGGTATCATTTCATTAGCACGTGAAATATACCATTATATCTTCATTGATAAAGTTTAGTATTTGCCGAGAGATGTCTGTTAATAACAGGAAAATTGCTGAGCAATGGATTATTATACAAGATATCATTGGGCCTGCTCGATTTTGGCCGATAGCAATAAGGCGATAGTTTTGGACTCCAAATCTTAAGTGCTGGTAGAGGACATTAACGGCTGCATTTGTATTTATCAATGGCTTAAATCCATGGAATGGGCATACCTTCTTAATCTAGGAAGTGATTCAGCAGCATATAGACATTTTGAATACCTATTTACAACATTTGAGAGAAACCTAAGAAGATATCATCTTTACGGTTCATCACGAAAACACGCCTATTTAATTTTGACCCCCATGAACCCCACTTTTATTTAGTAAAACTGGGGTTTACAGGGGTAACCTTATTTTTCTTATTTCTGCTCTAAATTAAAGATTGTGGGTACTCGTTAAACCGCCTCAATGAGGCGGTTCTAACGAGTACCCACAATCTATATTTTGAGCAGAAATAAGAAAAATATCACAATTTGTCATCCTAAAATTTTCGTTTTTTTCGGCGGCAAAGTAAACAATGTATTTGTATAGGCGTGCTTCCGTAATGACGTTTCAGCCCTGTTACCAATATCTTGATGGTAGTGTTCGTGTATACACTAATAGGGCCAACCGATAGATGTTTTACAGGTATGCTATACGGGATAGTTATAAAATTGTCATTTTTGTACCTTATTCATTTATGCAGAATATTTCGTTGTTTTTTGTGTTTTTTTTTCAAATTTAATAGTTTGTATATATAGATTTGGTGTAAAACCATACGGAATAAGCTGAATTTTATACCAAAGTAGCTTATTCAGCTTCATTCCCAGATCAATGACTTACGGAATAAGCTGAATGTTAATTATTATTGCAGATTATTTCATAATTATTGAATGTTTTTTCAAGGTAAAGCCATATTTGGCATAAGTCGATATCCCTTTTCCGGTGCGGTTCTATTCTCTTAAAAAGAAAGCGCCTGGTTGACACAGATCGTGTATTCATACGCTAAATATGCATTGATGCCGATTGACTTATATGTCTGAGAAATTTTCCCCTTTTTCGAGTTCAGGGGAAAGAATCAGGATATTGCCTGGAATTGTACATAGGTTTGAAGATTTACAGTAGGAGTGTTTAAGGAAAGAGAACATAAATAAGACTTCGCAGCCGACTGTATTTGTTACCGGGAAATTAGGGATACAGATGACTCACTGAAACTTCAGACTGTCATAGATAGGTTAGGTTGTTGGGCCCGAAAATGGGGCATGATATTTCAGCCAGTTAAATGAAAAATTATGCAGATAACTAGGAAGAGATCTAATAAAGTTGAGGCATCTTACACCTTAGAAGGAACTGTCCTCGAGAATGTGGACTCCATTAAATATCTCGGAGTGAAAATCACACACAACTTGAGATGGAATACTCACATAAGCAACATGTGTTCTAAAGCAAATAGAACGCTTGGATCTTCATCAGTGCCCTCAGGATGTAAAATATGCAGCATATAAAGGTCTTGTTCGCCCATTCTTGGAATATGGTAGTTGTATCTGGGACCCAAGTGGAGTGGTCCTTAACGAGGAAATTGAGAAAGTTCAGAATAGAGCTGCTATATATTTGTGACAGGCAATTACTGTTTTGAAACTGGGAACATGACTGGAATACTTGGAAAATTAAGTCTCTCAAGAAAAGACAGTAGGCTCATCCTTTTATACAAAGGTCTAATGGGTGCTGCCAGCATTCCAACAGATGATCATGTTCCCCCAGCTTGTATATAGAAATCACCATTCGTTGGCGTTTCGGACCCTTACTGCAAGAACTGACATTTATAGGGAGTCGTTCTTCCCGCGAATCATTAGAGATTGGAATGCCCTTCCCGATTCGATTATTTCGACAGCTGAAGGTGCTGATGATTGTGTAGCTAAATTTACCTCTTTGGTTAGAGTGAGGGACTAACTTCTCACATCACATGTTGTTCGACTCCCGCCGGGGTCGGCAACATTCTTTCGTGGAGATTGATCATGAAATCTTTTCTACGGTCATTCTCTCCCTTCCGCTGATTCAAGAAGGGCAGTTGTCAGTTTCTGGCGAAAGAATGTGCACTGTACTGGTTAACCGCTTACGTATAAGCCTGCCCAGGAAAGTGTTGATAGGTAAACTGACCGGCTCAAAAATGACCTAAATAGTGTTGACTGGGCCGTTAAACTCCAATACAAACAAACAAACAAACAAACATGTCCTGGTTATGAATGTCATTTGACGTGTCACCAGTAACAATTCTGATTCTGATCGAATCCTTTGGGTATTTTACAATGTTATTGAGCGTTTTACCTCGCTACAGATTACTTGAATGAACCCTTTAGTACCGAAAACCCCAAAACGGGTATTTGGCAAACAGTGCAGGCCCAGATCTGGGGTCTACAGGGGTAAACCTTATTTTTCCTATTTCTGCTCTAAATAATGGATTGTGAGTACTCGTTAGAACCGCCTTGATGAAGAGGTTTTAACGAGTACCCACAATCTATATTTTTAGCTATCACAAGTTTTCACCGCAAAATTTTCTTTTCATTACGATAAAACACCCGTGCGACATAGTGCATTTTCTCACATCTCCAAAATGGCCACTTTTCTGACGAATTTATTATTTCTTATTGATACCCCAAACATAGGCTGCGGGTGCTCGTTAGAACCGCCTCATTGAGGCGGTTCTATCGAGTCCCCACAACCTATGCCTCAGAGCAGAGATAAGAAAAATAATGTTTCCACCCGTAAACCCCAGTTTTCTCCATTTACAGTGGTGTTTAAGGGGTGTTCATTTCAAGGACTTGTTCACGTTATTTTTTTTTCGACATTTAAATTTACAGTGCATTACAGTGACTTAATTTATTTCAGAAATTGAACATTGAATACCATGGCTTGATTCCAAATACTGACGCATCATTGAAAGCTCTTGTCCGCTTAATGAACCCAGTAACTGTAGAGGAGACAAAATATATTTTTTGTGACTTTATAACGGCATCTCTCAGCCTAAGATAATTTGGAATGCTCATTATTATTTCATACCATTTCATCATTCATCTCGAATTGCATTGTTATTTATCGTATATTGTACACATGTCTTGGAGGAACCGTCTGTTTTGTCGGTTTTCTAAATAAATCTTGTATCTTGTGCAAGGAGCTCCATGCTCACTTTTATAGTGCTGCCTCACTGAAGTATCATGTCCCAGACACATTACATGATACCACACCCAGTCACATTATCCTGACACTGGATCGACCATTCCTAGCTCTACCCCGTAAATCTGAGTGCCAGGCGAGGAGCAGCTAGTACCATTATTAACGACTTTGGTATGTCGCGTCCCGGGATCGAACCCGTGACCTCCCGTTCGGACACTCTACCAACTGAGCTATCGGGGCCAGTTTTGTATCTTGTATCTTGTATCAGTGCATTTGTATAGGCGTCTTTTCGTAACTACTGTAAATTTTACCGCCGAAAAAAACAAGAAGAATATTTTAGCCCATAAATGCCTAACGTCCTTTTTGGGTCGTTGGCAAAACAGATGTATGATTTGGGTCTACATTGTATGTTCAAAGATCTTTGTACAAAATGTATTAAAACAAAGCAAACCTGACACCCCTATAACTGGAAATGGACCACTCCAAACATATTTAGGTGGAAGATTCCAATGTCATATGTAGGTTAACCTTGTCCTGTTGAATATTCATATATGCCACACCCACTACCGATTATCAACCAATCAGATTACTTGATGCAAATTATTTCAACAAATTCACAATCTGAATGGCAAACAATGCAGATCCTGATCAGATGGCTTCGTCAGAAGCCATCTGATCTGGATCTACATTGTTTCAAAGATAAGGCATATCCGGGATTAGCAAGACAAGGGTTAAGATGCAAAAATTGCATTTTTTTTTCTTATTTCTTCTCAGAATATAGATTGTGGGTACGCGTTAGAACCGCCTCATGGAGGAGGTTTTAACGAGTACCTACAATTTATAAATAAGAGCAGAATTAAGAAAAATGAGGTTTACCCATGTAAACCTTAGTTTTACTGAAAAAATGGGATTCAAGGCGGTCATAATTATACAGACGTGTTTTCGTGATGCATATATATTATTCCTCCTTATGATCAATGACACTGGTTGTCGGTTACGAGACTGAGAGGGCCCAGAAATCCCGGTTAGTGTCATTGAATGACACCTATCGTAAGGAACAATGTATGGTTTAGAGGCGGGGATCTGAACGGTTTCTGAGATATTAAGCATCATCACGAAAACACACCTATTTAAATATATTGAAAATTTTATCACCAAAAATTAAAAAAAAAAATCTGAAAAAAGTGATATTTTTCAAAATTCTGCTGAAATATAGATTTTGGATACACGTTAGAACCGCTTCATTGAGGCGGTTCTAACGACTACCCACAATCTCTTTGTCTGAGCAGAAAGGTATACCGCTGCAGCCCAAGTTTTGCTATGTGGGGTTTATGGAATTCAAAATTATGTAGGCGTGTTTTCCTGACGTATATGAATTGGAGGGATTAAGCCCACCTCTCCAGTTCACAAAAGGCGTAACATCTCCGAAACCGATTATATCTAATCACCTTATATATTATTGTTCGACTCAGGGTCCCGCCTTCTATTTAATCAAGTCTTAGTATCTCAGAAACCGTACGTTAAGATATTCTCACCTGATCTGATGGCTGTGATCACCCATCGTCCGCCGTCGTCTGTCCATCCATCTGTCTATCCACAATTTCTTCAAATTACATTTTTATGCTCCCCGAAGGGAGAGCATATAGTCGCCGCCTTGTCCGTCCGTCCGACGTCCGCCCGTCCGTCCGCCCATCCGTCCGTCCGTCCGTCACACTCTATCTCTCCAAAAGTACTAGTTAGAGGTAATTTAGTGAAAGTTGATATACTGATAGAGGGCCATGAGGGGAATCGGAGAAAGCAAGAATCATAGCCCTGTCACCAGTATTTATGGAGTTACTTCCCTTCTTAACTATTTCAATGAAAAGCTTGTCCGGAGCATATCTCTGAAAGTATAAAAGGGAATTAAGTGAAACTTAATACATTGAGAGGCAGTGCAGAGTGCAGAGTTATTTACCTTTTTAGATTTTGCTATATAATGCTTGTCCGGAGCATATCTGTAAAAAAATTACAGGTAGTTTAGTAAAATTTGATACACTATTAGGGGGACATGAAAGAAATCGCAGAATGCAAGAACAATAACGCTGCCAACAGTATTTACGGAGTTACTTCTCTTCTTAATTAGGGCCCCACACAGTAGTTTGGGTGTCCTATAGTATTCACTCTGTCAGTCAGTTTGTCACATCTAAACCAAAACAATTCACCTCATGCATAACTTCAAAAGTGTTAGCCCTACTCTCATGAAACCTCACACACATAATAACAATAACAAGACCTTCATTCTGACAAAGGGATATAACTATATTGCTTTTGGGTGTGTATTTCACGCCATAACCAAACAACTTAACCTCGGTCAAAAATTTAAAAGTATTTGTCCTACCATTACGAAACATCACACAAATACTTACCATCAAAAAACCTACATTCTGACAAAAGGTCATAACTATATTGCTCATTTTCACTGAATTATCTTCCTTTTTTTAAAAAAAAACACATATTTCCTGTTATTTCATAACCATGGGTAATAGAGCTTTCATATTTCACATGTGTATTCCTTGTCATAACAAACACACGCCTATATAATTTTGACCCCCTCATACCCCACTTCTATATAGTAAAACTGGTGTTTAAGGGGGTATACACTATTTTTCTTATTTCTGCTTAAAAACATAGATTGTGGGTACTCGATATAACCGCCGGTTCTATCGAGTCCCCGAAATCTATGTTTTGAGCAGAAATAAGAAAAATATCACAATTTTTCATTTTAAAATTTCTAATTTTTGGCCAAAAAATCGGCAATGTATTTGTATAGGCGTGTTTTCGTAATGGACATTCTTCATCGAAAATCTTTCGTTATTTTGCTAGAGAACAACAAAACTGAGTTGCTCTGCCTTATGGTTTAAGATTTACAGTCTACTGCAGGGAAGGGGCCTTACACTTCTCCCGTTTTGTATTCTTTGTTGAAATCACTAATTAGTTTCTTTATTTGTACTCCAAACATCGGCTGAGGGTACTCATCCTCCTCATTCAGACGGTTTTAACTGTTACCCATAACCTTTGTCTTCATACAAATCTTATCACACTTCAAAGTGTTTAGGTATTTTATTCATTTATTTTATTTTATTTTTTTAGGTTTCGGTTTTACGGCCAATTCAAGATTATTTCACTCATATCGAGCTAATCGTTAATCAGAGGTGGGCGAAAACCGGAGTGCCCGGAGAAGAACCGCCTGACCTTCCGTTGCAGAACTTGGCATCTCACGTGTGACCCGAGCCAGGCTGGCTCGAACCCACAGCGGTGGGAGACCTAATGATTAAGAGTCAGCGCTCTTATCCACTAGGCCACGGAGGCCCGTCATAGTATATAGGACCATTTAACTAAAATAACCCTCATTCTACTGCGCATCTTCGGGGAGCATCCCTCGGTTTTACCGATGCTCTTGTTTTTCTAAACAACTCTTTCGATTTTGACCAAACTTGGCAGGAATAATCCTTGGGTGAAGTTCTTTTAAGTTATACAAAGAATTTATTCTATGCAGAACTCTGGTTGCCATGGCTGCAAATCTTTAAAAAAAGAAAAGAAAGACTTGTCAGAAACTACAAGCGCCAGGACTTACAAATGTAGTTTGAACATCCATTTTGTGTTCGCAAGATGTGTGCCCCTGGTTATAAATGGTCACATCCAGGGGCCACATGCTTTTGTTTGTTTGTTTGATTTGATGTTTAATGTCCCCGTAAGCACTGTATAGGTTATTTTGGAAACGTTGCCTCCAATTTTGTTGGACTTTTACCCGACATTGAGATGAAATGACATCTCAAGCCCTGTCGCCCAATGAAACCAATAGGGTTTATAAGCTTGGACAGTCCGACAGTCCGACTCGCACCGCTTTGCCTGGGCAGGCTTAGATCCCCTGAGCAGTTTACCAGTGCTCGTGTGCGGTCGGTTTCAGCTCTGCGTGGAAGCATCATGCAGCCCATCTATTTCTTCAAGCCCAATGGGCGGGGGCCACAGGGGTCACATGCTTTACAGAATAAACTGGTGGACCTTAATCAAGACTGTTCAGGTTCTCCACATAGAAAATTTTGCATGAGTGTTCATTTATTATTGAAGTATTCAACGAGGTCAGTTGGAAAATAAAGATGCGAGTCTCATTTTAGTCATGATACGGAAAATCTGGAAAAACATTCTTATCAGAAACTACAAGGGTCAGATCTTCCAATTCTGGCTGTAGGTTTTTCTGGTGGACTTTCTTCAAGATTGTTCAAGCTGCTCAAATAACCCCCACCCCCACCCCACCCCGGTGTCATATGTTTTATACAGACTCGTGTAAGGAAAAAAAACCTGAAAAATCTTGTCAGAAACCAGAAAGTACAGTCAATTGTTATGTAGCATGTAGCTTCAGCCGACATTGATATATACCGTGATTATTCAAATTAAAGCCCTGGGATTAAAAAAAAAAGACCCGGCCTTGTGGGGCACCTGATTTTAATAAGCTCAAACTTTTTTATTTGCCTTGGACCAAAAATCATAGACTTTTAATATTTTTGGTACATTGCTGAAATCAAGCGGCACTTTAACAAGATTGTTCAGATTAACGGTCTGGGGTCAAAATGGCCCTGCTCCGGGGGGGGGGGGGGGGGGGGGGGGGGGCATTTTACATAGAATAAATGGGAAAAGAAGTCTAGAAGACCGATATTTCTTTGATATGTAGTTTTGTTTGTTTGCTTAGAGGTTTAACGTCCCCGTCAACACTGTATAGGTCATTTTTGGGAGACGTTGCTTCGATTTTTTTGGGACTTTTACCCGACATTGAGATGAAATGACATCTCAAGCCCTGTCGCCCAATGAAACCGATATGGTTTATAAAAATGGACGGTCCGACTCGCACCGCTTTGCCTGTGCAGGCTTAGATCCTCTAAGCGGATTACCAGTTCTCGTGTGCGGTCGGTTTCAGCTCTGCGTGGAAGCATCATGCCACCCATCTATTTCTTTAAACCCCGATTGGCGGGGGCCCTTTTGATATGTAGTATGTAGCTTATTGTTTTAACCCTTATCTTGCTGTTCACGACAACCCCCATCTTTGAAAACAGTGTAGATCCAGATCAGATGGCTTCTGAAGAAGCCATCTGATCAGGATCTACACTGTTTGGCATTCAGTTTATGAATTTGTAGCAATAAATTACATCAAGTAATTTGATTGGTTGATAGACAGAAATGGGTGTGGCTTAAATGAATATTCAGCAAGATAAGGGTTAATGGTTGCCCAGAAGGTCGGACCAGGGGTCGCTTGATTTAGATGCACGGGATAAAGCTTCTTTCTTGTGTTAGGCCTAGGACTGCCATGGCTCTCATGAAAAATATACCTGACACCCCTTGTATGACTAATGGACTTGTCCAAGTTATAGCAATGGAAGAGCCTAAGTTTTGCAACAAATTAAGAGGAAAATAAACAACAGAAATTTGTCAGCAGAAAGAGAAAATGTTATGCCATATAAAAATGACACTGTGACTAAAACAAGTTGTATAATAATGTTTCTTACATGCTTTTCAATGAATGATAGAGATTTATCAGTGAAATATAAATCGATATTTTCACTGTTTCAAACAGTGAAAATACGAATTTTTATTTTTCACTGTTTGGGACTACTTTTTTCTTCAAATCTAACTCTAATTTCAATTTTATCTTTGTCAGATCACTGAACAATACTGAAATGTGTTCTAATTGACGCATAGCCCGTTCATGTGTGACGGGGACGTTACTGACGTCATTTATGACGCTGACGTCACGTCTTTTGTCGCGCGACGTTAGACTTGCCAGCAACTTCTTTGGAAAACTACTCTCTCAATTATTTCATTGATCATTCATAATAATACCATCCCAGGCCATTTCTCAGGTGCAAACTTTCAGTTTACACCCAATAGTATACCCACTAAACACGATGGACACCACTAAATTGACGCGAAACGAACAGGAACAAAGATAATTTTCTCCGAATGTGAACGACACCATTAAAGACGCTAAATATTGCCTTTTGAAGCATGTAAGAAACAGAAAATTTGATTTTTTCAGTGCAAGATCAAATTTTATTTCACTCATGAACACCCAAACTGCTATTTTCACTCGTGGCTACGCCACTCGTGAAAATAACAGTTTTGGTGTTCATTCGATGAAATAAAATTCGATCTTACACTGAAAAAATCAAATATCCTCTATATGAACCGCTAGTAGTACATAAATCCAAGTATTTGAAGCAAACAGTAGAGACACTGAACTGAAGTCGAGCCAAGTTCAGCCCCGTCTGTGCAGATCATCAGTAACCACGTAGACAGGTAGAATAACAGACAAACATTCGAGTCATGAAAATCAAACAGCCGTTTGAGTATAAGGGCTGCCCCGGTTCGATATAACATAAATAGCGCCTTAATCTTGGCTGGAATCATTGATTTGACTTGGCGAACAGTGTAGACTCAGATCAGATGCCATATAAGTATCAGGGACTACATTGTTTGCTTACTGTACATTTCAGGGTCATATGCTGTAAAACACAGTGTCTGGTCAGGATCTACCTTTTTAGCTCACCTGTCACGTAGTGACGAGGTGAGCTTTTGGGATCACTTTTTGTCCGTCGTCCGTCGTGCGTGCGTGCGTGTGTGCGTGTGTGCGTAAACTTTTTCTTCAAATGACATCTCCTCCTCAACCACTCATCGGATTTTGACCAAACTTCACAGGAATGATCCTTAGGTGGTCCCCTTTCAGAGTTGTTCAAATGGTTCCGGTCCATTGCACATCTAGGTCACAGGAGCTAAAAATAGATTTTTTAAACGAAAACTTTAAAAATCTTTTTCTCTGAAACCGCAAGGCCCAGGTCTTCGATATTTGGTATGAAGCTTCATCTAGTGAACCTCTATCAAGATTGTTCAAATTATAGTCCTGGGGGCCAAAATGCCCCCGCCTCGGGGGCCTTTGGGTTTACATAGGCTTATATAGGGAAAATCATTAAAAAATCTTCTTCTCTGAAACCACAAGGCCCAGGTCTTTAATATTTGGTGTGAAGCTTTACCTAGTGGAACTCTACTAAGATTGTTCAAATTATAGCCTTGGGGCCAAAAATGCCCCCGCCCCGGGGGCCTTTGGTTTTACATAGGCTTATACAAGGAAAATCTTTAAAAATCTTCTTCTCTGAAACCGCAAGGCCCAGATCTTTGATATTTGGTGTGAAGCTTCATCTAGTGGACCTCTACCAAGATTGTTCAAATTATAGCCCTGGGGGCCAAAATGCCCCCGCCCCGGGGGCCTATGTTTTTACATAGGCTTATATAGGGAAACTCATTAAAAAATCTTCTTCTCTGAAACCACAAGGCCCACGTCTTTAATATTTTGTGTGAAGTTTTACCTGGTGGACCTCTACTAAGATTGTTCAAATTATAGCCTTGGGGCCAAAAATGCCTCCGCCCCGGGGGCCTTTGGTTTTACATAAGCTTATACAGGAAAAATCTTTAAAAATCTTCTTCTCTGAAACCGCAAGGCCCAGATCTTTGATATTTGGTGTGAAGCTTCTTCTAGTGGACCTCTTTCAAGATTGTACAAATTATAGCCCTGGAGCCGAAAATGGCCCCACCCTTGGACCCTTTGGTTTTACATAGGCTTATACAGGGAAAATCTTTAAAAATCTTCTTCTCTGAAACCGCAAGGCCCAGATCTTTGATATTTGGTATGAAGCTTCATCTAGTGGACCCCTACCAAGATTGTTCAGATTATAGTGCTGGGGCCAAAAATGCCCCCGCCCTGGGGTCCTTTGGTTTTAAGTAGGCTAATATAGGGAAAATCTTTAAAAATTATTCTCCTCTGAAACCGCACGACCCAGGTCTTTGCTATTTGGTATGAAGCTTCATCTAGTAGACCCCTACCAAAATCATTCAAATTATAGTGCTGGGGCCAAAAATGCCCCCGCCCCGGGGCCCTTTGGTTTTACATGGGCTTACATAGGGAAAATCTTTAAAAATCTTCTTCTCTGAAACCGCAAGGCCCAGGTCTTTGCTATTTGGTATGAAGCTTCATCTAGTGGACCCCTACCAAGATTGTTCAGGTTATAGTGCTGGGGCCAAAAATGCCACCGCCCTGGGGCCCTTTGGTTTTACATAGGCTTATATAGGGAATTTCGAAAATATCTGAGGGTCACTGATGAGGCCTAATTGGCCGAAACTAGCTAGTCTGGCCCAGAAAACATGTACACTCCATATTTTTCACTTCTGTGGTGTATTCCTTGCTTCCAAAGGATAACCCTTTTATAGAACATATTGAACTTCACTACAGCTGATGTGTGGGAATGTGTGGCGGCGGTAAAACGACTCCATGCCCTACATCATAGTGTAGATTATATTTTCTTGTCCTTTGGGATCATTGATTCCATTGTGGAATTTCGAAAATATCTGAGGGTCACTGATGAGGCCTAATTGGCCGAAACTAGCTAGTCTGGCCCAGAAAACATGTACACTCCATATTTTTCAGTTCTGTGGTGTATTCCTTGCTTCCAAAGGATAACCCTTTTATAGAACATATTATATAGGGAAAATCTTTAAAATTCTTCTCTGAAACCGCAAGGCCACAGTCTTTGATATTTGGTGTGAAGCTTCATCTTGTGGACCTCTACCAAGATTGTTCAAATTATAGACCTGGGGCCAAAAATGCCCCCGCTCCGGGGCCCTTTGGTTTTACATAGACTTATATAGGGAAAGTCTTTAAAAATCTTCTTCTGTGAAACCACTAGGCCTACGGGCCTCCGTGGCCTAATGGATAAGAGCGCTGACTCTTAGTCATTAGGTCTCTCACCGCCGTGGGTTCGAGCCTCGCTCGGGTCACGTGTGAGACGCCAAGTTCTGCAACGGAAGGTCAGGTGGTTTTTCTCCGGGTACTCCGGTTTTCGCCCACCTATGATTAACGATCGACTCGATATGAGTGAAATAATCTTGAAAGGGCCGTAAAACCCAAACCAAAAAAAAAAAAAAAAAAAAAAAAAACACTAGGCCTAGGTCTTTGATATTTGGTGTGAAATTTCATCTAGTAGACATCAATCAAGATTGTTCAAATTATAGCCCTTGGGCCAAAAATGCCCCCGCCCTGAGACCCTTTGGTTTAACAAGACTTATATAGGGAAATCTTTAAAAATCTTCTTCTCTGAAACTGCAATGCCCATGTCTTTGATATTTGGTATGAGGCTTCACCTTTTTAGACCTCCCTCAACATTATGCACATTATAACCCTGGATCAATAATGGCCCTCCCCGGGACCCACTTGTTACTCTATGGATCAGGTGAGCGATCCAGGGCCATCATGGCCCTCTTGTGTTTTATATTAGGATCACTTTTTGTCTGTCATCCGTGCGTAAACAATTTCTTCAAACGACATCTCCTCCTAAACTTCTGATCAGATTTTGACCAAACTTCACAGGAATGATCCTTAGATGGTCCTCTTAAAAGTGGTTCAAATGGTTCCGATCCGTTGCACATATAGGTCACTTGGGCCAAAAATAGATTTTTTTCACCGAAAAGTTAAAAAATCTTCTTCTCTGAAACCGCAAGGCCCAGGTCTTTGATATTTGTAATGAAGCTCCATCTAGTGGACCCCTACCAAGATTGTTAAAATTATAGTGCTGGGGCCAAAAATGCCCCCGCCCCGGGGCCCTTTGGTTTTTCATGGGCTTATATAGGGAAAATTTTTAAAAAATCTTCTTCTCTGAAACCACAAGGACCAGGTCTTTGATATTTAGTATGAAGCTTCATCTAGTGGTCCCCTACCAAGATTGTTCAAATTATAGTGCTGGTGCAAAAAATGCCCCCGCCCGGGGCCTTTTGGTTTTACATGGGCTTTTATAGGGAAAATCTTTAAAAATCTTCTTCTCTGAAACCACAAGGACCAGGTCTTTGATATTTAGTATGAAGCTTCATCTAGTGGTCCCCTACCAAGATTGTTCAAATTATAGTGCGGTGCAAAAAAAATGCCCCCGCCCGGGGCCTTTTGGTTTCACATGAGCTTTTATAGGGAAAGTCTTTAAAAATCTTCTTCTGTGAAACCACTAGGCCTACGGGCCTCCGTGGCCTAATGGATAAGAGCGCTGACTCTTAGTCATTAGGTCTCTCACCGCCGTGGGTTCGAGCCTCGCTCGGGTCACGTGTGAGACGCCAAGTTCTGCAACGGAAGGTCATGTGGTTTTTCTCCGGGTACTCCGGTTTTCGCCCACCTATGATTAACGATCGACTCGATATGAGTGAAATAATCTTGAAAGGGCCGTAAAACCCAAACCAAAAAAAAAAAAAAAAAAAAAAACACTAGGCCTAGGTCTTTGATATTTGGTGCGAAATTTCATCTAGTAGACCTCAATCAAGATTGTTCAAATTATAGCCCTTGGGCCAAAAATGCCCCCGCCCTGAGACCCTTTGGTTTAACAAGACTTATATAGGGAAATCTTTAAAAATCTTCTTCTCTGAAACTGCAATGCCCATGTCTTTGATATTTGGTATGAGGCTTCACCTTTTTAGACCTCCCTCAACATTATGCACATTATAACCCTGGATCAATAATGGCCCTCCCTGGGACCCACTTGTTACTCTATGGATCAGGTGAGCGATCCAGGGCCATCATGGCCCTCTTGTGTTTTATATTAGGATCACTTTTTGTCTGTCATCCGTGCGTAAACAATTTCTTCAAACGACATCTCCTTCTAAACTACTGATCAGATTTTGACCAAACTTCACAGGAATGATCCTTAGATGGTCCTCTTTCAAAGTTGTTCAAATGGTTCCGGTCCGTTGCACATATAGGTCACTGGAGCCAAAAATAGTTTTTTCCACCGAAAAGTTAAAAAATCTTCTTCTCTGAAACCGCAAGGCCCAGGTCTTTGATATTTGGTATGAAGCTCCATCTAGTGGACCCCTACCAAGATTGTTAAAATTATAGTGCTGGGGCCAAAAATGCCCCCGCCCCGGGGCCCTTTGGTTTTTCATGGGCTTATATAGGGAAAATTTTTAAAAAATCTTCTTCTCTGAAACCACAAGGACCAGGTCTTTGATATTTAGTATGAAGCTTCATCTAGTGGTCCCCTACCAAGATTGTTCAAATTATAGTGCTGGTGCAAAAAATGCCCTTCGCCCGGGGCCTTTTGGTTTAACATGGGCTTTTATAGGGAAAATCTTTAAAAATCTTCTTCTCTGAAACAGCAGGGCTCAGGGTTTTGATATTTGGTATGAAGCTTCATCTAGTGGACCGCTACCAAAATTGTTCAATTATAGCCCTGAGACCAAAATGCCCCAGCCCCAGGGCCCTTTGGTTTTACATGGGCTTATATGGGGAAAATCTTTAAAAATCTTCTTGTCTGAAACCGCAAGGCCAAGGTCTTTGATATTTGGTATGAAGAGTCATCTATTGGATCCCTACCAAGATTGTTCAAATTAATGTGCTGGGGCAAAAAATGCCCCCGCCCCAGGGCCCTTTGGTTTTACATGGGCTTATATAGGGAAAATCTTTAAAAATCTTCTTCTCTGAAACCGCAAGGCCCAGGTCTTTGATATTTGGTATGAAGCTTCATCTAGTGGACCCCAACCAAGATTGTTCAAATTATAGTGATGTGGCCAAAAATGCTTCCGCCCCGGGTCCTTTGGTTTTACATGGGCTTATATAGGGAAAATTTTTAAAAATCTTCTTCTCTGAAACTGCAAGGCCCAGGTCTTTGCTTTTTGGTATGAAGCTTCATCTAGTGGACCCCTGCCAAGATTGTTCAAATTATAATGCTGGGGCAAAAATGCCCCAACCCGGGGGTCCTTTGGTTTTACATAGACCTATATCGTGAAAATCTTTAAAAATCTTCTTCTCTGAAACTGCAAGGCCCAGGTCTATGGTATTTGGTATGAAGCTTCATCTTGTGGACCTCTACCAAGATTGTTGAAATTATAGCCCTGGGGCCAAAAATGCCCCCGCTCTGGGGTCCTTTGGTTTTACATAGACTTATATAGGGAAAATCTTGAAAAAAAATCTTCTCTGAAACCACAAGGCCCAGGTCTTTGATATTTGGTATGAAGCTTCAGCTAGTGGACCTGTACCAAGATTATTCAAATTATAGCCCTGAGACCAAAATTGCCCCCGCCTCGTGGCCCTTTGGTTTTACATTGACTTATATAGGGAAAATCTTTAAAAATCATCTATGAAACCACATGGCCTAGGTCTTTGATATTTGGTGTGAAATTTCATCTAATGGACCTCTATCAAGATTGTTCAAAGTATAGCCCTGGGGCCAAAAATGCCCCCGCCCCGAGACCATTTGGTTTTACATAGACTTATATAGGGAAATCTTTAAAAATCTTCTCTGAAACCACAAGGCCCAGGTCTTTGATATTTGGTATGAAGCTTCATCTAGTTGACCCCTACCAAGATTATTCAAATTATAGTGCTGAGGCCAAAAATGCCCCCGCCCCGGGGCCCTTTGGTTTTACATGGACTTATATAGGGAAAATCTTCAAAAAAACTTCTTCTCTGAAACGGCAAGGCCCATGTCTTTGGTATTTGGTATGGAGCTTCATCTAGTGGACCTCTACCAAGATTGTTTAAATTATAGCCCTGAGGCCAAAATGCCCTGCCCCAGGGCCATTTGGTTTTACATAGGCTTATGTAGTGGTTGGGCCAAAAATGCCCCCGCCCCGGGGCCCTTTGGTTTTACATAGACTTATACATATATAGAGATAATTTTTGAAAATCTTCTTCTCTGAAACAGCACAGCCCAGGTCTTTGATATTTGGTGTGAAGCTTCATCTAGTGGACCTCTGTCAAGATTGTTTAAATTATAGCCCTGAGGCCAAAAATGCCCTGCCCCAGGGCCATTTGGTTTTACATAGGCTTATGTAGTGGTAGGGCCAAAAATGCCCCCGCCCCGGGGCCCTTTGGTTTAACATAGGCTTATATAGGGAAAATCTTTAAAAAACATCTTCTTCTCTGAAACCGCAAGGCTATTTGGCGTGTAGCTTCATCTAATGGACCTTTGCCAAGATTGTTCAAATTATAGCCTTTGTTGTTATTTGGTATGGAGCTTCACCTTTTTAGACCTCCCTCAACATTATGCACATTATAACCCTGGGGTCAATATTGGCCCTCCCCGGGGCCCACTTGTTACTCTATGGATCAGGTGAGCGATCCAGGGCCATCATGGCCCTCTTGTTTTACTACAGGATCATATGCTGTAAAACACAGTGTCTAGTCAGGATCTACCTTTTTGACTATAAATTGAAATTTAAAGGATAAACGATAACATTTTCAGTCCGCTCTATACTCAGAGACAATCGACCCAGCTGTTCAGTGCTTGATTTAATCACATGGCTCAATTTAGACTAAATATTGATTTGTGTCTTTTTTACTTTTTTTGGCTTGGTTATGGAGTTTACGATCCAGTCAACACTATCTAGGTCATATCAAATCGGCCCTAGGGAAGCTTATTTATTCAATAAGGGCAGTTGTCAGTCTCTAGTAAGATTATGAACTACACTAGTTAACCACTTATGTATAACCCTGCCCTTGAAAAGGTTCCATTATGTTGATATTACCTAAATTGTGTTGTTTAGACCGTTAAAACCCAATGTTATAAAGCAGAGAACTGAAATCCTGCAATTGTCCACGTGACCTCTTTTGAGAAACCAAGGTTCGGTCAATACTAGTCCAATACTATTTTTATCGATGTTAGGAAATCCAATAATGCGTTTTTATACACGGTGCTGATTTTGGCTTCCTTCAGCATCGATTATCTGAATGGCAAAACCAGTTTTGCAAATAGTTTAGACTGTTCAGAGTATACAGTATTCTCTTAAAATACTCGAGTGTGTGAACTTGGCTTGGGATTCACGGCTTGGAATATCGATTTTGCCTAACATTCACTAATATTTAAGTATACTTTTCTACTACGGAATAAATCGAATTCCAAACTCCAGACTCCAAGCCAACTTCATACACTTAAAATACTCAGAAATAAATTGTAACCCGACACCTTAACTGAAGCCAAATTCAGCCTCGCTTTGACAAATTCAGCCTCGCTTTGACTGCAGTAACTTTGATAAACAATATGGCAGCTGGTGAAGGTCAACATGATTAAGGAAGTCAGTTTTCATATTGTATATACTTTATAAAATGCAAATGGAATGAAATCAGTAATAGGTGATTGATGTGGTCCCCAATATTATCACTCTCTCCGCCCCCGCCCATAGGGGCTTGAAGAAATATATGGGCTGCATGATGCTTCCACGCAGAGCTGAATCCGGCCCGCACACTAGTACTGGTAAACCGCTTAGAGGATCTAAGCCTGTCCAGGAACCGCGGTGCGAGGTGGACTGTCCATGCTAATAAACCCTATTGGTTTCATTGGGCGACAGGGCTTGAGATGTCATTTCATCTCAATGTCGGGTAAAAGTCCCACAAAATTGGAAGCAACGTCTCCAAAATTACCTTTACAGTTTTGACGGGGACGTTAAACATCAAATCAACAAATATTATCACTCTCAATCAGGTGACCATCTCTAATTTTACCCACGACACCATTAAAACAGTAGTGTATCCATTACCTTGCCTTACCTGGTCGGAGATCCCGAAGTTTTATTGTGACGTGGCTAACTGAATGGATACACAATAGGCCCCTAGCGAGAATTTAGCGACGGTAGCAGCCCATTGAACACACGCATTTGCAACGAAGTATCAACTCCGATGCAATGACGTCGCATCGACATTGATGCTACGTTGCTAGACGTCATGTGCCTGCTTGGATAAGATACAAACTGTAGTATTGAGCCCCTTAAACCCTACTTTTATATGGTAAAACTGGGGTTTACTGGCCTCGAAAGCTCAGTCGGATGCGCGTCTGACTGGTGATCTGGAGGACGCGGGTTCGATACCTTCCGGGGTCGGCAACATTATTTCGTGGAGATTGATCATTTCCTCCCTTCCGCTGGTTCAAGAAGGGCAGTTGTCAATTTCGGGCGAAAGAATGTGCACTGTACTGGCTAACCGCTTACGTATAATCCTGCTCTGGAAAAGTATGGACAGGTAAACTGACCTGCTCAAAAATGACCTAAAATAGGGTTGCCTGGGCCCAAACAAGAAACTGGGGTTTACAGGGAATACATTAATTTAGATTTCATCAGAACGCCTCGCAGTCCCGGTTCAAACGCGTTTCCACAATCAGAAATTTTCAAACCATTCTTTTTTAATCAGAAAATTTTCATATTTTGGTCAAATTTTCAATATACTTGAATTGGCACGTTTTCGTCATATGTCCATCAAACTATTTAAAATTTAGATACGCATCACGAAAACACGCCTGTATAATTTTGCCCCACTTGAACCCCACTTTTATATAGTAAAACTGAGGTTTACAGGTGTAAACATTATGTTAATTATTTCTGCTCTTAAACATAGATTGTGGGTACTCGTTAGAACCGCCTCGATGAGGCGGTTCTAACGAGTACCCACAATCTATATTTTGAGCAGAAATAAGAAAAATATCGCAATTTTTCATCTAAAATTATCGTTTTTTCGGCGGTAAAGTTTACTCTGTATTTGTATAGGCGTGTTTTCGTAATGGGCAGAAGGGGTATTATACTACTCATTACATTTAAAAGCTGCTGATCAGACTACGTCAATGCGCAGGCTTATCTACACCTTTTATTTTTGCAAGTGGCAAAATCAGACTCTCAGGACGTGCTCAAAAAGGGGATCATAAATGAAGAGATGGGCAAAAATATACAAAGAAACAACATAATTTTTTAATGCTTGTAATTTCCGTTTCATGTGTCACGTGACAAAGCTTGAACGCCTAAAAAGCGATTAAAATTTGTTGCAAAAATAAATGGAAAAAAATCGCAACATGAAAACAAGCCTATATAATCTGACCCCTTTGAACCCCACTTTTATATAGTAAAACTGGGGTTTACAGGGGTTTACATTTTTTTTATTTATGTTCAAAAACCTACGTTGTAGGTACTCGTTAGAACCGACTCTAACGGCGAGGCGGTTTTAACGAGTATCCACAAACTAAGTTTTGAGCAGAAATCTGAGAAATGTCATATTTTTTTTATTTGAAAATGGTAAAATTTGCAATATAACTGAATAGGCTTGTTTGCGTAATGTTTTTTTTTTTCTCATCACGCTAACAAGTCCGTGAAATGAACACCCCCTTACATCCCACTTTATATAGAGAAAACAGGGGTTTACGGGGGTCTACATTATTTTCCTTATTTCTGCTCCTAGACAAAGGTTGTGGGTACTCGTTAGAACCGCCTGAATGAGGCGGTTCTAACGAGCACCCACAACCTAGTTTGCTTTATAAATAAGAAAAAGATCATCGATTTTCGTCACAAAAGTAGCCATTTTGGAGATGTGAAAAAATGCACTATGTCGCACGGGTTTATTATCGTAATGTTCTTTCTTTTTTCACAGAAGATCTAGATTTTTAATTAACTTAAAAGATTGTGTCAAAATTGTACATTCCAAAGTCGAAAACCGGACAGTTCAATTAATTTTAAATGTTTAAGCACAACTGAAGAAAATTTCGGAACCACCATCTTTGATCAGACGCATTATATTCTGGCCTATACAGCAGCAACCGGTAGATGGCATTGTAACTTGTTCTCTTCAGCGTCTGATTGGTCCGCTGTAGCCACGTGACAGAACGCCATCACTTGCAGGAGCAGCTATCGCCACAGTTACAGTCCTGTGGTCCAGTACAACCTATTCCACAGGCACATGACCCTGAAATAAAGATAATGTCATACATTAACATGTTCACCATGGAAGATAGGGACTCTCCAGACAGACGCAAACTGATATGTTCAGCTACACAGGCTAGTGAAAGTCTGGAATTTTTAAGTAAAACTACCGCCCTTTCAATATTACAGTAAAATTCCGCTATTAAGACCACCTAAAATTAAGACTACTTCTGGTTTACAAAAGTTTATTTAGAGGGTCTTTGTGCTTTTGTGTCTGTACTTTCTGCACACAGTGTCCCCTGGTCACGGACCATCTTTGGGACTGTTCAAAAGTGGTCTTACAGACCACTTTTGAGCAGTCCCAAAGGTGGTCTTAGTATAGGAATTTTACTGTATTTCACTTATTTCGAGCCGAACGTTAATCAGAGGTTGGTGAAGTAGAAGTAAAACAAAGATCAGGAATTGATACAATTAACTTACTCCATCCATAAAAGACACCAAAGGGAAAGAAATACAAACATTAAGCGACCAGACCATAATGGAAACCTAAACAAAGGAAGGCCATATGGACAGTTACTTTCCCACAAAATGGACATATGGCCATCCAAAATTAAAAGACACAAGTGATACACACAGTAAGTAACAAACAACAACATAAATAAATCGCCACAGAAGAGCCGCCTTGGAACGGTCAGTGGAAGATTTCCACTGGGGGCTTAAATCGATTTTACGTGGCCACAATCCTCGCCCTTACTTCCGTAGCGATTTAGACAAAAAATTTGTTCAGTCCGCATGAAGGCCTCCTAACTCATCAGTGCAACATCTCCGTGAACACAGAAATCAAAGAACCACAGAGGTGAGACAACGGTGAGGACTCGACAGCAAGAAACCACTGAAATGCTGGAGCAAAAGAAAACCAACAGTTAGACTCCGATGAGCCCCGGAGCACCCGAAGAGAAACAACCTGACCATCAGTTGTAGAACTTGACGTCTCGCATGTGGCCCGAGCGAGGCAATAAAC
The DNA here is from genome assembly GCA_963580285.1 of Lucinisca nassula. NCBI lineage: Eukaryota > Metazoa > Mollusca > Bivalvia > Lucinida > Lucinidae > Lucinisca > Lucinisca nassula. The sequence goes on from OY757014.1 coordinate 61,208,609, forward strand.
ACAGCGGTTGGAGATCGTATGCTTACCGATTGGCCATAGAGGCCCGTGAAAGGTACTGTACTATCCAAGCTGCGGCTGAACGAACACAAATGCACTGATCAGACTGCGCAGTCTGATCTGCACCTTCGTTGTTTGCAAATAGCAAAAGGAAGTTTTTGCATGACGTGGCTTATATTTTGATGTGTTCAAGAGCCTTTGGTGAAATATTTCGATTGCACTGGGCCGAAATGTGATCACAAGACTGATGCGTAAGGATACCAACCTTATCATGCTCCTTTATATTCTCTGATGTTGTTTTTTTCCCAGTCTGTCTTATTTATGACTTAAACACAGGGACTGGGAGTCCGTTCTTATAGGCATTCCCATAATTCTGGGCATAATGTAGATTTTCAGCAAATGTATGGCCTTGTAAATCCCACTTCCTCATTAAAGTTGGTTTTGAAAAGGTTGAGCCCAAATTGTCAACTACATTAGACATGTAATGGGTTGTAACGCGAATCACGATTCCCGTTCCATCCCCGAAAGAGTGCAGCACCACTTAAATTTATAACGAGCCGCTCTTACAATCGATATAGCGGCTGTTTCAATGCAACGTCGCCCCCGTCCATCGGGGCTTGGAGAAATAGATGGGCTGCATGGTGCTTCCACGAAGAGCTGAAACTGACCACACATGAAAACTGACTGGTAAACCGCTGCCCAGGCAAAGTGGTGTGAGTCGGACCGTCCAAGGCATATAAGCCATTTGGGTTTCATTGGGCGACAGGGCTTGAGATGTCATTTCACCTCAGTGTCGGGTAAAAGTCCCACAAAATTGGAAGCAATTACGTCTCAAAAGTAACCTAAATACTGCTGACGGACACGTAAAACCTCAACACAAACAAAACTACCAGGAAAACACGCCTATATAATTCTGAACCCCTTAATATACCCAACTTCTATATAGTAAAACTGGGGTTTACATAGGTAAACCTTATTTTTCTTTTTTCTGCTGTAATATATAGACTGTGGGTACTCGTTAGAACCGCTCGATAAGGCGGTTCTAACGAGTGCCCACAATCTATATTGTGAGCAGAAATATCACGATTTTTCATCTTAAAATTTAGTTTCGTTTTCGGCGGTAAAGTTTACAATGTATTTGAAAAGGCGTGTTTTCGTAATGGACACAAACGAAACAATCAGGCTTTGAACCAGTGCACATACCGGGACACTTGCAGACGACTTTACACCTGGGACACTTGCAGTTTGTGCCGCATTTGCATCCTGCACCGCATTCACATGTGGAATCGGGGGTACATTTACTGTCGTCACACTGACAATCCCCAACTGAAAATAGAACAAACAGGTTACGATAAGGATCTACTTTAACCCATTTATCTCCCATATCTCCAAAAGGGTTACTACCCAGCAGGCACATGACGTAATTGTGACGTCACATCAACGTCCGTGCAACATCATAACTTTGATGCAACTTCACATCTACGTCGGTGCAACGTCGTGACGTTGCACCGACGTTGATTTGACGTTGCCCTCGTGGCGTGTGCCTGCTGGGTATCCTGATGAAAACCTAATATTTTTTCTTATCAATCAATACTCCAAACACAGGTTGATTGTGGTCGTTGGAACCACCTCTGACTCACCGAGGCGGTTCTAACGAGAAACCACAACCTATATCTCAGCATAGAAATAAGAAAAAATAATGTATACCCCTTTAAACCAAAGTTTTCTCTATATTATGTGGGAGGCATCTAAATGATTTTAGCGGCTAAAATCATCTGTATGCCTCCCACAGTGACATAAAATAGGGAAAACGTAAACCCAAGTTTTAAACTTGGGTTTAAATAGCGAGTGTTTATATTTCACGGATACGTCAACATGTAGGAGCGTAGCATCGATACGTATTTGCATACACATTACAAACGTTAAATAGCCGACGAAGAAGAAGAAAAGAGAATCTGTATGTGTCTAGGATATACACAACAATAATTTACCGAACATAAGTTTCCTTCTTTGCCGCGGGGACCACATTTACGGGTAAGAATTTGCTCCCTCCAGGGAACAAATTCTTTCCTGTAAGAGTAGTTTCCATTTAAACGCCATTAAGGGGCGGGAATATTATATTTCCAGTATTTTACAAATTATTTTCTCCTATAGTTACGCCCCTGGCATGAATAGACAAGCGTATGTAAAGATGTTGGGGTGGGGGTGGTACTCTGAATTTTACCTGCTACATAGGCTTGGCCTATTTTTTATTTATTTGTGTGTGTGTGTGTTGGGAGTGGGGGTAAGGGGTAAAATTTTAGATTTTATTTTATTCTATTTTATCTGTTTATCTTTTTTTGTGCGTGTGAGGTGGGGTGGGGGGAGGGGGGGGGGGGGGGGGGGGGTAAGGAAAAATACGTAATTGTTATTTTTATGGGTACAGGCCATTTAGCAGCTACTTTTAGGGACCACTCTAAAACTGACTATTTTATTGGGATTATCCAAAATTTTTGGTATTTTAGGGGTGCTGTTAGTTTTTTGTTTGAATAGTTTTTTCTTTTGCCTTGTTGCACCGTAGTTCACTCAGTTTTACTATAAAAAATTGGGATTTTAAGGTGGGGGGGGGGGGGGTGGCGGAGGAGGGGTCAAAATCACATACTTTTTGGTGGGTCTTCGTGAAGTAAAGATCAGAGTACCTCTCTGACGTCAAATCAGTAAGTTCAAATTTGCAAACACACACTTTGCAAACCCTTACTGTATACAGTTATAAATACGTCATTTTCTTCGGATGTTAAATGTAGAAAACTGAGGTTTAAGGGCTATACATTATAATTTAGTTTCCTTATTTCTGCTCAAAGACAGTTATTGTGCGTATTCGTTAGCACCGCCTCGACCAGGCGGTTCTTACGAGCACCCACAAGCTATGTTTGAAGTAAAAACAAGAAAAAATATCACAGATTTTCATCATAAAAGTAGCCATTTTTGGAGTTGTGAAAAAAGCACAATGTTGTGCGGGTGTTATCGAAATGAAACATCAGTTTTCTCTATCCAACCCATTGTAGGCGGGAAAGCCCTAGAGCGGCGTCTGATCAGTGCTTGCACTATTTGCTGACAGAATTTTCCATCGAACTAAAAATATGCCTGACACCCCTTAAATGACAAATGGACTGGTCCAACATATAGCAATGGAAGAGTCCACTACTACACACTGGGTTAAAGAAGGGGTTACCGAGGTGCTCATTACATGGACTTGTGCACATGCATACCTGTGATACCTCCCTCATCCGGAGGGAGACTCCCTCATTTTGATGCTATTTTTTGTCCAATTTATGCTAAATTTTAGTAACATTTGTTGTCTCCCCCATTTGAACTGAGAATTTCCCTATATATTCTTTACATCTCCCTCACCACAATGGCTTATCTCCCTAAAACAATTATCACAGGTATGCACATGATTATATGATGGGAAAATGATGCTAACCACAGAGTTGAGACTAGAATTCAATAGCTAAAACCTATTCATGTTATATAACGTTACATTGTAACGATAACAAGTCCGTGCGACCATACCTCTATCATTTTGACTTTTCTTATGAAAATTTGTGATAGTTTTCTTATTTATACTCCAAAAATAGATTGTGAGTGCTCGTTAGGACCGCCTCATTGAGGCGGTTCTAACGGGTACCCACAAGCCAGGTCCTGGAGCAAAAATAAGAAAAAATAATTTAAACCCCCGTAAACCCCAGTTTCTCTATTAAAAGTAGGGTTTAGAGGAGTGTCCAGTACCCTTGACTTTCATTACTTCCGAAATTCTAATGAGATATTTTAACCCATTACATACTAGTGGATTCTTCCATTGCTATAAGTTGGACAAGGCCATTTATCATATATGGGGTGTCATGTCTATTTTTTTTTTTTTTTTTTTTTTTTTTCATTTTTATTCTATTTTTGAAGGAAAATTCTGTTAGCAAATAGTGGAGGCCCTGATCAGTTCTGCGGCGTCGGATCTGGGCCTGCACTGTTTGCCAAGGTAATCCTTTACGGGTTTCCCGCATATAATGTGTTAAAACATACCAACGGAAGATTGTGGGCGCTCCCAAAGCGGTTCTAATGTGTTCCAATATTCAAAGTTTTGCGCCCAAAAAAGATGTGTGTGTGTTTGGGGGGTGGGGGTGGTACCAGGATGTGTTTCGTCTGATCAGGGTCTCTACTTTAAACTTAATGTACACTATTCTTTTGTTTCAAAAACATAGAATGAGATTAAGCACACTGAAAAATGAACAACCCTGCAGGCACACAACCTTGACTCAACGTTGAATCAACGTTGAAACAACATTGTTTCAACGTTGATTCAACTTTGAGTGCCTGCTGGGAATGAACTTCCCACAGCCCAAACTACTTGTGCTCCTATAATAATCGCCCATGTTATAATTTTGGATTGATTCAAATTTCGGTGGTGTCAAGACTCCTATAATTTTATGCTAGTTTTGAAGTCTAATTCTTAAAGCAAAAAGTCCAGCTATGAATCAGACGCCCATTATACAGTCAACTCTCGTTGTCTCAAACTCCAAGGGACTGGAATATTTTGTTTGAGATTTAGTCTAACGAACATATAGCACTTCTCTAGTAACATAACAGTGCACAAACTTTGGTTTGACTTAAGCCATTGTTTGATATATCAGAGTTTGAGATAACAAGATTCTACTATATATCCATCCAGCAGAAAACGGCGCGCCAACGTCGGGCCGACAGCGGTACATCGACCCGTCGTATTGACGTTGGCCCGTCATTTCTTGCTGATTGGATTTCTATACTACGGTTAAATGCCTACAGCGAGGACGTAAAAATCATTGAAAACCGACATTATTGATCATTATTCATCCTTTTAGCAAGCATGTTAAGAGTCTGTTACGCGAAAAGCAAAATAACATAAGCGACTTACATGTAGGTAAAGCGCAGTGGCATGGATCACTCATGATGGTAGATTTAGCAGTAATCAGTCTGCAACTTAACTTATGTTGGCGGTTAAGAGAATGAAGTATGAGAAACGTGACACGTTATAAAATATGGAAAACCGTGTGCAAAAATGAAAACTACGGCTCGTGTGAATAAAGTTGGTTCCGTGTGAAATCTACGTATTGATTTCCCGCCACAAAGTCGACCTTAAGACGAGTCGTTGAACAAGGGGCCTTTCGCCGCGAAAGTACTAAAATCACTATTTGTGCGTAACAGTGTTCAAGGCAGAGAAAAAAAGGGCTTGGTTGTATATTTAAGGAAGTTTTTGAAAGCTGAACAGAAACACTGAAAAGCCCGTCTCCTTTGTTTAGAATATATTAGTTATAGTATATCTACGTTATCTTGCCTAATAATGAATGCGATATGAGTATTTTTCCATGAATAAAGTTCACAAGGACCTTTCCTGCGCAATAAACCTACTTTTTGAGCCACGGAGCAGCACAACTTGCAAATTGCACGTTCAACCCTTTTACTGAGAGAACAAAAGTTGTGGGTACTCGTTAGAACCGAGCGCCAACAACATGTGTGTGTGTGTGTGTGTGTGTGTGAATTCGGGTTTAACGTCGCTTTCAACAATTTTTCAGTCATATCACGACGGTGTCTGGTTGCGACAGGGAGCTCAATGCTCACTTTTATAGTGCTGCCTCACTATAGTATCATGTCCCAAACGCATTACATGATACCACACCAAATCACATTATCCTGACACTGGGTCGACCAGTCCTAGCTCTTCCCCGTAAATCTGAGTGCCAAGCGAGGAGCAGCTATTACCATTTTTAGCGACTGGTATGTCGCGGCCCGTGATCGAACCCGTGACCTCCCGTTCCCCGGAACGGACACTCTACCAACTGAGCTATCGGGGCCGGTGCGCCAACAACCTATGTTTGGAGTAGGCCATTAAATAAGATTTCGTATCATCAGAAAAATAATAGTTTCCTAAATATGAAGAATGAACTAAAGTAGAACTTCGATGGCTCGAACACCGATGGCTCGTTTACCATTGATGTTTCGAACCCGTTCTTGAGCCCCTAGCGAAATCCTCTACAGAAGAAATAGTGGGGGATAATTAAGGAGATTTTGGTCTTTTATCTTGCAAATGTATGCTGTGTGTACTCATTAGAATCGCCTCGATGAGGCGATTCTAATGAGTACACACAACATACATTTTTATTATAGAAAACCGAAAAGATGTCTAAAAGTATCTCGTTATGCCTCCTGACAGTAACCTCAGTGGCTCGAACTGCCCCAGTCTCGAACAGATTTTCGAGGTCCCAAAGGTGTTCGAGCCATTGAAGTTCGACTGTATATCGTTTCTTATAAGTGAAGTAATCATGAAATGGCTGTAAAACAAAACCCAACCAAACAAACAAAATTTCGACCATTTGCTGTTCAGTGAGATAACTATTTTTCTTTAGCGTAAGTGGTTCAGACTTACCTTGGTCTGAATGGGTCGTCATTGTTTTCCCATCCAATCTGTCTACCCCTTTACACCCATGTTTACTCTATATACAGTGGGGTTGGCCCCACCCGCCGGGGCTTGAAGAAATAGATTGGGCTGCATGTTGCTTCCGTGCAGTGCGGAAACCAACCGCACGTGAGAATTAGAGGTTCTAAGCCCACCCTTAAAACTGATGCGAGTTGGACCGTCAATGCATATAAACCCTATTGGTTTCATTGGGTGACAGGCTTTCATCTCAATGTCGGGTAAAAGTCCCATAAAGTTGGAAACATCGTCTCTAAAATGACCTATTTAGTGCTGATGGGGACGTTAGACCACAAATCAAACGAACAAAAATATATTAAATTGATTACACCGACTTGTTAGAGGGCGCATAAGCCTAATTGATTGCCACTAAGGCCCCTTTTCTCGTGAATTATTTTGATTTTTTACAGATTTAACCCTTTTTGTACCAATTAAATGGAATCGTCTACCATATATAAAGGAGTCCATTTCAAAATTTAGGGGTGTCAGGTCGTGTTTTCTTCAAAATCTACTAGAAAAATACCCGCGCTTGCTTGATGCCAAGCTGATAGCAAACAATACTTTTTAGAGGTGGTGTATCAGGATATTCATTTTGAAGTTTACGCACGGGACATCAAGATAACACGCCTATGTAATGAATGCTCCTGCAAACCCCACTTTAAATTGGAAAAAGTGGGGTTTGCAGGGGTATTCGTTATTTCCTCATATCTGCTCTAAAGCATAGATTGTGGGTACCCAAAATCAATGTTTTAAGCAGAAATAATGAAAATCTCTTTTTTCCTCTGAATTTTTTTTCTTTTTTCTTTTTGCGAAAATTTTTAGAAGCCATGTTTTCTGACCGCGTGCTTGATTTGCTTGGTTGAGTTCGACTACTTGATAAGGGTCATTCAGGAAGGAACAAACGTCCAGTCGTTTTATCAGTTCTGTGATTGTGTAGCAGCAACAACAAATAATTTAAACAAGTTGGCTTCCTTCAAAAAAGGAATCCAATACGCGGGCTGGCAATTTTTCTAAACTTTGGGTTTTGGATTATTTTTAAAACACATAAGATAATCAATTCACCAGCAATTAATTTGTAGAAAAAAATATATAAATAAAAAAATATTGAAACTATTTGTTGTCTACAGAATTTTAATTGTCTGCAATTAAAAGAAAAGCAAAGCTTTTTAGAACAGCTTATTGGTACTCTTATTAAGCAATAATAATCACATTGTTACAATATCAATACTAGAATACTAATATCATGAAACATAATCTTCGGATTTGAGACGTCTGTATGTATATATATATATACAGACGTCTCAAATCCGAAGATTTTGTTTCATGTTTTACCAAACGCGTAGAACGGCGTCTCGGGTTAGAAGTCTTAGTTACATGTTTTTACCTAAAGTTTTACACACAGTTACATGTTTAATTTACCCAAAGAAGAAAACAGCTACACAGACTTCTATTTTAAAAACGGACGATTGTAGTGGATGGCTGATCACATGATTTGTCCGAGCGCTACTGTAGGTCAATGAATATACATCACAAAATTGTAAAGCTGTCTGATGGATTCTCTTCGTTCATTTATAGAAAATCACTCTGCAACACCGACAGGGATAAGAAACCAAATACCTACACGAATCTGCTTTCACCTAATATGTAAAGAATTGTAATAAATGCAGCTTATAATAAAGGAATGAAATTTTACCGCATTCTGCTTTTTCTGATCCGTTTCATGCAGACCGTGTATTTTTCTTAAAAACAAAAAGTTTATTCCTTGACATTCCCATCACGTTACAGAGTCAAAGTAATATACACCCCTGCAAACATTACTTTATTGAGAGTAAATGTGGAATGTGCAAGGGGTATTTTTCCTCAAAACATTACGATACTACACCCGTGCGACACAGTGCATTCTTTCACATCTCCAAAATGGCTTCTTTTCTGATGAAAATCCTTGATATTTTTTTCTTATTTATACTGCAAACATGGGTTGTGGGCACTCGTTAGGACCACCTCTGCTAGGCGATTCTTACCCACAACCTATGTCTTTGAGCAGAAATAAGAAAATAATGTGGACCCCAATTACCCAGTTTTCTCTATATAAAGTGGGGTTGAGGGAGTGTTCATTTCACGGACTTATCATTTTTGTTGTAGTGCGTACATTACACTAACACTCTTGCAGTGAGCATTGCTGTTAAGTAGAAGAGAAGGAAATGATTTATATAATAAAAAGTGGGGATTGCAGAGATAAAGATTAGTATTGTAACTCTGCTAAAAAGACAGTTTAGAATGGCTTCACTGAGGCGGTTCTAGCGAAACTCCAAGGATCGAGAATAAGGAAAAGAAGACGAATTCTAAAACATGCCACTCTTACTTTTTATCGCATTTGTATGTTAATTTAACAGAGTTTTAAACCTGTATTAGAAATGTAAAGATTCAACACCTATTTGGGGTCGATTGTTTTACAATCGACCCAAAATTGCTAAAAGGCAAATCCAATAATAATGCTGTTGCCCACGTGACAATCGCTGATTTGGGGAAACCAATATTATCATTATAAATAGAAAACGTCGCGCTGTTTTTGTCGATGTTACATGTACATGTAAGTCAGAGCTATCTATAGAGTCTGGTCAGGAATCGTGTGCTGGGTTTCTCAAACACTGAATACCCAGATCAGAATGTGGCTCGGAATGTGGCGTCTGCTCAGCCGGCTGCTCAGGACTACACTGTTTGCTTTAATACTGGCATTTAAGGGTCAAACGAAATAGGTCAGGCCAATGCCAGGCTTTCTACGCCATGAAAGGAAAACAAAAACAGTATCTTAATATAGACTTTCGGAAAATACTATTAATAAAACTGTTAGAAAGAAATGGACGTTTGCACAAATGTATGCTAAGCCGAACAAAAAAAATACAATATAACGTTACTTTTCGCATTTCTGCTTATAACATATCTTAGAACCTAGGAATATTTTAGAGCAAAACTTTTAAAGATGGTATCGTTATTAGACATACAGCATAGACCCAGATCGGATAGACAGTACATCGCGTCTGATCAGGGTCAGCACTGTTCGCCAAACACACAGCAACATTTTCATTTTAGAACATGATTCAGGTCCGTACACAGACCCTATAAAACGTGGAGAGGGCGCGAATTCAGGGTAATTTGCAGAAAGTGAAATACTGCATGAATTTGAGATAATTTTCCAAATTAGGAGGGGTGGGTGGGGGTTGTCACTCCTGCGTACGGGCCTGCATTAACAGGTAGAATGAAGAAATTACTTCGTTTAAAAACATTGCACTGAAATCACTGTTATTAAGTAGCTGGGATGCAGTGGTGGGACTGTGCGAGAAAAAGCGAGAGAGGAGAAACTATGACAATGTGGATCCTGATCAGCAGAAGCATTCAATGGATCTACACAGTTTGCGAAGGAGAAGTTGGATAAAATGTTATATTACATGCATAACAGAGAAATAGACATAATCTTGGTATTTTCCTGTTTGCTGAGAAGAAATATTTCCCCTTATCCGGAGAAATAAATCTCTTTAGCTTGAACTACTTTATGTACAAGATACCGTTTTTGCAGTGAAACCGTTATACTCAAACGCGGGAAAGTTTCAGTCACGTCGACGTCATTCATGGCGTCATTGCAATGGTATCTTGGAAGATATCAACAGACGCTCAGAATGCGTGACGTTTGAGTCGGATGCAACTCTGAAACAAAAGAAAACATGGACATGACCATTGAATAGGCTGAAAGTTTTGCTTTATTTAATCTCACATTTTACTCGTTTTATCAATGAAACACTTTGTTTCTTATATTTATGTTCAAAACCGTAGAAAGCGCTTTCAAAACGGCGGCCATCCAGTTTTTCTCCCACCAAGCTTCTGTAACACTACGCTGATTGAACCGTTAACATGAGCTGTAAACAGTCAACGGAACGGAAATTCAGACCCAAAAATCAAGATCCATTCGGTCCTTAAAGTCTATAGAAGCGCATGAAATATAGAGATTATTCATTTCTCCTATTTGAAATGTGGGATTAATAAACATCGGAGGTAAAAAACATCCATTTTTTTATCGGATTGTTTTACCTCCCTCGGTATTACAAATAGGAGATATACATGTACCTGTAATAACTTTTCCAGCACATATCATGAACTATTATAAATCTGTTGAGATGATTGGATATAAGCGTATACAGAAGGGAAATAAACATATTAACAAATGATAAGTTAATAATTTTGAAAATCTTGAGGGAAAATGCTTCCAGTACAACACCAAGAACATCATTTATTTTATTTTTTTCACTGAATACTCTTCTTATAATGAAGCGATTTAACGAGTACCCACAATCTACGTTATAAAGCAGTGCTTCTGTTGGTTGTTTTTGTCCGCGTGACTATCACTGGCTATTAACAAAACCCAGGCAGCAGTGTTCAGTCTTCTCCCTGTGTAATCAGTGCTGTGTAAAACGTTAAATCTAGACTGGGCTCATGTAAGGGGTATTGCCTTATCAATCGACACAAAGAAAATCTGGACTGGGCTCGTGTACAAGGTATTCGCTAATACAGAAACTTCACGCCTGCTGTTTATTGTCGCTGACAATTAACAAAATCCAGGGACTGGTTGTTTATAGCACCTAAGAGGTCAGAGCGCAGTGTAAAAAGTACATTCTGGGCTGTGCTCGTGCAGGGCTGATCAGATGCCACATAACGCGGTGTCTGATCAGGTCTGCTCCTACTCTGCTTGCTTTAAATACTGGAATTTAATGGTTCAACGAACAGATCAATTCTCAGTTCAGGATATATTTTCCCAACCTACACTCAGAGACGATCGACCCACCGGTACTCACAGTGCTTTAACTCAATATTTCCCCAACTAAGCTGTTACTGTTACGCAAACAATCCTGCAAATCAACCCAATAAATCTTAAACAATTATGTAGACAGAACTCTACATGGAAATGTGCCTAGCTATATAAAAGTGGTTAGTTCAGTCCTAATTAGTTTCTCTGTGTGTTCTTACGTTAGAAAGTCTTGCAAACTAATGTGATTTTTCAGGGCCATAAAAGAGCTGAAACCCACCCGCACACGAGTACTGGTAAACAGCTTAGAGAATCTAAGCCTGCCCAGGCAAAGCGGTGCGAGTCGGCCCATCCATGCTAATAAACTCTATTGGTTTCATATGACGGCAGGGATTGTGATGAAGGTAAAAGTCCCACAACTTGGAAGCAACGTCTCAAAAATGACCTTTATAGTGTTGACGGGAACGCTAAACCTTAAATATTCCTTCTTTTCAGACCAAAACATAGATTTAGATCATATGGATACTCGTTAGAATCGCCTCGACGAGGCAGTTTTAACAAATACATATCGATCTCATCAATGCTATAGCAGATGTAAGGAAGTTGCATTCACCCTTGCGAAACCTTGCATTTTTGAAAAGCCCCATGAATAAATTCAACGTATGATCTGATCTAATATTTTTAGGTTATTAACCCTAAAACGTGTTGGGAAATGACTACCCCCATTTGCCTAGGGTTACATAAAAGACACAAAGAAATATTGAACTAATTTTGCGAAAAGTAGATGACAGAAATCAGTCTGCGCACATGCACAGTCTGGTCAGGGTTTTTGCTGCTTTTGCCAAAATACATGTAGCGCAGACGACAATTCTTCCGACTGACAGTGAAGCGCTTGGCATTAATGGGTTATTTACAGTTCAATGTTTATAAACACATTCAAAAGAAGATAAATTCCATTAATTTCAGAAAATTTCTGTAAGTATTAAGGTAAAAATGCTTGCTTAATGTACTCACCTTATTGTTCTTATCAATATTATCTTATTAGATGAACATACATTACATTTTAAATAGTTTTAAAAGAAATAAATGCATAAAAACTCTAATGAGCTTGAGCTCTAAATTCGTCTGCTGGTAAATTTTAATCCACAGCACTGGGGAATGAAAGCGAGGCTGAAATAAGATATTTTACAGAACTAGATTGCAGACTGATTTACTCAGCTGGTCTCTACTAATCTACCCTAGCGGAGATAACGACGAGGGAACCAATCTATTGATCCACCTGAAGCAAACGCTTGATTGCGTGGCTGAGAAGCGTCTTGCAAACCTTGATGCTGGACTATAGACATTTTCCAATCTCGTCCATATTCTTACCTGCGTGGGCCTAATAGGCCCACGCAATTACCACTTTCAGACCCAAGCACTTATCTCTGAATTCATGTTTTGTACAGTGTACCTGTACCTGTTTTTGGTAAGGTATCAGTAGTGTATTTGGTCCAAAAATCGAAACGTACTTCAAAAAATGTCTGAAAGAACCAAGTGGCGAAACGACTCGACATCGCATATTAGCGCTCTAAGACCAATCGAAGTACCAATCGAAGTCGCTACGATGTTAGCGCTTGTTGACCAAAACACCAATCGCTGCAGGTTTTCTGAGAAAATGGTTCGGAGAATTTTAAATTCGGCAATTGTCTAAAACCGAAAAATCACAAAAAAGCAAAGCATAGAGTTCATAAATCAAAATCAAATATCAGTATGCCAAAAATTGTTTAAATATTCCAAGCGGTTAAGTCACTATCACCAATTTTCACAATCGGGTTACGGACGGACAGACAGACAGACCATATATGGCTGGGCGGCCATTTTGGTCATGTGACCTTGACCCCATGAGCAAATCTTGTTTCCCCCATCCCATAGCAGCTCCATATGAAATTTGACTTCAATCGGCCCAACGGTTTCCGAGGAGAAGCAGTTCGGAAATTTTTACATTTTTCGCCTCGGCGAGGCTATACTGAATGGAATGTAATATTTCAAAAGTTCATTGGTTAGATCTCATTGATATCTATCAGTATGCCAAAAATTGTTTAAATATTCCAAGCGGTTAAGTCACTATCACCAATTTTCACAAACGGGTTACGGACGGACAGACCGACAGACTGACAGAATAACAGAATGACACGGTTATTTTAGGGCACTCTTAGAAATCAACCGACTTCAGTCGGTCGCTTTTTCTGCGGGTCGTGCAATCTATATTCCAAGCCGCGAATCCCAAGCCAGGTTCACACACTCGAAATATTACTCGTGAATGCCCAAGTGACATTCCTGTTTTTGTTGCCCGAGCAACAACGGTACACATGTGCTTAATGCAAGCTTAAATCGCTGTGTTCTTAACACTCCAAAGCCGTAGATAGGTAGTACATGTAATAGTAGAGTGAGTGAGTGGGTGAGGTCCCACCAACAGCTATGGTCATACGGAGACGGGGCCTCATCCGAAAGTCTGCATGTAATTGTAGAAGAGTTACCATCATATAAACACACCCGTGCAATGACCACCTTTACAAACCCACTTTTGCACAGGGTAAAGTGGAGGATTACAAGGATGTATATCATTTTCATTATATTTGCTCAAAACTTAGATTGTGGGTACTCGTTAGAACCGCCTCACTTAGGCGGTTCTAACGAGTATACATAATCTATCTTTGTAGCACATATAAGAAAAATATCACAAATTGTCATCTGAATAATGACAATTTTGGAGGCCACTACGAAAACACACCAATACAAATACATAGTAAATTTTATCGCCGAAAGAAATGGAGATTTTAAGATAAAAAAAAATATGATATTTTTCTTATTTTTGCTCAAAATATTGATTGTGGGGACACGCTAGAACCGCCTCATCGAGGCGGTTCTAACGAGTACCCACAATCTATATTCAGAGCAGAAATAAGAAAAATAAGATTCACGCCTGTTTTTACTTTCTATGGGGTCAAAATTATATACTTTTCTTATTAATACTGCAAACATAGGTTATGGGTGCCCGTTAGAATCGCCTCATTGAAGCGACTCGACGAGTACCTACAGTCTATGTTTTGGGCACCGCATTGAGGCGGTACACTCAGTGGCCATAAATGAGTTTCCAAAACTGTCTGTAAATCTGTAACAACATTTCCAGATCAAATTACTTAAAAAAAAAGACCCAGTACATGTTTAATTTGTTTATAAGATGGTATTATTTATTCATTACGAATAACAAATATAGCATTTATTCTTAGAAATTTTGCCATGCATAGCTCTAGTATATTCTTCATTTATGGTACCGAGGTTCTAAAAATGACTTCAAAACTGCACTGGTCATAGATTTCTTCTCATTCTTAAAGGCATTTATTCTTGATTATTGAGGACTATCATTTCATTACATAATATTATGTAGCCCTCAGTACTCACTGGAGAGAAGTCCTCTGTCTTCAACAGGTAAGGGGCCACCTTGGGGAAAATCAATAAATTACTTACTGTTGACTGGTGTACAATATTGATTTTCCCCTTAAGTGTCTCAGTCAGGGGATTCAACAAGAGCTACTAATCACCCTATTAAGGGCCGCCTTTGATCTGCTATAGTCAGTATATCACAGGGGGCAATAAAACAATTATGGACACACGGTGTGTTTTACTGTTACAGAATAAATGCCTTTAATGATTAAGATTTTCTCTTATAATCTATATAATTTTGGTTACTCTGGTGTCTTTTTCGTATGATGGACAGCTGTGAAACCAAATATGTTCATATTTTCTTATTGAATCAATACATTATTAGAAGTGGGTAGAGTAATTCTACCCCTGACAGAAAAATAGTTGCTATGGAAACATTAAGTAAGTAGGCTGCATAGTTTCTATCTACATTACTGGCAAACTCTCAAATGTTTTAATAAAAATTATTGAAAAGAAGTATATATCTTTCTTTCACATAGAAAAGCTATAAACGGTGGATAAACGTCTAGATGGGTATAGACAAATGTATTGATCATATGAAGTCTTTTGCAAAAATATAGTCCAAAATGGCGCTTATATTAATTAACAATATTTTTTAACAAAATATGACTACATATTTTTATCATTTGTTTTATGGAGCGCAAAGAGTGAACGGCTGTTCATATAAGCCCATTTTTCTTGGATCTCATTGCTGCTTGAATACCCTACGATATATTCAAACCAACAGTTTTGCTAGAACTATTATTCAATATCTCTCAAACAAATTTCACATGCGAATTGGTGCATTTTTACACATATCCAAAATGGCCATTTTTCTGACGAAAATCCGCGGCATTTTTCTTATAAATACTGCAAACATAGGCTGTAGGTGCTCGTTAGAACCGCCACAATGAGGCGGTTTTAACGAGTAATGTATACCCCCGTAAACCCAAGTTTTCTCTATATAATATAAAGTGGGGTATAAGGGGGTCTCCATTTCACGGACTTGTTCACGTGATGGCATGTACAATTTCCCATAATATATTGTATCTAGGTAATATTATACACAATCAGATTGTTTTCCAGTATTTTGCAAACATTTCTACCAATTTATATCTAAAAAGATAGGAAATTGATTATTTTATAACTCTTTTAGTACATCTACTCTGATTTTTCAAAAGAAAGGTGCTAATCTGTATATTGTCTGATTTTGTCATTGCAAGTGATGACATCATCATTGTACTACATATACCCTAAATAATTATTTGGGTCAATTTGGATTTGAGGCATCACGGGACAGTTTCGCATTTGAGGGTTGGGTGAACGTTTTTCAAAATATTATAGTAGTAGGGTCAATAATGGCATGGTTGCTCATAGAAATTGTGATATGTGAATATTTTTTGCCTATGTGGGCTTGTTTGTTGAGTATCTGTACCTTTATGAAATGGAATACGAAACTGTCACTCCAGCTGTCTGGATGCTGTGCAAGTTCAAGGTGCAGCGGCATATCTGAATTCACGACGGTAGCTTTAGCACTAAAAAGTAGCTGTTTTTCAAAGGGGATTTCTTGAAAAAGTTTACTGGTTGTGGTATACTTTTCTGTCTATTTCTTTGCATGTGACTGAGTGTACATGTCATTTCAACAGGTGTCCAGTACTGGTGTTTTGGAAGTAAATTCACAGGATCTGTCAAAGTAAGGTGGAGTCATGCTTTTTGTATGTAAAATAGCTGGTGGGGTAAGTAGAATGATGCTGCTGTCAGCCCATGCAAAAAGAAAAGTGTTTCTTTGGTATTCTGTTTTGATTTTGTGCATGTATTGAGCACTTTGAAACCAGATCAGAAGTTATCGCTTTCTCCAGGAGTTGTCGATAACGATTCAAAAAGTTAGTGTGGCGCGGAGAAAAAAGTTCCCTGATGCCTGAGTATGATTTGCAATAGTCTTCAAACTCTATGACGTCACGCTTTGTTTACAGCGGTGCATTGTGGGATTGTTTGAGGGAAAGAATCGGAAAAACATGGCGGACGTGATTGTTGAATTAAGTGAAAAAGACGTTAAAGGCGCTATTTTACCGTTACAAGTCATCGAGGACAACGAACCGAGTGATTTGGTACGATGGTTGAAGTGTAGGGGATTCACATCGACCACGACGGCTTAGAAGAAGTCCCTAGTAGACAGGTAGTGTATGTTAATTTCGATTCGAAAGCACCATTTTTTTTATAAACACGATGAAAATACGTCACATTCGACGATGTTTTTTCTCCGATTTTAGATCTACTGTTACATATTATCATTTTTTCATTTTATCAAATAAAGCTTGGTTGTTAAATGTAGTCTTTTCTAAACGAAATAGCAGATTGATCCTCTAAATAACCATGACATATACCAGAGTCTTGACGAACCGGTAGTCGTGTATAGAAAATTACATGTATATAGATGTTTGTTACGAGTATATTAGCACCCTTTTGATCATCAAATGACACCCATTTAAACCGTTCGCTCAGCCTGGCAGGTCATCTAACTGTGTAAAGTGATGCATCTACATGATACACAGCCCCCCCCCCCCCCCCCCCACACACACACACACACGCCACCACCACCACTCCTTAGGGGAGGACGTGTGTGTTAAGGGGGAAGTTATTAAGGCTAATGTACGGGACAGTGAACACAGTGTTTGTCTTCAGGCTGATAGACAAAACTACAGTAGATATTTGTATTATAAATAGTTGATTTGATTTTAGTTTAACTATATATTGAGCCGATGAAAGGTGGGTGAAAAACCGCCTGGTCATTTCTTGCAGAACTTAGCTTCTTATATATGACACGAGACAGGCTTGAACCCGCAGCGATGAGAGACCTAATCGGATTATTTAAGTGTTATCACTCTTATCCTCTAAGCCATGGAGGCCCTTCTATTATAAAGTGTGTGCAAATGTTTACTTTGAAGTGCCAAGAATGGTGAGTGGTTTCTGTAAGTTTTTCTTTTTTTTCTTTCAGGGTCAGAGATCTTCAAGAAAGTGGACTCTCCAAGTACATTGTGGATCCTGATGGGGACATAAACAGAAGAAAGGTGTTAGAGTCTATCATTCTGTCAACCAATAGCATCATAATGAAAGAAAGTCATTCATATTTTTACTAAGTACAGATGTAGATGGGCATTACACAGCGAAAATGGTGCGACTTTTTTATATTTACAAATGCTGCCGAAGATGTTTTGATCATTCGCGTTGACTTTGATGACAATTTTTGGAGTAGGCTGAAAGAAAAACCTCGACTTTCATGCCATGAACATTGTCCCAGCATTAGTGGCTCGGGGATCCTATAAGTGAAATCTGACAGTGATTGGAAGGTAGACGCTTATAATTTTCTGGTAGTATCTGACTATTATTGATTCAATAATGATGGATTACTCTATTTGAACAGTCATGTACACATAAATAATAAATGAATGAATGTGCTGGCCGGGCCGTTAAACTCCAATAGAAACAAACAATATCTGTGCGACATAGTGCATAATTTAGCTACTTTCAGATGAAAATCTGTGATATTTTACTTAGGTTGTGGGTAATCGTTAAAACCGCCTCATTTCTAACAATTACCCACAACCTAGTTCTTGGAGCAGAAATGATGTAATGTATACCCCGATAAACCCCCTTTTTATAAAGTGAGAATTACGGGATGTTTATTTCAGGCTGGAGTCTAACTGTTGGTTTTCTTTTGCTCCAGCATTTCAGTGGTTTCTTGCTGTCGAGTCCTCACCGTTGTCTCACCTCTGTGGTTCTTTGATTTTTTGTGTTCACGGAGATGTTGCACTGATGAGTTAGGAGGCCTTCATGCGGACTGAACAAACTAGAGCTGTCAGTGAAACTGACTAGGGCCCCGGCAGCGCTATCAGAGGATAAAAAAATTTGTGGACGGACAGACGGACAGACAGACAGACGGACGGACAGAGTGATTACTATAGGGCACCCACACTTTCAGTGCGGGGCACTAATTATTTGTCTAAATCGCGGCGGAAGTAAGGGCGAGGATTGTGGCCACGTAAAATCGATTTAAGCCCCCCAGTGGAAATCTTTCCACTGACCGTTCCAAGGCGGTTCTTCTGTGGCGATTTATTTATGTTGTTGTTTGTTACTTACTGTGTGTATCACTTGTGTCTTTTAATTTTGGATGGCCATATGGCCATTTTGTGGGAAAGTAACTGTCCTTATGGCCTTCCTTTGTTTAGGTTTCCATTATGGTCTGGTCGCTTAATGTTTGTATTTCTTTCCCTTTGGTGTCTTTGATGGGTGGAGTAAGTTAATTGTATCGATTCCTGATCTTTGTTTTACTTCTACTTTGTTCACGTGATGCCATAGCAACATATAAGGTCGGTATTTGGGATAATTGAAGGATAGTTTCCCCTTATTTCCCCATACATCACGAAAACACGCCTATATAATTTTGACCCCTTGAAACCCACTTTTATTTAGTAAAACTGGGGTTTCCGGGGGTATACCTTATTTTTCTTATTTCTGCTCTAAAATATAAATTGTGGGTACTTGTTAGAACCGCCTCATCGAGGCGGTTCTAACGAGTACCCACAATCCATATTTGGAGCAGAAATAAGAAAAATATCACAATTTTTCAGCATAAAATTTTCATTTTTTCGGCGATAAAGGTGTCAATGTATTTGTATAGGCGTGTTTGCGTAATGTAAACCTTTGTTGTGGGTATGCATGAGAAGAATAACATTCACCATGCAGTTCAAAAGAATACCCAAATTTATTAACCTTTGTTGTGGGTATGTATGTGAACTGTATGTCAAGGCAGTTCATTACGTAAACAAGCCTATACAAATACATTGCCACCTTTATCGCCGAAAAAATGAAAGTTTTATGATGAAAAATTGTGATATTTTTCTTAATTCTGCTCCAAATATAGATTGTGGGCACTCGTTAGAACCGCCTCATCGAGGCGGTTCTAACGAGTACCCACAAATTATATTTTAGAGCAGACATAAGACAAATAAGGTATACCCCCGGAAACCCCAGTTTTACTTTATAACAGTGGGGTTCAAGGGGGTCAAAATTATATAGGCGTGTTTTCGTGATGTCAAATGAAAACCCATAATATTATTACTATTTGTTGTGGGTGTGCATGTGAACTGTCTTGAATGGGTATGCATGTGAACCACCTCATCGTGGCATTTCAACGAGTCAGTTTAAATATATACATATAGCTGTAAAACCAATGTTACCAGTATGCATGGGACATTTTCATTGAGTAACTCTAATATATGTGTAGTTTGTTGAAGACAAGACAAATATTACCCTTCAAAATTATCACAGAATACCAATATAGTATGTGATGCTGTAATGTCTATGTGTATATATCCATAACCCCAGATAAGAGTGGATATCCAAATATGATTTTTCATATATATATCTGAGAAAAAAACATACATTGTGAGTACTTGTTAAAAACGCCTCAGCGAGGCTCTTCTTATGGTTACCCACAACACATGTTTTCGATCAGAAATAAGAAAAATATCAGTACTTTTCAGTACTCCCATGTATAAGCCTGTCCAGTAACATTGTGTTAGGTAAACTGACCAGCTCCATATGATCAAAACTGTGTTGACTGGGTCATTGAGTTCGACTAGGTGTGACTGCAACACATATATTTGTTGATCAGGAAAATAAAGTTAACTAAATATTTCAGTTTATTATTAATATATCTCGTATCTGATGGCACATATGTCTATAATAGTCAGAAAACAAAGGTTAAAGTAACAAATTTTAACTATTTCTCTTTTTCATCCCAGATAACGGATTTCCACATTTCGTGCAAGGCTATTTGCAAGCAGTGTCAGAACCCGTTTTCTGGGAAGAAGGAAAGTATTTTTTTTTTTTCATCCAGAGAGCTGTGTTATTACGATACTTTCTTTTTTGGTCTCGCAGTTCAATCTTAACCAAAATCCTGCTGAGCACAATAAGCCCTTACTTTGCAAACAATGTAGATCCAGATCAGAAAACAAAACCAACTGATCAGGATCTACGCTTCAGTTTGGATTTGAACAAATACATGTACTTTATAGCAATTTGAATAGTGGGTGACCATGTGACAAGATTGGTTAATCAGCAGGATAAAGGTTAAGCACGCATCACGTGAACAAGTCCGTGAAATGAACACCCCCTAAACTTCACTTTATATAGAGAAAACTGAGGTTTACGGGGGTTTACATTATTTTTCTTATTTTTGCTCCAAGACATAGGTTGTGGGTACTCGTTAGAACCGCCTCAATGAGGCGGTTCTAACGAGCACCCACAACTTATGTTTGTCGTATTTATAAGAAAAATATCATGGATTTTCCTGAGAAAAATAGCCATTTCATTTTGGAGATGTGAAAAAATGCACTATGTCGCATGGGTGTGTTATCGTAATGGTAACAGTTACTCTGCGGTACTATCAACAAAAGGTGGCCAAAATACTATCAACATGACACACAGTTGAAAAATATGATTAATATGTTTCAAAAATGTTATTGGAACCTTTCTTGACAGGATAAGCCACTGCTTTAAACGCCCCATAAGTCTTTCTACAAGAATTCTAACCCTCGCTATTGACACGGATTCCACCAGGTCTTGTAAGACCATCTGTCCCTTGTCATTGAGGAAATGTGGAGTCGAAAGTCTGATTTTATGCCTGGCAAGGGCTTCACGCCCAGTAAATCCTCTATCAGCCATAATAGCATCTTCTTCAAGTTTATGCACCAGTCCACTATCAAACACTATCTGATTGTCTGATATGCTCCCTTCAAACGCTACATTTAGAGGTAAATAACATGCCAATTTTTATAGCACACGAATGTGTCATCATCTGTAAGAGATAAACAAGGTTACAGCTAGCATCACGAAAACACGCCTATATAATTTTGACCCCCTTGAACCCCAGTTGTATACAGTGAAACTGGGGTTTCCGGGGGTATACCTTATTTTTCTTATTTCTGCTCTAAAATATAGGTTGTGGGTCCTCGTTAGAACCGCCTCGGTGAGGCGGTTCTAACGAGTGCCCACAATCTATATTTTGAGCAGAAAAAAAGAAAAATATCACAATTTTTCATCATAAAATTTTCATTTTTTCGGCGATAAAGGTGGCAATGTGTTTGTATAGGCGTGTTTGCGTAATGGAGTTCAAATTCTCATTTTTTAATCAATCAATTAAACAAAATTTGATTGAAACTGAGAGGCGTGCGCATACATGTAACCATTAAATGACTTAATTCCACGCAACATTTATATATTCATGAACTTAATATACTTGGATTTGAGGGCCGCCAATCCCGAACGATCCCTGTGTTTGCAAAACCTTAAACCGGCCTTTTAACCATAGCAGGAAAATAATTTCTTGCACACCAGACAAGGCAACCCGTGATTTTACCCTGGGATAGAAATTTATGTTCTGACCCTGGTGTTCCGACCCAGGCAACTAACATAAATGCGCTTCAATTCTATTCAACTGCCGGAACTACTTCCGCACTACTTTTATTTTGTAAGCAATATACATGTGCGAGCTGTCAAAACTAACCGGAGGTGTTGTGCAAGAAAAAGAATCCAATATGGGGTTCTGTTGTAGATGCGCGTTTCCAACCCTCGGGATGACCGTGCAGAGCGGAACCTCGGCGTAGCCTCGGTTACGCTCAGCACGGTCATCCCTCGGGTTGGAAACGCTCATCTACAACAGAACCCCATATAAGATTCTTATAATATCACTACCCTTTTAAACCTCACTTAATAAAGTGGGTTCTTCTGTCGCGGTTTATTTTGTTATGGCTTGTACGAGGACTGTTCAACTATCAATGCAACTGAGCACATAAAAATGATTCCGTGATAAATTTCGATGAAAAATTTATTTTGTCCCCTCAAAGTATTCCCCTTTAACAGATATACAAACTTTCAGTCTTCTGATCCAATCCTTGAATGCATTTTTGGTAGTCTTTTCGAGGTAAACTATGAAGGCACTGGAATATTGCAGAACCGAGGTGTTTGCGCTGTACAAATTTTCGACCAGAAAGGTATTTTTTCAGCCGCGGGAACAAAAAAAAGTCACACGGGGCAAGGTCAGGGGAATACGGGGGGGGGGTGCGGGAGTTCAACAACCTTTTCCTGCTTCAGATAGTCTTGCACAATGAACGCCTTGTGCGATGACGCATTGTCATGTAGCAATCTGACATTGGCCAAACCAGTTGCGGGTCTTCGTTCTTTGAAATATTTCTTCAATTTTCGAAGATCTTTATTCTGGTAAAACTTCGCATTTACAGGTTTGCCTTTAGGCACAGCAATCTGAATAGCAGGGCCCTGATTTGAAAAGAATATGGCATACATTACCTTCTTTACGCTCATGGTCCGCTTTGCAATGCATGGTCTTTTGCAATACTTTGTTGCCCATGTTTTGTTCTGAATCTTTCGTTTTGGCTCAAAAAAGTGAACCCATGTCTCGTCACCTGTGACGACATTAGCGAAAGACCGTGCATTGTAATTTGGAAACTTTTTAAGCAACTTCTTGGCGCACTGAACGCGAGTCTTTTTCTGCTCATCGGTCAACAGATGGGGAATCCATCTAGCACAGATCTTTCTCATTTTCAAATCCCGTTTGAGAATTGTATGAGCTGGTCCTAATGAGATGCCATCCAAACCAGCTATTTGCCTTGTGGTGTATCGTGCATAGGTAGCAACTATTTCTTTCACTCTAGCAACCATCTTGGCAGATGTTGCTCTTTTCGGCCGACGATCATGTGGTGCATCTTCTGTTGAGCCTAGCCCACAGCTGAATTTCTTACACCAACGAAAAACTGTCGGAAAAGACATTCCATTATGCCCATAAACCGAACATATTTCATCAAAATGTCTTTGCACCGTATACCAAGAATACAACGATTCTTAATATAGGACCGTATTTCAACGGCGTTCTCTGACCTCCTCCCACCATGTTTTGTATTAGTATACAAGAGTAGACAGTGTTTATCGAACGATATACATGGCTAAAGTGGACGGATTTTAAAAGGTTTGGTATCAATGTATAGGTAAAATGTTTTTCTACGCTGTGATATTTATTTCCAGGTGATTTTCTCATTAGTGCATGAGAAAACGTTCTACCTGCATTCATATTTGAACAGTCCTCGTATATCGCTTATATATTTTTGTTTTGGATAGCCAATTGGCCTTTTTGTGAGAAAGTGACCGTCCTGCTTCCATTAGGGTCTGGTTATTTCATGTTTGTGTTTCTCTCCCTTTGGTTTCTCTGATGGGAGCTGTGGGTTAATTGTACCAATTCCCGATCATTGTCTTCACTTCTATTTTACAAGGGTATGCACTTAACGTACCTGAACCATTAATTATACTGTGGTTGTCGGTCAAGTTATTTTTTATCAGCATGTAGTGTTAAAATTGAGGCCAGATATGATTCTGAATTTCATCATATTATCACGTTGTTACACCAAAATCTTCACAAACATGGAAAAGAATAACTTCGATACACTCAAAATTTAACCGGGACCATGAACATGTGTTCGAGACGTAGTTCGAATAAATGAAGGCTTCTCATTCAATATACAGTAAAATTCCGCTATTAAGAGACCACCTAGAATTAAGACTGATTCTACTTGAGAAAGCTTATTAACCCTTGTCCTGCTGAATATTTAAATGTGCCACACCCACTACTGATTATCAGCCAATCAGATTACTTGATGCAAATTATTGAAGCAAAATTCATAAACCGGATGGCAAACAATGAAGATCCTGATCAGATGGCTTCTTCAGAAGCCATCTGATCTGGATCTTCATTGTTTGAAAGATAAGGCATATCCGGGCTCAGCAGGGCAAGGTTTGAGGAGGCTGCAGTTAGTCTATCTGCATTCAATGTTCACTGGTCAGAGACCACCTTTGGAACTTTTCAGAAGTGGTCTTAAGACCCGGTTCAAAAGACTTTTGAACAGTCCCAAAGGTGGTCTTTTTCAGGAATTTTACTGTATCATGGGGCATATGCGGGTAATTGAGGTATATATTTTCGCTGTCTTCTGTAAAAAGAAAGGTTTGCTTTATGTACTCATTAGAATTGCCTCATCGAGGATACGTACAAAGTATTTTGACAGCCACCCAAATATCTCTCACTATTTCGTATTCGGTGGTTTAAAAAATCCTCTGGGGACTGAACCATTAAGATAACACGTACATCCGTGCGGCATTGTGCATTCTTTCGGTTTATTTTCTGAAGAAAATTTGTGATATTTTTCTTATTTCTACTCAAAACATAGGTTGTGAGTGCTCGTTAGAACCGCCTCAATAAGGTGGTTCTGACGAGTACCCACAACCTATATTTTGGAGTAGCAATAAGAAAAAAAATGTAATCCCTTGTAAACCTCAGTTTTCTCTGTATGTAGTGGGCTTTACAGGGGTGTTCACAACGCGGACTTAACAGCCTGACGAAGTTTTCTCTATCTGCCATGGTAAACGAGCCATCGGTGTCCGAGACATTGAATATCAAATTAACCCTTTGCCTGCTGAATATTCATATATGCCACACCTACTACCGATTATCAACCAATCAGATTACCTGTAGCAAACTATTACAACAAATTCACAATCTGAATGACAAACAATGTAGATCCTGATCAGATGGCTTCTTCAGAAGCCATCTGATCTGGATCTACATTGTTTCAAAGAAAAGGCATATCCGGGCTCAGCAGAACAAGGGTTATCGACGATGAAATTATATTTGAAAACAAGAGCACCGCAAGCGGCGCCATGCTCGTCTATTTTGAATGTCACAGCGACAAATCAGTCAAATTGTATGATAGATTTATGGAACTTCGTCAAAATATACCGTATTCGCCCACATTACCATAATCAACAATATGAGCCCCGCCAAGTGAATTTGTGTCTTCGAGCATTCCGTCATGACAATTTTTAACTGCACATGCCCGGTCATTCAGAGGGGCCAGGGATATGGCTTTCTGTCTGAAGGTTCCTCTTGATTCACTGCTTGTATGAGCGAGCAGCGAAGGTTCTGGCGAGACTGCGCGGATGCGCAGGCTCGCCTGAACCTTCGCTGCTCGCATAGGCGATAAGTACCAAAATCGCTTGACGGGGCCCATATAGTTTTGCCCTTTGTCAGAATGTTACTCTTGTCATAGTAAGTATGTGTATGAAGTTCACTAAAGGTAGGCCTATATTTTTGGAAATATGGTCAAGGTTAAGGTTTTTTTTTGTAAAATAGGTCAAAGTTCAAAGGTTAAAGTCACAAGTCAAAAAGATTGGTAGCACTAAAAGTCTTTTCCCAAGGAACATCCATGTGAAGTTTGGTTTAAACTTTATTTCTTTGTATAATACATACATCTTTTATACAGATAATGTTGACAAAGAATACAAGTATCATAGGGATTCAGAAAAAAGTCAAATGACTTATTCAAATCTGTATCCCTCGATTACAATATCAATGTACTAATTATAGTTGTGATTGTCAAGTTTGTTCGAATTTGCAAGTTCAAAGTTCAAAGGTCAAGGTCACAGGTCAAAAAGGTTGGTATCACTGAAAAGCTCTTGTCCCATGTGAAGTTTGAAGGCTCTGTATCAAATAGAATTTGAATGAGAGTAAAAATTGTGTTTAAGAAAAAAATCGGAAATGGGGAGATAATTCATTCATAATCATCAATACAGGTATGGCCCTTTGTCAGAATGTAGGTCTTGTCATGGTGAGTTTCGTGAGGCTAGATCTAATACTTTTGAAGTTATAGCCAAGGTTAAGTTGTTGGTTTTTTTTTTGTTTGTTTGTTTTTTTTTTGTTTTTTTTTTTTTTTGTTTGTTTTTGTTTTTGTTTTTTTTTTAACAACCACAATGACGCAAACGCAGACGCTGGAGGGATGACAATAGCTCGAAAGCTTTTCTTCCAAAAACAGGCGACCAAATAAAAATGAATAGAAATATTTGAGCATGTAATTTCTCGTTTAGATGAATATATCAAGGTGAAACTAAGTGGCTGCTTAAGGATAGTCTACACCATGATATCAAAATCTTCTGCATTCATTACGAGAACACGCCTATATAATTCTGACCCCCTCATACCCCACTTTTTGAAATAAAGCATAGATATATGGCTCCACGGGGAATGGATACTAAGGTTATTATTTTGTTTCATTAGCACTGAAGAATCAAGTCTTGGGCTTGTGATTTTGGGCTGTGTTAAGAGAAATAATGCAATGTAGAGACTTAGTAGCGCTCTTCGAATCGTGATGTGAGACAGAGGATGAAGATCGGTTCGGTTGGACGCTGTAGCTGTTTAACCCGAGTTAGTAGATGTGATTTACAAACTTTTTCTGGTATGAACGCGCATGTATATATTTACATGTGTAGATATATGTATGTGCGCCCATGTAGAAAAACTTCACATATTTATACATTCGTGATAAGTACCAGTAAGGCATTTGAAATCTGTGATTATAAATTTGAAGTACAAATTCTTTTAGACTTAAGAATAAAATCTTGTACTGCTAAGAATATTTGTATGTTATCATTCACAGGGAGATCAGTACTGCCGTAAAGAAGGATGTTTAAAGCAGGTTGGCAAATAGCTGAGACAATGTTAAACATGTCCTGTTCACATGCCATGAGGTAGTGATTCGTGTCCTCAACAGCTCCACAAGCACATAAGGAGTTATTAAGAATATTTTTGAAAGAGATGATCGTGTAATGAGCTGCAATTAAGTCTTAGTCTGGCATGATGTACTTGCCCAAATCTTTTACCTGCACAAAAATATGACGGTGGTTTTCTTTCGTTAGACTTTAGTTTGTGCTTAAAAGCTGCTAATGAGCATGGGTACATTTTTCTTGTCAGTCTCGCAAATCGTTCCAGTTGCGAGTCGCCGACCGGAGAAACGATGTATAATAAAGCTGCGAGTTGGCTAAGGTGGCATGTGAAGTTTGAAGGCTCTGTTACAAATAGTATTGGAATGAGAGTAAAAAATGTGTTTTAGAAAGAAAAAATCGGAAAAGGGGATATAATTCAGTCCTAATCAATAAAATAGTTATGGCCCTTTGTCGGAATGTAGCCCATGTCATGGTGAGTATGTGTATGAAGTTTCATAAAGGTAGACCAAATATTTTTTGTAAATATGGTCAAGGTTAAGGTTTTGGGTTAAATTTGAGTAAAATAAGTCTTTTTTTGTATTTACGGCCCTTTCAAGATTATTTCACTCATATCGAGCCGATCGTAAATCAGAGGTGGGCGAAAACCGGAGTACCCGGAGAAAAATGACCTGTAAAACTGGGGTTTAAGGGGGTATACATTATTTTTTATAATTTCTGCTCAAAAACATAGAATGTGGGTACTCGATAGAACCGCCTCGTCGAGCAGAAATAAGAAAAATATCACAATTTTTCATCTTAAAATTTCTAATTTTTGGCCAAAAAAACTGGCAATGTATTTGTATAGGCGTGTTTTCGTAATGTTATCACAAATTACATTTTCTAAATCCTTTTTATATGTCACATCTTTTGTTAAAAATGTTCTTTAAAAGGGTTATCCTTTGGAAGCAAGGAATACACCACAGAACTGGAAAATATAAAGTGTACGTGTTTCTGGGCCAGACTAGCTAGTTTCGGCCAATAAGGTCTCACCAGTGACCCTCAAATATTTTCAGAATTCCACAATGGAATCAATGATCCCAAAGGACAAGAAAATATAAACTACACTATGATGTAGGGCAGGGAGACTTTTTACGGCCGCCACACATTCCCAGACATCAGCTGCTGTAGTGACGTTAAATATGTTCTATAAAAGGGTTATACTTTGGAAACAAGGAATATACCATAGAACTGGAAAATATGAAGTGTACGTGTTGCCTGACTTTCTGCCCTTTTTAAGCTTGCAATTAAAAGTAATGTAAAATTAACTGAAAATTCCAGAGATTTGTTTTTGTTTCAAATAAGCACTTAGACCTACGAAAGAGCATTAGGACCACTTTAACTTTTATTTTTTTGACTCGTATCTCGAAATTTCGACTTAGTATCTCGAATTTTCGACTTAGTATCTCGAAATTTCGACTTACTATCTCGAAATTTCGACTTAGTAACTTGAAATTTCGACTTAGTATCTCGAAATTTCGACTTACTATCTCGAAATTTCGACTTAGTAACTTGAAATTTCGACTTAGTATCTCGAAATTTCGACTTAGTATCTCGAAATTTCGACTTAATAACTCGAAATTTCGACTTAATATCTCGAAATTTCGACTTAGTATCTCGAAATTTCGACTTAATAACTCGAAATTTCGACTTAATATCTCGAAATTTCGACTTAGTATCTCGAAATTTCGACTTAATAACTCGAAATTTCGACTTACTATCTCGAAATTTCGACATACTAACTCGAAATTTCGACTTACTATTTAGAAATTTCGACATACTAGCTCGAAACTGACTCTGTGATCTGCGCTGTGTATTCAACTCTGAATAGGGACTAGCCATAACAGTAATCTTGTTATGGTCAACTCAGAGTTGAAAGAAGACCTCAGATCTCAGAACCAACTTTCCACAACTTCATTATCACGGTTTAAATATGGAGTTTGGATATTTTTGCATGTTTAGCGCCAGAAGTCATACCTCATTTTGAGAACGAATCATTTGCCACTGGACCTGTGTGCTAGACCCTGCCGTTACGGAATTGAGACATTGGCTTGGCTAGCTAGAAGCCCGGATTTGAATCCCCTTGAACATATTTGGGAGATTCTTGGGCGTCGAATACAGAACATTGAACACCTTTCCCCCCCCCCCCCCCCCCCCCCCCACCACCACCATCACCACACACACGCGTGGCTAGAGATGACCAGCCATCAATTTCGACGTCTGACCGATGGGATGAAACGAAGGGTCTAGGAATCTGCTGCTCTGTCAAAATGATACATCTTGAACACGCAACGTATTCTGATACCGCATTTTCTGTCCGGTTGTTGCTTTGTTAAGTTAGTCATGGTGTTCGTGTTGCATAGTTTACCATCTTGTGGGTCGATTTTTTTTTCATTCGGCCCAAAGTTACAACCAACAGAAGCTTCTCGCCTGCTATTGTCCACGTGACTATCGCTTGAACGTACCGGTTATTTAATGAAGCTCTCTTCTGCGGCGTCTGATCAGGGTCTACACTGTTTGCAATGTCCATGTTCCCCGGCCCAGTCTACTTGGCGCACTGACGTCACAACGAAAGACTATAGCGCTGCTATAAATAGCTCGACCTGGATTTTGAACATGGTCAGTGATAGTCACGAGGTCAATAGAAGGCGGGAAGCTTCTGTAGTTAGTAACTTTTAGTCAATTGATAATTTATCGACTCAAGTGCGGCGTCTGATCAGAATATACTATTTTTGCTTATAGTATAGGAATTTAAAGGATAAACGAAACATGTTCAAATCCACACTCGAAGACAATCGACCCACCAGTGCTGTCAGTGCTTTGATCTATACATGATTTTTACAGCACACAATGAGAAAGTTTGATACCGAAAAACAACTGTCAAATATGACTTTTAGCCCGCTTTTATTTTACTGAAACGGGTTGAATTTGTTTGTTTGATTTGAGGTTTAACGTCCCCGTCAACACTGTATAGGTCATTTTTAAGACGTTGCTTCCACTTTTGTGGGACTTTTACCAACGTTGTGATTAAATGACTTCTCAAGCACTGTCGCATTGTTTGTTTGATTTGAGGTTTAACGTCCCCGTCAACACTGTAAA
This sequence comes from Lucinisca nassula, assembly GCA_963580285.1. Taxonomy (NCBI): domain Eukaryota; kingdom Metazoa; phylum Mollusca; class Bivalvia; order Lucinida; family Lucinidae; genus Lucinisca; species Lucinisca nassula. The sequence continues at coordinate 61,239,103 of OY757014.1, forward strand.
GGTCATTTTGGAGACGTTGCTTCCAATTTTGTGGGACTTTTACCCGACATTGAGATGAAATGACTTCTCAAGCCCTGTTGCCCAATGAAACCGATAGGGTTTATAAGCATGGACGGTCCGACCCGTGCGCACCGCTTAGCCTGGGCTGGCTTAGATCCTCTAATCGGTTTACCAGTACTCGTGTGCGGGCCGGATTCAGCTCTGCGTGGAAGCATCATGCAGCCCATTTATTTCTTCAAGCCCCGATGGGCGGAGGCCGCCCTGTCGCCTAATGAAACCGATATGAAACCAATAGGGTGTATAAGCATGGACGGTCGGTCTCGCACCGCTTTACCTCCTCTAAGCGGTTACCAGTACTCGTGTGTGGTCGGATTTCAGCTCTGCGTTGAGGCACCATGCAGCCTATCAATTTATTCAAGCCTCGATGGGCGGGGGCCGTGAAACGGGATTGAATGCGCGACGTCCTGATGAGACAGAAAACCCTCTGACTCTTACATGAGACATATGTTTTGGGCCCCTAGTTTTATAGTTCTTGAGAAATATTTGATAAAATTAACATTGGCCAATATAGAGAGAAAGAAGAATGAAAGAACATGTGAAAAAACACACCGAGAAAGGTCATTGGCGTTTACACGATACAAGTAAGCCGATGATGACCGTAGTCTCACAATGTTATCACATAATTTGCATAATCTGCTTGATGTAAACTTGTTTTCAAGGCTGGGGTATAATGAAACGGGGGTGTTCAACATTAACTGTGTGTATAGGACTTAATATCTCGTAAGTCGAAATTTCGAGATACTAAGTCGAAATTTCGAGTTATTAAGTCGAAATTTCGAGATAGGATGTCGAAATTTCGAGATACTAAGTCGAAATTTCGAGATACTAAGTCGAAATTTCGAGTTACTAAGTCGAAATTTCGAGTTAATAAGTCGAAATTTCGAGTTATTAAGTCGAAATTTCGAGATACTAAGTCGAAATTTCGAGTTACTAAGTCGAAATTTCGAGATACTAAGTCGAAATTTCGAGATACTAAGTCGAAATTTCGAGATAATAAGTCGAAATTTCGAGTTATTATGTCGAAATTTCGAGATACTAAGTCGAAATTTCGAGTTATTATGTCGAAATTTCGAGATACTAAGTCGAAATTTCGAGTTAATAAGTCGAAATTTCGAGTTACTAAGTCGAAATTTCGAGATACTAAGTCGAAATTTCGAGATACCTATCAAAAGAAAAAAACGTATACCTGGCCCTAATGCTCTTTCGTATAGACCATTAGATACTGGTATATCAGCTTTGGTTAATGGCAATAAACATTCCTTGTACATGTTTCATGATCAATTAATTTATAAGTCTGTAACTAAGTGTGATGTAATTACGAAACCAGTATATAGAAGCCTCCGTGGTACAGTGGTTGCGCTACTCGCCTTGTAAACCAGGGATCGCAGGATCGATCCCGGGCTTCTCCAGACTTTCGGATGAGTCTTTAAACCGAGGTCCCGTCTCCGTATGACCTTAGCTGTTGGTGGGACGTAAAACTAAAACTCACTCACTCACTTACACCCAGTATAATACTGATGATTTTTGTTTTGTAAACACTAATGAGTAAATGGGGCAACGGCCGCTTTATCAGCCGAGTCAATCGTATTTAAAATAGTTTTAATGCATAGCAGACGTTTTTTTTTTTCAGCTTTCCTGAAAAAAAAAAGATCTGTGAGGGTGGCTTTCTTCAAAGTGATTCAGTTTCTTAAATTAGGGCCCAAATTGCATTATGTTTGGCACAATTTGAAGTCACAACTTGATGAATACAGTAAAATTCCGCTATTTAGACTACTTGAAATTAATCAGTTTATCGATTGAGAGATCAGAACAATAACATTTTTGATATTCCTTCATGTGAAGAAGAGAAAGATTTGGGCATCACATTTAAGAAATCCTTAAAGTTCAATAAACGTGTGTTAAATGTTGTGAACAGATGTAAAAAAAACTAACGGGACTCATTAAAAGGACATTCAGATATATAGATAAACGACTGTTTCTTCAGTTATATACGACATTGATTAGGTCAATTGTGGATAACGGAATAGAAGTCTGGTATCCTTCATCTAGAAAGAATATTCAGCTTATTGAGAATATACAAAAACGGACTACGAAAATTGTTCCTGAATTGAAAGACTTGCCGTATGAGGAGAGGCTAAGCCTCAATCTATCTAGATTGTTGCACTGAAGACAGAGATTTGATCTTATTCAAATTTTTAAGATAATCAATGGGTTCGATAATATTGATGTTAGTAAATTTTTCACTTTTAACGATAACAACACACGAGGACATTTATTCCGTTTGGAAAAACAGCATGTGAGAAAGTCGTTGAGGCTGAATTCCTTTCCAACGAGATGCATTAATGAGTGTAACAACCTAACAGAAGAAATTGTGTGCAAAACAAGTGGGGATAGTTTTAAGATTGCTTTGGATAAGTTGTGGTTACACAAGAGATTTGATACCTCAACAATTTACTGACATTGAAAGATTTATAAACACCTGGAACCGGACAATGTGAATGTATGAAGAAGATAGGTGGAGCGGAAAAAGTCAGAGATGACTTTAAGACCACTTTTGAACAGTCCCAAAGGTGGTCTTAATATAGGAATTTTACTGTATATCTCAGAAATTTGATATCTTATTTCAATTTGAGTTTTAATGAAATAAATATGTTCAGTATGCCGATTAATTTGGTTCCAGAAAATAAAAATTGCTATATCTTTCCATTGAACAAGGTTAAAAAATTCTGGGATATATCATGGTAGAGCATGTACTTGTAATGCCTATGCAATGAAAAGGGGCATTTTATAAGCAAATGGTAAAAAAATGAATCCAAAAATGTAAAAAAAAAAAAAAAAAAAAAAACTTTTTATGTTTTCTTTAATGACATCAACACAACTTTATTTTACATTATATAATACCTTATGTTTAACTTCAGTCTCTTAGCTCTTTATTGATCTATAGCATAAGTAAGAATCATTAAAAAATCAAAGAGCAAAAGAAACTGAAATGGCAGATTCTAGGAGCGGCCCCCGCTCATCGGGGCTTGAAGAAATATATGGGCTGCATGATGCTTCCACGCAGAGCTGAATCCGACCCACACACGAGTACTGGTAAACCACTTAGAGGATCTAAGCCTGTCCAGGTAAAGCGGTATGAGTGTAGGACCGTCCATTCTTATAAACCCTATTGGTTTCATTGGGCGGCAGGGCTTGAAATGTCATTTCATCTCAATGTCGGGTAAAAGTCCCACACAATTGGAAGCAACGTCTCCAAAATGACTTTTACAGTGTTGACGGGGACGTTAAACCTCAAATCAAACAAACAAACAAACAAACAAAAGATTCCAGAAGAAATTCATGACGATTATTAAACTTACATATAACCATTTTGAAAAGGTTAAAAAATTAAAAAACAGTTGTCCATTTAATTATGAAATGTTTGCAGATGTTTATACACCGGTGGTATTAATAAGTGTCATTCGATATTTAGAATTTTCTAAAGAAATATTTTATCCGAAAATGTTTATGTTTTCAAAATCAAACATTAGCAAACTGACCAAAACTTCAAGCTTACAAAAGAAATATGTACCGTAAGAAATCTGTCAAAATGTGTAATTTTGCATAATTATGCATTTTTATTAATATATTGGATGAAAAGCGTGGCTTTAGTTTGCTTAATTTTCAGAATCATTGCAGCTTAATTTTTATTGTTTTCGAGACATATAACATGTCAAAGTAAAAGAAAAGTGCTATGGTTTGTAGTTGCGTTTCATTTGATTCGTTCATGAAATAATGATCCATTCCGGTATTTGCATTCGTCTGGAAATGAGCGAGTTCGATCTCAGAATTACAGTCACTCAAGTTCGTCAAAGGTGAGATGGAATTGTCTTTGTTAGAGAATATGACGTCAGTTTAGTGTCTAAGCGAATTAGACTACTAAAATAGTCATGTACCTTTTGTCATCCGCACGGGAGTCCAACAGGTATTTGCTCTTTACAGTTTTTTCACTGGCTGCAGTCCTTGCAGCAGGTAAGCGTAGATGTGTTGGTGGGGGGGGTGTCATTACGAAAATACATTGTAATATTTATCGCCGAAAAAAAAATGAAAATTTTAAGATGAAAAAGTGTGATAACTTTCTTATTTCTGCTCAAAATATAGTTTGTGGGTACCCGTTAGAACCGCCTCATCGAGGCGGTTCTATTGAGTACCCGCAACTATATTTTTGAGCAGAAATATTCGAGGCGGTTCTAACGAGTACCCACAATCTATTTTTGAGCAGAAATAAAAAAAAATAAGGTTTACCCCTGCAAATCCCAGTATTACTATATAAAAGTGGGGTTCAAGGGGTTAAAATTATATAGGCGTGTTTTTGTGATGATTTCTTCTGTTTCTTTTCTTTCTTCCATTTTCCTCTTTCGTCCCTATGCCTACTATCCTTTCTGTCTCTTTCTCCCTTTCTCTTGGAGAACACATAAAATGACCCACAAGGGTTGACGAGAGGTGTCGTTTAACCTCAATCAGTAAATCAATCAATCAACCAGTCAGTTATAGCACAAAGCTTATTAAGAATAGTATTCAAGGTTAGATTTTGCAAGGACAGTAATTCGCGCATGCGCAATGAAATATATATCTTATATAAGCCACGCTTTGTGAAAAGCTGCTTTTGTCATTTGCGAACAACAGTTGCAGTAAATGTGGCGGTTCTAACGAGTTCCCACAACCTATGTCTAGGAGTAGAAAAAAGAAAATAATATAACCCCATGTAAAAAGGGGTTTACAAGGGTGTCCATTACACGTATTTGTTTGTTATTTGACCTTGTTCAATACATTGGCACGGATGCTCCAGATGACCCGAGCCAAAGAAGTTTTCTCATGCCGTACATCCAACAGACGCCAGCCAATAGGACAACCTTAAAAGGTCACAACAGTGTGAACTGACACTGAGGCGCTAAGGCCAGTTGTATAAGTCATGCTGATAAGATATTAGACTAGCTACTATTCTGATACTTGACATTTTAGCTCACCTGGGCCGAAGGCTCCAGGGGAGCTTATAGTATAGTCTTCCATCCGTCGTCCGTCCGTCCGCAAAAAATAGCCACATAAGTATACATCCGTGAGAACGTACGTCGTCGTCCGTCCGCCCTTCAGCACCTTTGAACAGTTATATCTTTGAAACCTGCAGGCTGATCTAGGTCAGTAGGTCAAATCTTAGAAATACCTTTTGCGCACTCTACAGGCCACAGTTTTGGTCCAATCAATACTATTCTGGCTCAGAATGATCATCACGATAATATATGGATCAAGTTCGAATATGGGTCATGTCGGATAAAAAAGAAGGTCAGCAGGTCAAATCATAGAAAAAACCTTGTGTGTGCTTTAGTGGCCACAGTTTTGGTCCAGTCATCATAAAACTTAATCAGAATGATAATCACGACAATATCTCAGTCAAGTTCAAATAAGGCCATATGGTCATATCTGGTCAAGACGTAGTTCACTAAGTCCAATCACAGAAAAACCATGTGTGCGCTCTAGAGGCCACAGTTTAAGTCAAGTATTCATCAAACTTGGTCAGAATTATCACCACTACAATATTGGTCATGTCGGATCAAAAGTTGGTCAGTAGGTCAAATAATAGAAAAGCCTTGTGTGCGCTCTACAGGCCACAGTTTTAGCCCAATAATCATCAAACCTGGTCAGAATGATCACAACAGCAATATCTAGACCAAGTATCTGTAATCTCGGATCAAAAAGTAGGTTGGTAGGTAAAATCAAAGATAAACCTTGTGTGCCCTCTAGAGGCCACAGTTTTGATCCAGCCATCATCCATTTTGGCCAAAATGATCATCACGACAATATCTCGGTCAAGTTCGAATATTGGTCATGTTTGGTCGAAAAGTAGGTCAGAAGGTTAAATTATAGAAAAACCGTGTGTGCACTCAGTTTTTGGTCCAATCATCAACCTTGGTCGGAATGTTCATCATGACAATATCTGTGTAAAGTTTAAATCTGGATCATGTCAAGTCAAAAAGTTGGTAAGTAGGTCAAATGAATAAAAAAATGTGTTCTCTACTTTTATGTCCCTTGGCATGTGACCTACTTTTAAGAAAAAAAATAGCATTGGTGATAACGTTTGAACTATTTGAGATAGAGTTTCATATTTGGAATAAAGGTTCCTTGTGAGAAGGCCTTCTAAGTCAAACAAAAAATTGACCCGGACCTTGACCTGTGACCTACATTAAAGAAAATATAACATTGGTCATAACTTTTGAACCATTTGACATAGGGCATTCGTATTCGTCATGTAGTTTCCTTGTGACTTCCCACTCATATGAGGCATTTTGCGCTTGACCTGTGACCTGCTTTAAAGAAAACAATAAAAATAGTCATAACTTATGAACAAAGTAAGGTAGACCTTTCATATTTGATTTATGGGTTTCTTGTGACAAGGACTTCTTATTCCTACAAAAAAATATATGACGTGTGACCTTGAACTGTGACCTACTTTATCATTACTTTTGAACCCTTTGAGATAGAGCCTTTGTATTTGATATGTAGATTCCTTGTGACAAGGGCTTCCAACTCTTACAAACAATGACCCGTGACCTTGACTTTGACATCTGACCTTCTTTATCATAGGTTTTGAATGAATTAATTCAGATAGAGCCTTCATATTTGGTATGAAGGTTCATTGTGACAAGGGCTTCCCACGCATACAAAAATTTTGACCTGTGACCTTAACCTTGACATGTGACTTACTTTATCGTTGATTTAAAACCTAATGAGATAGAGCCTTCATATTTGGCATGTAATTTCCTTGTTACAAGGGCGTCCCGCTTATAGAAAATTTGACTGGTGGCCTATTTTGTCATTAATTTTGACTGAATGGCGACCTACTTTATCCTTAGAACTGTTTGAAATAGAGCCTTCATATTTTGCATGTAGCTTTCTTCTGACAAGGGCTTCCCACTCACACACTATTTTTACTTCTATTTCTGACTTTGACTTTGGCCTGTGACAAAGTTTAAGAAAAAAATGACCTCGGCCTTTGGACTTGTTTTCCATAAGCTATGAAACATCTTGGACTCAGGTGAGCGACACAGGGCCATCATGACCCTCTTGTTTAAATATATTATTTTCCAAGGCTAGACTATTTACTGGGTGACATCCGACTGTCTTAGGTCTGTATTTCAATCCTAGCCAACCTATAGACTATATATATAGCTCCAAAGCATTCAAAAAATAATATATATACATTTACATTAGATTTCTAAACCTTGAGCGAGGCTAATATAATATCCACAATGACCTCATTTTAAGCTAACCTGAGCCAAAGGCTTAGGGTGGACTTTTGTGACCGATCGATGTCCGTCGTTCGTCGTGCCGTGTTTGTCAACAATTTACTTAAAACTAATGGATGGTGGATGTATTTTTGATAGAGTGTTGCTAGGGCGATCCTCTACCAATGTTGCCTAAATGGTTCCGCTCCACTGAAAAAGATGGCCGCCAGAGCTAAAACTGGAAAAAAAGAAAACCCTCAAAACGCCATCTCCTCCTAGGCCACTGGCCAAATTTCAAAATAATTTCACAGGAATATTCCTTGAGTGACCCTCTACCAAAATGGCCAAAACGGTTCAGCTCGGATGAATAAGATGGCCACCAGAGCTACAAAAAAAAAAATAACATTTAAACGACTTTTCCTCCTTAACCAGTGGACGTATTTTGAAATACTTTTACATGAATGTTTCTTTGGTGACCCTCTACTACAATTGTTCAGCTCCGCTGGACGGAATGGGCACCAGAACTAAAAATAGAAGAAAAAAACATAGAAAAACCTTAAAACGCCATCTTCTCCTAGGCCGCTGAGCCAACTCCAAAAAAGTTTCTTCTACTTGATGGTCTGTTTACCAGCGAAACCGCGGCAGAAGCACGTAAAATATAGTAATAATTAGCATTATCGGACATTTGTATATATATTAGCTTTAAATGACTTCTCCTCAACTAGTGGACGGGTTTTGAAATATTTTTACATGACTGTTCCTTGGGTCACCCTCTAGCAAAATTGCAGAGCTTTTGTTTGTTTTTGTTTGATTTGATGTTTAACGTCCCCGTCAACACTGTAAAGGTCATTTTGGAGAAGATGCTTCCAATTTTGAGGGACTTTTACCCGACATTGAGATGAAATGACATCTCAAGCCCTATCGCCCAATGAAACCAATAAGGTTTATTTGCATGGACGGTCCGCCTCGCACCGCGGTTCCTGGACAGGCTTAGATCCTCTAAGCGGTTTACCAGTACTAGTGTGCGGGCCAGATTCAATTCTGCGTGGAAGCATCATGCAGCCCATGTATTTCTTCAAGCCCGTATGGGCGGGGCTGAAAAATTGCAGAGCTAAAACTAAAATTGCAGAGCTAAAACTAGAACTAAAAAAACTTCAAACTACTTCTTCTCCTTAACCAGTGGACGGATTTTGGAACAATTTCATAAGAATCTTCCTTGGGTGACCCTCTACCAAAATTGCTTAAACCATGCTGCTCGGATGAACAAAATGGCCATCAGAGCTAAAAATAGAAAACTCTTTAAGCATCTTCTCCTTAACCAGTGGATGGATTTTGAAATAATCTCACAGGAATGTTCCTTAGGTGATCCTCTACCAAAATTGCTCAAACCTTTTTCTCGGATAAACAAGATGGCCACCAGAGCTAAAAATAGAAAAAAACAACAACATTTAAACAACTTCTCCTTAACCAGTGAATGGATTTTAAAATATTTTCACCCGAAGGTGTCTTTGATGACCCTCTACCAACTTTTTTCAAAGCATTCTTCTCTGATGAACAAGATGGCCACCAGAGCTAAAAATAGAAAAATCTTTTGAAGGACTTCTGCTCCGTAACCAGCGGACAGATTTTAAAGTAATTGCAGGGAACAAGAATGTTCCTTGAGTGACCCTCTATCGAAATTGTTTAAACTTTTCTGCTCAGATGAACAAAATGGCCACCAGAGCTAAAAATAGACCAAAAAAACTTTAAACGTCATCTACTCCTTAACCAGTGGATGGATTTTGAAATAATTTCACAAGAATATTCCAAGGTAACCCTCTACCAATATTGCTCAAATCGTTCAGCTCGGATAAACAAAATGGCCACCAGAGCTAAAATTAGAAGAAAAAAACCTTCAAACGACTTCTCCTTTAACCAGTGGATGGATTTTGAAATAAATTCACAGTAATGTTCCTTGGATAACACACTTCCAAAATTACTCAAACCGTTCTGCTTGGATGAACAAGATGGCTGCCACAGCTAAACGTAGCTGAACCTTTAAACAACTTCTCCGTCTAATCAATAAATTTATTTTGTAATAAGTTCACAGGAATATTTCTTGAGCGACCCTCTACCAAACCTACTCAAACCGTTCCACTTGGATGAGCAATATGTCCGCCAGAAAAAAAAAAAAAAAACACTTAACGGCTTCTACACGTACTCCTTAACCAGTGGATGGATTTTGAAATAACTTCACGGGAATGTTCCTTGGTTGATGCTCTACCAAAATTGTCAAAACCGTTTGGTTCGGATGAAAAAGATGGCCGCCAGAGTTAAAAATTTAAAAACTTTAAAACGACCTCTTCTCCCAAACAGGTGGATTTGTTATGCCGTGAAAAATCGAACAAATAATAATATTAATCGCCATCAGCAAAAAAGCAACAACAATAATAATGATAATAATGTTAATACATGTAAAGACTAGAAATTTCCTAGTACGCAAAAAATATCGCATACAAAAAATTCTTTTGTTCAGAGTCAAGATGTGACAAAGATTTAGTAATCACTCAAAAACAGCCAATATCTTGTTTGTCAAGCTGGCTTAAAAGCTTAGAGTTCGCGGTTTAAGACATTTTCTTTGTGCTTGTGCATACATGGCTGTCGGCACAATCTTCGGAAAGGCTTTACTGACGTAACTTGTGATTAAAACGACTTGTCAAAGTGCAGCCTAAATGCCTTAAGGAATTTAGCATCGAAGACAAAGTGAAAAACCAAAAATGCGACATTCTATTAACGTTGTTGTAACGTCGCCTCGAACCTGTTTATATTAAAATACAAATGGCGCGTATGAAAAATTTCAAATAATAAAAAAAAAAAACTTTATTTTGACGAACATTGCACTTGGCATTCGATAAAGAAATTTTTGTTTTTAAATTCCAAATACTTTTTCAGGAAGCAACGGAAAACAAAAAGCAATAAATTTCACGGATATCGGCGCTCTAATCATTAAAAGTTTTAACATTGTATTAATGTATTAAGAATATATAAATAAATAAATAAATAAATAAATAAGAATTTCCCGCCCAGCCAGTCCCGTTTAGGATGTGACAACGCCCACTTATTATGGATTTTGCGGGCCTTGACAACATTTTGTAATGCCATATCTCATTGGATATTTCTAAAGGAGTGCTGTAACTTCATTGGATAATAGTTAATTCTGTAATATAGAGCGAAAGAAGGGAACAGGAGTGAGAAAAAAGGGCAGTTAGATTTTAAATTTGAAAGCGAGTGGTAAACCCTCGAGCAAGCTATTTGGAATTCCAATGTGAAATTATTGAACACAAGTTTAAACTTGGTTTGCCAGTTTGAAGTGTTGTACATTGTTTCATTGTTGTTATATTGAAGAACATTGGTTTATTATTTGTGGATTACCACAAGGAACAAAATAAAACAGAAAAAAAAATGTTATCTTCCTTTATGCTGGAAAACCCCAGCATAACAGCTTGATTTAAAAGTAATTTACATGGAATGTACCTTGGTGGATCCTTTGCCAATATTGCTCAACAGTTCTGCTCCGATGAACAAGAGGGCCAAACTAGGAAAAAATTAAATGACCTCTGCTCCTAAACCAGTGAATGGGTTTCGAAATAATTTCACAAGAATTTCTCTTGGTTGACTCTATTGAAATTGATCAAACTGTTCTGCTCCAATGAACAAGTTGGCGTCTGAGGTCTGAGATAAAAATAGAAAAATACTCGAACGAATATAGAAAAAAATATAGCTAAAAATCGAAAATATGTTTAACCAACTTCAAGTCCTTTTGACTTCTCCTAAAGAAGCCTTCGTGGTGCAGTGGTTACGCTACTCGCCTTGTACACCAGGGATCGCAGGATCGATCTCGGGCTTCTCCAGACTTTCGGATGAGTCTTTAAACCGAGGTCCCATCTCCGTATGACCTTAGCTGTTGGTGGGACGTAAAACTAAAACTCACTCACTTCTCCTAAACAGATGGATGAACTTCATAGGGATCTTAGTTGGAAAGCCCCGGTCCCGCCCATCGGAGCTTGAAGAATTAGATCGGGCTGCATGATGCTTCCCACGGAGCTGAAACCCACCGCACATGAGTACTGGTAAACCGCTTAGCGGTTCTAAACCTAGTCTGCCGAGGAAAAGTGGCGCGAGTCGGACCATCCATGCATATAAACCCTATTTGGTTCATTGGGCGGCAGGGCTTGAGATATCATTTCATCTCAATGTCGAGTAAAAGTCCCACAAATTGGAAGCAGCGCCTTCAAAATGACCTATTCAGTGTTGATGGGGGCGTTAAATCTCAAATCAAACAAACTTGGCAAGCCCTTTCGCTCAAATGGTTCAATTCGTCTATTAAAACAATGAGGCTGTCAGTGCTTAAAAATAGAAAGAAACTAGAAATGCGTCCATAGGACACGGATGCCCCCGCCTGAAAATATGTCTGTTTGTATTCATCAATAGAAAGTTATTGACCGTGTTTAAGTTTTGGACCCTTTTTTCCACGTTTGACCTCTAAGTATGACCTTGACCTTGTAGGTAAGGACCTTACTTTTATGTGAGGCAGATTGTCTCATGATGGCCAACATCTCTGCCAAATAATTTCAAAATCCATCCAGAGATAAGGAAGTTATTGACCGACCATTTTTTTTTACCTTGGACCTCTAAGTATGACCTTGACCTTGGAGGTACGGATCTGAGTTTGCACATGACACATCGTCTCATGATGGTTAATATTTCATCAAAGTAATTTTAAAATCCATCCAGAAATAAGTAAGTTATTGACTGCGTTTAAGTTTCGGACCCTTTTTTGACCTTTGACCTCTAAGTATGACCTTGACCTTGGAGGTACGGATCTTGGTTTGCACGTGACACATCGTCTCATGATTGTTAACACTTCTTCAAAGTAATTTCAAAATCCATCCAGAAATAAGTAAGTTATTGACTGCGTTTAAGTTTCGGACCCTTTTTTTGGCCTTTGACCTCTAAGTATGACCTTGACCTTGGAGGTACCAACCTGGATTTTGCACATGACACATTGTCTCATGATGGTTAACATTTCTACAAAGTAATTTCAAAATCCATCCAGAAATAAGAAAGTTATTGACTGCGTTTAAGTTTCGGACCCTTTTTTGACCTTTGACCTCTAAGTATGACCTTGACCTTGGAGGTACGGACCTGGGTTTTGCACGTGACATGTCGTCTCATGATGGTTAACATTTCTGCCGAGTAATTTTAAAATCCATAAATAAATAAGGAAGTTATTGACTGCGTTTAAGTTTCGGACGCACGGACGCACGAACGCATGGACCCACGGACGGACGGACGGACGGACAGGGGCAACTCTATATGCCCTTTCCACCATTCTTCGAATGGCGGGGGCATAAAAACAAGTTTAACTACCTTCTCCTAAACAAGGGTTTTATTTTTTGTAAATGATTTCACAGGAATGTCTTTTGGGTAATCATCTGTCAAAATTGCTCAAATTTGTTCCACCATGTTGAACAAGATGGTCGTAGGAGCTGAACTTGAAACAGAAACAGTTTCAAAAACTTCTTTCTCTAAAAGGAAACAATCAGTTTCATAGAAATGTTCCATGACTTCTACTCCTAAGCAGCTAAACTCATTTTTAATTTGTTACACAGAAATGTTCTTCGCGTCACCGTCAACCAAAATTGCACAAATCCTTCACTTCAGCTTGTATAATCTAATGCTTCATTCGTACGATATGGATCAGGTGAGCGATTCAGGGCCATCAAGGGCCTCTTGTTTTATAAACTGTTTACAGTCATTGTCCCCGCGCAGTGCTGGTCTTGGTACTGATCTCATTCGGAAGCACCTGCCGGCAACATTCTTTTGTGAAGATTGATCATTAAACCTTTTCTTTTTTTACTTCCACTGATTCAAGAAGGGCAGCTGTCAGTTTCTGACGAAAGCATGTGAACTGTATAGGCCAAATGCTCCTATGAAACGTGTGGTTAGATCAACTGACCGGCACAACACGACCTAAGTAGTGTTGACTAGACCATTAAACTCCAAAAACAAAGTCCCCGCGAAATTACAGTGAAACACGAATTGAAGAAATACATGTTGCACAAACGTTGAAGTGGTGGCGGCGGTAGTGGAGGCGGTAGTAGTAGTAGTAGTAGTAGTAGTCATTTTAGTAGTAGTAGTAGTAGCAGCATTAGTAGTAGTAGCAGTAACATTTTAGTAGTAGTAGTAGCAGTAGCAGTAGTAGTAGCAGTAGCAGTAGCAGTAGTTGTTGTTATTGTTGTAGTTGGTAGAAGTGTAGGATAGTAGTAGTAGTAGTAGTAGTAGTAGTAGTAGTAGTAGTAGTAGTAGTAGTAGCGGTTGTGTTGGTGGTAGTAGTAGTACTGTAGTAGCAGTAGAAGTAGTAGTAGTTGTAGTAGCGGTAGAAGTAGTAGTAGTTTTGTTTGAGTTGATGTTTTACGTCCCCTTCAACACTATTTAGATATTTTGGAGACGTTACATCCGATTTTGTGGGACGTTTACCCGACGTGTATAGTTGAAATGACATCTCAAGTACTACCGCCAATGACGGGCCTCCGTGGCCTAGTGGTTAAGAGCGCTGACTCTTGGTCATAAGGTATCTCACCGCTGTGGTTCGAGCCTCGCTCGGGTCACATATGAGACGCCAAGTCCTGCAACGGAAGGTCATGTGGTTTTTCTCCGGGTACTCCGGTTTTCGCCCACCTCTGATTAACGATCAGCTCGATATGAGTGAAATAATCTTGAAAGGGCCGGAAAACCAAAACCTACCGCCCATGTTTAAGGAGCGGTCCGACTCTCAACACTTTTCCTGGACCGGCTGATACCTAAGTGGTTTACCAGTACCAAAGTTCGGTCGGTTTCAGCCTCCGCGAAAGCAACCTGCAGCCGAATCTATTTCTCCAAGCCGCGGGGCGGAGTAGAAGTGTAGGATAGTAGTAGTAGTAGTAGTAGAAGAAGTAGTAGTAGTAGTAGGAGAAGTAGTAGTAGTTGGTTGGTTGGTTCATTTGAGGTTTAACGTCCCCGTCGACACTGTATAGGTCATTTAGGAGATGTTGCTTCCAATTTTGTGGGACTTTTACCCCCCCCCCCCCCCGACATCGAGATGAAATGATATCTCAAGCCATGTCGCCCAGTTAAACCAGTAGGGTTTATAAGCATGGGCGGTCCGACTTGCACCGCTTTGCCTGTGCAGGCTTAGATCCTCTAAGCGGTATACCAGTACTCGTGTGCGATCGGTTTCAGCTGTGCGTGGAAGCATCATGCAGCCCATTTATTTCTTCAAGCCCCGATGGGCGGGGGCCGAAAAGTAGTAGTAGTAGTAGTAGTAGCAGTAGTGATGGTGGTTGTAGTAGTAGTAGTAGTAGAAGTAGTGGTGGTGGTTGTGGTGATGGTAGTAGTAGTAGTACTAGTAGTAGAAGTAGTTGCAGTAGAAGTAATAGTAGAAGTAGAAGTAGTAGTAGAAATATATGTGGTAGTGGCAGTAGACGTAGATGTTGGTTGGTTGTTTTGGTTTTACAGCCCTTTCAAGATTATTTCACTCATATCGAGCCGATCGTTAATCAGAGGTGGGCGAAAACCGGAGTACCCGGAGAAAAACCACCTGACCTTCCATTGCAGGACTTGTCGTCTCACATGTGACCCGAGCGAGGCTCGAACCACAGCGGTGAGAGACCTAATGATCAAGAGTCAGCACTCTTAACCACTAGGCCACGGAGGCCCGTTAGACGTAGATGTAGTAGCAGTAGTAGTAGCACTAGTATAATTAGTAGTGGTAGAAGTAGTAGTAGTAGTAGTAGTAGTAGTAGTAGTAGTAGTAGTAGTAATAGTAATAGTAATAGTAGTAGTGGTAATAGTAGTAGTGGTGGTGGTGGTGGTGGTAGTAGTAGTTAAAGTTGGCAGAATTTTTGTGTTTCGAGCCGGCTATTACAGCGACGTGTTTGAGAGGCAGTTAAGTTTTCTGCATTGTTTCTGGCATGTTAGCTCTTTGATTCGGCGCGTTCAATGTTGTATGTATAATACCATTTCCAATTCAAAATTTGTCTGCTTATATGTCTATTAATTCAAGTTTTACTAACATTCTTGAACATTAAGTAAACAGTGTAGACACTGATTAGAGGCTGCATTCGGGGTATCTGATTTTTAGCTCACCTGAGCCGAAGGCTCCGGGGGAGCTATTGTGATAGGTCAGTCGTCCCTCGTCGTCCGTCCACAATTCCTTTAAACGACATCTCCTAAACCACTGAACAGATTTTGACCAAACTTTGGCAGAAATGAACTTTGGGTGGTCCTTTCTCACAGTTGTTCAAAGAATTCCATTCCATGCAGAACTCTGGTTGCCATGGCAACAAAAGGGGAATATAAGAAAAAAAGCTTTAAAAATCTTCTTGTCTGAAACCAGAAGGCCCAGGGCTTTGATATTTGGTATGAAGCTTCATCTACTGGACCTCTACCAAGATTGTTCAAATTATTGCCTTGAGGCCAAAAATGGCCCCGCCCCGGGGCCCACTGGTTTTACATAGGCTTATGACAGGGAAAACCTTTAAAAATCTTCTTGTCTAAAACCAGAAGACCCAGGTCTTTGATATTTGGTATGAAGAATTCATCTAGTGGATCTCTACCAAGTTTGTTCAAATTATAGCCCCTGGGCCGAAAATACCCCCGCCCCGGGGCCCTTTGGCTTTACATAAGCTTATATAGGGAAAATCTTTAAAAATTTTCTTCTCTGAAACCGCAAGGCCCAGGTCTTTGATATTTGGTATGAAGCTTCATCTAGTGGACCGCTATGAAAATTGTTCAAATTACAACCCTGGGGCCATAAATGGCCCCACACGGGGGCCCAATGGTTTTACATAGGCTTTTATAGGGAAAACCTTTTAAAATCTTCTTGTCTGAAACCACCAGGCCCAGGTCTTTGATATTTGGTATGAAGCTTCATCTAGTGGACCTCTACGAAGATTGTTCATATTATTGCCCTGAGGCCAAAAATGGCCCCACCCCGGGGCCCACATATTATTGCCTTGAGGCCATAAATGGCCCCAGCCCGGGCCCACTGGTTTTATATTGGCTTATATAGGGAAAACCTTTAAAAATCTTCTTGTCTGAAACCAGAAGGCCCAGGTCTTTGATATTTGGTATGAAGCTTCATCTAGTCGACCTCAACCAAGATTGTTCAAATTATAGCCCTGGGGCCAAAAATGCCCCATATGCCGGGGCCCACTGGTTTCACATATATATAGGCTTATATAGGGAAAAGCTTTAAAAATCTTCTTCTCTGCAAGGCCCAGGTCTTTGATATTTGGTATGAAGCTTCATCTACTTCTACCAAGATTGTTCAAATTATAGCCCTGGGGCAATAATGCCCCCGCGCCGGGGCCCACTGGTTTTACATAGGCTTATATAGGGAAATCCTTTGAAAATCTTCGTCTGAAACCAGGAGGCCCAAGTCTTTGATATTTGGTATGAAGCTTCATCTAGCGGACCGCTACGAAGATTTTTCAAATAATAGCCCTGGGGCTTAAAATGGCCCCACAAGGGGCCCACTGGTTTTACATAGGCTTATATACGGAAAATCTTTAAAAAATTTCTTATCTGAAACCAGAAGGCTCAGGTCTTTGATATTTGGTATGAGGCTTCATCTAGAGGACCTCTACCAAGGTTGTTCAAATTATAGCCCCGGGGCCAAAAATGCCCCGCGCCGGTGCACACTGATTTTATGCAGGCTTATGATGGGGAAAACTTTTAAAAATCTTCTTGTCTCTGTGTGTGTGTGTGTGTGTGTGTGTGTGTGTGTGTGTGTGTGTGTGTGTGTGTGTGTGTGTGTGTGTGTGTGTGTGTGTGTGTGTGTGTGTGTGTGTGTGTGTGTGTGTGTGTGTGTGTGTGTGTGTGAATTAGGGTTTAACGTCGCTTTCAACAATTTTTCAGTCATATCACGACGGTGTCTGGTTGCGACAGGGAGCTCAATGCTCACGTTTATAGTGCTGCCTCACTAAAGTATTATGTCCCAGACACATTACATGATACCACACCCAGTCACATTATCCTGACACTGGATCGACCAGTCCTAGATCTACCCCGTAAATCTGAGTGCCAAGCGAGGAGCAGCTAGTACCATTTTTTAACGACTTTGGTATGTCGCGGCCCGGGATCGAACCCGAGACCTCCCGTTCCCCTGAGCGGACACTCTACCAACTGAGCTATCGGAGCCGGTTTCTTGTCTGAGACCAGAAGGCTCAGTTCTTTGATTTTTAGTATGAAGCTTCATCTAGTTGTTCTCTACCAAGATTGTTCAAATTATAGCCCTGGGGCCGAAAATGCCCGCGCGCCGGGGCCCGCTGGTTTTACATAGGCTTATATAGGATAATCCTTTGAAAATCATCTTGTCTGATACCAGAAGGCCAGGTCTTTGATATTTGGTATGAAGCTACATCTAGTGGACCGCTATGAAGATTGTTCAAATTATAGCCGTGGGGCCAAAAATGGCCTCACACGGGGGCCCACTGGTTTTGCATAGGCTGTCGCGGTTTTTTTTTTTTTTTTTTTTGTTATGCTTTGTCTTTGGGTGTTTGTGTCGCTTGTGTTGTTTTATTTTGGATAGCCTATTGGCCATTTTGTGGGAAAGTAACTGTCCTTTTGGCTTTCCGCTGTTGATGTTTCAATTGGAGTCTGTTGTTTCATGTTTGTGTTTCTTTCCCTTGGGTGTCTCTGATGGGAGCTGTGGGTTAATTTTATCGATTCCTGATCATTGCCTCCACTTCTATTATTAAATAGGGATCGAAAACCTTCAAAAATCTTCTTGTCCGAAGCCAGAAGGCCCAGGTCTTTGATATTTGATATGAAGCTTCATCTAGTTAACCTCTACACAGATTGTTCAAATTATAGCCATGGGGCCGAAAATGCCCCCCCCCCCCCGTGCCGGGACCCACTGGTTTTATGCAGGCTTATGATAGGGAAATCTTCTTGTCTGAAACCAGAAGGCACAGGTCTTTGATATTTAGTATGAAGCTTCATCTAGTTGACCTCTACCAAGATTATTCAAATTATAGCCCTGGGACCAAAAAAAGGTCCCGCGCTTTGGCCCACTCGCTTTACATAGACATATTAGGGAAAAGCCTTTAAAATCTTATCTCAAACAGGACACTGGGGCACGTGCAAAGCTCTTAGCTCTTAGCTCAGGTGAGCGATATAGGACCATCATGGTCCTCTTGTTTTTCATTTATTATACTACCGGCCCCGATAGCTCAGTTGGTAGAGTGTCCGCTCCGGGGAACGGGAGGTCACGGGTTCGATCCCGGGCCGCGACATACCAAAGTCGTTAAAAATGGTACTAGCTGCTCCTCGCTTGGCACTCAGATTCACGGGGTAGAGCTAGGACTGGTCGACCCAGCGTCAGGATAATGTGACTGGGTGTGGTACATGTAATGTGTTTGGGACATGATACTTCTGTGAGGCAGCACTATAAAGTGAGCATTGAGCTCCCTGTCGCAACCAGACACCGTCGTGATATGACTGAAAAATTGTTGAAAGCGACGTTAAACCCGAGTTCACACACACACACACAAACAAACACATACACACACAAAAAAAAATACTAGCATTTTAAGCAAACAGTGTAGACAAAGGTAAGACGCCGGGTTCGGGGTGTTCGGTTATTTTCATTAATTGTAAGTTTTACGAAAATTCTCGGGCTTCGGTGTGGTCTGATCTGTATCTACATTGTTTGTGCGTAATTCTCTTACATATGAGTTAAAACGGTGATTATCATGACGGGGACGTTAAGCCTCAAATCAAACAAACAAAACAAACAAACAAAAAAAAAACAGTCCACCACATATATGTGTTACAACCTGCTGCTTTTTTTTATCAACAATGGTTTAAGCTACATATTTTCTAGTAATTTATCCTATTTGAGGATAGTGATCACAGTGACATTTTTATCGGTTTGACACATTTCCCGCTACGAAAGCCTAATAGGCTCACGTAAGAGAAAATAAAATTCTGCGCGAAACAAAAGGCGTAATAACGCATAAAAAGGCGTACAAACGCAAAACAAAAGGCGCAGTAACGCCAATCAAAAGGCGAAGCTACGCGAAAAAAGGCGTGGTAACGCAAAGAAAGGCGTAGTAACGCGAAATAAGGCGTAGTAACGCAAAAGAAAGGCGTAGTAACGCGAATCAAAAGGCGTAGTAACGCAAAAGAATGGCGTAGTAACGCGAATCAAAGGCGTAGTAACGCGAAACAAGAGGCGTAATAACGCCAAAAAAGGCATAGAAACGCAAAACTAAAGGCGCAGCAACGCCAATCAAAAGACGAAGCTACGCGAAAAAAGGCGTAGTAACGCAAAGAAAGGCGTAGTAACGCGAAAAAAGGCGTAGAAACGCAAAAGAAAGGCGTAGAAACGCAAAAGAATGGCGTAGTAACGCGAATCAAAGGCGTAGTAACGCGAAACAAAAGGCGTAATAACGCGAAAAAAGGCGTAGTAACGCAAAAGAAAGGCGTAGAAACGCAAAAGAATGGCGTATAAACGCGAATCA
This sequence comes from Lucinisca nassula, assembly GCA_963580285.1. Classification (NCBI taxonomy): domain Eukaryota; kingdom Metazoa; phylum Mollusca; class Bivalvia; order Lucinida; family Lucinidae; genus Lucinisca; species Lucinisca nassula. The sequence goes on from OY757014.1 coordinate 61,258,970, forward strand.
AAGGCGTAGTAACGCGAAACAAAAGGCGTAATAACGCTCAAAAAGGCGTAGAAACGCAAAACAAAAGGCGCAGTAACGCCAATCAAAAGGCGAAGCTACGCGAATAAAGGCGTAGTAACGCAAAGAAAGGCGTAGTAACGCGAAAAAAGACGTAGTAACGCAAAATAAAGGCGTAGTAACGCGAATCAAAAGGCGTAGTAACGCAAAAGAATGACGTTGTAACGCGAATCAAGGGCGTAGTAACGCGAAACAAAAGGCGTAATAACGCGAAAAAAGGCGTAGTAACGCAAAATAAAGGCGTAGTAACGCGAATCAAAAGGCGTAGTAACGCAAAAGAAAGGCGTAGTAACGCGAATCAAAAGGCGTAGTAACGCAAAAGAATGGCGTAGTAACGCGAATCAAAGGCGTAGTAACGCGAAACAAAAGGCGTAATAACGCCAAAAAAGGCGTAGAAACGCAAAACAAAAGGCGCAGTAACGCCAATCAAAAGGCGAAAAAACAGTGACCTTGGACCCTGAAAATCGAACTTTCTCGAGATATTATCAAGCGCAAAATTCGCGTGACTTAACAATATATAAACAAATGCGAGGACCCTGAACGTCTAACTCACTCGAGATATCATCACACCCAACATTTGTATGACATTATCATTAAACCCATCAATAAATGTGGACACTATAGAGTAATGACCAAGTTTTTCTCAAAATAGCTACAGTAACCTTGACCTTCAGCCCTGGACTCTGAAAGTCAAAGTCGCTCGAGGTATCATCATGCCCAACATTTGTGTGAAGTTAAAATAAAATCCATCAATAAATAAGGGGCAAGATCGATGACAATGTTTTTCTCAAAAATAGCCATAGTGACCCTGACCCTCGAACTATAAAATTAGTGACCTAGACCTTGAGCCCTGGACCCTGAAAGCCAATGTCACTCGAGATATCATCATACCCAACATTCGTGTGAAGTATTAAAATCCATCAATAAATGAATGTGCAAGAGCGATGACTATGTTTTTTTTTTTCTAAAAATAGCCATAGTTACCTTGACCCGCGGACCCTTGAAGTCGAACTCGCTGTGTTAGAAAAAAAATTATTCCTCCCCCGGGATTCGAACTCACAACCTCTTGATTAAGATCCCACAGGGAAGTAAGGGAAGTAATACAGAGGAAAATATTAACTTCTCAAAAAGTCTAATTTAAGCCCCAAAAATCTGGGAAATGGAGCAAAAAAGAGTATGTAAAATGCTGATTTTTACCCATTATTTATTTTACTTGAAAATAAATTTGTAAAACATCACAAAAAAGATCTTACATGTAAACATTAACCAAATGCCGACGCCGACGCTGACACCGAACGCCAGGGTTATTGCAATAGCCCCCCCACCCCCCCCCCCGTCCCCGCCACCCCCGTTACTATCGTAACGCGAGCTAAAAAGGCGTAGTAACGCAAAAGAAAGGCGTAATAGGTAATAACTCCAATAAAAAGGCGTAGTAACGCGAATCCAAAGGCGTAGTAACGCGAAAAAAAAGGCGTAGTAACGCAAAAGAAAGGCGTAGTAACGCGAAAGAAAGGCGTTATTACGCCTTTTGGTTCGCGTTACTACGCCTTTTGGTTCGCGTTACTACGCCTTTTTTCGCGTTACTACGCCTTTTTATTCGCATTACTACGCCTTTTTTCGCGTTACTACGCCTTTTAATTCGCGTTACTATGCCTTTCTTGTGCGTTACTAGGCCTTCTGCGTTACTACGCCTTTTTATCCCCGAAAGAATAGGTTTAGGGGATATAGCGATCACACTGGCGTACGTCCGTCCGTCCTTCCTTCCATAGACACAACCTTGTGATCGCCATCATTCCAATATCCTTTGGGGCCCCCGCCCATCGGGGCTTAAAGAAATGGATGGGCTGCATGATACTTCCACGCAGAGCTGAAACCAACCGCACACGAGTACTGGTAAACGGCTTAGAGGATGTAAGTCTGCCCAGGCTAAGCGGTGCGAGTCGGTCCGTCCATGCTTATAAACCCTATTGGTTTCATTGGGCGACAGGGTTTGAGGTGTAATTTCATCTCAATGTCGGGTAAAAGTCCCACAAAATTGGAAGCTACGTCTCCAAAATGACCTGTACTGTGTTGACGGGGACATTAAACCTCAAATCAAACAAACAAAAACCAATATCCTTTGACATTTCAGCCAGCGCACGATAAAACCTACAAAAAGACATGTACGGCCATCGAAAACTCATATCAGTCTGCGCATTCATATAGTCTAACCAGAGACTTCTTATGCTGCATGAAGGAGCATTTGACCCTTAGCTATCCTTTGAGCGGATGCGCAGGCTGATCTGAGTATTCTTTTCGCGCACATGACTTTTTGTAGGTTTTGTCATGTGCTGGCTCATTTATTGATGGTATTAAGTATAGTTGAACATGAGGTCAAGAAGGCCTGTCGTAAGAAAGAATCACAACTCTGGATGCCTTAGTATTTTGGTTTTCTCCCCTAACAATATAGCCTTGTGATCACAATGACTCCAATAACCTTTGAGATATATCGATGGGACTTGATAACAATATTGTACACAAGGTCTCCGCTGACAATTTAACCTTGTCATCGCACTAACTCCAGCCAATTTAAGATATATTGATGGTAGTTGGTTTAGTTGTATATGAAGTACAGAAGACATGTCATGAGCAAGAACCACAACTCTGGTGCACTGATATTTTAGTTATACCCTATATGTGTTTGATCTCCGTAACTAAAATACCCTTTCAGATATGTTGATGGCACATGTGAGGTTAAGAGGTCGTGTCATGAGAAAAAGCAACAACTCTGGATGACATGGTTTTAGGAAACACCCCTGACAATAAAACTTTGTAATCGCAATAACTTCAATACCCTTTGAGATATACATGTATATGATGGGACTTGATACAATTGTAGGTGATTCATGAGCAAGAACCACAACTCCGTTTGCCAGGGTATTCTAGTTATCCCCCAGACCATAAGATGTGTTGCTGGTACATGGAATAGTTAATTCAACGCCGCGAAGCGGAGCGGGGATTATAGGAATGAACTTCGTCTGTCCGTCTGTCCATCTGTCCGTCCGTTCGCCCCATCCGCCCGTCCGTCCGTCTGTCTGTTCGTAACACTTTCTTGTCCGCTCCATATCGCTTGATAGATTTTCGTTAATCTTTGGTAAAGTATTCGTCTTAGTGAGCTGATGTGCCCATAAATGAACCATGCAGACTCAAGGTCAAGGTCACGAATTTGAAACTTTTTGTGTCTGTTCCATATCTCCTTTACCCTTGGAAGGATTTTCATTAACCTTTGGCCACATATTCTTTTCAGTGAGCTGATGAGCAGAACCCGGCATAAATGAATCATACCGACACCAGGTCAAGGTCACATTTAAAGGTCTCGAGTTTGAAACTTTGAATTTTGTGTCCCTTCCTTATCTCCTTAACCCTTCAAAGGATTTTCATTAAACTTTGGTCAAATACATCCTCCTCATTGAGCTGATGTGCATAATTCATAAATGCACTATGTCGTGTCAAGGTCACAGTTGAAGGTCTCGAGTTAGAAACTTCGTATTTTGTGTCCGTTTCATATCTCCTTTACCCCTGGAAGGATTTTCATTAAACTTTCGTCAAAACACCCCTCAGTGAGCTGATGTGCAGAACCCATAAATTACTCAAGGTCAAGAGTTTGAAACTTTGAATTTTGTATCCGTTTCATATCTCCTTTACCCCTGGAAGGATTTTCATAAACGTTTGGTGAAATACCACCCCCCACCCCCCCTAGGTGAGCTGATGTGCAGAACCCATAAATACAACATACAACCTCAAGGTCAAGGTCACAGGTGAAGGTCACGAATTTGAAACTTGGAAATTTGTGTCCGTTCCATATCTCCTTTACCCTCGAAGGATTTTCATTAAACTTTTGTGAAATATCACCCTCGGTAAGGTAAGCTGATGTGACGACGAGTTGAGCTTTTGGGATCACTTTTCGTCCGTCGTCCGTGCGTGCGTTCGGACGTCCGTCCGTCCGTAAACAATTTTTGCAAACGACATCTCCTTCTAAACCACTGATTGGATTTTGACCATACTTCACAGCAATGATCCTTAGTTGGTCCCCTTTCAAAGTTGATCAAATACTTCCGGTCCGTTGCACATCTAGGTCACATGAGCCGAAAGAAAAAGCATTTTTTTCACAGAAAAAAAAATCTTCTTCTCTGAAACCACAAGGCCCAGGTCTTTGATATTTGGTATGAAGCTTCATCTAGTAGACCCCTACCACGATTGTTCAATTTACAGTGCTGGGGCAAAAAATGCCCCCGCTCCGGAGCCCTTGGGTTTTATATAGATTTATATAGGGAAAATCTTTAAAACTCTTCTTCTCTGAAACCACAAGGCCTAGGTCTATGAAATTTGGTGTGAAATTTCATCTAGTGGACCTCTACCAAGATTGTTCAAATTATAGCCCTGGCTTATATAGGGAAAATCTTTAAAAAAAAAATCTTCTTATCTGAATCCGCAAGGCCCAGGACTTTGATATTTGGTATGGAGCTTCATCAAACGGACCTCTACCACGATTGTTCAAATTACAGCGCTTATACAAGACTTATATAGGGAAAAAACTTAAAAAATCTATTTCTGTGAAACCACAAGGCCTAGGTCTTTGATATTTGGTATGAAATTTATATCTAATTGACCTCTATTAAGATTGTACACATTATAGCCCTGGGTCAAAAAATGTCCCCGCTCAAATCATAGGAAAACCTTGTTTACATTCTAGAGACCGCAATATTTAGCTCACCTGAGCAAAGCTCAAGGTGAGCTTTGGTGACCACCTTTTGTCCATCGTAAGTGCATTGTGCATCATTCATCATGCGACGTGCGTCGTCAACATTTACCTTGTTCATCCTCTAGAGACCACAATTTTGCTTCAATCTTCATGAAACTTTACCAGAATGTTTGCCTTGATGATATCTTGGTCAATTTCGAATATGGGCCATATCAGGTGAAAAACTAGGTCCAGGTCTTTGATATTTGGTATGAAGCTTCATCTAGTGGACCCCTACCAAGATTGTTCAAATTATAGTGCTGGGGCCAAAAATGCCCCCCGCCCCGGGGCCCTTTGGTTTTACATAGGCTTACATAGGGAAAATCTTTAAAAGTCTTCTTCTCTGAAACCGCAAGGCCCAGCTAGGTTTTTGATCTTTGGTTTGAAGCTTCATCTTGTGGACCTCTACCAAGATTTTTCAAATTATAGCCCTGGGACCCAAAACGCCCCCGCTCCAGGGCCCTTTGGTTATACATAGACTTATATATAAAAAAAATCTTGAACAATCTTCTCTGAAACCACAAGACCTCGGTCTTTGATATTTGGTATGAAGCTTCATCTAGTGGACCTCTACCAAGATTGTTCAAATTATAGCCCTGAGACCAAAATTGCCCCCGACTCTGGACCCTTTGGTTTTACATAGACTTATAAAGGGAAATCTTTAAACATCTTCTTCTCTGAAACTACTAGGCCCAGGTCTTTGATATTTGGTATGGAGCTTCATCTGGTAGACCTCTACCAAGATTGTTCAAATTAAAGTCCTGGAGCCACAAATGCCCCCGCCCCGGGGCCCTTTGGTTTTACATAGACTTATATAGAGATAATCTTTGAAAATCTTCTTCTCTAAAACAGCAAGGCCCAGGTCTTTGATATTTGGTGTGAAGCTTCATCAAGTGGACCTCTATCAATATTGTTTAAATTAAGGCCCTGTGGCCAAAAATGCCACCGCCCCTGGGCCATTTTGTTTTGCCTAGGCTTATGTAGGGAATATCTTTAAAAAAAATCTTCTTCTCTGAAACCGCAAGGACGAGGTTTTGATATTTGGTGTGTAGCTTCATCTTGTGGACCTTTGCCAAGACTGTTCAAATTATAGCCTTTGTTGATATTTGGTATGATATGCACATTATAGCCTTGGGGCCAATAATGGCCCTCCCCGTGCCTACTTGTTATGCCATGGATCGGGTGAGCGATCCAGGGCCATTATGGCCCTCTTTTTTCAGCATTATAACGCCTTCTGATTCGCGTTACTACGCCTTTTCTTTCGCGTTATTACGCCTTTCTTGTGCGTAACTACGCCTTTTGATTCGCGTGACAACGCCTTTTGATTCGCGTTAGTACGCCTTTATTTGCGTTACTACGCCTTTTTTGCGTTACTACGCCTTTCTTTTGCGTTACTACGCCTTTTTTCGCGTTACTACGCCTTTCTTTGGCGTTACTTCGCCATTTGATTCGCGTTACTACGCCGTTCTTTTGCGTTACTACACATTTTTTCGCGTTACTACACCATTCTTTTGCGTTACTACGCCTTTTGATTCGCATTACTACGCCTTTTTTATAGCGTTACTACGCCTTTTTCGCGTTAATACGCCTTTCTTTTGCGTAACTACGCCTTTATTGTGCGTTTCTACGCCTTTCGTTTGCGTTACTACGCCTTTTTTCGCGTTATTGCGCCTTTCTTTTGCGTTACTACGCCTTTTGATTCGCGTTCCTACGCCATTCTTTTGCGTTACTACGCCTTTTTTCGCGTTACTACGCCTTTCGTTTCGCGTTACTACGCCTTTATAAAATTTTATTTTCTCATACCTGAGCCTATTAGGCTTTCGTATCCCGCCAAGGGGAATTGATGACACACTTTTGCTTTTCCCGCCATTTCTTGAAAGGGAGAGAACTTTTGTAACTTCCTGTTTACTGTTCTGTCGAAACTCGATCTACCCTTTAAGGAAAGAATTTGCTCCTAAGGAGCAAATTCTTTCCTTTAAGAGTAGTCCCCTATTGATAATGGAGACAAAACGTATTTTGAGAGTTTCCTGCCTTACACGTGTATCAGTTAACCCTTAATAAAGCCTCGATAGTGAGCTTCCTAAGTACAACGGATCTTGTAAATATTCATGAATTACAACGAACGTCAGGAACAGCCATAATGAAACGGCTCATTTTCATGGATGGGTGTGGCGAAGTAGTCGTGTGATATTGGCTTACAGCTGGACTTACAGCAGGTATGGGTAGAGGGGGAATGTTTTCAGCTTCAACACTTCCGCACATTTTCCTCTGTCTCCCCTGTCCCTCACTTTCATCTCCTCTACTATCTCTTCTATCCCCCCTCCTCCTTCTCTAGGAGACGACACACCATGACCCAAAAGGACTGACGTGTCATTAAATACAAACAATCAACCTATAAAAAGTGTCGGTTTGAAGATTTTAACCAATTGTGTACCAGAAACACCAAAACGGGTACCCTGGAAAACAATGCAGGCCCAGATCAGACGCCGCAGAATGCGGCGTCTGATCAGGGCATCCACTGTTTGCGAAAAAGTAAGTCATTTTGAAGAAAACACAACCTGCAGCTGAAACCCCTTAATTTTGGAATGAACACCTGGTATATATAAGGAGGAAGATTACATTTGGTACAAAAAGGGTTAAAGAAACATTATATCATGCGGATGTGTTGTCCTGATGCTATATAAAGTGGGGATTACAAGGATATTCACATACCTTCCTGTTTAAACGCGATTCCCAGTCTGCGCCGAAAAAAGACATGTACAAAACGAGTATTGTATTGTATTGTATTGTATTGTATTGTATTGTATTGTATTGTATTGTACTGTATTGTATTGAATTGTATTGTATTGTACTGTGGGTTTAACAAACGTCAATCACTGGGTGTCATTTGTTCGTCTCCCAGAGAAAGGGTAGAAGAGACAGAAGAAATGGTAGAATAGGTGAAAGAGAGGGATAGGAGAGAAAGAGGAAACTGAAAGAAATTGAAGAAAGAGAAGAAATAAAAATCTTCCCCTCTACACTAACCTGCTGCAAGGACAACAGGCCTTGCCCAACTGTAAAGCTATTATCAGTTGCGCGCCCGGGTGACACTTGCGCACCCCCACCCTCCCCAAACTCGTTGAACATGTAGTTACTCAATTGACATTTAGAAATTTAGAAAACACACACCCGTGTGACAGTTCTAACGAGCACACACATCCTATGTTTTTGAGTTCATCCCGAAAACACACCTATGTAATTTTGATACCTTAAACCCGACTTTTATATAGTTAGTTTATATTACTTTCCTTATTTCAGATATAAAAAAAAGATTGTGGGTACTCGATAGAACCGCCTAAACGAGGCAGTTTTAACGAGAACCCACAATCTGATAAAAGCCAAATATCAGAATTTTTATCTGAAAATTTTCATTTTTGTTGGTAAATTGAATAGGCGTGTTTTCTCTATTTGAAACCAGGAAAATGCCGCGAACCCTGGTTATCCCCACTTTTCTCTATTTTAAGTGGGGTTTACTAGAGTTTTTTATTGTACAGATTTGTTAACGTGTTGTGCAGGATAAAACAGCAGCATTGCTGTTGCACTTTGTTCAGACACGTAGCTTGCACAGATAATTTATAATCGTACTTTGTGTGTCTCAAGTCTATCTCGTCAATTTCAAGGACTGTATGTAGGTAAACAAGTGACATTTTATATCTTGTTATCATAAAAAAAACGGCGTCTAATGTTCCCATGGGTATAAATGTGATAAGATAATTTACTTAAGATAACATATCCAATGCATTATAACATGTACGAGGCTCATTTAAACTGTTTTCCTCATAAAAATGTCATTTTCTCAAATTTGGGACATGACGCATTTAACGCATGCATCATGTTAACAAGTCCGTGAAATGAACACCCCTCTAAACCCAACTTTATATAGAGAAAACTGGGGTTTACAGGGATATATATTATTTTAATTATTTCTGTTCCAAGACAAAGGTTGTGGGTACTCGTTAAGGCGGTTCTAACGAGCACCAACAACCTATGTTTGCAGTATAAATAAGAAAAATATCACGGATTTTCTCGGAAACGTAGCCATGTATGAGAAATGAAAGAATGCACTATGTCACACGCGTGTTTTATCGTAATGGATATCTTTTCATGTTGATACGAGGGTGAGTCAATAAAAAACAAGCCTAACTTATTTCTGGGTCAGATCGATCTCTTCTTTTTCGATGTAATTGCCCTCTAGGATTAAACATTTAATCCAACGCTGTTCCAGTGCCATTATCCCATAATTATATATGCCAGGGTCCTTGTCTCCGGCCCACTCCTCAAATGCTACGTGCACAACCGGAATCGACATCCACGGATATCCTTTTTCAAATTAAGTCCTGAGAATAGGCGGGGTGCGGTATTAGCTTGGACCAGAATCCGTGGCTTTCACGGATCGCAGTTCTCTGTTTGTCGAGCAAATTTGCATGATACGCACCTGTTATTGTACGTTACTTTGCTCTAAAGTCTAACGCAATAACGCCTTTTGCGTCCCAAAATACAGTTGCCATCATGCACCTTGTCAGCAGAGGGTTGCGTTTTGAACTAGTTTGGCCTCGGAGACCCCGGCCCTACCAACTGGCGACTTTGGGTTTTGTTCCCTGGCTCATAATAATGGACCCAGGTCTCATCTATAATTACTAGACGTGAAAGAAAATCATCTTCCTTTGACCTAAACTGCTTCCACAATGCGCTGTATACTGATGCTCTTGTTGCATTTGCTCGTCGCAAAGGGATTTTGGGACCCAACGGGCTGTTAGTTTGCGCATACCCAAGCCATCATGTAAAATTGTTGAAACGCTACCACCAGAAATGTGTAATGCATTCGCTATTTCTTCCACTTGAATTCTCCTACCATGTGTACTTTGTTACACATTTCTTCATCGGTGGCATCGGGTGGGCGTCAAGACCTGGTTTCGTCTTCTAAAGCCGTTCTACCGCGTTTGAATTCCCCAACCCAAAATTCAACTTGTGCATACGATGGTGCAGAATACCCATACACATTGATCAACTCACAATGTATTTCCTGATCTGTTTTCCCTTTAAAATACAAGTACAGAGTAACAGCACGGTACTCAGTTCGCTTTTGCATCGCTAACCATGTTTTGTTTGTTTGTATTGGGGTTTAACGATCCAGTCAACACTATTTTAGGTTATTTTTGAGCCGGCCAGTTTACCCATCCACACTTTTCCTGGGCAGACTTATACATAAGCTGTTAACCAGTACAGTGCACATTTTCTCGCCAAAAACTGACAACTGCCCTTCTGGAATCAGCGGAAGGGAGAGAATGACCGTAGAAAAGATTTCGTGATCAATCTCCATTAGGGAGCTTACCACTAAATATTTTCCATAGGCGACAATAGTAACCTTTTACATGCTCCCACAAAAACTACACATACAAAACTTTTCAAACCTTTCTCATTTATAGAGCCATCCTAGCTCAACAAGTTGATGAGAAAAAATCCACACGTTGCCCGTCTCCTTTTCAAGTTATGGTCCGCCATGTTTGTTTACATGCAGATTCGCAGTGAATACAAGCCAGCTTTTTAAAGGAGAGGTGACAATTTAAAATCAGCAACAATTTCTTTGAGCTTGCAGGTTTAATTATAAAACACACATCATTTTATTTCCTTATAACTATCCTTTTCTCACATTGAAATGAAACATGGGATATTTATCCAATGGAAGCCTGCCTGGTATTTAGACTGCAACTAAAAGCTCTTCAGAACGACAAACCTATACGTTCCGCCTTTGAAGAAATAGTTTTATTGGTACTTGATAAAACACCTTTGATTTGAATGTCTCAGACCTTTTACATGAGAGCGGCAGAAGCTGTATTGTTTTTTCTTTGTAATTTTTTACCCTGATGGATTCCCCGTGGAGCCCCCCCCCCCCCCCCCCTCCCTCCAACGCTACCTTCACCTTAACCATTTTTAGTATGTAAAAATGCTACAAAATAGCTTTGAACATAGTCGCTAATTCTGTACTTACAATAGTTACTGTTTTGCATCGACAATTATATAGATTTAATTCAATGGTATTATCGCAAATGTTTTGGGAAACAGATTCAAATAAGTCTCTGACTTTCTTCTGAATCCCTTTTTGTATGATTTCAGTCATATTTGCTTTGTATTGTACTTGTAGAATACGAATAAAATATGTTTAAACCAACTAAAAGCTCTGTCCCAAAGTGATAAAATCCAGTACCTCCCTTATTTAGTGCAAAGCTACCATTACGATAACACACCCGTGCGACATAGTGTATTTTTTCACATCTCCAAAATGGCCACTTTTTATGAAAATCCGTGACATTTTTCTTATACATACTGCAAACATAGGTTGTGGGTGCTCGTTAGAACCACCTCGTTGAGGCGGTTCTAACGAGTGCCCACAACTTATGTCTTGGAGCAAATATAAGAAAAATAATGTATACCCCCGAAAACCCCAGTTTTCTCTATATAAAGTGGGGTATAGGGGGGTCTTCATTTCACGGACTTGTTCACGTGATGTCTTTCGAAAGAGTGTTACTGACCCCGGCAGGTATCGAACCCGCGTCCTCCTGATCACCAGTCAGGCGCACATCCGACCGATCTACCGAGGCCGGCCCCTAACCATGTTTCATGTAAATGACACAATAAGGGTGCGATTTTGCCCTCATGCCTAAAACATATATTGAAACAAGGCATGAAAATCTTGGTTGTCTCGGTCAATTGTAAATGGGATAGGCTTGTAACTTACTGGCTTGCCCTCGTAGATGACAGATACCATCAGATTAAAAGTCCTAGAAATGAACATCCCTGTAACCCCGACTTGATAAAGAAAATGTGGAGTTTACAGGGGTGAACAATGTTTTCCTTATTTCCTTAATTTTGCTCAAAAACTTACGGTGTGGGTACTCTTAAGAACCACCTCAATGAAGCGGATCTAATGAACACTCACAATCCATGTTTTTAATAGAAAAAAGAATAAGCATAAAAATCATCTGCAAATAAATGCTAGTTCTAAGATAGGACAGCGCCATTTTAGCGCAAGGCAACGTTGTTTCAGCGTTGATTAAACGTTGTGTGCCTGCAGGGTAATGTAAAATAAATACGGGATATTGTTTCTGTATAACCTGGTCCCAGGCCTGGAAGAAAGGCTTTCTAGTGACAGGGCTCATCTCTGTTGCAGATGTTTTTTGGTTTGGTTTGAGGTTTAATGGCCTATTCAACACTGTGAATGTCATGTCGAGTCCGTCATCTGGTCAGGCTTGTATATACATAAGCCGGGTTTTGTTTGTTTGTGCGGAGGTTGCACGTCCCCGCTAACACTATTTAGATCATTTTGGAGACGATGCTTCTGATTTTGTTGGACTTTTACCGATACTGAGATGAAATGAAATCTCAAGCCCTACCGCCAATTGAAACCGCTAGGGTTTAAGAAGCCGTCCGACTCGCATCACTCTTCCTGTACAGGCTTAGACCTAAGCGGTTTACCAGTACTCAAGTTCAGTCGGGTTCAGCCTGCGCGGAAGCACTATGCAGCCGAATCTATTTCTCCAAGCCCCGATGGGCGGGGACGCAGACATAAGCGGTTTAACAGTACAATACAAATGTTGACAACCGTCTTTCTTGAATCAGCGGAAGGGGGAGAAATTTCATGGTCAAAAGAATGTTGCCAATCAGGTGAGAATCGTACCCCCGACCTTCTGATCACCAGTCAGACACGCTTCCCATCACGAAAACAAGTCAATGAAATGAAGACCCCCCTCTTCATTCCACTTTATATAGAGAAACGTGGAGTTTAGGGGGTATACATTATCTGCCTTAATTTTGCTCAAAAAACATAGATTGTGTGTACTCGTTAGACCCGCCTCAATGAGCCGGTTCTAGCGAACAACCACAATCTATGTTGAAAGCAGAAATAAAAAAAATATTTTATTACTCTTACCTAATACTGTCATTTTTGACACCATGCTGAACGTCATCATTTCACTAACGGATTGACCGACCGAGGCTTAGTGCAACGGAAGATTTAAGTGGCGTGGACACTACCACAGTTGGGAGAGATAACTATTTCAAAAACATTTTGTATCACCTGTCAATTTCTTGGAGCACACTGGCTTTAGAAAACAAAACAAAACAAAAAAAAAAAACACTCCTAAATATGTTTTTAAAAAGTATGTATACTTAATACTAATTTTACGGGAAACCTTAAAACGGCATACTGGCAAACAGTGCCACAGAACACGTCGTCTGATCCATCATGTTAACAAGTCCCCTCTAAACCCCATTTTATATAGAGACATTAGGGTTTACAGGGTATATATTATTTTTCTTATTGCTGCTCCTAGACATAGGTTGTGGGTACTCGTTAGAACCACCTCAATGAGGTGGTTCTAACGAGTACCCACAACCTTTGTTTTGAGTATAAATAAGAAAGATACAAAACATTTTCATCAGAAAAGTAACCATTTATGGATATGAAAGAATGCAGTATGTCACACGGTTGAAAGCTTACATTTGCTTCTTAGCCATTAAGTTTTAAAGATAACACAACCTGAGAACAAAGTCGTAAAAATTCTCTCCCTTTTAAAAACAACAGAAAAAGGCCCTAAAAATGCAGGAAGGTTTCTTATCAAAACTGAAAAGCAAACAAACAAGACCATTGAATCTGTATATTAACTATTTTATTTTGACTAGATTTAGGCAAAGTTTAGCGATACCTGCAAATACATGTATAACCATCACGTGGATTTCCTTAAGTGACAGTCACGTGGTCATATAAACTGAAGAGCTTATGTGTTTATGAACTTTGGGACGATTAATAAACAATCAACCGAAATTATGAGTTTGTTCTTATTATTGAACTTCCAATCTGATTCATTCATTACAATAACACATCCGCGTGATATAGTAAATTTTTCAAACCTCAAAAAAGGCATTTTTTCTGATAAAAATATGTGATATTTTTTTTATTTATATTCCAAACATAGGTTTTGGGTGTTCGTTAGAACCGCCTCACTAAGGCGGTTCTAACGAGTACCCACAACCTATGTATTGGAGCAGAAATAAGGAAAATAATGTTTACCCCCCGTAAACCCCAGTTTTTCTATATACAAAGTGGGGTTTAGGGGTGGTCTTTATTTCACGGACTTGTTCACGTGATGTTCAATTCATTTCTATGCCTACATGTAACTCTTAAAGTGCCAACCACAAATGATAAAGATGACTTTTTCCTTCTTTTTTTTTTTCAAATAAAATCAAAGCTCAACATTTCATGTGTATCGATTCGAAAAGCTTGACCGTTCATGTGAACGGATTCACATGAAATACCAAACATTACTCTCTAAATAAATCCCTATATTAATGAATAAAATGGCATCTGATTCAATTTTTCTAGGCGCTTTCTGACACATATTAACCACCGAAATACTTTTACAATGACCTTCATCTAAATAGTTGACAAGTTTACATATGTATCATGGGGGGGGGGGGGGGGGGGTAGCCCCTATGTGCCCATGGCGCCCGGTTACCTTAAAAACAACCGTCAGTCATATTATCATGATTATGAGCTTGCATTGTTTACAAAAATGTAAATAAAAGGTCGGTCAATCAATTAAACGAGTCGAATCAAGCGAAAACCTGTCTTTGAATATCATCATGTGAACAAGTGCGTGGAACACCTCCTAAGCCCCACTTTATGTAGAGAAAACTGGGATTTACGGGGGTATACATTATTTTTTTCTTATTTCTGCTCCATGACATAGGTTGTGGGTACTCGTTAGAACCGCCTAAATGAGGCGGTTCTAACGAGTACTCACAACCTATGTTTGCAGTATCAATAAGAAAAATATCAAGTATTTTCATTAGAAAAGTAGCCATTTTTGGAGATGTGAAAAAATGCACTATGGTTCACGTGTGTGTTATCGTAATAATATGCGCAAAGCATAGAGTCAGATTCATGCTGATCAGTCTTGGCCATGCGCTATGTGGTCGCTCACTAACGAAAAGTTTCTTCATACAGAGTCTTGAGTTACTGAGTTGAGTGCTCGCTAAACTGTTCAAAAGTGGTCTTTCATTACGATAACTCACCTGTGCGACATAGTCCATTTTTCACATCTCCAAAATGGCTACTTTTATGATGAAAATCCTTGATATTTTTGTTATAAATGTTCAAAACATAGAATGAGTGTGCTCGTTAGAACCGCCTCAATGAGGCGGTTCTAACAATTACCCACAACCTATGTCTTGGAGCAGAATAAGAAAAATAATGTTTACCCCCCCCCCCCCCCCCCCCACACACACACACACACTCTAAACCCCAGTTTTCTATATTTAAAGTGGGGTTTAGGGGGTCTTCATTTCAAGGACGTGTTCACAAGTGATGAAAGTTCAAAAGGTGGTTTCTTCTCAGATCACGCTGGCTTTAGAAAACCACAAAAAAAAACTCCTAAATATGTTTTTAAAAGTACAACTGGTCTTAATTTAAGATGGTCTTAACAGCGAGAAAAACTGTTTAGGCTACTCAGCATATAGGATAGATATAAATCAGACGTCACTTTCTTACATAATTTCTTGACATTTTGACATATTTACCAGCCCAAAACGAGCTTTTTGTACATCTTTAAATCATATGATTCGTCTGCTAGTTTAAATTTGGAGTGTCGAACCGATGAAATGTGGTCAAATCCAGTTTTACTTGATGTTTTCTTTATATATCCCCCCTTCTATCAAATAAGGCTTGGCAACGATTCACATGAAATGTCAAGCCATATTTTCTCTGAAAAATAATCTATAAAATTGTTGTCTGCTCTAAAACCTCTGTGGCGCTTAAAGGGTAAACCCTTATATGCCAATAGAATAGCCCACCTGATAGTTTCGTTCAAGTCCAGATTGTGAGAATTGTTATATTCTTGGCGACACAAATTTCCGAAAGTTATACAAACAGTGAATACCCTGATTAGACGCTGCTGGGCAGGGTCATCGCTGTTTGACAATGTCCCACCTTTTGGTCGCTAGTACGCGCTAGGCATATAAGGGTTGATGAAGTCGGTCAAGGTAAAGACTGACATGTAAAGTGTACCCTATAAATTTCACTGTCACAGTTGAAATCAATCTTTGTCAAGATTAATAGTCAAAGGGCTGACAGCCCAGCAGGCACACGTCGCTAAGGCAACGTCAAATCAACGTCGGTACAACGTCGTGACGTTGCACCGACGTAGATGTGACGTTGCATAAATGATGTGACGTCTTACCGACGTTGATGTCGCAATTACGTCATACGCCTGCTGTTTGTTTGTTTGTTTGATTCGAGGTTTAACGTCCCTGTCAACACTGCATAGGTCATTTTTGAGATGTTGCTTCCAGTTTTGTGGGACTTTTACCCGACATTGAGATGGAATGACTTCTCAAGCCCTGCCGCCGAATGAAACCCATAGGGTTTATAAGCATGGACGTTCCTTTCCGACTCGCACCTCTTTTCCTGGTAAGCGGTTTACCAATACTCATGTGCGGTCGGTTTCAGCTCTGCGTGGAAGCATCATGCAGCCCACCTATTTCTTCAAGCCCCGATGGGCGGGGGCGGTCATGTGCCATGCTGGACGTCATTATTTCACATACGGACATGTTTTCCTAATGGATTGACCGCCCGAGGCCGGCATATTGCCGACTAAGTGCGACGGAAGATTTAAGGGGAGCGGATACTATCACAGTTAGGAGAGACAACTATTTCAAAAACATTTGTCTCCTCTGTCAATAGGGATCTACTTTTCACTAATTGTACATGAAACCCTTAAACGGCATACTGGCAAACAGTGAAAACCCAGATCAGACGCCACAGAACGCATCGTCTGATCCACCATGTTTACAAGTCCACTCTAAACCCCGATTTATATAGATAACAGTGGGTTTTACAGGGGGTATACATTATTTTTCTTATTTCTGCTCATATACAGAGGTTGTGGGTACTCGTTAGAACCGCCTCAATGAGGTGGTTCTAACGAGTACCCAGAACCTTTGTTTTGAGTATAAATAAGAAAGATAAAACAAATTTTCATCACAAAAAATAACTATTTCCGAGGTATGAAAGAATGCAGTATGTCAGACGGTTGAAAGCCTACACTTCATTCTTAAAGATAACACAACCTGACAACAAAGTCGTAAGATTGTCTCCCTTTCAAAAATGACAGAAAAAGACCCTAAAAATACTGGAAGGTTTCAAAAAGAAACAAACAAGACCATTGAATCTGTTTATTAACTATTTTATTTTGACAAGATTAAAGCAACGTTTAGCGATACCTGCAAATACATGTATAACCATCACGTGGATTTCCTTAAGTGACAGTCACGCGGTCATAACACTGAAAAGCTTATGTGTTTAGGAACTTTGGAACGATTGATGAACAATTGACCGAAAAAAATGTGTTTGTTCTTATTCCTGAACTTCAGATCTGATTCATTCATTACGATACCACAGGATGTGATATATTAATTTTTCAAACCTAAAAAAAAAAAGCATTTTTTCTGATGAAAATTTGAGAATTTTTGTTATTTCTGCTCCAAACATAAGTTTTTGGGTGCTTACCCACAACCTATGTATTGGAGCAGAAATAAGGAAAATAATGTTTACCCCCGTAAATCCAAAGTTTTTCTAAATAAAGTGGGGTTTAGGGGGGTCTTTATTTCACGGACTTGTTCACGTGATGCTCAATTCATTTCTATGCCTACATGTAACTCTTAAAGTGCCAACCACAAATGATCACGTGATGTTCAATTAATTTCTATGCCTACACGTAACTCTCAAAGTGCCAACCACAAATGATAAAGATGACTTTTCCTCTTTTTTTTTTCAAATAAAATCAAAGCTCAACATTTCGTGTGTATCGATTCGTAAAGCTTGACCGTTCATGTGAACGGATTCACATGAAATACCAAACATTACTTTATAAATAAATCACTATATTAATAAATAAAATGGCATCTGATTCAATTTTTCTAGGCGCTTTATGACATATTAACCACCGCAATACTTTTACAATGACCTTCATCTAAATAGTATGTATCATGATTATGCGCTTGCATTGTGTAAATAAAAGGTCGGTCAATCAACGAGTCGAATCAAGCGAAAACGTGTCTTTGAGCATTATCATGTGAGTGCGTCAAATGAACACCCCCTAAACCCCACTTTTTGCAGAGAAAGACATAGGTTGTGGGTACTCGTTAGAACCGCCTCAATGCGGCGGTTCTAATGAGCACCCACAACCTATCATGTTTGCAGTATAAAAAAAAAATATGGGTTTTCATCAGAAAAAGCCATTTTGGAGATGTGAAAAAATGCACTACATGTATGTTGCACTGATATGCGCAAAGCAAAGCATCAGACCAGCCTGCACATTCGTTTTTGCACTCTCACTAACGAAAAGCTTCTTATTACGGAGGGTTGCAGGCTCATTTGTGTGCTCGCTAAACGAAGATCCAAACTGCCATGCATTAAAAAAATGATTCCTGTATTCAGACCGCCTAAATTAGACTTTAAAACCACTTTTGAACAGTCCCAAAGTTGGTTTCTATTTAGAGCACACTGGCTTTAGAAAATAAAAAAAAACTCCTAAAATATGTTTTTTTAAAGTACAACTGGTCTTAATTTAAGATGGTCTTAACAGCGAGAAAAACTGTTTATGCTACTCTGCATATAGCCCAGATATAAATCAGATGTAACTTTCTTACATAATTTCTTGACATTTTGACATATTTACCACAGCCCCAAACGAGGTTGTTTTATTTTTCTTTCATCTTTAAATGGAGCTTTAAATTTCATGATTCGTCTGCTAGTAGATTTGGTGTGGAGTCTCGACCCGTATTCACTGCCAGTCACAATGGTGCGAGTCAGACCCTCCATTGGGCGGAAGGGACTGAGATGTCATCACATCTCAATGTCGGGTAAAAGTCCCACAAAGTCTGAAGCAACGTCTCCAAAACGACCTTAATAGTGTTGACGGGGACGTTAAACCTCAATTCAAACAAACAAACAAAAAACTTCCGATGAAAAACTTTAAAAAAAGAATGTGGTCCGCTCCAGCTTTACTTGGCGTTTTATTTGTATACTCCCCCTTCTATCCTAGTTTTCAGAGATAATAATGCTTGACATTACATGTGAATCGTTTGCATTACATGTGAATCGTCTGCTGGGAAGATGATTCACGTGAAATGTCAAGACTTATTTTCTCTGAAAAATAATTTACATTACGCAAACACGCCTATACAAATACATTGCCACCTTTATCGTGGAAAAAATGAAAATTTTATGATGAAAAAATGTGATATTTTTCTTATTTCTGCTCCAAATATAGATTGTGGGCACTCGTTAGAACCGCCTCATCGAGGCGGTTCTAACGAGTACCACAATCTATATTTTAGAGCAGAAATAAGAAAAATAAGGTATACCCCCGGAAACCTCAGTTTTACTGTACAAAAGTGGGGTTCAAGGGGGGTCAAAATTATATAGGCATGTTTTCGTGATGAAATACAAAATTGCCGTCTACTCTAACACCTCAGAAGCCTCCGTGGTGTAGTGGATATGCTATTCGCCTTGTAAACCAGGGATCGCAGGATCGATCCCGGGCTTCTCCAAACTTTCGGATGGGTCTTTAAACCGAGGTCCCGTCTCCGTATGACCTTAGCTGTTGGTGGGACGTAAAATCCCAAACACTCACTCACTCTAACACCTCTTTGACGCTTAAAGGTTAAACCCTTATATGACAATAGAATAGTCCATCTGATGTTTCGGTCAAATCCAGATTGTGAGAATTGTTTTGTTCGTTGTGAGTTTTACACCAATTTCCGTAGTGGAGGCCCTGATTAGACGCTGCTGATCAGGGTCATCGCTGTTTGTCAATGCCCCACCTTTTGGGACGCTAGGCATAGAAGGGTTGATGAAGTCGATCAAGGTAAACACGGGGGTAATACCATTTTCTATACCTGTGTTGTCGACCGAGCCGGTACTGTGTAAAGCTGCTGTCGACCGAGAAATACGGTTGTCGACCGAGCAGTACGGATGTCGACAGAGGAGGGTAGTCGATAAATTCGCTGTAAATGTGTTATTTTTGTGTATGTCTGTCCATTTTTGTGGTGTCAAATCGTTTGTGAAATAGTTTGCTGTTGTTTCAAGTGTTTTGGAAGTCTGACTGATAGCCTGTTTTGACGCTTAGCGGAATTAAACGGGAAAATATATAAAATAAGTACTTCCGGGGAAATGCGTGGCTCTTATTCAGTGTCATGGAATATCGAGGACGAAATGATGCAGATACATCATTAACATACGCGATAACCTTTTATTTGTGTGCCAACATGTCTTTATATGCATCTGTGGAACTGTTTATAGTTTCATCGATACGGCTGTCGATGAAGTGAAAGTTTGCGGGGTACAGTTGTCGACGTTACTGGGTACGGATGTCGATGATTCAACGAGAGTGTAAGGGACAGATTTACTGGAAATTAACCCCAGTTAAACAATGAAATACTTTTGCATTCTTCGTCAGGCTTTGTTTGTTTGTTTGAAATGGCTGATTGATAATAAACTATCGTTGCTTTGTTTTGTTTGTTTGATTTGAGGTTTAACGCCCCCGTCAAGACTGTAAAGGTCATTTTGGAGACGTTTCTTCCAACTTTGTTGGCGAAAACCTGAGTACCCGGAGAAAAACCAACTGACCTTCCGTTGCAGAATTTGGCATCTCACGTGTGACCCGAGTGAGGCTCGAACCACAGCGGTGAGAGACCTAATGATCAAGAGTCAACGCTCTTAACGAGTCAACGCTCTTAACCACTAGGCCACAGAGGCCCGTCAACAATGAGATTGGTCATTAGGTTTTTAGCTCACCTAGCCGCAAGCTCAGCAAATGAGTATACTCATGCCCCGGCATCCGTCGTCGTCCGTTCACATTCTGCAAACATCTCATCAATCACGAAAACACGCCTATGTAATATTGACCCCCGTAAACCCCACTTTTATATAGTTACACTGGGGTTTACAGGCGTCTATATTATTTTTCTAATTTCAGCAAAAACAGATTGTGGGTATTCGTTAGAACCGCCTCGTCGAAGCTATTCTAACGAGTGGCCTCAATCTATGTTTAGAGCAGAAATAAGCAAAATTCAGTGCGAAAAGTTTCATATTGAGAGGCGTGTTTATGGGGCGCCGTTTGACTATTTATTCCGTATTTATGGATATCCATAATTTTTATGGATATCCATAATTCGAATTATGGATATCCATAAATCGATGTGAATTAATGATATACATAAATCGAATAATGGATATCCATTATTCGATTTATTGATATCCATAAATCGAATTATGGATATCCATTGTTCGGCTGATTTACGGATATCCATAAATCAAATTATGGATATCCATAAATCGAATTATGGCTATCCATAAATCGTTTTATGGATATCATTAATTTAGATCGAAATATGGATATCCATTAATCGAATTATGGATATCCTTAATTCGAATTATGGATATCCATAAATCGAAATATGGATATCCATAATTCTCCTCTGCATATAAACCTAATGAATAATGACTGCTTCCTTTGCAAAAAAACAAAACAAAAAAAAAACTCGACTATTCGCGTCAGATTTTCGATTTAGGTGTGTAATAAAAGCCGGGATGGAGGGGGAGGTAATGTCGGGTAGGCTTAGTGGTGGCCTATGGTGTGGGAGAGATATGTTTTGTTTGATTTGAGGTTTAACGTCCCCTTCAATGTTATTTAGGGCATTTTGGAGACGTTGCTTCAAGTTATGTTGGTCATTAAGCCTTCATTGAGATTAAATGACATCTCAATCCCGCCGGCTTCGGTAGCTCAGTCGGATGCGCGTCTGACTGGTGATCAGGAGGAAGCGGGTTCGATACCTGCCGGGGTCAGCAACATTCTTTCGTTGAGATTGATCATGAAATATTTTCTATAGTCATTCTCTCCCTTCCGCTGATTCAAGCAGGGCAGTTGTCAGTTTCTGGCGAAAGGATGTGCAATGTACTGGTTAACTGCTTACGTATAAGCCTGCCCAGGAAAAGTGTAGATAGGTAAACTGACCGGCTCAAAAATGACCTAAATTAGTGTTGACTGAGCTGTTAAATTCAAATACAAACAAACAAACATCTCAATCCCTGTCGCCCATTGGACAGACTTAGACCTTCTAAACGATTTACCAGTACTCGCAGCTCATGCAGCCAAATCTATTTCTCCAAGCCCCAATGGGCGGGGGCCAGGAGATATATCTGAATCTGCTAGGTACTCCATACATCTCAAGAAGAGGATTTGTTTGTTTGATTTGAGGCTTAACGTCCCCGTAAACTCTGTAAATGTCATTTTGGAGACGTTGCTTCCAATTTTGTGGGACTTTTACCCGACCTTGAGATGAAATGACATCTCAAGCCCTGTCGCCCAAATGAACCAATAGGGTTTATTTACATGGACGGACCGACTCGTACCTTTGCCTGGGCAGGCTTAGATCCTCTAAGCGGTTTACCAGTACTCGTGTGCGGGTCGGTTTCAGCTCTGCGTGGAAGCATCATGCAGCCCATCTATTTCTTCAAGCCCCGATGGGCAGGGGCCTTCAAAACGAGTATTATATGGATATATGTTAATACTATATATAACGACCGTTTGCATTTTTCTCCAGAAAGCATGCGCGGATTGCCTGTTTGGATCATTATAATCTTTCGTCCGATTAGGTGCGCAGTCCTCATAGAGGTGATTCCAGAGGGACCGGATGCGTTGACCGGAATTTCCAGATCTTACGGCTGGTTCCGATATTTAACTGCACACATGGCGGGCGTTCAGCGTATGCCGTCCGTTGCTTTGGAAGCCTTACGGGCTGAAAAGGCTGCACGGCAGATAGGTCCCTTTGACCGGCCATCATCTTCCAGCGATGATGAAGGCATTGAAGATTTTGAAGATTTTTACAATAAACAATCACGTGTTTTAGGGAGAAATCATTACACCAAAAGCTTTGGCGGTGATTTGTGGATATCCATAAATCGATCTGAATTATGGATATCCATAAATCGAATTATGGATATCCATTATTCCGCTGATTTATGGATATCCATAAATCGAATTATGGATATCCATAATTCGATTTATGGATATCTATAATTACGGATTAAATAGTAAAACGGTGCCCCATACGTGTTTTCGTAATGTCTGAAAACCGATTGGCCAATCAAAGCCAACATGTTTTGAACCTCTTTGGGTAGGGGGAACGCTAGTTTGTTCGCGACATCTGGGTCACATGACCAAGATTGCTATCACACCCATATATGGTTAAACCATTGAAACGCTTCTCTAGGACCAGTCAAGAAACTGTGTATGTAACAGATAGGACTCCAGCACATCATAATTTGTTAAAATGATGATCTTAGGATTACCCCGAACTTATCTCCAGACACGCCAAATTTTACAACCTGTCCTTTTCTATAGGAAAAATTAAAATAATTAATTTTTCAGAAACTATTACAGCCAGTGAAAGTTGGTAGGCAACTAATTGAGATTCTTCACATGTGTGTGGATTTGGTGAGTGAGTGTTTGAGTTTTTCGTCCCACCAACAACTAAGGTCATAATGGAGACGGCACCTCGGTTTTAAGACTCATCCGAATGTCCGGAGAAGCCAGGGATCGATCCTGCGACCCCTAGTTTACAAGGCGAGTAGCGTAACCACTACACCACGTAGGCGTCTGTGTGGATTTGGTACCGATTCCTCACATGTGTGAAGTATTGGTATCAAATACACTCTTGTGTGAGAAATTGGTACCAATTCTTCTCATGTGTGAGGAATCGGTACCAGTTCGATACATGTAAGACAGGTGTAATAGTAATTGGTACAAATTCTCCACACCCCATAAACACAGGTCACAGGTGTGACGATTACTTACCATTTCTTTACACGTCAGACATTGTCAACGAAATCTTCACGTGTGAGGAATTGATACCAATTCTTCACACCCTATAAAAAGTCGCACTAGTTTTTCACAGGTGTGACGAATACTTACCAATTCTTTATAAGTCAGAAAATTCAGACATCAAAATTTTTCGAAATTGACCATATGTAAATTTGGGTGGAAATTTAGGAAATGAGAAATTTACGGTTCAACAAAGCCATTCCTAGACATATTGGAAGTGTTGGTGGTGACAGTGACGCAGGTGTGTGTCTTCTTCTTCTTCTTCTTCTTCTTCTTCTTCTTCTTCTTCTCTATTAAATCATATTATGCCGATTACTAAATTTCGTTTAAATATACAAGTGTAGCTTTTTAAAAAATCTTAGAAAGCCTTCCGTAGACAAGTTATAGGATACAGCGGTCTTGAACAGTTCTGCGTTGTGTTATCCAGGGTCCGACACAGGCTGCAAAACTGCATCTTGTGAGGAAATGACGACGACCATACTGACATTGACCAACCGTGAGCATTTGTATACCCACAATTCCAAACAATTTATTAGAAACCATATTACCGCTGATAGGTGACTTTTGTTTCAAATACAGCTAAGAACGGGACATGTCAAGACACTGCCCAGTGAATCCCCGTTCGGAATGACAAAAAAGTCTGTTCTAATATCAACACAGACAACTGATAAACTATCTTAACATGTCGGTATAGTTATGTGGTTATGTTTGTTTGTTTGAGGGAGGTTTAACGTTCCCGTCAACACTATTTCGGTCATTTTGGAGACGCTGCTTTCAATATTGTGGGACTTTTACCCGACATTGAGATAAAATGTCATTATATGCACGGACGGTCCAACTCGCACCACTTTGCCTGGGCAGGCTAAGACCCACTAAGCGGTTTACCACTACTCATGTACGGTCGATTTCTGCTCAGCGTTAACCATTTATACCTCCTTTACTTAAATATGCACTTGCGCACACATAACAAACGCAAAATCAAAGCACTAAGAGTACTGGTGGGTCTATTGTCGCTGACTATAGGTCGGAAAAAGTCCTGGACTGTGATTTAAACTGCTTAATTTACCCTTGAAATCCGATTTTTAAGTATATAGTGCAAATCTTGATCAGACGCCGCATTCTGTGGCGTCTGGTCTTGGTCTTCACTGTTTGCCAAGCTCAACCTATGATTCCAAGATAACCCTCTTACACAACACTCTGACCTCAGTCACTGCGGCTGTTTTCTATAAAAAAAAGTAATTCGGACAAGTCTGTGATAGTCACGTGGACTGAAGAGCTTTCCTGCTTAGGAATTTTGGGTAGTCGGAAAAGGAGCTCTTCACGAAAACACGCCTATATAATTATGACCCCCTTGAACCCCACTTTTATATAGTGAAACCGGGGTTAACAGGGGTAAACCTTATTTTTCATATTTCTGCCCATATACACAGATTCTGGGTATACTTGTTAGAACCGCGCGTTCACACATTCTATTTTTGAGCAGAAATATAAAAAGTATCAGATATTTTTTTTTCTGAAATTTTTCATTTTTTGGTCGATTGTTTATCAATCGACCTAAAGATATAAAGGACAAAACCTCTATTAGTGCTGGAGTCCACGTGACTATCACTGATTTGTAGGAATCCACGCAGATTATTTATAGAATTTTATCGCAGTGAGGTCAGTGTGTTTACGTGAAAAGGTTAACTGTAAAATCTGGGCTGGAATCATGGGTTGGGCTAGGCAAACAGTGTAGACCCAGATCAGACGCCACAGAACGCGGCGTCTGATCAGGGTCTTCGCTGTTTGCTTAGAGTATAGGAATTTAAGGGTCAGGCGCAGAAAAACGCAGCGTCTGATCATGGTCTAAACGGTTTGCTTTCAGTAAAGGAGTTTAAGGGTTAAACGAAACAGTCCACGCTCAGGCCCATTTTTCCTGACTACACCCAGAGACAATCGACCCAGCAGTACTCTCAGTGCTTTGATTGTTTTTAGGGTAAAATTTTCAATAATTTTAATAGGCACGTTTTCGTAAAGTCTGCTGATCAACCCTACTGTTTGTCATGGCATTTGTTGAGAAATATTCGTCTCTGCACATGCGCTTGAAGTTCTGAACTCAAAACCTAAACAACGGGCCTCCGTGGCCTAGTGGTTAAGAGCGCTGACTCTTGATTATTAGGTCTCTCACCGCTGTGGTTCGAGCCTCGTTCGGGTCACATGTGAGACGCCAAGTTCTTCAACGGAAGGTCAGGTGGTTTTTCTCCGGGTACTCCGGTTTTCGCCCACCTCTGATTAAAGATCGGCTCGATATGAGTGAAATAATCTTGAAAGGGCCGTAACCCCCCCCCCCCCAAAAAAAAAAAAAAAAAAAAAAAAAAAAACTTAAACATGAATGTTAATATTGACGTAGTCAATATTCAATTTCGTTATGGCCTTTCAAACAAATTTGAAATGTTTAAGCATTTAAACTTCAAGCGCCTGTGATCTTTCGGACATTATTCTTCAAGAGCATTTGCACAGGTTTACAACATTTTTTTTGCAGTTTAATTTCAATCTGATTTGGCATTTACATGTTCAAGTGTTTACATCAGTGACCAGCCTTGTTGCCTGTTGTGTAAACTAAATATGGGAGAGTTAAGGACGGAGTTATTCTTGGTGATTGTTGCGACTTTAAGACACCAGTTCGCACAAAACATACATTTTTCTTCATGGCTCCCAGTGAAATCTGCCTTAAAGTGCAGATTTTACTAATAATCATAGAATAAATCAAGTATTTTAACAGCAGTACATGAAATGTAGTTTGTATATTTCGTCGACAGTCGTATCAATCAGACTAGGATACCATCGACGGTCGTATTTCTAATAATCGACATCCGTATCCCGACATTTTTCAAAGGTCTATAAAAACTCCCAGAGTGCATGAATTTTGTCAAACCCACGTTGTTGTCGAAGCGTAAATGGTAGATAAAATATATATGGTGTTTTATTGCTTTCCTACTTTTCATAAAGCATTAGATTAATGAAATTCTGTGAAAACTGATTTTTTTTCGAAAGAACCGGTATTTTATAGTGTTTTTCAGACTCACGACTCTCTATAAGTGAACAGACAATTAACAGCTTGTCTCTTTAAAACACCGACATCGTTTGTAAATGTTTAAACTAACGTTTTCGCCTCTCCAAGTGCATCAAAATCGAAGACCCCCCTCTGTCGACATCCGTACTGCTCGGTCGAAAGCCGTATTTCTCGGTCGACAGCAGCTTTACACAGTACCGGCTCGGTCGACAACACAGTATAGAAAATGGTATTACCCCCGTGGTAAAGACTAACATGTAAAGTATACCCTATAAATCTGTTACAGATGTAATCAATCTTTGTCAAGATTACAGCCCCCCGCTCATAGGGGCTTGAAGAAATATATGGGCTGCATGATGCTTCCACGCAGAGCTGAATCCGGTCCGCACACTAGTACTGGTAAACCGCTTAGAGGATCTAAACCTGTCCAGGAACCGCGGTGCGAGGCGGACCGTCCATGCTTATAAACCCTATTGGTTTCATTGGGCGACAGGGCTTGAGATGTCATTTCATCTCAATGTCGGGTAAACTGAGTCCCCCAAAATTGGAAGCAATGTCTCCAAAATGACCATTACAGTGTTGACGGGGACGTTAAACCTCAAATCAAACAATTTGCAGGCACACGTCGCTAAGGCAACGTCAAATCAACACCAGTGCAACGTCGTGACGGGTGCAACGTCGTGCACGACGTAGATGTGGCGTTGCATGAACGTCATGACGTCCTACCGACGTTGATGTCTCGTCATAATTGCGCCATGAGCCTACTGTTTGTTAGTTTGATTCGAGGTTTAACGTCCCCGTCAACACTATATAGGTCATTTTGGAGACGTTGCTTCCAATTTTGTGGGACTTTTACCCGACATTGAGATGAAATGACATCTCAAGCCCTGCCGCCCAATGAAACACTTATGGTTTATAAGCATGGACGTTCCGACTCGCACCTCTTTTACTGGGCAGGCTTAGATTCTCTAAGCGGTTTACCAGTACTCGTGTGTTGTCTGTTTCAGCTCTGCGTGGAAGCATCATGCAGCCAGCCCCAATGGGCGGGAGCGGTCATGTGCCTGCTGGGACCAGTCTCTGAGTGTAGCCTAGAAGTGACTAACATTAACATTTAGTGTAACCCTTACATTCCTGTACTGTAGGCAAAAAGTGTAGACCCTGATCAGACGTCGCGTTCTGCGGCATCTAACGATTTAATTCCTGTACTGTAAGCAAACAGTGTAAACTCTGATCATACGTTTGATCTGGGACCACAATGTTTGCCAAACCCAAAACATGATCTAGAGATAAAATAATAAAAACCCTCTAACGCAACATACTGACCTGTAAAGGTCATTTTGGAGACGTTGCTTCCAATTGTGTGGGACTTTTACCCGACATTGAGATGAAATGACATCTCAAGCCCTGTCACCCAATGAAACAAATAGGGTTTATTAGCATGGACGGACGCTCGGGCCACGTGTGAGACGCCAAGTTCTGCAACGGAAGGTCAGGTGGTTTTTCTCCGGGTACTCCGGTTTTCGCCCACCTCTGTTTAACGATCGGCTCAATATGAGTGAAATAAACTTGAAAGGGCCGTAAAAACAAAACAAACAAAAAAATTAGCATGGACACTCACACCGCTTTGCCTTGGCAGGCTTAGGACCCTCTAAGCGGTTTACCATGCAGTTCTCGTGTGTGGGTCAGATTCAGCTCCGCAACGAAGCATCATGCAGCCCATATATTTCTTCAAGCCCCGATGGGCGGGGGCCGTAAAACATGTATTGAAACAAGGCATGAAAATCTTGGTTGCCTCGGTGAATTGTAAATGGGATAGGCTGGTTACTTACTGACTTGCCCTCGAAGATGACAGATACCATCAGATTTAAAGTCCTAGAAGAGAACATCCCTGTAACCCCTACTTTATATAGAAAATGAGGAGTTTACAGGGGTGAACCGTTTTTTCCTTCTTTCCTTTATTTTACTCAAAAACTTACGGTGTGGGTACTCTTGAGAAACTCCTCAATGAAGCGGATCTAATGAGCACTAGAAACAATAAAAGGCATAAAAAATCATCTGCAAACAAATGCTAGTTCTAAGATAGGACAGCGCCATTTTAGCACAAGTCAACGTTGTTTCAGCGTTGATTAACCCATTTAATACCAGAAACCCTAAAACGGGAATGTGGCAAACAGTGCAGGCCCAGATCAGACGCCGCAGAACGCGGCGTCTGATCAGGGCCTACACTGTTTGCAAAACGTTCAGCCATTTTCCTAATACATTTTGAAGAAAACACTTCCTGACACCCCTAAATTTTGAAATGGACTCCTGCTATATTTAATAAGGAAGATTCCATTGGTACAAAAAGGGTTAAAAACTGTGTGCCGGGAGTGTAAGGTAAGGAAAACACGGGGTATCGTTTCTGTTTAACCTGGTTTCAGGCCTCAAAGGCTTTCTAGTGACAGGGCTCATCACTGCAACCTCTGTTGCAGATGTTTTGGTTTGGTTTGAGGTTTAATGGCCTAGTCAACACAGTTAATGTCATGTCGAGTCCGTCACCCGGCCAGGCTTATATTTACATAAGCCGGGGTTTGTTTGTTTTGTTAGCTCCACTGGCCGAAGGCCAGCGGGGCTATTGTCATGGCCCTGTGTCCGTCGTGCGTCCGTGCGTTAACTTTTTCTTTAAACATCTTCTCCTCCTAAACTACTAGGCCAATTGTAACCAAACTTCACAGGAATGTTCCTTACATAGTCCTCTTCTAAATTCCTTCAAAGAATTTTGTTACAACCAGAACTCTGGTTGCCATGGCAACAAAACCACAAAAAATAAAACTCTTTAAAAATCTTCTCCTCCAAAACCACCTGTTGGATTTCATTTTTATTTTGCATGACTGTTCCTTAGGTTGACCTCTTTCAGATTCCTTGAAGAAATTTTGATCCGACAAAAAATATGGCCGCCATGGGCGGGGCTTATTTTCCCTATTTAACATACAGTGTAATGCTAAAACATCTTCTCCTCCTAAACTATTGGGCCCATTGTAACCAAACTTCAAAGGAATGTTCCTTACTTAGTCCTCTTCTAAATTCCTTCAAAGAATTTTGTTACACCCAGAACTCTGGTTGCCATGGCAACAAAACAACACAAAAAATTAAAAATCTTTAAAAATCTTCTCCTCCAAAACCAACTGTTGGATTTCATTTTTATTTTGCATGAATGCTCCTTGGGTGGACCTCTTTCAGATTCCTTGAAGAAATTTTGATCCGACAAAAAACATGGCCGCCATGGGTGGGGCTTATTTTCCCTATCTAACATATAGTGTAATGCTAAAACATCTTCTCCTCCTAAACTACTGGGCCAATTGTAACCAAACTTCACAGGAATGTTCCTTACTTAGTCCTCTTCTAAATTCCTTCAAAGAATTTTGTTACACCCAGAACTCTGGTTGCCATGGCAACAAAACCACACAAAAAATTAAAAATCTTCTCTTCCAAACCCACCTGTAGGATTTCATTATCCCCTCGCACAACATAGTTGTGAGGGGGGATATAGCATTTGTCCCGTACGTACATACGTACGTACTTTTGCCATCGCTCTAGCGCCACGTACGTGCGTACTTTTGTCATCGCTCTAGCGCCACGTACGTACGTACGTACGTACTTTTGTCATCGCTCTAGCGCCTACATTTCTTGACCGATTTTAATATAACTTCACAGAAACGTTCCTTTCGACAATATCTGGAGCAATCGACTTTCAAGGTCATGACCTCAAGGTCAAGGTCAATCTGGCTATTTTTTGAAAAACTTTGTCATGGCTCTAGTGCCTACATTTCTCTCCCAATTTCAATATAACTTCAAACAAATGATCCTTATAAAAATACCTCGAGCGAGTTTGACTTTCAAGGTCATGACCTCAAGGTCATGACCTCAAGGTCAAGGTCACTGTGGCTAGTTTTAGAGAAACATTGTCATCGCTCTAGCGCTTACATTTCTTCACAAATTTCGATATAACTTCACACAAATGATCCTTATAAAAATATCTCGAGCGAGTTCCATTTTCAAGGTCATGGCTTCAAGGTCAAGGTCACAGTGGCCATTTTTAGAAAAACTTTGTCATCGCTCTAGCTCCTACATTTCTTCACTGATTTCAATATAACTTCACACAAATGTTCCTTATGACAATATCTTGAATGAATTGGACTTTCAAGGTCAAGGTCACTGTGGCTATTTTTAGAAAAACTTTTTCATCGCTCTAGCGCCTACATTTCTTCACCAATTTCAATATAACTTCACACAAATGTTCCTTATAAAAATATCTCCATCGAGTTCGACTTTCCAACTCATGGCCTCAAGGTCAAGGTCACTGGCTATTTTTAGAAAAAACTTTGTCATCGCTCTATCGCCTATATTTCTTCACTGATTTCAATATAACTTCACACAAATGTTCCTTATGACAATATCTCCAGCGGGTTCGACTATCAAGGTCAAGGCCTCAAGGTCAAGGTCACTGTGGCTTTTTTTTTTTAGAAAAACTTTGTCATCGCTCTAGCGCTTACATTTCTTCACCAATTTCAATATAACTTCATACAAATGCTCCTTATGACATTATCTCTAGCGAGTTCCACTTTCAAGGTCAAGGTCACTGTGTCTATTTTTAGAAAAACTTCGTCATCCCTCTAGCGCTTACATTTCTTCACCCATTTCAATATAACTACACACAAATGTTCCTTATGACAATATCTCGCCATTTCGACTTTCAAGGTCAAGGTCATAATGGCTATTTTTAGAAAACTTTGTCATCGCTCTAGCGCCTACATTTCTTCACTGATTTCAATATAACTTCACACAAATGTTGCTTATGACAATACCTCGAACGAGTTCGACTTTCAAGGTAAAGGTCACTGTGGCTATTTTTAGAAAGACTTTGTCATTGCTCTAGCGCTTACATTTTTTTCACCAATTTCAATATTACTTCACACCAATGTTCCTTATAACAATATCTCTAGTGAGTTCCACTTTCAAGGTCAAGGTCACTGTGGCTATTTTAAGAAAAACTTTGTCATGGCTCTAGCGCTTACATTTCTTCACCCATTTCAATATAACTTCACACAAATGTTCCTTATGACAATACCTCGAGCGAGTTTGACTTTCAAGGTCAAGGTCACTGTGGCTATTTTTAGAAAAACTTTGTCATTGCTCTAGCGCTTACATTTTTTCACCAATTTCAATAGTGGCGACCTCTATGAAGCAAACAGTCTGTCTTAAGCAAGCAGGCATTCAGTTCCCAAGAAAGGCAGATGTGTTAAATTTCACCTGTATTAAGCAAGAACCTGTCTTAAGCAAGCATATTTTGACTATCCCTTAGGCACTTGCTTAATACAGGTTGAACTGTAGTATGTAGCAAAGTTATGTGGTCACCTACTAAGTCCTGCGAACTATGACTCTTGAGTCCAAATTGGCAATGCCCCGGTGCTTAGTAGCTCCCATAGACTAATAATAACAAAATCTTGAAACTTTTCTCCTCTGAAACCATAATGCCAAGAGCTTAGTATGTAGCAACTTGAAGTATTCAACTGCATAAATCCTGCCAACTATGCCCCTGGGGTCCAAAT
The DNA here is from genome assembly GCA_963580285.1 of Lucinisca nassula. Classification (NCBI taxonomy): domain Eukaryota; kingdom Metazoa; phylum Mollusca; class Bivalvia; order Lucinida; family Lucinidae; genus Lucinisca; species Lucinisca nassula. Next base: position 61,291,427 of record OY757014.1, read on the forward strand.
TGGCCACACCCTGAGGCCCATAAGCTCCCATAGACTTATACTGGGAAAAACTGACAAAAATCTCTGAAACCATCAGTGCCCAGAGCTTAGATATTAAGTATGCAGCAACGTCAAGTGGTCACTCAAATAAATCCTGCCAACAATGCCCCTGGGGTAAAAAATTGGTCACGCCCAGAGGCATATTAGTTCCCATAGACTTATAACAGGAAAAACTTAAAAAAGTCTTCTTCTCTGAAACCATAAGGCCCAGAGCTTTAGATATTTAGAACGGAGCAATGCCAAACGGTCACTCACATAAATCCTGCCAACCATGGCTCTGGGGTCCAAAAAATATAGAATGGACATTCCTTGGGTGGATCACTTGTTTCTTTTTTACCCATTGCATGCGGGAAAACCCTAAATGGGTACCTTGGCGAACAGTGCTGGCCCAGATCAGACCCCACAGAACACCATGTCTGATCAGGGCCTGCACTATTTGCTAACAGAATTTTCCATCAAAAATAAAAAAAATAGGCCTGACACCCCTTATATGACAAATGGACTGGTCCAACATATAGCAATAGAAGAGTCCACTAGTATACAATTGGTTAATGTAATAAATATGACAATTGTCTGAAGTTAGCCGGTGGAGCGACAGGCCCTCTTGGGCCTCTTGTTTGTTTGTGTGGAGGTTGTACGTCCCCGCCCACACTATTAAGGTTAATTTGGAGACGTTGCTTCCGGTTTTGTGAAAATTTTACCGATACTGAGACGCCATTAGAAACCGCGAGGGTTTAAGGAGCGGTCCGACTCGCATCACTCTTCCTGGACAGGTTTAGACCAAAGTAGTTTACCAGTAATCAAGTTCGGTCATTTTAGCTCTGCGCAGAAGCACCATGTAGCCCAATCTATTTCTCCAAGACCCGATGGGCGGGGACGCAGACAGAAGCGGTTTACCAGTACACTACAAATAAGCGATTTACCAGTAGTCTTCAAAAACTGCCTTTTTATCCACCGACCGAATAGGTTCGGGGATATAGCGATCAGCCTGGCGTCCGTCCGTCTGTCCGTCCGTCCGTACACGCAACCTTGTGATGGCCATAACTCCTATACCCTTTGAGATTCATTGATAGTTCTTGGCACAATTGTTCACAAGGCTGAGACGGGCTGTCATGCGCAAGAACCAGAAATCTGGATGCCATACTTTTTAGTTAGCTCCCCTTTTAATAAAATAGAGTGACTACTTTGTGATGGCCATAACTCCAATACCCTTTGAGATATATTGATGGTACCTGGCACAGTTGTTCACAAGGCTGAGGCAGCGTGTCATGCACAAGAACCACAGCTCTGGCTGCCATGGTTTTTGAGTTATCTCTCCTTCCAAAAACATAGAGTGACTACCTTGTGATGGCCATAACTCCAGTACCCTTTAAGATATATTGATGATACCTGGCACAGTTTTTTCGCAAGGCCGAGACGGTGTGTCATGTACAAAAACCACAACTCTGGGTGCCATGGTTTTTGAGTTACAATAATATAGTATCACTACCTTGTGATGGCCACATCTCCAATACTCTTTGAAATATATTGATGGTACTAAGTACAGTTGTACATGAGGTTAAGCAGGTGTGTCACATGCAAGAACCACAACTCTGGGTCCCCTGGTTTTTTAATTATCTCGCCTGTCAATATAACCTTTTGATGGCCATAACTCCCATACCTTTTGAGATATATTTATGGTACTTGGCACAATTGTATACAAGGTTGAGACGGCGCTTCATGCCTAAGAACCACAATTCTGGGTGCTATGGTAAATATTTGAGTTATCTACCCTTCCAATAAAACAGTATGACCAGCTTGTGATCTCCAACACCCTTTGGGACATATTGATGGTACTTTGTACAGAAATGCATGAGCTTAAGCAGGCATGTCATGCGCAAGAACCACAGTTCTGAGTACCCTGGTTTTTTAGTTATCTCTCCTGAAGTATAATCTTGTGATGGCCATAACTGCAATACTTTTGTGATATAGTATCACACCCTTGCTGGTTTAATTCTGGTGCACTTTCTATTGGTGAGCAATCTTCTGAAGGCCATATTGGCTTTTGGTCGGGGGATTTGCTATCTCTTCCGATAGCTATTTTTTAATAAGCGGAAGAGAGAGAAATTTCATGGTCAAGAATGCTGCCGACAAGGTCAGAATCGAACTCGCGACCTTCTGATCACCAGTCAGACACGCTTCCCATCACGAAAACAAGTCCGTGGAACGAAGACCCCCTCTTCAATCCACTTTATATAGAGAGACGTGGGGTTTACGGGGTATACATTTTCTGCCTTAATTTTGCTCAAAAACATAGATTGTGGATACTCGTTAGCGAGCACCTACAATCTATGTTGAAAGCAGAAATAAAAACTATTTTACTACTTTTACCTAATACTGTCATTTCTGACACCATGTAGAACGTCTTTATTTCACACGGACATGTTTTCCTAACGGACTGACCGACCGAGGCCGGCATATAGACGGATCCAATGTTTTGACACGTGACTTTGTTTACATTTCATTGCGCATGTGCGAATTACTTCCCTTTGAAATCTGACATGGATTACCGTTCTCCGTGGTGGGCAAAAAGCATCTGGCTCCATATAAACACACTGCAAATAGGGGTTCTGTTCCGCGTTTATTTCAGTTGACTATCACACATAATCTATCGCATTACACTATAAATAAATCTAATTCGTGCATTTTCTGCTTTGGATCATTAGTTATACGCATTTTTATTAAAACAGAACTAAGACCATCCCGCCGTGTTACCTCCGTAAATATCATAAAAACAGCCCCGATTCTTCTAGAAATCAGTAATTACAAGCTTAGGCATGTCTATTTTAATTGTTAAAATGTCAATATCATCATTTTAAATCCAAATAAAAGACATGCTAACAGAAAATAAAATCGTGTTAACAATGGCGACAAATGGCGAAAGACGTTTTTTGCCAACCACCGGTCAGTCCCGGCAAATAAGAAGACTGGGTGATGACGTAGTGCTTGGATGTTTCTATTGCAAACGATTTAAGTGGCGTGGATACTACCGCAGTTAGGAGAGATAACCATTTCGAAAACATTTTGTGTATCCCCTGTCAATAGGGATCTACTTTATACTAATTTTACGGGAAACCTTAAAACGGCATACTGGCAAACAGTGTAGGCCCAGATCAGACGCCACAGAACACGTCGTCTGATCCATCATGTTAACAAGTCCACTTTAACCCACTTTATATAGAGAAAAGTGGGTTTTACAGGGGGTATACATTATTTTTTCTTATTTCTGCGTATATACATAGGTTGTGGGTACTCGTTAGAACCGCCTCAATGAGGTGGTTCTAACGAGTACCTGCAACCTTTGTTTTGAGTATAAATAAGAAAGATATGACACATTTTCATCAGAAAAAATAACCATTTTGGAGGTATGAATGAATGCAGAATGTCACACGGTTGACAGCCTACGTTTCATTCTTAGCCATTAAGTTTTAAAGATAGCACAACCTGACAACAAAGTCGTAAAAATTGTCTCCCTTTTAAAAATAACAGAAAAAGAACCTTAAAATGCTGGCAGGTTTCTTATCAAAACTGAAAAACAAACAAACAAGACCATTGAATCTGTATATTTACTTTTTTTTATTTTGACTAGATTCAGGCAAAGTTTAGCGATACCTGCCAATACATGTATAACCATCACGTGGATTTCCTTAAGTGACAGTCACGCGGTCATCAACACTGAAAAGCTTATGTGTTTAGGAACTTTGGAACGATTGATGAACAATCGACCGAAAAATGTGTTTGTTCTTATTCTTGAACTTCCGATCTGATTCATTCATTACAATAACACATCCGTGTGATATAGTAAATTTTTCAAACCTCAAAAAAGACATTTTTTTCTGATGAAAATATGTGATATTTTACTTATTTATATTCCAAACATAGGTCTTGGGTGCTCGTTAGAACCGCCTCACTGAGTTTACCCATCCACACTTGCCCTGGGCAGGCTTATACGTAAGCGGTTAACCTGTATACAGTTTTTTTTTCGCCAGAAACTAACAACTACTCTTCTTGAATCAGCGGAAGGGAGAGAATGACCGCTGAAAATATTTCAATATCAATCTTCATTACGATAGCACACCGGTGCGACAAAATGCATTTTTTTCACATCTCCAAAATGGCCATTTTTTCAGATAAAAGTCCGTTTTCTTATAAATACTGCAAACATAGGTTGTGGGTGCTCGTTAGAACCGCCTCATTGAGACGGGTCTAACGAGTACCCACAACCTGTATCTTGGAGCAAAAATAAGAAAAATAATGTATACCCCCGAAAACCCCAGTTTTCTCTATATAAAGTGGGGTATAGGGGTCTTCATTTCACGGACTTCTTCACGTGATGTCCACGAAAGAATGTTACCCACCCCAGCAGGTATCGAACCCGCGTCCTCCTGATCACCAGTCAGACGCACATCCGACTGAGCTACCGAGGCCGGCCCCTAACCATGTTTCACGTTCAAAATCTTATGAGTGAATGACACAATAAGGGTGCGATTTTGCCCTCATGCTTAAAACATGTTTTGAAACAAGGCATGAAAATATCTTGGTTGTCTCTGTAAATTGTAAATGGGATAGGCTGGTTACTTACTGACTTGCCCTCGTAGATGACAGATACCATCAGATTCAAAGTCCTAGAAGTGAACATCCCTTCAACCCCGACTTTATATAGAAAATGTGGAGTTTACAGGGGTGAACAGTTTTTCCTTATTTCCTTAATTTTGCTCAAAACCTTACGGTGTGGGTACTCTTAAGAACCAGCTCAATGAAGCGGATATAATGAGCACTCACAATCTATGTATTGACTAGAAATAAGAAAAAGCATAAAAAAATATCTGCCAATAGTTCTAAGATAGGACAGCGCCATTTAAACACAAGGCAACGTTGTTTCAGCGTTGATTAAACGTTATGTGTCTTCAGGGTAAAGTAAAAAAATACGGATATCTTTCTGTATAACCTGGTCCCAGGCCTGGAAGAAAATCTTTCTAGAGACAGGGCTCATCTCTGTTGCAGATGTTTTTGGTTTGGTTTGAGATTTAATGGCCTATTCAACACTGTTTATGTCATGTCGAGTCCGTCATCTGGTCAAGCTTATATATACATAAGCCGGTTTGTTTTATTTGTTTGTGTGGAGGTTGTACGTCCCCGTCAACACTATTTAGGTCATTTTGGAGACGTTGCTTCCGGTTTTGTGAAAATTTTAACGATACTGAGATACCATTAGAAACCGCTAGAGTTTAAGGAGCGGTCCGACTCGTATTACTCTTCCTGGACAGGCTTAGACCTAAGCAGTTTACCAGTACTCAAGTTCGGTCATTTTCAGCTCTGCGTAGAAGCACCATGCAGCCCAATCTATTTCTCCAAGCCCCGATGGGGCGGGGACGCAGACAAAAGCGGTTTTCCAGTACATTACAAATAAGCGGTTTGCCAGTAATCTACATAAAACTGCCTTTTTTATTAGTGGAAGAGGTAGAGAATGCTGCCGACCAGGTGAGAATCGAACTCGCGACCTTCTGATCACCAGTCAAACACACTTCCCATCACGATAACAGGTCCGTGAAACGAAGACCCCCCCCCCCTCTTAATTCCACTTTATGGAGAGAGACGTGGGGTTTACGGGGTATACATTATCTGCCTTATTTTTGCTCAAAACATAGATTGTGGGTAGTCGTTAGAACCGCCTCACTCCTCAGTGAGGCGGTTCTAACGAGTACCTGCAACCTTTGTTTTGAGTATAAATAAGAAAGATATAACAAATTTTCTTCAGAAAAAAATAACCATTTTGGAGGTATGAAAGAAATCAGTATGTCAGACGGTTGAAAGCCTACATTTCATTCTTAGCCATTAAGTTTTAAAGATAACACAACCTGACAACAAAGTCGTAAAAATTGTCTCCCTTTTAAAAATAACAGAAAAAGGCCCTAAAAATGCTGGAAGGTTTCTTATCAAACCTGAAAAACAAACAAACAAGACCATTGACACTGTATATTAACTTTTTTACGGCGTAGCCGTTATGGTTTTGCTTTTGTCCTACATTTTTCGTTATTCCATTGGTCAATAAAACCACATGTCCAAGGAGATGACCATTTCATTGGTCAATGATTTGCATAAATAAATCTACTAAAAAAACACGACAGTTTACCGAAGTTTTAAACTAGGAAATGTTTCATTTTTTTATGTGAGACATGAATGAAAAATATATACAGTTTCGGCTTGCTCACCGTCTTGTCCTTTGATGACCATACGTCATATGTATAATTGTGTTTCTAGTGAATTCTGAAACTGCTGCGGTGAATAGCTATTTTGACCTAATTTCACGTGGTTGGTCTATATAGCGAAAGGAACCATTTCGCGAAAGGAAGGTTCCTTTCGCGAAAGGAAGAATTTTCTGCGAATTGTGTGTGAATTCGGGTTTAACGTCGCTTTCAATAATTTTGCAGTCATATCACGACGGTGTCTGGTTGCGACAGGGAGCTCAATGCTCACGTTTATAGTGCTGCCTCACTGAAGTATCATGTCCCAGACACATTACATGATACCACACCCAGACACATTATCCTGACACTGGATCGACCTGTCCTAGCTCTACCCCGTAAATCTGAGTGCCAAGCGAGGAGCAGCTAGTACCATTTTTAACGACTTTGGTATGTCGCGGCCCGGGATCGAACCCGAGACCTCAGAATTTTCTGCGAAAGGAATTGTTTGTTTGATTTGAGGTTTAACGTTCCCATCAACACTGTGTAGGTAATTTTGGAGACGTTGCTTCCAAGTTTGTGGAAATTTTACCCGACATTGAGATAAAATGACACCTCAAGCCCTGTTGCCCAATGAAACCAATAAAGAGATATAGCATGACAAAAAATGTAATAATCGCATTACAAATTGACAGATGTTTTATTTACAATATATGCTAAATAAAAGTTGCAGTGTATCATTTGTCTTCAGCATACTTTATGTCCTCCATTTTAACACAAAATGGACATTTTCGAATATCATTAATGTTATATCAATTCTGAAAAGGAATAAGTGTAATTTGAGTTTTAGTTAGGTGCACATAATATCAAGTTTCCGTCCGTTTGTCTGCTCGTCCGTTTGTTCGTCCGTCTATGCGTTTACGTTAACCATGGCGACAACCCTAAATGTTAACCCTAGAATTTGTGTTCAAAAACAGTAAATGATAAAGTTTTCTTATTTGTTGTGCATATACTTGAGATCATAAATGAAATGAGGTCATGTTTTTAACCTTGACCTTTTACATTGACCTAAGCTCAAACAGGCGGGACACCGCCCTCTGCAAAGCTATTTTACCTCGCGTGACATCTGAATTGTTTGAATACAGTAAACCAGTTCTTAGCTAGACAACTGTTGCTGTCACTATTGTAGCTCATATTTCTAAACAACCTTCCAATTAAATCTACGCCGCATATCTTTTTTAAAGATATTTCTTGTTATTTGACTAGATTCAGGCACAGTTAAGCGATACCTGCAAATACATGTATAGCCATAACGTGGATTTCCTAAGTGACAGTCACGTGGTCATATAAACTGAAGAGCTTATGTGTTTAGGAACTTTGGGACGATTAATAAACACTCGACCGAAATTATGAGTTTGTTCTTATTCTTGAACTTCCGATCTGATTCATCCATTACAATAACACATCCGCGTGATATAGTAAATTTTTCAAACCTCAAAAAAGGCATTTTTTCTGATGAAAATTTGTAATATTTTCTTATTTATATTCCAAACTTTAGGTTTTGGGTGCTCGTTAGAACCGCCTCACTGAGTACCCACAGCCTATGTCTTGGAGCAGAAATAAGGAAAATAATGTTTATCCCCGTAAACCCCAGTTTTCTCTATATAAAGTGGGGTTTAGCGTGGGGGTGTCTTTATTTCACGGACTTGTTCACGTGACATTCAATTCATTTTCTATGCTTACAGGTTACTCTTAAAGTGCCAACCGCAACTGATATACTGAGTAGATGACTTTTTCCTCTTTTTTTCAAATAAATCAAAGCTTGACATTTCATGTGTATCGATTCAAAAAGCTTGACAAGTCATGTGAATGATGAAAAACTATACATTACTTTCTAAATAAATCACTATATAAATAAATAAAATGGCATCTGATTCAATTTTTCTAGGCGCTTTATGACATATTAACCACCGAAATAGTTTTACAATGACCTTCATCTAAATAGTTGACAAGTTTACATAGAGGATATTTGATTTTTTCAGTGTAAGATCGAATTTTATTTCATCGAATGAACACCAGAACTGTTATTTTCACGAGTGGCGTAGCCACGAGTGAAAATAGCAGTTTTGGTGTTCATGAGTGAAATAAAATTTGATCTTGCACTGAAAAAATCAAATTTTCTGTTTCTTACATGCTTCAAAAGGCAATATTTAGCGTCTTTAATGGTGTCGCTCACATTCGGAGAAAATTATCTTTGTTCCTGTTCGTTTCGCGTCAATTTAGTGGTGTCCATCGTGTTTAGTGGGTATACTATTGGGTGTAAACTAAAAGTTTGCACCTGAGAAATGGCCTGGGATGGTATTATTATGAATGATTAATGTAATAATTGAGAGAGTAGTTTTCCAAAGAAGTTGCTGGCAAGTCTAACGTCGCGCGACAAAAGACGTGACGTCAGCGTCATAAATGACGTCAGTAACGTCCCCGTCACACATGAACGGGCTATGCGTCAATTAGAACACATTTCAGTATTGTTCAGTTATCTGACAAAGATAAAATTGAAATTAGAGTTAGATTTGAAGAAAAAAGTAGTCCCAAACAGTGAAAAATTAAAAAATCGTATTTTCACTGTTTGAAACAGTGAAAATATCGATTTATATTTCACTGATAAATCTCTATCATTCATTGAAAAGCATGTAAGAAATATGTATAATGATTATGAGCTTGCATTGTTTACAAAAGTGTAAATAAAAGGTCGGTCAATCAATCAAGCGAAAACATGTCTTTGAATATCATCATGTGAACAAGTGCGTGGAACACCCCCTAAGCCCCACTTGATGTAGAGAAAACTGGGATTTACGGGGGTATACATTATTTTTCTTATTTCTGCTTCATGACATAGGTTGTGGGTACTCGTTAGAACCGCCTAAATGAGGCGGTTCTAACGAGTACTCACAACCTATGTTTGCAGTATAAATAAGAAAAATATCACGGATTTTCATTAGAAAAGTAGCCATTTTTGGAGATGTGAAAAAATGCACTATGGTTCACGGGTGTGTTATCGTAATGATATGCGCAAAGCCATATTTTCTCTGAAAAATAATCTATAAAATTGTTGTCTGCTCTAAAACCTCTGTGGCGCTTAAAGGGTAAACCCTTATATGCCAATAGAATAGCCCACCTGATAGTTTCGGTCAAGTCCAGATTGTAAGAATTGTTATATTCTTTGCGACACCAATTTCAGTACCTTTATATTAATAGTGAAGACCCTGATTAGACGCTGCTGATCAGGGCCATCGCTGTTTGTCAATGTCCCACCTTTACGGACGCTAGGCATATAAGGGTTGATGAAGTCGGTCAAGGTAAAGACTGACATGTAAAATGTACCCTATAAATTTCACTGTTACAGTTGAAATCAATCTTTGTCAATATTTTTATAATCAAAGGACTGACAGCCCAGCAGGCACACGTCGCTAAGGCAACGTCAAATCAACGTCGTGACGTTGCACCGACGTAGATGTGACGTTGCATAAATGTCGTGACATCTTACCGACGTTGATGTGACGTCGTAATTACGTCATACACCTGCTGTTTGTTAGTTTGATTCGAGGTTTAACGTCCCCGGCAACACTGTCTAGGTCATTTTGGAGACGTTGCTTCCAGTATTGTGGGACTTTTACCCGACATTGAGATAAAATGACATCTCAAGCCCTGCCGCCCAATGAAACACTGAGGGTTTATAAGCATGGACGGTCCGACTCGCACCTCTTTTCCTGGGCAGGCTTAGATCTTCTAAGAGGTTTACCAGTATTCGTGTGCTGTCGGTTTCAGCTCTGTGTGGAAGCATCATGCAGCCAGCCTCCGATGGGCGGGAGCGGTCATGTGCCTGCTGGGACCAGTCTCTGAATGTAGGCTGGAAGTGACTAACAAAAACCCTTACATTCCTGTACTGTAAGCAAAAAGTGTAGACCCTGATCAGACGTCGCGTTCTGCGGCATCTAACGAATAAATTCCTGTACTGTAAGCAAACAGCAAACACGCTGTTTGCCAAACCCAAAACATGATCTAGAGATAAAATAATATTAACCCTCTTACGGAACAGACTGACCTCATAGCGATTAGAATCTGTAAATAACGGTCACCTGAATTTCCTATAAATCAGCGACAGTCACGTTGACATCAGCATCAAACTTTAGCATGGGAAGCAATAGGGTCAACACCGAGACTTATTTCCCAACGCAGTTATTTCTCTTGGTCTGAATCGTAGCTTTAGTCAAGTTTTAACATAATATGAGATGTCCCGTTTATTTATTCTCTATAGTTATAAAGTAGTTTCAACAGTGGGGGCCCCGATCAGGCTGCCTGATCAGAGTTTAAAATGTTTACCGATGTCCCATTTTAAGATAAAATCTGGAAGGGAAGCAATACGGTCAATGCCGTGACAAGTCTTCCAACTGATAGTTATTTCCCCTGGTCTGAACGACTTGTCTTGGTCGGCCACTGTAATGTAATCGTATGAACGAGCGAATTGAGCTTCAATATTTTAGGAGCAGTAACTAACTAGTAATGCTTTTGGTAAGGTTTAGGCTTTATATCATGGCTAAAATGAAAGAACATTTCACCCTATAACCCGATAATTTGGGCCAATTAACCTTGTTTTGCCCAATTTCAAACAGAATGTGAAATCGCATCATAGGTTTCTTTTTTGCTTTTTTTCTCTCTACCTAGTTTTCCTCTCCTTCCTCTTTTCCCTCAAGTACCTTTTTCACTATGGCCCCCGCCCAAAGGGGCTTGAAGAAATATTTGGGCTGCATGATGCTTCCACGCAAAGCTGAATCCGGCCCGCACACTAGTACTGGTAAACCGCTTAGAGGATCTAAGCCTGTCCAGGAACCGCGGTGCTAGGCGGACCGCCCATGCTAATAAACCCTTTTGGTTTCATTGGGTGACAGGGCTTGAGATGTCATTTCATCTCAATGTCGGGTAGATGTCCCACAAAATTGGAAGCAACGTCTCCAAAATGACCTTTACAGGGTTGACGGGAACGTTAAACCTCAAATCAAACAAACAAAACTTATTTCACTCTTTTGTGCCTATTTTCGACAGGTCTTCATTATGGCCGCACTTGTTTTGTACAGACAGTACAGACAGCACGCGTCTCAAAGCATTATGATAACTTACCCGTGCGACATGGTACATTTTTTTCATATCTCCAAAATGGCTACTTGTCTGATGAAAATCCGTGATATTTTTCTTATAAATGCTCAAAACATAGGCTGTGAGTGCTCGTTAGAACTGCCTCAATGAGGCGGTTCTAACGAGTACCCACAACCTATGTCTTGGAGCAGAAATAAGAAAAATAATGTATACCCCCGTAAGCCCGAGTTTTCTCTTTATAAAGTGGGGTGTTCATTTCACGGACTTGTTCACGTGATGGGATGTAGGTTCCCCGACCTTTTTGCCAGGTTTGCAAGCCTCCAGTCTTCTTCCAGCATCTTGTAGAGGACTGATATACATGCTGTTTAGAGTTGTGGGTACACCGTATTCAAAACACCCTTGTCAGAAGTATGGTTGATGAGGGCCGTTCAAAAAGCTTTTTGTAGCAATTACGCATTAGTACGCTAGGTTAATGGAAAGGATATAGAGAAAACTGAGATTTACAGGGATAAACATGTCTTCTCTTATTTCTGCTCCAAGACATAGGTTATAGCCGCGTCAATGGGGCGGTTCTAATGAGCCCCTATCTTTGCAGTATAAACAAGAAAAATTATCATTCTTTTTCGTTAGAAAATTGGCCGTTCATTCAAAGAGTGCACTATGTCACATGTATGTGCTATCGTAATTTTTGTGAGTTTTTGCACAATTTTCGTAGTTTAAGCAAAAAATAAATGAATATCCTGGTCACACGGGTCTGATCAGGGTATTTACTGTTTGCCATGTCTCACTTTGTGGCGTCAGTAGCCTTTGCCCTCTTAGATAATTTGGAAGGGAAGCAATACGGTCCCGAAATCCCGAGAAAACCCAGGAGGCACACGTCGCCAGGGCAACGTCAAATCAACGTCGGTGCACCGACGTAGATGTGACGTTGCATAAACGCCATGACGTTGTACCGACGTTGATGCGACGCCGCAATTACGCCATGTGCCTGCTTGGAAGTCTTCCCTTGATCTGACAAAAATCTACTCCTATTTGTATCTAAGCGTTATGTTAATACTGTGATTGCAATACGGTTGTTGTCCAGTTTTTGGTGGAATTTGACTGCGATCATCTTGCCCTGTCTTAAACCGGGAATCAGAATCAGCTTGAGACTGAAAAGGAGGCTCAATATCAGGTAAGAAGAACTGTGATTGCTGATGGGCTAAACTTGTCTTTATCAAGGAAGAGGTTTCTGCCATATTGGTCATGTAATCGTATGAACGAGCGAACTGAGCTTCAATATTCTTAGGAGCAGTAGCTAATAATGCTTCTTGGTAAGGTTTAGGCTTTGCTTCGGTTGTTCTAATAGGTTTGAGTTCAGCAAATTGGGATGCTGATGTCAAGCAACTGGACATTGAAGTCTGGGTTTTGTCTTTATATTGATTGTCAGGTATCTGGCAATCTGTTATTCGTTGTAACATAGAAGAATACACATCGGTGTCGAAAGCACTGTTTAGGAAGTCATTACCAACATCAAACAGATCATCTTGATTTTCACTGAAGTCAGTTGGCTTAATACTGTCTATCTCCTTGTTAGGGATGCGGGCACAACTGTCAAATTCACTTTTCACTTCAGGTTTGACGCGTCTGGTCGAGGTCTCGAAACCTGTTAACCCCAAGTCAGGTTGGATGTTGTCTGTATCAATAAAATCTGGAAAAGCACCGGCTATCTTCTGTCGCCTAGGATTCAAATTAGAGCCGTATGTGTTCTGTAGGAATGATTTCGATCTATAATCAGTAGTTTCTCTATAATAAGATTCCGTTGGATTGTAATAAGCAGACTCGTATTGCCGCCTGTCTGAATAGAAGCCACTGGCCCCACATGATGTGTTAGGATAGTTTGTCATAAAGTTTACACTGTCCATTTGCATCGGATCTTGCAGAGGCAAGCAGTCCAACGTTGGATTAGCATTAAGAAACTGATTCGGTCCAATTTCAATAGAAAGCGAATGCATACTAGGTCCAGCTGTGACGTCACATGCACCAGGTCCAAAGAAATTTAAGCGTTTTGCAGGACACGGTGGTGAACTTGCTAATCTTGGGCTTCTTTGGGCTTTCCATGTATGACATGTGCATTCGAAAGGTGGACAGGAACAAACATTGTCTCGTTCTGAAACAAGCGAAAGAATGTCTAGTTATACTTGATGGAAAGCTCTTGGACATTGACAATGAAAAAGGACAGAAGTCAAATTGATATTCTATGAAAATACATCTAGTACGGAAAAAGAGCAAGCAAAATGAAACACACCTATTCAAATATATTAAGAATTTTGCCACCAAAACATGAACATTTTCCGAAAAAAAAAAACACGCTATTTTTCTTTTTTCTGCTCTAAACACAGATTGTGGGAATGCGTTGGAACCGCCTCTGTGAGGTGGTTCTAACGAATACCCACAATCCATGATTTTAAGCAGAAATAAAAAAAAATAATGTACACCCCTGTAAACCCCAGTTTTATCACATGAAAGTGGGATTTAAGGGGATCGAAATTATATAGGCGTGTTTTTGTGATGGACTCTTGAAATGTCCACATAACTGCAGAGATTAATCATACATAGAGCACTGGACATATAAAACTTAATCTTTACCCTGCTGTATATAGGCCACAAGCCCTATCTTTGCAAACAGTGTAGATCCAGATCAGATGGCTTCTGAAGAAGCCATCTGATCAGGATCTACACTGTTTGACATTCAGTTTAAGAATTTGTAGGAATAAATTACATCGAGTAATCTGATTGGTTCAAAGTCAGAAATGGGTGTGGCTTAATTGAATATTCAGCAGGTTAAAGGTTAAGCAAAAGCGGAAATCGGAAAGGACATACCTGGTGTTAACTTGGGTCTCCTTGGTGACAATTGGAAGTCTTCTTTATAGTGCCGTTTCAATGACTTGGTCAGCCCACAGTTCTGAAAATATGCAATTTGCTCATGTGAGGCATGGACAAGCTTACTACTGCATGCAGGGGTGACTGGACAATGCGAAGGTGTGTATCGAGTCCAACTGAAGTACAGTGAAACCTCTATTCATCACGTAAACACCGTAAACCACACTTCATATAGAGAAAACATGGGTTTACATGGGTACACTTTATTTTTCTTGTTTCTGCTCCAAGGCATAGGTTGTGGGTACTCGTTATTCTAACGAGCACTCACAACCAATGTTTGCAGTATTAACCCTTGTTCTGCTGAATATTCATATATGCCACACCCACTACCGATTATCAACCAATCAGATTGCTTGATGCAAATTGTTGCAACACATTCACAATCTGAATGGCAAACAATGTAGATCCTGATCAGATGGCTTCTTCAGAAGCCATCTGATCTGGATCTTCATTGTTTCAAAGAAAAGGCATATCCGGGCTCAGCAGAACAAGGGTTAATAAGGAAAATATAACGGATTTTCATCGGAAAAGTAGCCGTTTGGAGATGTGAAAAAAAGCACTTGTAACAGTAATGGGTCATACACGGATGACCCTTTTACCGTGGCAAATTCAAATTCACACTGGAGTACCTAGAGACTTCTTTGCATAGATCTAAGTACCGTATTAACCCTAAATATTCGGACACCTTAACTCCTGCCCGTACGTGTTCTAAAATTCGAACAACCTTTATATAGTAAAACTGGGGTTTACAAGGGTAAACCTTATTTTTCTTATTTCTGCTCTAAAATATAGATTGTGGGTACTCTATATTGTTCCACAGTCTATATTTTAGCGGAAATAAGAAAAATATCACATATATTGAAAATTTTACCAAAAAAACAAAAAAAAACGAGATCTGATAAAATCATCAGTATTCTGATAGCTCTAAACTGTATGCCCACAATCTATGTATCTGGGCAGAAAAATAAGGTATACCCCTGTAAACTCCAGTTTTTCTATATAAAAGTGGGGTTTAAGGGGTTCAAAAGTATATAAGCGTGTTTCCGTGATGTTATAAGTATAATTTGTGAGCAGTAAAACGTAATGAAGTAATTGGTCATTTGAAACGCGTAGACATTAGCAGTAAAGCTGCTGCAATATGATTAACTTTGGGGTTAAAAATCGACCGAAAATGTCTCTGAGAAATGTTCTTACCAAACTCAACTTCTGCTGTCGAATTATCCGCTGGTGTCGCCTAGATTCTGTCGAGGCTTTCATTTCAGGCTTCGGGTGATCATGTACTCCTTTAGCTTGGAAATAGATGGCACCTCTGTGGTGACGCCAGAAATGAGTTACCGGATACCCACTGTGACCTCTGCATGGCATAAGTTCCAAATTACCAGAACAGTTAGGATTGGGGCATATTTTACCTGCAAATATATTACGTTTTATAGGTAACTACATAATATAAGCTAAACACAGATTGTAGATATTACGCAAACACGCCTATACAAATATAGTGTAAACTTTGCCGCCGAAAAAATCGAGATTTTAAGATGAAAAATTGTAACATTTTTTCTTATATCTGCTCAAAAATAGATTGTGGGTACCCGTTAGAACCGCCTATTCGACGTTTTACTATTTAAAAGTGGGTTCAAGGGGGTAAAATTATATAGGCTTGTTTTTGTGATCTTTTATAGGTAACCACATAATATAAGCTAAACACCAACCTTAGATATTCGTTAGACTGACTAGAGACTTCACCGCTAATATGTACAAGTACTGTATTTGTTTAAAAATTTGATTAACTGGCTTACCTACTTTTTGGACTTTTTGTTATTTGCTCAGTTTCTATTTGTGGCAAAAGGATCTGGGATAAGATTTTTCAACAGTTTTTAACAGAGAAAAGTATACAACATGTTGTAGAATCTTCCAACACTATTTTTAGACTGTGAGCAAATTATTTCTAGCAAGTTCCTATCTAGAAAATGCTTGGAAATTCTGGTACCAGCCAAGTATAGATTTGAGCATACATATCACAATAAATTGGTTGGGTTAACTAAGGATCATTATTCATTTCAAACTTAGAGCTCAAACTGTGGAAATCAAACAAAGAAAACTTTGTTTATGAACATTATCTTTTACAGTCCTTTACACTTTTCTGGCGGCATTATCATTTCAAAATGGGACAGGGCTTAAGGTAGGGTTTGCTACGAAAGGAAGTAAATTCATTCTTTGACCTTTGTACCGTCTATCAAAAATGGAAGGTATCATCACTTTAATCAGCCTTGATGAGTCATGAAAAGTGAAAAAGTCATATGAAAGTTAGATATTCCGGTAAAAGAAGTAAAAGTAACCTCAATGTGGGTCTTTATTAGTCATCCACCCGATGATGACAGCACCGCTATAGTATTTCACTGTGGAAATACTGAAAGACTAATTCATGAAAATATTTTCACCGAGCTTTATGTCAACCTGTAATCTGGGCGCATGTTTTAAGTTAGACTAGCATTATTGCCTCTGTGACTAAGACACGAAATGCCCAAATTATCGCCAAAGCTCACCAAAATCTGTAATACAAGCGACTTCACTCCGGTTAATTACAGAAGGATGGCAAAAGGCGTAGTTCTATTGTAAAACCTCTTTGAAACATAGCGAACATGTCACTAAAGTATTATTTTATATAATGGCCCAAAAGGAAGAATTGTTAATCTTGCAAACGTTTCACTGAAGTATATACAGTACCGCTATTAAGACGACCTAAAAAGACTAAATCTACTTTAACAGGGTTATTGAGAAGACTTCAGTTATTCCTTCTTTGTGGCTTCCGCCAGTGTATCCTAATAAGAGACCACCTTTGGGACTGTTCAAACGTGGTCTTTAAGACCACTTTAGAACAGTCCCAAAGGTGGTCTTAATATAAGAATTTTACCGTATAAGGATGGTTTTGTAAGCTGCCTAAAAACCTAGCCTCGTTCTGGTAAAGTAAATGTAATATCTTCGACACGTTATCTGAAAAGTAGCCTGGCTCCCCGGCTAAGAATTGAAGAATTCTAAGAAAACTTACTCATCCTTGACTATTTTTATTCACATATTAACTCACTTACCTGGCAAAAACTAATAACTGATCAGCCAAATCAGTGGAAAACCCTTTGCTTTTACTAATGAAAGATGTTTTATATAAAAATAAAACATGTTACACTGATTAAACAATCAGTTAGACGGGAGTCAACCTAACTGATGGAAGGGAACATATACTTAGCAAAATCAAAATCCTCAAACTGAGAAGTTGTTTCAGATATCAGTGTTTGGGATTACGGGAATCAACTGTATTTGGCTTGATGCACATATTTTTATTTTGCAGTTTTTTGTCATTCAGCCTCCAAGTTTGCTGTATGTGTTGCAGAAGACAAGCTTCCTATATCATGTTATATTGGTTACCTAAACTTCATAAAGGACCACACAAAGCGCGGTTTATTGCTAATTCAAGCTGTTGTACCACCGCTGAACTTTCGAAAGTATTAACTTCATGTTTTACTGCCATCAAAAACATGTGATTAAATATTGCGACAAAGTCTTTGAAAGATCAGGGAGAAATCTGTTTTGGTCTATAAACAATTGTAATGAAGTTTTAAATAAAATGAAATCCAGACGTTTTCGTGCTTCAGGTCTGTCTACTTATGATTTTTCCACCCCCTCATAGTCTTATAAAAGAAAAAACTTAATGATTTAATTGAACGGACATTTCATAGGGAAGACTCCCTCTATCTTGCATGTAATGTAAGAAATGCTTTTTTCACTTCTGAAGACCATAAAAATTATACTTTACGGTCTTGTCAGAATGTGTGTGACGCTCTTACCTTTCTACTTGACAATATTAACATAAGATTTGGTACCAAGTTATTTAGACACGTATTGGGTATTCCGATGGATACCCCTTGTGGCTGATCTGTTCTTGTTTTGTTAGCAAAGAGACTTCATGATGTCCGTTGCCGTTGAAAACCAATCTGAAATCATTGAAGCCTCTGGCACGACTTCTAGATATTTGGATGATTGAATAAATATTGACAATACCTATTTCGATAGTTTGATCAGTCAAAATTACCCCCCCCCCCCACACACACACACACCCCAAACTTCAGTTAAACAAAGCAAACTGTTCTGATACCGAGGCTACGTTTTGGGATTTACATCTATCTATAGTAGGTGGGTTTGTTTCGTGAAAAATTTATGATACACGCGATGATTTTGATTTTGATGCAAATATTCCTTTCTTGGATTGTGCTGTTCCTCGTGCGGCGTCCTATGGCGTTTAGATTTTGCAATTAATTCGGTTTGCCAGAGTGTCAAGTCATGTAACTGACATCAACACTCGTAATAAATTGTTAACTGCTAAACTTCTTAATCAGGGTTATCGGTATCATAAACTACGCAAAGCCTTTTCAAAGTTTTATAGACGTCATTCCGATTTAATTTCAAAATTCAATGTGGGACTAAAATCGCTTCTGCAAAAAGGTCTATCGGAATTCGAATTTTATGGTGACTTAGAATATAAATGCAGAAAAATATATAACTGCAATAACTTCAACACCCAATTTCGTTAAATCATTCTTCGACATAAACAGATTGAGTACAACATTAATGTTATACGAAAGACTGCATGCATGGTAGTTAACCCAGTCACGGTTGACAACTTTGCTTCACTTTTTAATTGCATACCGGAGGGTCAGACCTCAGATTCTATGACAGTTCCAGCGTAAAGGCTTACTGAGAATTAGAGCGACTTTAATTTATGTAATGTTGGTTGGTGTCCGATCTCTGTCTCTGGTTGGGCCCATCGGAATCTAACTATTGGTTTTCTTTTGCTCCAGCATTTTAGTGGTTTCTTGCTATCGAGTCCTCACTGTTGTTTCATCTTTGTGGTTGTTTGATTTTTATTTCTCGGAGATGTTGAACTGGTGAGTTAGGAAGGAGGCCTTCATGTGGACTGAACAAATTATTTGTCTAAATCGCGACGGAAGTAAGGGCGAGGATTGTGGCCGCGTAAAATCGATTTAAGCCCCACCCAGTAGAATTCCATTCACTGACCTTCCAAGGCGGTTCTTCTGTCGCGGTTTATTTTTGTTATGGTTTGTTTTTGAGTGTGTATATCGCTTATATTATTTTGTTTTGGATAACCAATTGGCCATTTTGTGGGGAAGTAACCGTCCTTTTGGCTTTCCGCTATATATTCGTTAAGGTCTAGTTGTTTCATGCTTGTGTGTCTTTCCCTTTGATGTATCTGATGGGGACTGTGGGTTAATTGTATCGATTCCTGATCATTGCATACACTTCTATTTAGTTAAATAAAGGATTAGCAAGATTTATTATCATGTTAACAAGTCCGTGTAATGAACACCACTCTAAACACCATTTAATATAGAGAAAACTGGGGTTCACATGGTAAACACTATTTTTCTTATTTCTGCTTTAAGGCCTGACCTTTGTCTGGAGTATAAATAACAAAATTATCATACATTTTCATATGAAAGACTGCACTATATCACAAGGATGTATTATCGTAATGTTCTGGATTTTCCTGTGACTGAGCTCATACTGGTCGGTAAATACCTACCCATCTGTTTCCTTCTGGCTTTGTCGCAGATTGCTGGTCTCAGATGAACTTTATCTCCGTCTGCTGGCGTACAATTGTGGCTGCAGACTAGAACACCGAGACAAGACTTCTTCAGTATCATGGCGTTGTGGTTGTTCGTATTGCGCATGGCCCATCCACTCACGTGACGTCGAGCATCTTCAACCTCGTGACTATACACCAGACGACAATTTCCGTTCGGCCATTCTTGAAATTCGTCTAATTGGTCAAGCTGTAAAATAACACACAAATGACTTTTTTTTGTTGTTGTTGGAACTAGCATTTTACAGATGAAAATGTTTGATATTTTCCTTCCTGACCAAAACATAAATTGTGGTGCTCGGTAACCCTTTTTGTACCAAATGGAATCTTCCTCTTTATATTCAGCTGGAGTCCGCTTCAAAATTTAGAGGTGTCAGGTTGTGTTTTCTTCAAAATTTATTTGGAAAATGGCTAAACTTTTAGCAAACAGTGGAGGTCCTGATCAGACGCCGCATTCTGCGGCGTCTGATCTGGTCCTGCACTGTTTGCCAGGGTACCCATTTTGGGGTTTCTGTACTAAATGGGTTAAACTCGCCTCGCAGAGATCAGATACTATCTGACCAGGATCTACACAGTTTGTCATTCAGTTTGTGAACTGAACGAATACACTATATCAAGTCATTTCATTGGTGAATAGTCAGGACTGGGCGTGGCTCACTCAATTTATCCTTTATGATAATGGTTAAGATTTATCATATTCGTTCTTATCATAACAGCCATAGCCCCGCCCCCGCCCATAGGGGCTTGAAGAAATATATGGACTGCATGATGCTTCCACGCAGAGCTGAATCCGGCCCGCACACTAGTACTGGTAAACCGCTTAGAGGATCTAAGCCTGTCCAGGAAACGCAGTGCGAGGCGAACCGTCCATCCTGATAAACCCTATAGGTTTCATTGGGCGACAGGGCCTGAGGTTTCATTTCATCTCAATGCCGGGTAAAAGTCCCACAAAACTGGAAGCAACGTCTCCAAAATGACCTTTACAGTGTTGACGGGGACGTTAAACCTCAAATCAAACAAAAACAGCCATAGCCATTGTCGATGCTTTTTTATTCGGATATTAATTCTGTTTCCAAAACCATAAAGCAATTCACCATAATGTGAATTATATTTATTTATCAACATTTTCCGATAGGATACATGTCCGTTTTTATATGACATGCGATGTTGTCATCACGTTAACAAGTCCGTCTGATGCCCCCGCCAATCGGGCCTTGGAGAAATAGAATGGGCTGCATTATGCTTCCACGCAGAGCTGAAACTGACCGCACATGAGTACTGGTAAACCGCTAAGAAGGTCTCAGCCTGTCCAGGCAAAGTGGTGCGAGTCGGACCGTCCATTCATATAAACCCTTTTTGCTTCATTGGACAGCAGACCTTGAGATGCCATTCCACCTCAATGTCGGGTAAAAGACCCACAGATTGGGGAGCAACGTCTCCATAATGACCTATATAGTGTTCAGAATCAGAATCAGAATTGTTACTGGTGACACGTCAAATGACATTCATACACCAGGACCTGTGATGTGGGAAGTTAGTCCCTAGCTCTAACCAAAGAGGTAAATTTAGCTACACAATCATCAGCACCTTCAGCTGTCGAAATAATCGAATCGGGAAGGGCATTCCAATCTCTAATGGTTCTGGGGAAGAACGATTCTTTATAAATGTCAGTTCTTGCGCTAAGGGTCTGAAACGCCAACGAATGGTGATTTCTACAGTGTCTAGCTGGCAGCACCCTTTAGACCTTTGTATAAAAGGATTAGCCTACTGTCTTTTCTCCTTTTCTTGAGAGACTCCCATTTTAATTTTCCAAGTATTCCAGTCATGCTCCCAGTTTCAAAGCAGTAATTGCCTGTTACAAATCTAGCAGCTCTATTCTGAACTTTCTCAATTTCATCGTTAAGGACCACTCCACTGGGGTCCCAGATACAACTACCGTATTCCAAGATTGGGCGAACAAGACCTTTATATGCTGCCTCTTTTACATCCTGAGGGCACTCATGAAGATTTCGCCTCAGGAAACCAAGCGTTCTATTTGCCTTTGTACACATGTTACTAATATGAGTATTCAATCTCAAGTTGTGTGAGATAGTCACTCCAAGGTATTTAATGGAGTCCACATTCTCGAGGACCGTTCCCTCTAAGGTGTAAGAAGCCTCAACTTTATTAGATCTCTTCCTAGTTATCTGCATAATATTGCATTTAACTGTTGACGGGGACACAAAACCTCGGCTAAAAAAAAAACAAACAATAAAAAACAAAAGATGTTTTGAAAGAATTACCTCCCCTGAATGTGTATGCATTCCCCTTGAAACTACTTACAATAGGCAGTATATTGTCATTGATGTCCCAGTGTTGCTCGACATCTCTATCATCTTTAGCTTCTGTGATTGATGGCAGGTAGGAGCTTTCTTCTGTCAGCGTCATCCTGAATACATCCCACTGAAAAAAAATACCATTACGAAAACACGCCTAAACAAATGCACTGTAAAAGGAAAAAAAAAAACAGACGAAAAATTGTTTTTTTTTTTTATTATTATTTTTGCTCAAATTACAGGTTGTAGGTACTCGTTAGAACCGCCTCATCGAAGCGGTTCTAACGAGTACCCACAATCTATATTTAAGTGCTGAAATAAGAAAAATAAGGTTTGCCCCTGTAAACCCCAGTTTTACAATATGAATGTGGCCCGGGGTTCAAGGGGGTCAAAATTATATTGGCGTTTTCGTGATTCAAGCCCCGATGGGAAGGGGCGTTTTAATGTTCATTCATTTCCGAGTTCTGTGAAATAATCTGAAGAATTTAATTAAAAAAAAAAATTGCAAACATTAATATGAAAATGCAATACAACATTGATAAAATTCCAATTATATTTTCATACAAATTTCTGCAATATTGCCATGAAAATAAAATAAAGTCTTTTGAGATTAGTAAATTATTGAGGGACCAGGTATTAATTTTATGACTTTTGTAAAGGAAAAAACCTTCTTAATCACATTTTTATTTGTAGTTATAACTGTCGAATCATTACGAAAAAAAAAAACCTTAACTCATAAAAATCTATGAATATTAATTAACTGATTTCACCTTATTAGATCTTATAGAGATTTGCATAAAATTTACCGCAAATTAAGAACTGAACGGATTGATTATTCCAGGGCTCTGAAGGAAGAAGAAAGCGAAAAAAAATCTCTTTATACGGCTTTTTCTTTTATCAATGTTTGCTACTTGCCTTTTTGCGTTGTCTTTTCTGTCTTGTCGTAATTATTGTAAGTAGCGGTACTGTTTCCTGGGTAACACTCATCCTGTTCCTTCATCACGAAAATACACCTATATAATTTTGACCCCCTTGAACCCCACCTTTATATAGTAAAACTGGGGTTTACAGTGGTAAACCTTATTTTTTTTCTTATTTCTGCTCTAAATATAGATTGTGGGTACTCGTTAGAACCGCCCAATGTTGTATAGGCGTATTTTCGTAATGTATCTCAGGATCTCTGGCTGCATCAGTGCACAATTTTACCAAAGTAACAGTTACGGATAGGCGTTTGACTGGTGATCAGGAGGACGCGGATTCGATACCAGCCGGGGTCGGCAACATTCTTTCGACGAGATTAATCATGAAATTTTTTCTACGGTTATTCTCTCTCTTCCGTTGATTCAAGAAGGGCAGTTGTCAGTTTCTGGCTAAAGAATATGCACTCTACTGGCTAACCGCTTACGTATAAGCCTGCACAGGGAACATGTTGAACTTCAGTTTCTGGCTAAAGAATATGCACTCTACTGGCTAACCGCTTACGTTTAAGCCTGCACAGGGAACGTGTGAATAGGTAAACTGACCGGCTCAAAAATGATCCAATATAGTGTTGAATGGGCCGTTAAACGCCAATACAAAGAAACCCTCAATAAATCGAACTACGCCTATCACGAACTAATTTTTATGTTCACAAAGGTATTCGAGTTATTAAAGTTCGACTTAAGGAAAACTTGGGTATTACTTTTTTTTTCGTAGTTTTACTCAAAACCTAGATTATGGTGACTCGTTATAACCGCCTCAGTGAGGTGCATGTAGTTCTAATGCACGTCAACACTCTGTCTTTGCAACAGTTTATAAATTTCAAAGGGACTGAAGGGTGGGTTTAAATCAATCATGGTAAGTGAGCCATCGGTGTTTGAGCCATCGAAGTTCCACTGTACGCATATGCGGAAACTCTTGTGTCTCGAGAATTCACGACAAATCTCGATTGTCCTCTTATCACTGATATGGAGTTCCAACTGTACTTCGGTAATAACATTATGTAGTAGTCGCAGATAAGATTGACTAGGCGGAGCTATTCAGGTGTTGTCATTATATGTCAAATTCGCTGAGTCCACCAGAAGATTCGGTAGAGTGCCTTCGCACGCTTTCCTCAAGCGGACGAAATGATCATATATGCCACAGCTATGCTTGTGTATCAGTTGAATTCACACAATCGGGTGACTTGGTTTACCTTTTTGTTAATGGAATTTTCCTTAGGCAGGTACAAGTGATAGCTCCGCCTAGTCAATTTCATCTGCGACTACTATACCAGAGCATGTATTTAAACTTGTAATTACGATAATACGCCGTGCGCTAAAATGGCGCCTTTCGTGTCTCTAGAACCAGCATATTCTCAGATAAAAATTTATGATATTTTTCTAAATTATACTCCATCACAAATACTCCATCACGAACACATGCCTATATAATTTCCACCCCCCCCCCCCCTTAAAGTCCGCTTTTATGTAGTAAAACTTGGGTTTGCAAAAGTATACATTATTGTTCCGTTACTTCTGCTCAAAAACATAGACTGTGGGTACTCGTTAGAACCGCTTCACCGAGGCGATTGTTTCGAGTTCTCAAAATCTGTTTTGAGCAGAAATATGAAAAATATCAGATTTTTTTTTTTTTTTACCTGAAAATTTCATTTTCTTTTTCTGGTAGAAAACTTTTCAATATATTTGAATACTGAGACGTGTTTTCCTAATGCCAAACATAGGTTTTGGGTGCTCGTTAGAACCGCCTCATTGAGACGGTTCTAACGAGTATCCACTCATAGAAACAAAATGTATACCCTGTAAACCCCAATTTCTCTACAGAAAGAAGGGTTTAGGGCGCTGTTCATTACACGGACTTGTTAACATGATGAAAAAATAAAGTCATCACCGATTTTCATTAGAACGCTGTCATGTTACACTGGTGTACTACTTCTCAATAAAAAATGCTAGCATTGTTGAGCGCAGTTAATTGCCTTCTCTGAGGAAGAATAGAGCTTTACTTGACTTTTGGGGTTTGTACGGTTTAATTAGATTGGATACAGAACTGCGGATTTTGAACAGTATTTAATCGGATCTGGTATTAAATCTGCCTACCTATTCTATACTGTGGTTTTCTATTCTGACCCGGACCTTCGAAGCGTCAAATAATTTTAGGCTCATTAGGTATGGAGAAAGCGCTCAAATAATATTTTCAACGTGTGCATCTGTTAAGTTCAGTCCCGTTGAGTTTAATTGTAACTTGACAATATTGTTAAGGTTGTCTTCTAAACGAGTAAATTAGAAGGTCACTAATCATGTTGACAGAAGCTCCACCTCTGTTATATTTGCGGAGTCCGCGCATGAGCAGACACCATTTTGGCATAAAAAATTGCATTGTGCGCAGGTATCCAGCCTCGTTCCTGATGGTACCAATGCATTATGGGAAGAGCCGATCACAGAGATGTTAGCATTGTTCCGTGTTAAACCGTTCATTTTGCTTGTTAAAATCACTGATAAATTATTTAATTATGCTCACGAGGGCAGATGCGTATCTTAAACCATCAATCAGTTAAACTCATTCTACAAAATTCTGCGCAAATAGTGTTAATATTAGTCAATTTATTATCACATTGCTCTTTTACTTGACCTTGTAATCACGTAATTACACAGAAAGAAAAAAGAAATTTCCTAACTCAAATGGAAACTACTTCTAAAAGAAGCCTTTTGAATTAATGCAATTGTTTGATTTAAAAATGCTTGATTACAGGGTTAAGCGGCAAAAAGTGATTTTTCACGGACATGTATTGTTTTACCCTCTGTTACCCATGTTAACATTTCTGCACAATATATTGAGATAAAAAAAAACAAATCTTAAAAATTTACGTCAGAGAGAGAGAGAGAGAGAGAGAGAGAGAGAGAGAGAGAGAGAGAGAGAGAGAGCCTTATGCCTCAGTATATGGAATCTTGTCAACATGTACATGACCATTATGAATCCCACTTTGTAACGGTGGTTGATTTTCATAACATAGATCTGCCAACATTCTGTGTTTTGACCATTGCATCAATTAATATAATATTTTATACATTTACGAATTTACATACATCATTTATTTGGTGATTGACAAAACTGTGGTTAACAAGAACATATACTTTTCTCATCATGATAGAATGTGGGTACTCTTTAGAAACGCCAAAATGTGGCGGTTCTAACGAGTACACACAATCACGATAAAACATCTGTATGGCACAGTACATTCTCTTATATCCCGAAAACTTTTTTTTTAGATAAAATGGTTTCATATTTTACTTAATTATACAACAAACATAGGTTTGGGGTGCTCGTTAACAACCATTGAGGCCTCCGTAAACCCCAGTTTTCTCTAAGTAAAGAGGGATTTTGAGGTGGTGTTCATTACACAGACTTGTTAACATGATGCGTAGTGGTTAGCAAATTACGATAACCATTAGGAAAACACGCCTATACAAATATAGTGTAAATTTTACCGCCGAAAAAAAAAAAACAACAAAATTTTAAGATGAAAAATTGCGATAGTTTTCTTATTTCTGCTCATTTTAGAGCAGAAAAAAGAAAAATAAGGTTTACCCCATGCAAACCCCATTTTTACGATATAAATCTGGGGTTCAAGGGGGGTCAAAATTATATAGGCGTGTTTTCGTGATGATGCGTAGTGGCTAGCACATTACGATGACACACTCGTACGCTAAAACGGTGTCCTTCTAATCACTAAAACTAGCGTTTTTATATTTATTTTATTTTTTTATCTTTTTTTTTTTTTTTCAAATTTAAATGTTCGATATTTTGCATACTTCCAGTCCATCACGAAAACACGCCTATATATATTTTGACCGCGTTGAACCCAACTTTTATTTAGTAAAACTGAGGTTTACTGGGTAAATTCTATTTTATTTCATTTCTGCTCTACAAAATTTAGATTGAGGCGGTTCTAACAAGTACCCAAAATCTATATTTCAGCAGAAATAAGAAAAATATCGCAATTTTTCCTCTTAAATTTTCGTTTTTTTCGGCGGTAAAGTTTACAATGCATTTGTATAGGCGTGTTTTCGTAATGCCAAATATAGATTGCTGGTGTTCGTTTGGACTGCCTCAATGAGGCGGTTCTAACGAGCACACAGAATTTATGTTTTTGAGCAAAAATTGGGAAATAATGGATAGCCCCTTAAACCTCACTTTGATCTATACAAAGTGGGGTTTGGAGGGGTGTTAAGTAGATTGACTTTTTATTAATTAATAACCTGGTGAACTTACATTTATAACGCATTCGCTCTTATCCAAAATGAAACTCATTTAAATCTCAAGTCTTTCTTGCTGCAAATGGTTCACCTCAGTACACTAAAATAGTAAACTGAGATGGGGAGGGGGGAAAAATACCCAGTAAATTGACAATGATAACAATGAGTTTCAAATCTACCAGTCATAAATAATTTTTGTTATATATATTACACAAAGAGAAGACGCTCATCGATAAAGAAAAAGGAGGTAAAAAAATCTGGAAATGTATCCTTGATTATCGATATATACAATCCAAGATGAAGATATTTGATCGTTGTCAGCTCAGTCAAAAAGAATCAGGAAAACAAATATCGGATATATCATACTTTCAAAACGAACATGACCCCGGAATATGACCCCAAAACAAATCTCTAACTTAATGACTTTAAAAACGCAATGCACACTCTTTCTCTTGCTCACTTTCGCTGCGTTGGCTTTCTCCTGTCATATCACGAAAACACGCCTACATAAATTTTACCCCCTTACACCCCTCTTTTATATACACATGTAGTATAGCGGTTCTAACGAGAACATGCAGTATAGGTTTCACAATCTAAGTGCTGTTTCAGAGCCATGTAGGACGGCATTTTCTCACATGAGTTTATTTTCCTCATGTTCTTTTGGCACTCATGCACAGAGGTTACAGAAATACAATTTCCATGATTTTTTTTCTCATTAATATTGCAAACAGTTTGTTGGTGCCCGTCAGAACCGCCCCAATGAGGCGGTTCTAACGCGCACCCACAATCTATGTTTTAAGGGGAATGGGAACACCTTCAGCGGAGGCAACTCCTGCTAAAGTATTTTTGTCTCCCATGTCAATAAGGGTCAACTCTTAAGGGAAAGAATTTGCTCCTGAGGATCAAATTCTTTCCTTATAGAGTATATAGACCCCTTTTTCAGTGGGACAGGGCTTATAGAAAAGCAAACACATCACGAAAGCACACCTGTATAATTTTGACCCCCCCCCCCCTCGAACCCAGTTTTATATAGTAAAACCGGGGTTTACAGGGGTAAACCTTTTGTTTCTTATTTCTGCTCTAAACTATATTTTGAGTAGAAATAAGAAATATTCACAATTTTCATCTAAAAATTTTCGTGTTTTTTTTTTTTCGGCGGTAAAAGTTTACATTGTATTTGTATAGGTGTGTTTTCGTAATGAGGAAGTCCCGAAAGTTGTATCGTTTTGAAAAATGGCGGTAAAATCTTCCAGGTGTTCCCGTTCCCCTTAAGAAAGATTTAGGAAAATGATAATTCCCTTGTAAACCCAATTTAACATTATATAAAGTGGGGTTGCCAAGGGATTTTGTGGGGTTGCCAAGGGTGGCGGCAAAATCTGTCAGGTGTTCCCGTTCCCCTTAAGAAAGATTTAGGAAAATGATAATTCCATTGTAAACCCATTTTAACATTGTATAAAGTGGGGTTGCCAAGGGATTTGTTCTTCATTACGATAACACACCCATGCAACATAGTACATTTGTTCACATCTCCAAAATGGCTACTTTTCTGATAAAAATCCGTGATATTTTCCTTATGTATACTGCAAACATAGGTTGTGGGTGCTCGTTAGAACCGCCTCATTGAGGCGGTTCTAACGAGTACCCACAACCTATCTCTTGGAGCAGAAATAAGAAAAATAATGTATACCCAGGTTAACACTATAGTTTTCTCTATAGACTGTTGGGTTTAGTTGGGGGTGGGGCGGGTATTCATTTCACGGACTTGTTAACGTGATGGTGGCGAGAAGAAAGGTCGTAAAATCTAAGACTATAATAATAAACATTTTGGTAAGTCTAATTAGACAATGGACTAGTTAGAAAGGACTATGTTAATAAACATTATTGGTAAGCCTTATTAGAAAACATTGGACTGGTGGTTCTGTAATCTACTTTTTGCCTTTTTTCCAGTCTGTCGACTGACAATGATGCGGGACTAACAACCCATCCATCTTCTCCTAGCCTGACTTGGCGAGTGTTAAGAACAACCTACGAGACTCGGCAAGCCCTGATTAGACCAGCAAAATTAGTGGTAACACTATTACAGTAACAAGTTTCTCACATACGCCAGGATTTACTAAAGAAGACACAACATTCACATAAATCACTATGCTTAATATTTAATTTGCGCTGTCAATTGAAATGTTTAGTTACTTCCAGTGTTTTAGTCGGCGCTTTCGTCCAATCAGAGGATTTTACTGGAATGAGCATAAAAGTTAACTCGATGAAAATTTAATTAATCTGTCTGTATTTAGCTAATCGGTGTAGAGAATTCAAGAAATTTGAGGGAATTAAAAGAAAATTTCCGTTGTATTTCAGTTAAAGAAATGTCAGTTGAATGAGCCCTTTTTTAAGTCTGAAAATTACATTTTCTTTTTCACTTCCACGCCCCTTAAGCTTCATTTCGGATGTTTCTGCTCGCTTTCTCAGATAACAGAACTTTTTTCTACGAAAATACACAGACTCGGACTTCAAGCACAGTTTTATATTGGGAGAAATAAGAAACACGACTGGGCATTGAGGACCGAACCCACGCCGGCTACGGAAATCACCCCTTAGCCCTACAGTGTCAGAAGACTATACAATGTACCACTGCACCACTATGCTTGCTCAAAAATCTAGTCTCATGGAACCGTACTATGCTTAATTTTTCTGAAAGACCCGTTGGACCCGTCTATATACAGTTAAATTCCTCTATTAAGACCACCTTTGGGACAGTTCAAAATTGGTCTTAAAGACCACTTTTGAACAGTCCCAAATGTGGTCCCTCACCAGAGGACACTATTGCCAGAAAAGATAAAGAAATATTAAGTGCACCTTTCAAAATAAGCTTCTAAAAGCAGATTTGGTCAAGTTTTAGGTGGTCTTAATAGCGGAATTTATATATCATAATAACACATCCTTGAAATGAACACCCCTCTAAACCCCACTTTATATAGAGAAAAAATGGATTTACAGGGAAATAAATTATTTTGCTTATTTCTGCTCCAAGACGTTGGAAAGATCTTGTGATATAGAATGCACATGTGAAATATGAAAGCCCTATCACTTACCATTCGAAAGTTATGGCCACTGTTGAAGTTTTTAAAAAGTAGGCCAAACGTCATGGTCACGAGGTCAAAAATTATGGTATCACTCGAAAGGTCTTGAGAAAAAAGAATGCACATGTGAAATGTGAAAGCTCTATCACTTACCATTCGAAAGTTATGGCCAATGTTGAAGTTTTTAAAGAGTAGGTCAAACGTCAAGGTCACGAGGTCAAAAATTATGGTACCACTCGAAAGGTCTTGTGAAAAAGAATGCACATGTGAAATATGAAATGCCTATCACTTACCAATCGAAAGTTATGGACTATTTTGAAGTTTTTACAAAGTAGGTCAAACGTCAAGGTCAAGCCACGAAGTCAAAAATTATGGTACCAATAGAAAGGCCTTGTGACAAGGAATGCGCATGTAAAATATGAAAGCCCTACCGCTTACCAATCGAAAGTTATGGCTGATGTTAAAGCTTTTAAAAAAACAAATGTCAAGGTCAAGGTCTCGAGGTCAAAATGTTTGGTACCTTTTGAAAGGTCTTGTGACAAGGAATGCACATGTGAAATATGAAAGCCCTATCAGTTACCATTCAAAAGTTAAGCCCAATGTTAAGGTTTTTGCGGACAGACAAACAGACAAACAGACGGACAGACAGACAGACAGACAGACCCAAAACTATATGCCCCGAATCTTTGATTCCGGGGGCATAAAAATGCACTACGTCGCACGTGTGTGTTAACGTAATGTATAGAAACAAACTTCAGGGGAGATTCATAAATATCACATCAAAATATCACGAATGAAAGAGTCTGTTTTAAAGCTGGATTTTATTTTCGAAGAATTTCAGTAGAAAGCAGGGCTTCGCCCCCGCAAATAGGGGCTTGAAGAAATATATGGGCTGCATGATGCTTCCACGCAGAGCTGAATCCGGCACGCACACTAGTACTGGTAAACCACTTAGAGGATCTAAGCCTGTCCAGGAACCGCAGTGCGAGGCGGACCGTCCATGCTAATAAACCCTATTGTTTTCATTGGGCGACAGGGCTTGAGATGTCATTTCGTCTCAATGTTGGATAAAAGTCCCACAAAATTGGAAGCAACGTCTCCAAAATGACCTTTACAGTGTTGACGGGGACGTTAAACCTCAATTCAAACAAAGAAAGCAGGGCTATCATGGACGGCGCCATGGCGTTACGCGCCGGTCATGTGTTTTATGACATGACGTTATTCACTAAATAACAGTGACGTTATGTGATTTGTTTGTTTTGTTTGATTTAAGGTTTAACGTCCCCGCCAACACTGTATAGGCCATTTTGGAGACGTTGCTTCCAATTTTGTTGAGCTTTTACCCGACATTGAGATGAAATGATATCTCAAGCCCTGTAGCCCAATGAAACCAACAGGGTTCAAAAGCATGGACGGTCCGACTCGCACCGCTTTGCCTGGACAGGCTCAGATCCTCTAAGCTGTTTACCAATACTCCTGTGCGGTCGGATTCAGCTCTGCGCGGAAGCATCATGCAGCCCATCTATTTCTTCAAGCCCTGATGTGCGGGGGCACACACACAGAAAAATTCCTTTATTAAGACCACCATTGGGACTGTTCAAAAGTGGTCTTAAAGACCACTTTTGAAAGTCCCAAAGGTGGTCTCTTATTAGGAGAAACTGGGTATAGAAAACATAAAGAAGGAATAACTGTAACCTTCTCAATAAGCTTTTAAAAGCAGATTTAGTCTTAATTTAGGGGGTTTTAATAGTGGAATTTAGCTGTAAGTGAGCTACGTCGTATGAACCCCAGTTTTATGGCATTTGCGAACAACAAAGATGTAGATCAACTTGCCAATCCACGCCGTCTGATCAGTATCTTTGTGTTCGCTCCTGGTCCCGAGGTTATGAAACATTTTTCATGCTCAACTCAGCTGAGCACGAAACTTGTGGTGCTCATAAAAAGTAAAATACTTGGAAGTTGAGCGATTTTTTTCTCGGATAGCAGAGAATGTTATTTGTCCTGCTCACAAATTTTAAAATGCCAACAATTGTTGGCATTTTAAAATTTGTGAGCAGAATAAATTTCATGCTCGAATGAGTTGAGCATAAAAAAGTTTTATAAACTTGGGGCCTGGTAAAGTACATTGCCTCTTAGCGCCCCTGCATGTCGGGGTTGGAGAAATAGATTGGGCTGCATGGTGCTTCCGTGCTAGATTAAAACTGACCAAACTTGAGTAATGGTAATCCACTTAGAAGGTCTAAGCCTAACCAGAAAAAGTTGTGCATCCAGACTGCTTCTCAAACCCTAGCGATTTCTTTGGACGATGGGGCTTAAATGTTGGGTAAAAAGTCCAATAAAATCGGAAGGAATGTCTCCAAAATGACATAAATGGTGTTGACGGGGACGTAAAACCTCAACACAAACAAACAATCAAACACACAGTACCTCTTATTCTGATATCTAAAATTTCAAGACGTCTGGGTGGCCGGGCAAATATATTGTACGGGACTGTGGGCCCCTGCCCATAGGGATTGGGCTGCATGGTGCTTCAACGCAGAGCTAAAACTGACCGCACAGGAGTACTGGTAAACCGCTTGTAAGGTCTAAGCCTACCAGGCGAAGCGGTGCGAGTAGGACCTTCCATGCATATATAAACCCTGTTGGTTTCATTGGGCGGCAGGGCTTGAGAAGTCATTTCATTTCAATTCCGGGTAAGAGTCTCTCTAAATTGGCGGCAACGTCTCCAAAATTACCTAATTAGTGTTGACGGGGACGTTTAACCTCAAATCAAACAAACATAGAAAACACGGACTTGTGGGAATGATGACAGTAACAAGGACAGTTGAATCATAGTGAATCAACCGGCGCATTGATACATTACGAAAACACGCCTATACAAATACATTGTAGATATTACCGCCGAAAAAAAAAAACCAAAAATTTTAGATGAAGAATGTGATATTTTTCTTATTTCTGCTCAAAATATAGATTTTTGGTACTCGTTAGAACCGCCTCATCGAGGCGGTTCTAACGAGTACCCACAATCTATATAGCAGAGCAGAAATAAGAAAAATAAGGTTTACCCACTTAAGCCCCAGTTTTACAATATAAAACTGGAGTTCAAGGGTGTCAGAATTATATAGGCGTGTTTTCGTGATGTTTAGAAATGACAATTCTCAGATAATTTGTTTTTCTTATTTCTGCTCTTGATAATGATTGTAAGTGTTCATCAGGATAAATTAGACCTATATTCTGTCTTACAAAATAAGAAAAATGATAACAACCACCCTTGTAAACACCACTTTTCACTATAGAAAGTGGGGCTTCAGAGAGGTTCATCGGCGACAAACTTGTTAATGTGGTGCGTAGGAATAACGATATTGTGCCCAGTTCCCACGAACTGTGTTTTTTTTTTTTTTTCATTGGAAGTGTTT
Organism: Lucinisca nassula; assembly: GCA_963580285.1. Classification (NCBI taxonomy): domain Eukaryota; kingdom Metazoa; phylum Mollusca; class Bivalvia; order Lucinida; family Lucinidae; genus Lucinisca; species Lucinisca nassula. The sequence continues at coordinate 61,325,458 of OY757014.1, forward strand.
GTGTATCATGAGGTTGCTTACTTTACAATCCTTGTATACCGGCCCCGATAGCTCAGTTGGTAGAGTGTCCGCTCCGGGGAACGGGAGGTCTCGGGTTCGATCCCGGGCCGCGACATACCAAAGTCGTTAAAAATGGTACTAGCTGATCCTCGCTTGGCACTCAGATTTACGGGGTAGAGCTAGGACTGGTCGATCCAGTGTCAGGATAATGTGACTGGGTGTGGTATCATGTAATGTGTCTGGGACATGATACTTCAGTGAGGCAGCACTATAAACGTGAGCATTGAGCTCCCTGTCGCAACCAGACACCGTCGTGATATGACTGAAAAATTGTTGAAAGCGACGTTAAACCCGAATTCACACACACACACACACACACACACACACACACAATCCTTGTATATTGAAGAAATGAATTGTTTTAAAGTTCATCGAAGTATATTTACATTTCCAGTGTAAGGTCTAATGTAAACCTAAAGCAGTATGTAGTTCATACTTCCATGGACGCATCGAGTCACATAATTTTCAGTGACGTCAAGTGACGTCAGCCTTAACCATGGTTTTCTACGGGCGTTGGTGACGTCAACGCTGTTCCGCTCTTTGTAGACAAGCAGCGTGTAAATGTTTTTCAGCTTTAAAAGTTTGCCCTATACGCATTGTTTCGCCCAGTAACAGGGCAAAGAATGTATATATAAAAAATAAACTTAATTATTCTTCTTTTCATGAAAGTATGAACGACAGCGGGTTGCTAGCAAAGTTTACACGAACCCCTTTGGGGTTCATTTACATGGCACGCGACCCACTGCGTTCATATCATTTTTTTTTTAAATGAGTAACATCGGATCACGAGCAAAGTGAGTCCTGAAGGGGTTCACGTATACATTTGACCTGTGACCCGATGTTGTTCATATTCCAATAAATGACAAACATTATGAAACACACCAATACAAATACAGTGTAACCCTTATCGCCAAAAATGAAAAAAAAATTGAGGAAAAATTGTGATATTTTTTTTGTTTCTGCTCCGAAATATAGATTGTTGGTACTCGTTAGAACCGCCTCATCAAGGCGGTTCTAACGAGTACCCACAATCTATATATTAGAGAACCGCGGTTCGAACGGGTACCCACAATCTATATATTGGAGCAGAAATAAGAAAAATAAGGTTTACCCCTGTAAACCCCAGTTTTACTTTACAAATGTGGAGTTCAAGGGGGTCAGAATTAAATAGGCGTGTTTTCGTGATGCAAATCACCTTTATTACTTATATTTACATGATTTTCCATCTATTATGTGAAAGAAAAAGTCTGGTTTGAGGGCTTTTGAAGAGAACAATAGCACGCAGATTTCCTATCAACGACAGGAGAGCGTCTTTGACGTCATTTCGTCGCCATCGTCAAACACCGTATTGGAGAGAACAATGATTTTTTTTTTTTTCAATGTATTCACTGAGGTGTCCCAATAGTTAAGTATACGTGTTTTTTTCTTCTGCAAATGCATTGAAATCTTGTTTTGGTTTGTTTGTTTGATTTGAGGTTTAACGTCCCCGTCAACACTGTAAAGGTCATTTTGGAGACGTTGCTTCCAATTTTGTGGGAATTTTACCCGACATTGAGATGGAATGACATCTCAAGCCCTGCCGCCCAATGAAACCATTAGGGTTTATAAGCATGGACGGGCCGGCTCGCACCGCTTTGCCTGGGCAGGCTTAGATCCTCTAAGCTGTTTACCAGTATCAGTATACTCGTGTGCGGGTCGGTTTCAGCTCTGCGTGGAAGCATCATGCAGCCCATCTATTTCTTCAAGCCCCGATGGGCGTTGGCAATTTGAAATCTTGTAAATCCCTCTCAATGTACGATACACAATTTCCATAGTTTAGTTCCTACATGTATACAATGCAAAGTCTGTTGGTACTCGTTATAGTACTGAACCTTATTGCGGTGATTCCAACGAATTCAACAAAAAAAGGAAATTAGTACATTTCCTAAAGCCGACTCTACAAGGCTGTTTAGTTAACCATCAAGTGAACAAGTCCGTGAAATAAAGACCCCCCTAAACCCCACTTTATCTAGAGAAAACTGGGGTTTACGGGGGTAAACATTATTTTTCTTATTTCTGCTCCAAGACATAGGTTGTGGGAACTCGTTAGAACCGCCTCTATGAGGCGGTTCTAACGAGCACCCAAAACCTATGTTTGCAGTATAAATAAGAAAAATATCACACATTTTCATCAGAAAAAATGCCTTTCTTTCAGGTTTGAGTATGTGCTATATCACACAGATGTGTTCAATCGAAATGATTATGCGCCATTTCCCTACGCTAAGCGCCTATTACCCATATGACGCCCGTGCGTAATGTAGGCTACATTACGAAAGCACGCCTATTCAAATTTGTTGAAAATTTTGCCGCCAAAAATTAAAATTTTCAGACACAAAGTTCTATATTTTTCATAGTTCTGTTCCAAACACAGATTGTGGTTACTCGTTAGGACCGCGTCGGTTCCAACGAGTACACACAGTCTATGTTATTGAGCAGAAATAAGAAAATGTATACCCCTGTAAACCCCAGTTTTATAATATAAAATGTGGTTAAAAGGGGGTCCAAATTATATAGGCGTATTTGCAATAAAGACAAATAACCTAAATTATATTATTTCCCATTAAATATTAATGAAAATGCCCGTCTTTTTTGAAAATTATTTCTTTTAAGAGAGAGATTGCATTGGATTGTCTTGTTTTATACGCCAGTGTAAAATAGTAAAAGTTGTAAACGGTCCAAAAATGACAAGTTATGCGGCTTGGCTGGCAGTTGTTTATGTCAGCATCCCATTAAACAATCGAGTCAGTAATATTTGCATTGAATTAATGTCAGACTTCGAAGTCAATTTGAGGACTAATTCTAATCACATCGACTTTGATTGACAATGTTTGAGTGTTTCTATATACAAACATGGCACCAGTGGTAGACGGAAGTTCAGGCACGTGTCAATCAGACATGCGCAATAGAAACGTGCACGCAGACGTTGTTCAATGCATTTCTTCGCCACTCAAAATGACCAAAATAAACAAAAGTCAATCTTCTCACTGACCACATTGGCTTATGAATAAATTATTTTGATGACAACTTCAAATTGACCTTTCGGCCCTCTTATATTTGATTCAGTTAATTTGAAACCATTATTTCTTGAAAGTGGTCAGATTCTGAAATAAAAACTCTATCAATCAATCATATTTATTCACTTAAGCATATACAGCTCATCGTGATACAACATATATACATGTACATACAAACAAATAAGTGAAGAGTAGCATGAAAGTGAATTCATTACGCAAACACGCCTATACAAATACATTGCCACCTTTATCGCCGAAAATATGAAAATTTTATGATGAAAAATTGTGATATTTTTCTTATTTTCGCTCAGAATATAGATTGTGGGCAGTCGTTAGAACCGCTTCATCGAGGCGGTTCTAACGAGTACCCACAATCTATATTTCAGACCAGAAATAAGAAAAATAAGGTACATGTATACCCCTGGAAACCCCAGTTTTACTATATAAAAGTTGGGTTCAAGGGGGTCAAAAGTATATAGGCGTGTTTTCGTGATGACTGGATATATTCATTTGTTACACGTACAATTATATATATAGCTTTTAAAATTTGATCATAAAACGATAACATCAGAGGGACCATACGATAACATACCCGTGTTCTGAAATAGCGTCATTCTGATCTATAAAACCAGCATTTTCAGATGAAAACGCTTTATATTGGTTTATATTTGCTAGTTTAAATATAGAATGTGATTGTTCTTTAGAACGTCAGTGCGGCGGTTCTAACGAGTACCCACAATCTATGTTTTAGAGCAGAAATGAGAATAAACCCTTGCATACCCCTGTAAACCCATGTTTTACTTTGTAATGGTGGGGTTTGAGTGGGTCAAAATTATATAGGCGTATTTTCCCAGTAAGTGACGTTTTTCACCAGCATTAATACAAACTATATACGTTAATACAGTGTATCCTTTATTTTAAAGATTGATGCAGTTCACGCAATGACGCAGAAATATATGGCGGTACAAAATACGAGGGTAGGCTGAAAAGTTCTGGGCCTGACCAAGAAGCAGGCATCGAACAGCCATGAAATTTTGAATTCATTTAATCCAAACCTTTATTACTTGATTTGACTCAAATGAGTTCAAGTTTAACTGCAATAACGTATAAAATTCTAGACTTTGAAAATTAATACTAGCACGTTTTTGAGAAAATGGACAAAATCTGGCATCATGGTGTCATCAAGTACCTCCATAAAAAGGGGTTAGCTCCTATGGACATTCATGCCGATATGGTTGCTACATTAGGGGATGATGCTCCTTCGTATGCAACCGTGAAAAGGTGGGCAGCAAATTTTAAGATGGGCAAGGACAGCCTTGAAGATGGTGACCGGTGTGGACGACCCACAACGGCAACAACTAAGGAAACCATCAGCCAAGTGCACAGGGCCGCTATGGATGACAGGCGTTTAACTGTGAATCAGTTAGCTAACACAGTTGGCATCTCCCGTGAACGAGTAGAGAACATTCTACACAGTGAATTAGGAATGTCGAAGGTTTTGGCCAGATGGGTGCCACGGCTTTTGACGCCTGACCAAAAGTTGACCAGACTGAAACTGTCACAAGCCAACTTGGCTACTTTTGAAGCAGCCCAAGATGGTTTTCTTGACCGTTTTGTCACTCAGGATGAGTGTTGGGTTCATCACTTTGAGCTTGATACCAAAAGACATTCGATGCAATGGAAGCACCCTGGCTCACCCCCTCCAAAGAAGGCAAAGGTCGTCTCCTCTGCAGGGAAGGTGATGGCATCAGTGTTCTGGGATGCCAAGGGTATAATATTCATGGATCACCTTCAAAAGGGCAGAACAATTAATGGGGAGGATTATGCAGATATGCTAAAACAATTGCGAAAAGCAAATAAGGCTAAACTACCCGGAAAATTGACAAAAGGGGTCTTGTTCCATCAGGACAATGGACCTGCTCATAAATCGGTTGTCGCAATGGCTGCTGTGCATGACTGTGGCTTCACACTTGTCGATCACCCTCCGTATTCACCTGATCTAGCTCCATCAGATTATTTCCTGTTTCCAAACATGAAAAAGCACTATGGCTGGACAGCATTATCGGTCAGACGAGGAGGTGATAGCTGCTGTGGAGGAGTTTTTCAGGGACCAAGATGAGACCTTCTATACCACTGGGATCCAAGGACTCCAGCATCGCTGGAGGAAGTGTGTGGACAGGAAGGGAGACTATGTTGAAAAATGAGGCACTTTCAGCATGGACAAACCATTGGATCTTGGTCAGGCTCAGAACTTTTCAGCCTACCCTCGTACTGCTGTGACATGGTTAAACTTCATTGGCTTGAACACCCCGTCCCACGAAAACATGCCTATTTAAATATATTGAAAGTAACGAAATTTTCTGATTTTTTTCTCTCCATAATTCTGCTCAAAACATAGATTGTGGGCACCCGTTAGAACCACCTCGGCACCGAGGCAGTTCTAATGAGTACCTACAATCCATGTTTCTGAGCAGAAAAAAATAATGTATACCCATGTAAACCACAGTTTTCTGTATAAATGTGGGATTTAGGTGGGGGCAAAATAAGGAACAAGTCCGTAAAATTAACACCCCGTAAATCTCACTTTATATAGAGAAAAATAGGGTTTACGGGGGTATAAATTATTTTTCTTATTTCTGCTCCAAGACAAAGGATGTGGGTTTTGCAGTATAAATAAGTAAAAATATCGCGATTTTTCATCAGAAAATGCCCAATGTCACCTAGGTGTGTAATCGTAATGTGATGCTTTGGGACCCTAATCTGTTCCTAACTGGTACTTCGAACAACTGAGGGTTAGTGGTAGTGTTTGATCAGAATGATTTACATGTAGGTAGATCTGTTTGATCACGAGACTCATCGAGGCATACAACATACCATTTCAGGACGCCCCAGCTTATCCCTGAAGATTTATTACTTGCACATATGGAAGGGATAGGGGCCCAAGAATGAGTCATCTGTGTTCGAGACATTGAAGTTCTACTGAATATTACCCTTTTTGGGTCGTGTGTTTGTCAGTCGATCCAAAGTTTCTAATCACAGTATCTTTTCGTTTAATATGTACAAGTGACTATTACTGATCTGTAGTAAACCCCCGTGTATCTTGCGTCACTGATATTGGCTAACTTGCAGATAGGTAAGTATCATGAAAAAAAAAAAAACGCATGTATACTATTGACCCCCTTAAACCTCACTTTCATTTAGTCATCACGCAAACACGCCTATGTAATTTTGACCCCCCTTGAACCCATCTTTTATATAGTAAAACTGGGGTTTGCAGGGGTAGACCTTATTTTTCTTATTTCTGCTCTAAAATATAGATTGTGGGTACTCGTTGCCCACAATATACATTTTGAGCAGAAATAAGAAAAATATCACAATTTTTCATTTAACATTTTCATTTTTTCGGCGATAAAGGTTACAGTCTATTTGTATAGGCGTGTTTTCGTAATGGTAAAGGGGGTACATATTTTCTTATTTCTGCTCAAATAGGACGTGTGTGCCGAATCAGCGAGGCGAATCTAACGATTTCCCACAATCTATGTTTTGAGCAGAAATATGGTGGTAAAATTGTCAATATATTGGAACAAGCGTGTTTTCGTAATGCCATACCATCACGAAAACACGCCTATATAACTTTGACCTCCTTGAACCCCACTTTTATATAGTAAAACTGGGGTTTCGGGGGGTATACCATATTTTCTTATTTCTGCTCTAAAATATAGATTGTGGGTACTCGTTAAAACCGCCACGATGAGGCGGTTCTAACAAGTGCCCACGATCTGTGTTTTGAGCAAAAATAAGAAAACTATCAAATTTTTTCATCTTAAAATTTTCATTTTTTCGGTGATAAAGGTCACAATGTATTTGTATAGGCGTGTTTTTGTAATGGCAATCTGTACTTGCAGCATGTACATCTACGGGTTGAGGTAGAATAGTGATATTTGTTCTGTTTCCACATTACGCAAACACGCCTATTCAAATACATTACCACCTTTATCGCCGAAAAAATGAAAATTTTGTGATGAAAAATTGTGATATTTTTCTTATTTCTGCTCAAAATATAGATTGTGGGCACTCGTTAGAACCGCCTCATCGAGGCGGTTCTAACGAGTACCCACAATCTATATTTTAGAGCAGAAATAAGAAAAATAAGGTATACCCCCGGAAACCCCGGTTTTACTATAAAAAAAGTGGGGTTCAAGGGGGTCAAAATCATATAGTCGTGTTTTCGTGATACACACTTCCATGTATTTCTCCTCACTTTCATCATCTCTATATACTATGTATTCTAGAAGCCTCCTTCTTGTAGTGGTTACACTACTCGCCTTGTAAACCAGGAGTCGCAGGATCGATCCCGGGCTTCTCCAGACTTTCGGATGAGTCTTTAAACCGAGGCCCCGTCTACGTATGACCTTATCTGTTGGTGGGACGTAAAACTCAAACACTCGCTCACTACTATGTATTCTATCTCTGTCTTTTTTTTCTCTGGAAGTTTATTTGTTTAATTGATTTGAGGTTTAACGTCCCCGTCAACAATGTATAGGTCATTTTGGAGACGTTGCTTCCAATTTTATGGGACTTTTACCCGACACAAAATTACCCAGTTTGGTTGATGTGTCGTTATACCCCCAACACAATCATGTCAACAGTCGGTTTTGTCGAATTAAATTGACAGTCGACAGTTTCATATATCTGAAGGTAGCGTTCGACAAAAGGCTGCATAATAAAATGCAACCGGTGTTTGGTGTGGCGATTCACTAAAAAAGCTGCCAAAACGCATTACCTCAAATCGTTAAACGTGGTTCGCTAATCGCGCACGTGGTTATGCTGTAAGAAACCACCGTTCGCATTTCTTCCGTTTCAGACAGCCATTAAAGATGTATCTTTAAATATCTAAACAAGTTAATGATTTTCGTTTAAATATTTTCCTAATTTGTAACTATGAATTTCTTAAGATGTTATCGAATTTTCGCAATGCATTTTAACGCCCTGAACTATTCTAATCTTCACGTGGTGCAAATCACGTGCATCAAATTAAAAAATCTTGCCAGTGTCCAGTTTGATTAGACACGCGTCACTGACGTCGGAATAATGAAGGAGAGCATTCTGCACGTGACCTGTCAGAATGAGGCGACATTGCCTTCTCGTGGTACATCAGTTAGTGTTTATTTCAATGCGATCGCATATTTTATTACCGTGATGAAAGCGTTATAAATGTTGAATGCGTTTTGGCAGAATTTTAAAAATGATATCCTATCAGGCTAATTTTTCACACTTAGACACAATAGGTGCATATGATGCCCCTACTTTCTCTTCTAATTTATGGAGCAGTATCTCGATTTTTAAGGAAAGAAGTTCTTTCAGTCACCTCAGTAATTGATCTTTGGTGGCGTTGACATCTGAAAATGATAGCATAAATTTGATCTTTAAACACCGAAGAAACGCTATCAGTGTACTAAAAGAAGGAACAGAATACATTTATACATTTATCCACGTGTCTTTTTTCTTTCTTTTAGTAATATTTGAGACGTTTCATTGCGGTAGGTCACCACCTTTACGAGCCTCTGTAAGGAACACCACACAAATCTTGACGATATAAGGCATATTTCCACAGCTCCAAATGAAAAAAAATCTGTAATATTTTTTCTTATTTATACTGCAAACATAGGTTCTGGTTGCTCGTTAGAACCGCCTCATGGAGTACCCACAACCTATCTCTTTGAGCAGAAATAAGAAAACAAATGTTTACCCCCGTAAACCCCCGGTTTTCTCTAAATAAAGTGGGGTTTATGGAGGTGTTCATTTCACTGACTAGTTCACGTGATGCGGAAAAGAGCAGGGCCCAGATGCATGACGAAAACGCACCTATTCAAATATATTGAAAATTTTACCACCAAAAAATGAAAATTTTCAGATAAAAAATTCTGATATTTTTACTTATTTTTCTGCTCAAAACATAGATTGTCGGAACTCGATAGAACCGCCTCATTGAGGCGGTTCTAACGAGTACCCACAGTCTGTGCTCAGAACAGAAATAAGAAAATAATGTATTCCCCTGCAAACACCAGTTTTACAATATAAAAGTGGTATTAAATGGGATCAAAATTATAAAGAAGAGTTTTCGTGACGGTCAAAGCATCGTCATCCATAAACGAATTCACGGACGTGTTATCATAATTATTGTGTTATAGCAAATATCACTGACGTGAACATTTCCTTGTCAAACTCAACTTAAAAAAGAGAAAAATGGAGTTTATAAGCGCGTTAATTATTTTCCTTATGCTAATGCACACCATTTGTTGTTGGTGCTCATTAGAACCGCCTCACTTAATGAGACGTATCTAACGAGTACCCATATTCTTTATTATAAAAAAATGTATACAATTGTAAACCCAACGTTTCTCTTTTCAAAGCGAGGTCAACAGCGATGCTCATTTCAACTTAAGGTGTGATACATTTAACAGGGCTACATGTACAATAGATGATAGACAATAAGGTCGTGCTGGCTTTATGCATGTGGTGGCAAAATACACATCATGGCTTAACCCATTGCACGCGGGAAACCCCTAAAGGGGTGCCTTGGCAAACGGTGCAGGCCCAGATCAGACGCCACAGAACGATGGTCGATACTTGTAAGAACGAACTCCTACAGTTTATGTTTGGAGCAGAAATCAAATTTTCATAATATCAATTTTGGAATTGGGAAAGTATGTGCCATTTATCTTAATGAAATACAGCGAAATTCCGCTATTAGACCACCTAAAATTAAGAACAATTCTGCTTTAAAAAGCTTATTAAAGCGGTCTTAAAGACCACTTTTGAACAGTCCCAAAGGTGGTTTTAATATAGTAATTTTACTGTATTTAACTTTCCCTTTTTGTTTCGTTTCTTCCTATGAAATGATTGAATATATTGGAAAGAATATTCGGGAATACGGGTATGTGTGGATACTCCAACACTCATTTGTCATTTGTAGGCTGTACTTTTTGACTGTGATATTTCTTGGCTATCCTTTTTTACTTTTCTTCCGTTCTTTTATCCATTTTTCTTCCTTTCAAAACAAATATTTTCTTAAATTTTCCTTATAGTCACCACCTAGGCCAAAATTTTAAATTTCAGGACAATAACTAGTCCGTGTATCCAATACCTTTTTATAAATTTTATTACATGGAGAAAGGCGGGGTTTTCAATGGTATATTATCTTATTTTTGCTCGAAACATATCTTGTGGATTCCCTACGAACCGCTTCGATGGGGTGGTTCTAATGAGCATTCACAGTCGGTCTTTGAAACTATTAATTTTCGTGTACAGTTCTAAACAGAGGTATTTCGAGACACCGAGGGTTAAGCATAGGGCAATGTCAGAACAAAAAATAGCGGGCCATCGTCGGGCCGACAGCGATACGACGTTGCTACGCCGTATCGCTGTCGGCCCGACGTTGGCCAGACAATCTTTGCTCTAGCTGGAGTATGGAGATAACTGAGGTATATCTTTCCAATCTTCTGTTAAAAATGATGTGTTACTCATCACTTCGATCAAACTTAGAGCTAGTGTTAGCGTTCCTTAATGGCCGAAGAACGAGTTCTATTAGCCATGGTAAATGAGCTATCAGAGTTCGAGTTATTAAAGTTTCAAGGAAAGATCCTATTCTACAGGACTGCAATCTCATTACGAAAACACGCCTATACAAATACATTGTAACCTTTATCGCCGAAAAAAATGTAAATTTTAAGATAAAAAATTGTGATATTTTTCTTATTTCTGCTCAAAACATAGATTATGGGCACCCGTTAGAACCGCCTTGTCGAGGCGGTTCTAACGAGTACCCACTATCTATGTTTTAGAGCAGAAATAAGAAAAATAATGTTTACCCCTGGAAACCCCAGTTTTACCATATAAAAGTGGGATTCAAGGGGGTCAAAAGTATATATAGGCGTACTTTCGTGATTTACACCACAGTGTTGCGCATACACCTGTGGACACAAAAGCGTTCAAACTCCTATGAAATAACTGTCAATGAATCTCTTTGCATCAAGTTAGTTTTGACAAGCAAATGTAATTCATCGAAGAATTTTAAAACTAGATCAAGCCATTGATTGGTCTCATTTTGGAAAACAATATCTGATTGACATTTGAGATGTATTTTGATTGGACAGTGCAGGAGTCAGCAATGAAATGTACACCACCTTGTGTTTTGAATTTATTTCTGTTGATAGGATGTCAGGATATATTGAATGATGTTTCAAGTCAGAATGAAATGAAGCTCATCAAAGTTTGAACGCTTTTGTGTCCACAGGTGTATGTTTGCTACGAATGTTTGTTTTGAAAACATACCCATGTAAGATGATGCTGTCCTTTATTGCTTTTATAGTGGCATGTTTTCCCAATACAAATGTGTTTTCCTAATTTACACGATTCTTCAACTATAAGTTGCAAGTGCTCGTTATAAACGCCCTCTAAAGAGTATCCAAATGTAATGTCTTGGAGCACACTTAAGAAAATTGCTTTGAAATTCCCATGCAGGTATTCCTTGCGGGGGCTTGCTAATACGTATATCGTCCTGCATACGAGGCTCCTAAGAAAAATGGGTTTATTTTTAGACGAAAAATCTATGCTTCTTTTACTGTTGAAATATGTATGGGGCATATTGTGGCTCTACAGTACACCTATTTGAGTCATTTTAGCATTCAATATTGGTACACCTATTCCAGTTATTAATGCGTGGCTCTACAGTACACCTAAATGTATTTGAGTCATTTTAGCATTACATATTGGTGCACCAATTTCACCAATGCACCATACATCAAGGAGCATGTTGGGTCGAAATATTTTTAGAAAAGTTATCACCGCTTCTCCCTTAATTGTACCAATGGGCAATGCTAAAATGACTCAAATTGGTGCACCGACAGGGAACTGAAATAAATAACTGAAATAGGCGCACCAATATGGAATGCTAAATTGACTAAAATTAGGTGTACTGTAGAGCCACAATATGTCCCATACACCCAGGAGCATATTGTGTGCTCTCTACCTTGTAGCACATTGTGTAGGCTGGGTACATATGTCTTTTTACTGGACAATATATTCCTGTAGACAAAATTCATTGCAAGGTTACTGTTTGTATTTAGGTTTCTTCGTCAACCATATTTCAGCCATTTTTCAGACACTGTCGTTAATTTTTAGAGATTTGTACCCTGCTTGAAATGAATGACACCAAAGTCCTGAAATAAATCGTACCATTACCATCCCAGTAAACATCTAAGTTTGTATGCAGAGACGGTCCGACCCATGCCACCTTGTCTTGGCGGGTTTAGGCCTAACGGCAATCCAGTACTCAAGTTTCGAATCCATCTGTAGGTCTGTCGCGGAGGCACCATACAGTAGGATAAAATCCCACAGCACCATACAGTAGGATAAAATCCCACAAGGTCAGAGGTTTGCAGAGACGCAAAACCGCAATTCAAGCAAAACGTCACACTTAATCACGACACCATACATGTAACATCGTCCTTATTTGGTCAGCTAGAGGGGTGGGGCACATTGTGTAGATATCATACAAACCCTACACAAAACGCTACAAATCGGATGGTAGCATATTGTGTAGACAGGGTATTCAATATACTCCTTCTTGTGGAGCCCATTGTGGCTCTACAGTACACCAAATGGGAAATGCTGACATGACTCAAATAGGTGCACCAATTGGAAATTGCTAAAAATGACTCTGCTTGGGTGCAGTGAGAAAAGCTAAAAATGAGTCAAAACATCATTTTGATAACATATAGCTTCAAACATATATAGTTTGGTGCGTGTTAGTCGGTGCTATTAGTCGGTGCTAATGACTACACATAAAACTGAGCAAAAGTATTCTCTTCTGTGCTCCATATTTAGGGGATAACTGTATTTGAAATTGTCATTCGGGGAGGAAAATTGGCGGTTTTATGGTCGGAAATTTCGTTTTTCGGCGACACGCCAGCGGAGCCGTAAAACGTAATTTGCGACCATAAAACCGACGATTTACCTCCCCAAATGACAATTTTTCATACAGTTATCCACATTGTAATGCACTTATTCAGTTGTTTTGGCTGCGTAAAACCAAATGCTGCCCAATAAAAAGCGACGTTACATCATGACGTCGGGTTTTGTACAGTATATCGCAGAATATACCATCGCAAATATTTGATATTATCCAATCAAATGTCGCGTTGCATACGCAAGTGCATTAGAATTCTATGTATAAAGTGTAGTTTGTCAGGTTGTTCATGACAAAGACAATTACCCGAAAATTTGGTTTATCTTAGAAAAGACAACATAACAAAAACAAAATATATTTTACTGTATTAAACGGTTTAATACAGTAACAATCAAAGTTCTGTTAGTCGTGAGTAACGCCTTGCTAATTTGTTTCGAATGTACACTACAATGTATATTTTATCTAAAATAGGGTTTGGCTAAATAAAAACCATTTGCATTTAAAATCCGCTGTGCAAAGTTACTATAGAATCTACAACAAGTCATGTTTTTAACCATAACCAGTCTGTTATCTTACAGAAAACAGCTCGAATATATTAAAATAAATGCATGCTAACATGTCCATATGATGAATACCCTGGTACATGTAGATGTAATACCAATTTTACATCACGATAACACACCTCTGCAAGATAGTGCATTTTTCACACCTCCAAGATGGCTACTTTTCTGATTAAACCCGTGACATTTTTACAAACATAGGTTGTGGGTGCTCGTTAGAACCGCGTCAATTAGGCGGTTCCAACGAGTACCCACAACCTATGTCTTGGAGCAGAAATAAGAAAAATAATGTATAGTCCCGTGCAACCCATTTTTCTCTATATAAAATGGGATTTATGGGGTGGTCATTTCCCGGACTTGTTCACGTGAATATGGGTTTTCAAGGTTACACATTTTTTTTTCTTGTTTCGTTTGAATGCATAGATGGTGAGTACTACTTAAAACCGTCCCACGAAGCGGTTCTAACAAGCACTCACAAAACTATGTTAGGAAAATGTCAAATCTTCCATCTGTAAATTCTAGTTCAAAATGAAAGACGCCATCATGCCTATATAACTTTGACCCCCTTGAACCCCACTTTTATATAGTAAAACTGGGTTTTACAGGGGTAAACCTTATTTTTCTTATTAATAAGAAAAATATTACAATTTTTCATCGTAAAATTTTCGTGTTTTTTTTTTTTTTTTTCGGTTGTAAAGTTTACAATTTATTTGTATAGGCGTTTTTAACGGATGTCACCAAGATACTGTCATCCTTATGTCGCTTATATAGACTGAAAGAGTTTATCAACATTTTATTACTTAATAATGCTTTATTTATTATAATAATTTGATGTTAAACTGTTTTTTGTAGTGAATGCCCTGGTGACCACAACTTTATACTAAGAAAAAACTGTTTGCAGTGGTTTACATTTTGATTTTATGCTCACAGCTTCGACTATTCATTACCGCCTCAATGAGGCGATCCTAAAACAAGTACACACAATCTATGTCTGAAACAGAGAAACGAAAAGTATAAAAAAACTCAATTCATTAAAAAACACAACCGTGTGAGATAATGTTATCTTGCATGGCTGAATGAATGGCATTTTTTTTTTCAGAGGAAATAAATCACTCTTGTAATCCCCACTTCATATTTAGAAAACTTGGGTTTACATGGGTGAACATGTTCTAACAGTAGAAAGAAAGACAACTTTGAAGGAAAAGAAATGTTTGGATTGTAATTCTTGATCGGTCAAACTCAACTGAAATCAGTAAAACATCAGTGAAAACATATTTTTGTAAGTTTGACAAATTAATAGTTTGACGATGGGAGCCAGTCTAGGGTGAACGTTATTAGAATTATTTCTGTTCCAAAACATACATTGTGAGTACTCGTTAGAACCACATCATTGAGACTTTTGACGAGCAGCCTCATTGAGGCGGTTCTATCGAGCACCTACATAAAGAACAACTACATTAAGTCCTTCCTAACGAACAGCCTCACTGAGGCGGTTCTAACGAGCACCTTAACCTGCGTTTGGAGGAGGCAAAAAGAAAAATATTGCAATTTTTATAAGAAACCTTATCAGTTTTGGAGATACGTACATGTAAGAATTCAAACCCTATTGGTTTCATTGGGCGACAGGGCTTGAGATGTCATTTCATCTCAATGTCGGGTAAAAGTCCCACAAAATTGGAAGCAACGTCTCCAAAATGACCTATACTCTGTTGACGGGGACGTTACACCTCAAATCAAACAAATTGTGCCTTATGGATGTCTTATCTCAGTGTATGATGATCTAATTTATTTCCCAGGTATTCTTTTAGTCGTTTCCATGAAAAGTCACCTTCCTAACTTAATATGGCTCACCATAAAGGACGTTAACTTATCTTGTATTTTATTTGTATTTCTATAGAGGTATGATGAGTTAACCAGCGTATACCTTAAAAAGGAATGTTGCTCAGTTTTGTTCTTTGTGAACAGTTTTGTATCCCCTGTAATAAAGCTATCACAAATAAGTTACTTATTAATAATTACAGTGAAATTCCACTATTAAGACCACCTAAAAATAAAGACTTGTTCTGCTTTAAAATGCTTATTTAGAAGGATGGAGTTATTTTGCTTCATTTTTTTCTGCACACAATGTCCTCTGGTCAGGGACCACCTTTGGGACTGTTCAAAAGCGGTCTTAAAGACCACTTTTGAACAACCCAAAGGTGGTCTTAATACAGGATTTTGACTGTATAAGAGAGCGCCTTCATCAGAACAACAAGGCTTTATGATAGAAAACTTGTGTAGATTTTGGGGCATTGGCATGTTTTTTAGGGAATTTGCAATCGTTCCAAGTGTAGTTTTATTCATTTTTCAGTATTACCTATGTCTGCAAAATACATGCAGGCGACAACGGTCGGAGCATGTGTTTCCATTTCATAATTTATTATCTGAACAATAAGAAAATATAAACATGTAAATGCAAAACAACTGCAATAAAATTGAAAAAAAAAAGTACAATAGCTATAAAACATACGTGCAGTTACATGTGGGTTAGTAAATAACCATTAGTGGTTAATTATTATTAAGAAATTCAATAAAAAGAGCCCCATGTTTAGTATAATATAACACCTTAAACCCTCATGACAATAATTCTAATCTTACCTTAAATAAGAATCCAAAAAGTCACTGTATAACCAGCATCCCAACTACCGTCATATTAGTTGCTACAGTCATTTATACGGGTAGCAATTGGCTCATTTAACATCTCAATGAACCAATCAGCTTCGTTGACACTTCACCTTAACAATGGCACGCGAGCGCTTGTATTGTGCTTCCGCCATGATGCTGTCACCTGCAATCGATACGCCTCGGAGATTTTCATTCAGTTCTTTAAGATAGGCGGGGCGTTGAATGAAATCATTAGTTGTATCGCTTGTTCTCATTTTTTTTCTGAATGTAAATTTGCAACAAAGATTAGATCACAGATAGGCTCCTGACTGTGTCAAATGAGCTTTTAATGTTTTCATTAATAAAGCAGTGACATTTGTATTTATGTTACTGTTACTCAGTAGATTTGATAAGGAAACATTTAAGATGAGATTCAAGGCGGAACAGTAATGGCTGGAACACCGATTTATCATGACTGATTCTAACTCAAGCCCAAAGAAATTCTACCCTTTACAAATATTTAGTGATAGGTTGGGGAATTTTTTCCAGTTATTTGGTTTGGAAATGTATGCTGTGTGTACTCATTAGAATCGCATCGATGAGGCGATTCTAATGAATACACACACCATACCTTTGTTCAATAGAAAAAAATATCCCGAAATTATCGTCATCATGTCTTCTTACCTGGCGTCACGCTTCACGCTCTCAGTGGCTTGAACATTGACCATCTCAAATAAATATAAATGGTCCCACACCCAGGGTCGACTGTAACTGTACGTTTATCCGCAGTTTATCCAAATGACCCCGAATTCCATTACAATGACATATCCGTGTGCTAAAAAGAACTGTGCTGTTTTCCTGTTCTCCTAAAATAGAGTGAGAGAGTATTTGAGTTTTACGTCCCACCAACAGCTAAGGTCATACGGAGACGGGACCTCGTTTTAAAGACTCCTCCAAAAGTCTGGGGAAGCCCGGTATCGATCCTGCGACCCCTGGTTTACAAGGCGAGTAGCGTAACCACAACACCACTGGCTCTTCTATCTCTAAAAATAGAATAAAGGTTATCGTTAGAACGCCCCGCCTGATTGTGGCGGTTCTAACGAATACCCACAATCTATGTTGCGGAGTAAAATTAAGGAAAATAGTGGACATGTATATCTTTATCAACCCCACGTTTTCCGATATAAAGTGGGATTACAAGGATATTCAATACATGGACTTGCTAGCTTGATGCGAAAACAGGTTACCCGCTTGATATTCAGACAAGCCGTTGGCATTTTGAATATTCTGCAAGTTCGGGTTGAATACATCTTTTTCTAACTTTAACCCATATACAACAATGAAATCTTCCACCTAATGTGTTTGGAAAGGTTCATTTCCAAGGTTCTGTTGTTTATGGTAAGTAACACAAATATATACGTCATTTAAGCAACCCTTGTAGGTACAGCTCAGACGCCGCGTTCAGTGGCATCTGATTTGGGTCTACACTGTTTGCCAATGTCCAAAATATGGACGCGAGGCCTAAATTTGTTAAAATAGTTGTTACGGGATCGTCATGTCCCGAAGTTATATTTTTTTCTCCTGCTCAACTGATCCTGCTCAACTCAGTTGAGCTTGGAATTTATAATGCTCATAAATACTAAAATACAACTTAAGGAGGCATTTTTCCTGCTCAGATCAGCGCAGAATGTTACTTTTCCTGCTTATAAATTTAAAAATGCCAACAAATATTGGCATTTTAAAACTTATGAGCAAAAAATAATTTCGTGCTCAAATGAGTTGAGCATAAAAAAGTCTTATTACCTCGGACCCAGGTTTCTGTATTTTGTCATAATACATTTTCAAAAAATAACAAACAGATAAACCCCTCGATAAACCCATTATGAAAACACGCCAATATAAAACATTGTAAACTTGACAGTCGAAAAAAATGAAACTTTTAGGATGAAAAATTGTGATTTTTTTCTTATTTCTGCTTTTCGTTTCGTTTCGTTTCATTTGAGGTTTAACGTCCCCGTCAACACTGTAAAGGTCATTTTGGAGACGTTGCTTCCAATTTTGTGGGACTTTTACCCGACATTGAGATGAAATGACATCTCAAGCCCTGTCGCCCAATGAAACCAATAGGGTTTAATAGCATGGACGGTCCGCCTCGCACCGCGGTTCCTGGACAGGCTTAGATCCTCTCTTATTTCTGCTTAAAATATAGATTGTGGGTACTCGTTAGAACCGCCTCATCGATATGGTAAGACCGAAATTTACTAGGGTACACAATATTTTTCTAATTTCTCCTCAAAAACATAAATTGTGAGTACTCGTTAGAACCGTCTCATCGCCTCATTGAGGCGGCTCTAACGAGTTCCCACAATCTATGTTTTGTGCAGAAATATGAAAATATCATCGAGGTTGTCCTAACGCTTACCCACAATCTATATTTTAGAGTAGAAATAAGAAGAATTAGGTTTACCCCTGTAAACCCCAGTTTTACTATATGAAAGTGGAGATTATATAGGCGTGTTTTCGTGATGTCTAGCTGTTATACTGAGTTAAGATTTTCCTATTCTTCTCTCGCATAACAATAACCCGCAATATATGTTTTTTGGCAGAAATAATAAAAAACATAATGGCTAACCCTGCAAAGCCCGGCCCCTGTCCATCGGGGCTTGAAGAAATAAATGGGTTGCATGATGCTTCCATGCAGAACTGAAACTGACCGCACACAAGTTAGAGGATCTAAGCCTGCCCAGACAAAGCGGTGCAAGTCGGACCGCCCATGCTTATCAACTCTATTGGTTTCATTGGGCGACAGCGCTTCAAATGTCATTTCATCTCAATGTCGGGTTAAAGTCCCAAAAAATTGGAAGCAACGTCTCCAAAATGACCTATATAGTGTTGAAATCAAACAAAACAAATCAAACAAAACCCCTGTTTTACTATATAACATACTATATATTATAACCCTTCCATATACCTTATTTAACGTCAGTACAGCTGGAATGTGTGGCGGCTGTAAAAAGTTTCACTTCCCTTCATCATTTTCTTGTCCTTTGGGATCAATGAATCCATTAGGGAATCTTGGAAATATATGAGGGTCACTGACGTGGCCTAATTGACCGAAACTAGCTATAGTCTGGCGCAGGAAAACTTGTACCCTTCCCAATGTCTTTAGTTCTGTGATGGGGCCTGGACCCAAACATTACGATATCACACCCGTGCAACTTAGCGCATTTTTTTTCACATCTATCTAATGAAAATCCGTGATAATTTTCTTATTTATGCTGCAAACATAGGTTGTGGGTGCTCGTTTGAACCGTCTCATTGAGGCGGTTCTAACGAGTACCCACAACCTATGTCTTGGAGCAGAAATAAGAAAAATAAAGTAAACCCCCGTAAATGCCAGTTTTCACTATATAAAGTGGGGTTTAGGGGTGTTTATTTCACGGATGATGTGTTCATACCACCAGGATAACAAGTTCGTGTAAGGATTCATGAACACCTCTGTGAACCCCATTTTATATAGAGAAAAGTGGGATTTCAGGGGTATCTATTAGTGTCCTTATTTGTTATAAAACATAGATAGTGGGTACTCGTTAGAAACGCCTCACTGGGTGTACATATTTTCTGGGCCAGACTAGCTAGTTTCGGCCAATTAGCCCTCATCAGTGACCCTAAAATATTTTCAAAATTCCGCAATGGAATCAATGATCCCAAAGGACAAGAAAAAATAAACTACACTATTATGTAGGGCAGTGAGAATTTTTCGGCCGCCACACATTCCCAGACACCAGCTGCAGTGACGTTAAATATGTTCTATAAAAGGGTTATCCTTTGGAAGCAAGGAATACACCACAGAACTGGAAAATATGAAGTGTACATGTTTTCTGGGCCAGACTAGGTAGTTTCGGCCAATTAGGCCTCATTTATTTATTTGTAATTTCTTGACAACATATATACATACATAGTACATACATATGCATCAAAGGATTAGATGTAGGCTCAGCCTATACGTATCCTCTTCTTGATGTCCTCAAATATTTTCAAAGTTCCACAATGGAATCAATGATCCCAAAGCACTACACTATGGTGTAGTTACGGCCGCCACACATTCCCAGATGACAGCGCTGTTACCCAATAGGACACGGACGGGTGTGACTGAGAACTGAGCGGGAGCGCGGGTTGATATGAGTCGCCGTGCTTGAAGATCGGTTTCCGCTTAACGCGCCTCATATTTTGTTTGTTTGTTTGTTTGTTTGTATTGGAGTTTGACGGCCCGGTCAACACTATTTTATGTCATTTTTGAGTCGGTCAGTTTACCTATGATAGGCTTATACATAAGCGGTTACCCAGTACAGTGCACATCCTTTCGCCAGAAACTGCCCTTCTTAACATCAACGGAAGGGAGAGAATGGCCGTAGAAAAAAAATCATGATCAATCTCCAGCCGACTCCGGGCAGGTATCAAACCCGCGACCCCCCTGAGGCCGGCGCCTCAGGTTTTGTAGTCTGTATACGTATGTTTATTTATTATGTTTCTGCACTTTGTAAAACCCAGCATCATTTTTCACCAATTAGTATCTGTTGACACAATCAGATTGCACGCGACAATTATTGATTTAACCTATTACGAGCGTCTAAAAATGCATACGCTTATAATTTAAGCAGCAGGTTTGATTTTTATTTCACCCACCTTGTTCTGTACCATCATTTACCCATATAAGCCCAGAGGCCCTTTCCTGAGACATTGGCAAACAGTGCAGACCCAGATCAGACGCCGCAGAACGCGGCGTCTGATCTGGGTCTACACTGTTTGTTTAAAGAACACGCATTTTTGTAAAATTTGCACGCACCTATAATTGAAAACGGACCATTCCAAACTTACTAGGTGGACGATTCCATTGTCGTATATGGGTAAAAGCTGCATCATAGTGTTTAAAATTTTAAGATAATGCATCTTAACAAGATTCGGCACATTTTCTTTTCAGAAAGCACATGCGAATATGCAGATAAGATCTCATTAATATTTAGCGAGTTCAATATGATTTGCATCATTTGTCAATTAATTAATTTCAGGAATTGTAACTTTAAATTTTAACCTAATACATATAAATAGCTATCAACATGTACATGCATGTACTAGCTTCGGACAGCTTATATAATATATCATTTCATCATGTTACATGTAATAAGTCCCTGAAATGAACGCCCCTGTAAACCCGCTTTACATAGAAAAAAAACTTGGGTTATCAAGGAATAAAAAGGGTTTTTATCTTATTTATGCTTCAAGACATAGGGTTCTGGAAACTCTTTAGAACCACCAAAATGAGGCGGTTCTAAAGAGCACCCACAAACTATGTTTTGAGTAGAAATGAGAAATTTATCAGAAAATTTACCGTTTTGAGTTAAAAATAATGCACAATTTCGCACAGATGTGTTGTAATGTATTGGATTTGCTTTGTTTTGTTTTGTTTGATTTGAGGTTTAACGTCCCCGTCAACACTGTAAAGGTCATTTTGGAGACGTTGCTTCCAATTTTGTGGGACTTTTACCCGACATTGAGATGAAATTACATCTCAAGCCCTGTCGCCCAATGAAACCAATAAGGTTTATTAGCATGGACGGTCCGTCTGCACCGCGGTTCCTGGACAAACTTAGACCCTCTAAGCGGTTGACCAGTACGTTAACAAACATAGACTTTTTGAGCAAAGTCGTCCAAAAAGCCCAATTTATACAGGAACAACTTTGGCAACAAGGGTATAAATTAGTTTTAGTACAGATGCCCCAAAATATATATTGCGGGTACCCGGTAAAACAATACGACTTTACCCCCACCCCCCTAAAAAAAAACAAAAAAAAAACAACACTAAAATTTCAGATGAAAAAAATATATATATTTTTCTCATTTCTGCTCAAAATATAGATTGTGGGTGCTTAACGAATACCCACAATGTATGCTTTAGAGCAGAAATAAGAAAAATAAGGTTAACCTCTGTAAAACCCCAGTTTTACTATATAAAAGTGGGGTTCAAGGAGGGCAAAATCATAAAGGCGTGTTTTCGTGATGTGAAGGTGACCAAAAAGTGCCAACATCAGGGAATACAGGCTACAAATGGCACCAAGATGAAAATCAAACAAAACATTAACCCTCGCCATGCTGAATATTTCAATTTGCTATATTCCTCCCAGATGTTCAGCCATTCGTTTTGTTGCATGATTTCGGTTCTCATGGACTCCTCGGAATTAGAATGGAAAGAAGTATAGAGCCTGCTGATCTGAATCCATATTGTTTAAAAAAAAAAGAAGCATGTTGAGGGTTAAGTGCAAAAGCATACGACCATTCAGTCCCCTCTTATATGAAAAGATGGTTCGCCTATATAAATTTGACCCCATTGAACCCCACTTTTATATAGTAAAACGGACGTTTACAGGGGTATACAATATTTTTCTTAATTCTCCTCAAAAACATAGATTGTGGTACTCGTTAGAAACGCCTCAAAAAAAAATGTTGGTACTCCCCGAGACGGTTCTAACAATGTTTTGAGCAGAAATATAAAAATATCGGAATTTTTTATCTAAAAAGTGTTATTTTTTGATGGTAAAATTTTCAATATGTTCGAAAAAGCATGTTTTCATAATGTAAAGTACTATTCAGAAAATAAAAAATACATGTAGCAACAATACATCATACAGGAATTAACTTGAAGGCATCACTATAGCAATAGGAGACATGAAATCCAGAAAAACAAATACAGTCGAACTTCAATGGCTCGAACACCTTTGGGACCTCGAAAATCTGTTCGAGACAGGGGTAGTTCGAGCCACTGAGTTTACTGTCAGGAGGCATAACGAGATACTTTCAGTCATCTTTTCGGTGTTCTATAATGAACATGTATGCTGTGTGTACTCATTAGAAACGCCTCATCGAGGCGATTCTAATGAGTACACACAGCATACATTTGCAAGATAAAAGAATAAAATATTCTTAATTATCCTCCACTATTTCATATGTAGAGGATTTCGCGAGGGGCTCAAGAATGGGTTCGACACATCCATGGTAAACGAGCCATCGGTGTTCGAGCCATCGAATATAGTTATTGTTCTGATGAAAATTTAAAATAATTATCTTATTTATACTCCAAACATAGGTTGCGGGTCCCACGGCCCCCGCCCATCGGGGCTTGAAGAAATAGATGGGCTGCATGATGCTTCCACGCAGAGCTTAAACCGACCCGCACACGATTACGGGTACAAGTAAACCACTTAGAGGATCTAAGCCTGCCCAGGCAAAGCAGTGCGAGTCGGCCTGTCCATGCTTATAAACCCTATCGGTTTCATTGGGCTACATGGCTTGAGATGTCATTTCATCTCAAAGTCGGGTAAAAGTCCCACAAAATTGGAAGCAACGTCTCCAAAATGACCTTTACAGTGTTGCCGGGGACGTTAAACCTCAAATCAAACAAACAAACAAAAGGTTGCGGGTCCTCGTAAGAACCGCCTCATTCTGACAATAATCATTTGTGATCAGATATAGATCATGGTGGGTGACTTACCAGCAGCTTAATCATCGAACATAGGTTGTAGGTGCGCGTTAGAACCGCCACATTGAAGTTGTTCTAATGAGAATACACAACCTTTGTTTTGGAGCAGAAATGGGAAAAAAATGAATACACTGTAAACATCAGTTTTCTGTATACAGTCGAACTTCAATGGCTCGAACACCTTTGGAACCTCGAAAATCTGTTCGAGACAGGGGTAGTTCGAGCCACTGAGGTAACTGTCTGGAGGCATAACGAGATACTTTCGGTCATCTTTTCGGTGTTCTATAATGAAAATGTATGCTGTGTGTACTCATTAGAATCGCCTCATTGAGGCGATTCTAATGAGTACACACAGCATACATTTGCAAGATAAAAGACTAAAATCGTCTTAATTATCCTCCACTATTTCATATCTAGAGGATTTCGCGAGGGGCTCAAGAATGCGTTCGGCAAACGAGTCATCGGTGTTCGAGCCATCGAAGTTCTACTGTATAAAGTGGGGGCTTACAGTGTTGTTAATTACATGGATTTGTTAGCATGATTAATTATTATATGTTTGAATCAGTGAGTTGTCTAGATATGGAAAATGTGTTGAGCTGGGGATAACATACCCATTTGGGGCAATGCTTTATGACATGTGTGCACACATATAGACTGTTTTGTATATACTGTTAGTAAACGTAACAGCAACTAGCGGGCTGAAACTGAAAATATGCTTAACATAAACTTAAATAACCAATCTGTAACCCCAATATGATTTGATTAGCGGTTGTGTTGGAACAGAACTCCGTAAGTTCAATACTGGTATAAAAAGAAAGAAAACATCCAGTTAACTTAATTGTCGCGCCTGCTATTAGCATAGTGCGATATAGGAGTCCAGTTTTCCGTCCGTTCGTCAGTCCGTCCGTCCCGCTTTCAAACCGTCATCATTTGCGACCAGCCTAGCCTTCACCCTAATTGTCAGGTTCATTTCCCAAAAACTCCAAGAGCTTCATTAATGATACTTGGTATAAACTTGTGTCTAGGGATGGCAACATTAATGCAGGCATCCCTATTTGACCTTGATCTACATTTCATGGTTCACTGTCTTTGTTTACTATTGCGTCACCCTAATATTCAGATTCATTTAAGAGCTTCATTAACGATAATTGGTGCAAACTTGCACCCAGAAATGAAAACTATATTGCAAGCATCCATATTTGACATTGACCAATATTTCATGGCTCATTGACTGGTGAACTATTGCGTCAAACACCGTTCGCCTATAATGTTTAAGTTTATTGCTCGAGATTTATAAGAGCTATATCAATGATACCTGGAACAAGCTTGCATCTAGGAATGGCAAGGTTTTCTTCAAGCATCCATGTTTCACATTGACCTAGATTTCATGGTTCAGTGACTGAGCGCTCCAACAGACGCGACATGGGAAGGATTAATACGTTAGAAAATGTCGGATTTAAAAGGAGTGAAATTATTAGGGAGTTTAACTTTTCAAATGTTAGATCATTTATATCCAGCCATTCCTCTCTAATTTTGTGGTATTTCTGGGAAATTTTGTGTTACCTGTAACACGCGGCGTCCCGCCCGCCGAGGCCTGGAGAAATAGTGCCTCCTAAAAGAACAGAAACCGATCGAACTTTTGAGTGCTAGTCACCACAACCTATTTATAATACGGTTCATTATAATACGGTTTGGATATAACGCGGTTTCAAGATGGATCCCAAAAATGTAAAGATTATGTTGAAAAATGACAATATATGGTCATTTAAATGGTCATTTTCTGTATAATCTACACATTTTGGTTTCGATATAACACGGTTGTTTAACTAACACGGTTTCCGCTTTTGGACCCCATTAGGAAATTTTATAAAGAGGTTGTGGTGTACTGGTAAACCGCTTAGCCTGCCAAGGGACAGTGGTGCGAGTCAGACCCTCCCTTAAACTCTAGCGGTTTCTTTTGGCGATATGGCTTGAGATGTCATTTCATCTCTATGTCGAGTAAAAGCCCAAAAAAAAAAATGAAGCAACGTCTCCAAAATGACCTAAATAGTGTTGACTGGTACGATAAACCTCAAACAAACAAACAGACGAAATGTAAACCTTTATTACTACATAATTATAAAGTGGACTATTTTCTGTAATCATCAGCTAAATAATGCACAGAGTGTAAAGCACGTGTTGTGGTCATACAATCTTATTTTCTGCCAAAGGTCAGTGCTCATTTCCATAAATGCTTTATTGTTAAGCGTAATAATCTGGTAATCTTACCACAAGGCATCGATTCTTCGGGATTCGACCTCGAGCGTCAGATATAGTTAAAACATAGTCACTGCTGGAAAACACTTTAATATTTTACAGACTTTAAAGAATTAGTGAGCAAGTCGATTGGTAACAGGATTTTTTGCGCAATGTTTATTGAATTTGTTGACCGTTCAAAGGCGGTTCTTCTGTTGTGGTTTATTCTTCTTGTACTTCGTCTGCATGTGTGCATTGCTGATGTCTTTTCATTTTGGATGACCGACTGACCTTTCCCACAGAGGGCCCACCGGAGTCCGTCTGTTGGTTTTTATTCAGTCATTTCGTGATGTCGACTCCTTATCGATGTAGCATCTCTCTCTCTCTCTCTCTCTCTCTCTCTCTCTCTCTCTCTCTCTCTCTCTCTCTCTCTCTCTCTCTCTCTGTGTGTGTGTGTGTGTGTGTGTGTGTGTGTGTGTGTGTGTGTGTGTGTGTGTGTGTGTGTGTGTGTGTGTGTGTGTGTGTGTGTGTGTGTGTGTGTGTGTGTGTGTGTGTGTGTGTGTGTTGCAGTACTGGAGGGTTGGAGCTCCTTCATGCGGACTGAGGCTCTTCGTCTAAACCACGGCGGATCTAAGGGCGATGGTTGTGGCCGCGTTAAATCGATTTAAGACCCCCACACACACACACACACACACACACACACACCTTACAAACCAGTGAAATACTTTTTATGGAGAAAATCTGCCAAAACAACCTCCTGTCATCATAATAGGCTATAGTAACGTAGATAACGTAGATTGGATCTTACCTCGAAAGATGTATACGTCTATTTTTTCATACTGCACGTGACATGAAACCACTGTATAGCAAACTCGACACCTTCATTTTGTATGCAAAGCTGATTCGCTGTCAACAAATTCTATTATTGGACACATATGCGTGAAGTGTCCAGCCTTGTTTGTTTGTTTGTTTGTTTTTTCCTACAAATAATATGATTTTCCTTCAATCTGGCATCAGTTGACATCAAAAGACACCGATGTTTAAGAGGACTTTTATCCCTTTTCGTATTGTGTGCTGGTACCAAACTTCATGTGATGTGTCTGATCCCAAATGTTTTCTTGCATGCAGCATCTTCTTAGTATTTAGCAGGCATGGCGACAGATAATGATCTCACATGACTATTATCTTGGGTGGAGGTTATGTCTATGGAAGTGTTAAATTGTTATCTTCGTGTTTGTTTATCTGTACCAGTAAATGGGAGTGCGACAAAGACCACTAGCCTTGCCATGTGGTCCTGTTCGTTCTTATTTGCATTTAACGGTAAAGATAGAAAGAGAAATTAATATTTCAGGAACTTTTCTAACAGTCTATCAATATTTCTATACTATCCAATTAAAAATAACAAGCTATTTCTGATTCCAACATAAGCGGTCAGCAAATCATCAAGGGGAATGTGTACACCTTCAAGGGAGGCAATTCATGCAAAAGGAATTTTAGTTTCCTATGTCAATAGCCGTCAACTCTTAGAGGAAAGAATTTCCTCCTAAGGAGCAAATTCTTTCCGTTTAAGAATAGACCCCTTTTTCAGTGGGACAGGGCTTATTGAAAAGCGAACAGGAAGACCCGAAAGATGTCACCCTTTGAAAATTGGCGAAAAAACAATCTTCCAGGTGGTCCCATTTCCCTTAAAAAGGGTTGAAATCCTTTTTCTCTGAGGTGGCCAACAGTGATCATTCATTAAAATTTGTTTACACCACGCATGTCGCTGCTCTTGAAAATGCTAAAAGACATATGACGGTAGCCGTCGGCTGGTCAGGCCCCAGGGCCTAGAGACTTTTAAATCAGTCGGTTATTCTTGATGCTCTGTTCTGGTCGTGTCCGTTGGTTCTCTTTTGCTTGTGCATTTCAGAGTTTTCATGTCGTCGACTCCTCATCGTTGTTCCACGATTGAATTTGTTTAACCCATTGCATGCGAGAAACCCCTAAAGGGGTATCTTGGCAAACAGTGCAAGCCGAGATCAGACGCCACAGGACGCGGCGTCTGATCAGGGCCAGCACTATTTTCTAGCAGAATTGTCAGTCAAATATGGAATAGGTCTGGCACCCCTTAAATGACAAATGGACTTGTCTAACATATAGCAATGGAAGAGTCCACTAGTATACAATGGGTTAATTTGCTGATGCACTGCACTTCACGTGGACTGAATAAATTACACGTTCCAACCACGACTGAAGTAATGATGCGGGTGATGGCAATGTTAAATCAATTTAAGGTAGAAGTGAAGGCAATGATCGGGAATCGATACAATTACCCCTCACCTCCTACCAGAGACACCAAAGGGAAAGAAACATGAACATGAAATGGGCCCCGTCAAGCGATTTTGGTACTTATCGCCTATGCGAGCAGCGAAGGTTCAGGCGAGCCTGCGCATCCGCGCAGTCTCGCCAGAACCTTCGCTGCTCGCTCATACAAGCAGTGAATCAAGAGGAACCTTCAGACAGAAAGCCATATCCCTGGCCCCTCTGAATGGCTGGGCATGCGCAGTTAAAATTTGTCACGACGGAATGCTCGAAGACACAAATTCGCTTGGCGGGGCTAAAATAATAATCCCTAATGAAAACATAACAAGCGGAAAGCCAAAAGGACAGTTACTTTTCCACAAAATGGCCAAACGGCTATCGAAAATAAAAATATATAAGCAATACACACATACAAAGACGAACTACAACAATAATAAACGACGACAGACAAAACCGCCTTGAAACGGTCAGTAAAAGGAATGTCACTAGGGGCTTAAATAGATTTTACATGGCCACAATCCTCGCCCTAAGCCCCATTTTCACCCTTCCCCTCCATAAAAAAATGTGGACCATTCTAAGGCGGTGTTCTTGTTTTAATTTATTAATGTCATTGAATGTCTGCATGTATGCCATGAAAATATTTTATTTAGGGTATCCTTTCGAACGTTTTGTGGGAATAAACTGTCTTTTTTACGTGTAACATTTCAATTATAGAGCCGTTGCTTTACGTGTATGTGCGTCTTTCATTCCCACGGAAGCATTACGATAACACACCCGTGAGACATAGTGCATTTTTCACATCTCCAAAATGGCTTCTAATCTGATGAAAATCCGTGATATTTTTCTTATAAATGCTCAAAACATAGGTTGTGGGTGCTCGTTAGAACCGCCTCAATGAGGCGGTTCTTACGAGTACTCACAACCTATGTCCTGGAACAGAAATAAAAAAATAATGTTTACCCCCGTAAACCCCAGTTTTCTCTATATAAAGTTGGGTGTAGGGGGGTCTTCATTTCACGGACTTGTTCACGTGATGGGTTTAATGTAATTGTATGATTGCCGATCATTGTCCTCCTACTTTCGAATGGTAAGTGGCTTCATCATTAATTATGCTTATTCAAGCTGCTAGCCCTCTGAAAAATTATATTCTCCTTACAGACATTTAACCAAGCCGATACAATGTAGGGAATGTTTAAAGACACATTTTTTTCCTTATATAAAAGGGGTGGCCTGTCTAATGATCTCCAATTAACACTTCCTTCAGACCATAGTGCACATCAAAGGCTTATCTTATCTAAGTAATTATGAGGTGATTATGAGCAGTTGTCTATGTTTAATTGGGGGCTCAATAAGGGTACTTGAGTGATAGTATAATTTACTGAGATTGTTTCCAACAAAATATTGTTTTAAATTACTTCTTGTTTAATTTAAGATATAGTAAAAAAAAAAAAACACTGATATCCATTGTTTTCTTTTCTCAAAAGAGCAAAAAAGTAAACAAGCAAGGTAAATGAATTGATTAACCTTAAAATTAAATCAATCAATTTACCTATATTTATTTATATTTATTTATTAATATTTTGGTTGAAAGTATGTGACACACAAATCATATAATGTCTAAAACATTAGCATTTTATAATTTCAGTCAAGATGGAACTACAAAATGTTCTTTGTTTTAGACACAACCATATCAGAAAAGAGAGAGAAAAAAAAGAAATATTTTAAGATTTTATTTTTCACCTTTTCAAGTAAAGAAATAACAAATACAATTGAATTTATTTTTCTTATTTATAATGCAAATATAGGTTGTGGGTGCTCGTTAGAACCGCCTCATTCAGGCGGTTCAAACAAGTACCCACAACCTATGACTCAATGAGACGATTCTAACGAGCACCCACAACCTATGACTTGGAGCAGAAATAAGGGAAATAATGTATAGCCCCTTAAACCCCATTCCCTTAAACCCCCATTTTCTCTATAGAAAGTGGGGTTTGGGGGATGTTGATTTAACAGACTTGGTCACATGAATAAATCCATTACGGGGAAAAGATATGCATCACATTAACAGGCCTATACAATTTTGACCCCTTAAACCCCACTTTTATACAGTAGAACTGGAGTTTAGAGTGGTATACATTATTTTTCTTATTTCTGCTCAAAAACGTGTATTGTGTGTCCTCGTTAAAACCGCCTCATGGAAGCAGTTCTAACGAGCAGTCACACTGTAAAAACAAATGGTGGGTTTTCGTCAGAACCGCTTCGCCGAGGTGGTCTTAATGTTTACCCACAATATATGTTAAGAACAGAAATAATAAAGTTATCAGGATTTTATCTGAAAAAAAAAAAATCATTTTTTGGTGGAAAAAATATATTTGAATTGGCATTTTCTGTATTGATAATAAATAATGGCTACTAAATAAAAAAAATCGGAAAAAAAGTGTTGTTGTTTCTTCCATGCAAATAAAAATAAGGACTTAGGTGTAAATGAATAGATGTCATTTGTCAAAGTCATATGCCTAGGTAATTTATTACCCTCTCTTGGTCCCCTACCTGTATGACAGTCTGAATACCCCAAGTGTATTTTATCTCATTGCTGGATTCTTTAATAAACGGTCATTAGGGTGTTATGTAATCGAAAAATGTGTCTTTAACGCCAAACAACTATTTCGGCACCTCAATGGATTTTTACCGTAAACAAATACCATTTTGCCTATACAAAATCATTGTGATATTTTTCTTATTTCTGCTCAAAATATAGAAATAAGTAAAATAAGGTTTAAGTATTACTATATAAAAGTGGGGTTCAAGTGGGTCAGAATTATATAGGCGTGTTTTTGTAATGGAAGGTTTCAAAGTGAAAACTTAATTTTCGAATAGTGCATTTCAATAATAGTGACATGGTCAAAACTTTGCAATAGAAATCTCCACTATAATCGCTTTATTTTATACAAATACTCTGCTTATAATGTTGTCATTTTTTTAATTCTTCATAGTTGAAAGAAATCTCACGATGAGAGTAAAACTAATGGTACATCCTGCGTAAAATTACGATGTAAGCCCCGCATCGATTTTGAAAACTTACAATCAGTTCAGATCAGATTGCTTTTTGCAGTATTAAACTTGTTTAAACAAATTTGCGCTAATGTCACGTTGTTAATTGGTTAAATGTACAGAAATAAGAATATTTATTCAAATGCTGAAACGGACAACCTACCACACTTCAACACGATTTTAGCAAGTATTCTTCGAAATGTTACAACATAGCTACCAAACTCTGAGTATGTAGCTATTCCATAGCTTTGCCACATTTTTTAATTAAACGCACAGATAATTGCGACACTTATGCATCACCACCGTATCAGGTAATAATTGTGTTACATTAATTTGAATTTTTCTTTTTGTCTTAAAACCAAGTAGCTGGAACAAAGGAAAATACATAAATAAGCATCAGTTGTATTTGATTTTACAATCAGTTCAGATCAGATTGCTTTTTGCAGTATTAAACTTGTTTAAACAAATTTGCGCTAATGTCACGTTGTTAATTGGTTAAATGTACAGAAATAAGAATATTTATTCAAATGCTGAAACGGACAACCTACCACACTTCAACACGATTTTAGCAAGTATTCTTCGAAATGTTACAACATAGCTACCAAACTCTGAGTATGTAGCTATTCCATAGCTTTGCCACATTTTTTAATTAAACGCACGGATAATTGCGACACTTATGCAACACCACCGTATCAGGTAATAATTGTGTTACATTAATTTGAATTTTTCTTTTTGTCTTAAAACCAAGTAGCTGGAACAAAGGAAAATACATAAATAAGCATCAGTTGTATTTGATTTCTCTTGCACGGTTGATATGCAAGGGAACTGGAGATTCGTATCAATCAAGAAATTTTCATTCTTGAATTATCCTTTAAAAACATAAACACAGATATTGAAAAGTACTTATTTGATGGGCCCTCGTAGAAATATGCCATAGTCTCTTGATTAAGCTATACAGTTGTTTCTTTTATGCGAAAGCAAGTAGTTGCTAACCGTACCAAATTAAATCGTATATCTTTCAAGGTAGCCTGTTTTGATTTTTAGCTCGAATCCCATGCTAGTATGCTTTTAAGTTAGCTAGCGTAAGAAGACTTTATTTCGCCTCTCTTGAAAACATGATATGAAAAGAGCAAGCATTCTGTCCTTTTATAAGGTTGGGAGACATAATAGCAGACATTAATCATATGACGTGGCGTGTGAGAATGTGATAAAAATAATAGAAATAAATTCGATAATCCACCAGTTGATTAAATATGCAATTTGTAACGATACGTCCCTTAACGTTACACATACTAACGTCCTCAACGACGCCGCGTTTACTACTGGCGGAATATTGACGTTTTGGCCTGATACTCTGTCTCTGGTAGGGCCCATCAGAGTCTAACTGTTGGTTTCCTTTTCCTCCAGCATTTCAATGGTTTCTTGCTGTCGGGTCCTAACCGTTGTTTCATCTCTGTGGTTGTTTGATTTTTGTATTCTCGGCGATGTTGCACTGATGAGTTAGGAGGCCTTCTTCGGACTGAACATTTTATTTGACTAAATCGCGACGGAATCAAGGGCGAGGATTGCGGCCTCATAAAATCGATTTAAGCCCCCCCCCCCCCGCCAATGGAATTGTCTCACTCACCGTTCCAAGGCGGTTCTTCTGTCGCGGTTTATTTTTGTTATAGTTTGTCTTTGAGTGTGTGTATCGCTTGTATTTTTTTCTTTTGGATAGCCAATTAACCATTGTTTGAAAAGTAACTGTCCATTTTGCTTTCCGGTATTGATGCTTCCATTAGGGTCTAGTTGTTTCATGTTTGTGTTTCTTCTTTCCCTTTGGTGTTTCTGATGGGAGCTGTGGGTTACTTGTCTTATGAGACGGTAACATTATTGCTCTGCTTCCTTTTACATCTCTGATCATTGCTTTCACTTCTATTTTGTAAAACAATCGAGAAATAAAATTCGTTTTGAATGTCATATGACAATTAGAATATTGCATTCGTGCTCATGTATTATTAAATTTATTTAACTCGTTGAGAAAAAGGATAAAATGTTCGTCAAAGCATCGCATTTTATGTTTTTTCCTCAACTCAAACAAAACAAAATAGAAGTGAAGGCAATGATCAGGAATCGATACAGTTACCCACCATCTCTCATCAGAGACACCGAAGGGTAAAAAACACAATCATAAAGAAACAAAACCCAAATGGAAACATCACTAGCGGAAAGTCAATAGGACAGTCACTTTCCAACAAAAGGCCAAATGTCTACCCAAAATAAAAAGATATAAGCAATATACAGATGCAAAGACGAACTTTAACAAAAATAAACCGCGACTGAAGTAGCGCCTTGCAATGTCAGCAAAAAAGTATTTCACTAGGGGACGTAAATCAGTTTTACGTGGCCACATTCCTCGTCCTTACTTCCGTCGTGGCTTAGACAACTAATTTGTTCAGTCCGCATGAAGGCTTCCTGACCCATCAGTGCCACATCTCCGAGAACATAAAAATAAAAATATTACAGATGAAATAACGGTGAGGACTCAACAGCATGAAATAACTGTTGACGGTTATCTTAAAAGTAAGAAATCTTGTCCGTGCACTGTACCAACCAAACCCTTGGTTCGGCAATATATACTCCATTTGACCACACACAGCTATAGTATGAGACGGTAACATTATTGCTCTGCTTCCTTTTACAAGTGATGATTGTAACCTTTGATATGTTTCTGGGCAGCGATGTCTATTTATCATAATATTCTTCTGACAGTTTTCTAATGCAATCGTCATTATGACTTAATTTCTAACTATTTTGTACGGCGGCCCCGTGTTGACGGGGACGTTAAACCTCAAACCAAACAAGCAAACAAAAGCTATTTTGTACCCTTGAAAATACTTGCGGAAGATAGACTGCCGGAATCTGAAGTTTATGGAAATTCACTTTATAAACTTACAAGCTTATTTGGTAGCAGATTTTTTTCTGTACAAACCAGGAAAACTATTGTCATTAACAAAAAAGATCTGACTTAGATATTATGCGACAGAGTCAATGCTCGTATGTCGGTTCGACAACTCTTTGCTACGCTCTTCGAATGCACGGGGATGGGCCGTACTGAGGAAGCTTTGACCGCCACATTCTTAACCTTTAAATCCTTGTCCTGCTGAGCCCGGATATGGCTTATCTTTAAAAAAATACAGATCAAGATCAGATGGCTTCTGTTTCTGATCTTGATCTTCATTGTTTGTCATTCAGTTTCTGAGTTTGTTGCAATAATTTGCATCAAGTAATCTGATTGGTTGATATTCAGTAGTGGATGTGGCATATTTAAATATTCTGCAGGGGGATGGAACCCGGTGTTTTATGTCCGTGGCTCGTCCCCATGTGATCGAACTGGTCAGATGTTAGTTTGTTGACGAGACAGTTGTTTTATTTGTCTCCGACGTAAGATTCTTGTTGAGTACTCAAGCCCAAGAAAAATTCGTATTTTAATAGATCTGGGTCAGTTGTCTGTATGGGCTTCATGCAGACTGAACAAATTATTTATCTAAAACGCGACAGAAACAAGAGCGATGATTGGGGCCACGTAAGATCGATTTAAGCACCCCACGCCCCTCCCCACCACCACCTACTCCAGTAAAACTTTTGACTGACCGTTCCAAGGTGATTCTTCTATTGTGTTTTATTATTGTTAAAGTCCGTCTTTGCATGTATGTATTGCTAATATCTTTTTTTTTTTTTTTTTTTTTTTTTGGAAAGCCGTTTGGCCATTTTGTGGGAAAGTAACTGTCCTTTTGACTTTCCGCTTGTGACGATTTCATTATGATGACGTTATTTTATGTTGGTGTTTCTTTCCCTTTGATGTCTTGGATGGGATTGTATCGAGTCCTGATCATTGCTTTCACTTTTATTTTTTGTTTATATATATATAATTATGGACTGCTCCACCAAATTGACACTAAAGTGTTTGGTTGGTTTCTCTTCTTCTTATAAACAAGTTTGTAGTATCATAAAAAATAAATATGATTCTAGTGATGTTAAAAGAATTCTTTTTATGTCTCCCCCGAAAAATTTTTTTTCGGAGAGACATATTGTTTTTCCCCCGGGCGTCTGTCTGTCCGTCTGTCCGTCTGTCCGTCTGTCTGTCTGTCCGTCTGTCCGTCTGTCCGTCTGTCACACTTTCGTGTCCGCTCTGTAACTTGAAAACCGTTAGAGCTATCGTCACGAAACTTCGTATAAATATTAATCAGCATTAGACGACGTGCAGTGCGCAAGAACCATAACTCTCGCATTTATACTTTTTGAATTATCTCCCTTGGAAGTTTGTTGGTATGTATATATGTATGGGCAAATCGTGTCCGGTCAATAACTTTCTTATTTTTTGATGGATTTTAAAATTACTCGGCAGAAATATTAACAACCATAAGACGATGTGTGGTGCGCATGAGGCAGGTCGGTACCTCAAAGGTCAAGGTCATACTTAGAGGTCAAAGGTCAAAAAAGGGGCCTTTTTTTCGTATTTGGTCAATAACTTTCTTATTTTGAGATGGATTTTAAAATTACTTGGCATAATTATTAACAACCATAAGACGATGTGTGGTACTCATGAGGCAGGTCGGTTCCTCAAAGGCCAAGGTCATACTTAGAGGTCAAAGGTCAAAAAAGGGGCCTTTTTTTTCGTATTTGGTCAATAACTTTCTAATTTTGAGATGGATTTTAAAATTACTTGGCATAATTATTAACAATCATGAGACGATGTGTGGTGCACATGAGGCAGGTCGGTACCTCAAAGGTCAAGGTCATACTTAGAGGTCAAAGTTCAAAAAGTGGGCCTTTTTTTCGTATTTGGTCAATAACTTTCTTATTTTGAGATGGATTTTGAAATCACATGGCAGAAATGTGAACCCATGTAAGGCGATGTGTTGGGCGCATGACCCAGGTTGTTACCTCAAAGGTCAAGGTCATACTTAGAGGTCAAAGGTAAAAAAGGGGCCTTTTTTCGTGTTTGGTCAATAACTTGCCTATTTTTAAATAAAATTTGAAGTTACTTGGCAAACATGTTAACTATCATGGGACAATGTGTTGCATGCATGATTCAGTTTGGTACCTAAAATGTCAAGGTCATACATAGAGGTCAAAGGTAAAAAAGGGGCCTTTTTTCGTGTTTTGTCAATAACTTTCTTATTTTTAGATGGATTTTGAAATTGCTAGGCAGAAATGTTAACCACCATGAGATGATGTGTTGCACGCATGACCCAGTTTAATACCTGAAAGGTCAAGGTCATACATAGAGGGTAAAGGTAAAAAAGGGCCTTTTTTGTGTTCTGATAATAACTTTCTTATTATGCCCCTAACTTTGAAAAAGTTTGAGGGGCATATTGGTTCTGGTCCGTTCGTCCGTCCATTACGCTTTTGATGCATAGCATAACTAAAGAACCGTGTATGCTAGGGTTTTGAAATTTCATATATGGATTCCTCATGGAAAATTAGCTGACGCGTATTTTTTTTCTCGTCCGGATTATGCCCCTTTCAAGAGTTATTGCCCTTTGAATTTTTTTTTTTTTAATAAAATCTTGTCAGCAACATATCTCAAAAACTATTGGAGCTAGAGCCTTGAAAGTTGGTGATTATATTGATGGTGATGAGTAGATGAACTGATTAACTTTTGACAAAATTCCGAAAAATACTTTGTGAGTTATGGCCCTTTGTCATTTTGGTAATTTGTGCCCATTGTAATGTATGCTAAAAGTGATGCATAGCATAACTTTAGAACCATGTATGCTAGGGTTTTGAAATTTCATATATGGATTCCTCATGGAAAATTAGCTGACGCGTATTTTTTTTCTCGTCCGGAATATGCCCCTTTCAAGAGTTATTGCCCTTTGAAATTTTTTTAATAAATCTTGATGAGTAGATGAACTGATTAACTTATGACAAAATTCTGAAAAATACTTTGTGAGTTATGGCCCTTTGTCATTTTGGTAATTTGTGCCCATTGTAATGTATGCTAAAAGTGATGCATAGCATAACTTTAGAACGGTGTATGCTATAATTTTGAAATTTCATATATGCATTTCTGATGGAAAATAAGCTGACGCGTATTTTTTTTCTCATCAGGATTATGCCCCTTTCAAGAGTTATTGCCCTTTGAATTTTTTTTAATAAAATCTTGTCAGCAAGATATCTCAAAAACTATTGGAGCTAGAGGCTTGAAAGTTGGTGAATATATTGGTGGTGATGAGTAGTAACTGATTAACTTTTGACAAAATTCCAAAAAATACTTTGTGAGTTATGGCCCTTTGTCATTTTGGTAATTTGTGCCCATTGTAATGTATGCTAAAAGTGATGCATAGCATAACTTTAGAACCGTGTATGCTAGGGTTTTGAAATTTCATATATGGGTTCCTCATGAAAAATTAGCTGACGCGTATTTTTTTTCTCGTCCGGATTATGCCCCTTTCAAGAGTTATTGCCCTTTGAAATAAAATCTTGTCAGCAAAATATCTCAAACACTATTGGAGCTAGAGCCTTGAATGTTGTTGAGTATATTGGTGGTGATGAGTATATGAACTGATTAACTTTTGACAAAATTCCGAAAAATACTTTGCGAGTTATGGCCCTTTGTCATTTTGGTAATTTGTGCCCATTGTAATGAATCCTAAAAGTGATGCATAGCATAACTTTAGAACTGTGTATGCTATGGTTTTGAAATTTCATATATGCATTCCTAATGGAAAATAAGCTGACACGTATTTTTTTCTCATCCGGATTATGCCCCTTTCAAGAGTTATTGCCCTTTGAATTTTTTTTAATAAAATCTTGTCAGCAAGATATCTCAAAAACTGTTGGAGCTAGAGGCTTGAAAGTTGGACCATGAGTCATGTGCAAGACCAAGGTCCATACCTCCAATGTCAAGGTCATACCTAGAGGTCAAAGGTAAAAAAAAGGACAGTCAATAACTTCCTTATTCTTTGATGGATTATGAAATTACTTGGCAGAAATGTTAACCATCATGAGACGATGTGTTGTACCGCAAAGGTCAAGGCCATACTTAGAGGTCAAAGGTAAAAAAGTGCTTTTTTTGTTTACGGCCAATAACTTTTTTATTTTTCTATGAACATTTTTAAAGTTATTATGCAGAAATGTTCATCTTCATTAGATGATGTGTTGCACACAAGACCCAGCTCAATACCTCCAATGTCAAGGTTATACTTAGCAGTCAAAAACGGGGGAGACATCTGTGTTTTTGTAGAAAAACAAATTCTAGTTCTACTCTAGTCTACGTGCAGCACCATTGGCGGAGAAAGTTAAAGACACATTTTTCGATTACATAACACCCTAATGACCGTTTATTAAAGAATCCAGCAATGAGATAAAATACACTTGGGGTATTCAGACTGTCATACAGGTAGGGGACCAAGAGAGGGTAATAAATTACCTAGGCATATGACTTTGACAAATGACATCTATTCATTTACACCTAAGTCCTTATTTTTATTTGCATGGAAGAAACAACAACACTTTTTTTCCGATTTTTTTTATTTAGTAGCCATTATTTATTATCAATACAGAAAATGCCAATTCAAATATATTTTTTCCACCAAAAAATGATTTTTTTTTTTTCAGATAAAATCCTGATAACTTTATTATTTCTGTTCTTAACATATATTGTGGGTAAACATTAAGACCACCTCGGCGAAGCGGTTCTGACGAAAACCCACCATTTGTTTTTACAGTGTGACTGCTCGTTAGAACTGCTTCCATGAGGCGGTTTTAACGAGGACACACAATACACGTTTTTGAGCAGAAATAAGAAAAATAATGTATACCACTCTAAACTCCAGTTCTACTGTATAAAAGTGGGGTTTAAGGGGTCAAAATTGTATAGGCCTGTTAATGTGATGCATATCTTTTCCCCGTAATGGATTTATTCATGTGACCAAGTCTGTTAAATCAACATCCCCCAAACCCCACTTTCTATAGAGAAAATGGGGGTTTAAGGGAATGGGGTTTAAGGGGCTATACATTATTTCCCTTATTTCTGCTCCAAGTCATAGGTTGTGGGTGCTCGTTAGAATCGTCTCATTGAGTCATAGGTTGTGGGTACTTGTTTGAACCGCCTGAATGAGGCGGTTCTAACGAGCACCCACAACCTATATTTGCATTATAAATAAGAAAAATAAATTCAATTGTATTTGTTATTTCTTTACTTGAAAAGGTGAAAAATAAAATCTTAAAATATTTCTTTTTTTTCTCTCTCTTTTCTGATATGGTTGTGTCTAAAACAAAGAACATTTTGTAGTTCCATCTTGACTGAAATTATAAAATGCTAATGTTTTAGACATTATATGATTTGTGTGTCACATACTTTCAACCAAAATATTAATAAATAAATATAAATAAATATAGGTAAATTGATTGATTTAATTTTAAGGTTAATCAATTCATTTACCTTGCTTGTTTACTTTTTTGCTCTTTTGAGAAAAGAAAACAATGGATATCAGTGTTTTTTTTTTTACTATATCTTAAATTAAACAAGAAGTAATTTAAAACAATATTTTGTTGGAAACAATCTCAGTAAATTATACTATCACTCAAGTACCCTTATTGAGCCCCCAATTAAACATAGACAACTGCTCATAATCACCTCATAATTACTTAGATAAGATAAGCCTTTGATGTGCACTATGGTCTGAAGGAAGTGTTAATTGGAGATCATTAGACAGGCCACCCCTTTTATATAAGGAAAAAAATGTGTCTTTAAATATACGTAATCGCTGGAGGTGAAAATCCCACGTAGTTTTTTCTGCTGATCATCACAAGACAGTAGTTCCTTTGCAGTTTCGAATTTGTAGGACTCAGATCGGGGACCGGTCCCAAACCGAGGGCCTATTTCCAAATCGTTGGCCGATCGTTTCTCAGTTAGTGGGTGGACTTTTCTTTTTGTTATATCAAGGATCGAACTTGCGTTTTCGCGTTTCAAGGGTCGAGCTTGCGTTTTCCCACACCAAGAAACGATTGCGTCAAATAAATCGACACACTTGAGTTCGTTTCGCTTCTTTAGATATCGAAAAAGCAGAAAGCCCAGTGAAATGGAATACAACAACATAAAATGGTAATCTTTTGGAACAAGGACCTCAAAACGGAACTGAAAACTGCTAGTGTCGGCTAATATAAGTCTCATCAATTTATTTTCAAAATCCCGCAGTGGACTCAAATATCGCATAGGACTATAAGATATAAAACACACTTGGCTTGAGCAGGAGCATGATTTGACCTTATAAAAATAGAAGTGGAGGCAATGATCAGGAATCGATACAATTAACCCACAACTCCCATCAGAGACACCAAAGGGAAAGAAACATAAAATTCAAGTTCCGATAGACCTTGTTGCAGATGAGATATGAGTCCAATATTGAATTTTGAAACTAAATCGAAAAGACGTCTATAAAACGTAGAAAATGCTTAGCGAAGATGATGATACCGATAACCCTGATTCAGAAGTTTAGCAGTTAATATTTTATTACGAGTGTTCAAGTCAGCTAACGACTAGACACTTTGGCAAACCGAATTAATTGCGATATCTTAACTCCGTGGGATGTCGAGTGGGAAACATCACCATCCAAAAAGGAAAAAATTACAATCCCAAAATTAAAATCATCGCGTTTTTCATACAGTGGCATGGAAAACACTCATATAAAATAGATATATGTAAATCCAAATATGAGGCTGCGTTATCAGAAGAATTTGCTTTATTTAACTGAAGTTTTTAAGGATAAAGTTTACTGATGTATCCATCGTAGTAGGTATTATCAATATTTAACTAGAGCTGTCAGTGAAACTGACTAGGGCCCCGGCAGCGCTATCAGAGGAGTAGGAAAATTTGTGGACGGACAGACGGACAGACAGACAGACAGACGGACGGACAGAGTGATTACTATAGGGCACCCACACTTTCAGTGCGGGGCCCTAATAAACCATATAAGTATTTAGACGTCGAGCTAAAAGCTTCAATAAGTTCAGATTACTTTTCGACAGAAAGGGGCATCATCTCTTTCATAACAGAACAAGAACAAATCAGCCCT
This sequence comes from Lucinisca nassula, assembly GCA_963580285.1. Taxonomy (NCBI): domain Eukaryota; kingdom Metazoa; phylum Mollusca; class Bivalvia; order Lucinida; family Lucinidae; genus Lucinisca; species Lucinisca nassula. Next base: position 61,366,929 of record OY757014.1, read on the forward strand.
AAGGCGTGCGCTCTTCGTACCCATCAAAATGCCCACAATTAGTATGAAATGTTGTCAAGCATCACACACATTCTGAAATTAACATAATGTGTAATTGTTATGCTCCACAGAAGTGAAATAAACATTTCTTGCATTACTTGCAAGACAGAGGCAATCTTCTCTATGGAATGTACATTCAGTTAAATCATTATGTTTTTGTAAGATTATGAGGTAGTGTAAAGTAAAGCTTTTTGAAAAATCAAACGTAGACAGACTAAATTCATGAAAACGTCTGGATTTCAGTTTGTTTAAAACCTCGTTCGAATTTTTAATAGACCAAAACAGATTGTACCCGATCTTTCATAGACCTTGTAGCAATATTTAATCACATGCTTTTTTATGGCAGTAAGACGTGAAGTTCATAATTTAGAAATTTCAGTAGGAGTAAAACAGGAACGTTCATTTGCAATAAACCGTGCTTTGTACATATTGCCTTTTGTGAAGTTTAAACGACCAGTATAGCGTAGGAAGCCTATCTTGGTCTTCTTTAACACGCGGCGCAAATTTGGTGCCTGGATGATAGATATGATCATTAGCCATAGACATCTCTTCAGCCGAAGGCTGCAGTTCATAGACCTTTGTTCTACCAAATTCCTGTTGAAGAGTGTTAACATAGTGGAGCCGTAAAATATCGACGGCATTGTTTGCGGCCTTGTCTGCTCGGGAGTAGCCAAAGGTGAAAAGAGTTTTTATCAACTTTTCACAAGAAACGACACCTGGATGTATCATTTGGAACTGCAAAGACGAATAAACAGAGCACAGTGGCTTGGCGATGACAAGAACAACCTGCTATCGCATTGCTAAAAATATATATTTTCAAGTCCAACGGCCCTGTTCTGTAAAAATCCCACTGCACTGCACCACAAGATATATCACTGAAAAGTTTTTCGGGGACAACTTTCTAAAACTCATTTTGAAAACATTCATGTAATTATCGCCCACAAACTGGTTCACTGGACATCCACCTTGTTCATAACAATGCATCTCCATGCAAAAGCATATGGTAGAACAATATTTTCGGGACAAGCAAGTCAAACAATTACCTGCTCGACCTAAGCCCTTGTGATTTTTTTCTTTCTTTCCATTGCTGACTAGCTGCTATTCCGGAAGCACCCTTGGTAGCGAGGCGGAGTTTCAGTTTCTGCACAGCATACCAAGGGCCGACTACTCTGCAGCTGTCAGGTCATGTATAACTGTAATATTTCAGGTCATATTGCGTTTCTGTCAATGGCGAATATTATGAGGTATTTATATGAGAAATATGCTCGAATTCAGGCTTACCAATTAAGGTAAATACAAATGAAGTAAGGTGAAACAACAGTATGTGCTATGAAATGTTATCCTTTGGAAGCAAGGACTACATCTCAGAACTGAAAAGTATGACATCATCAAAACAGTGACTCTTAAAATACTCTTTCTATCTGAAAGATTCTTGGTACATGTAAAATGACTAAGAAACAAATTCTCATAAATCAGAAGTGGAGGCAATGATCAGGAATCGATAAATCAACCCACAGCTCCCATCAGAGACACCAAAGGGAAAGACACACAAACATGAAACAACAGACCCTAATGGAAACGCCAACAGCAGAGAGCCAAAAGGACAGTTACTTTCCCACAAAATGGCCAATAGGCTCTCCAAAATAAAATAAGCAACACAAACACTCAAAGACAAACCATAACAAAAATAAACCGCGACAGAAGAAAACTAGTGCTATCACTAAAGGTGATGAATACCCCCACAAAAACTGCCTTGATAGTACAACAGCGGCATTTTGCAATTTTTTCACTTGAAAGGGGCCATAACTATGTCGAAAATTGACGAATTGTAGTGGAAATCGAACTTGACCTGTATTTTATGATGTTACATCAGTGTACCAAAAATTATAAAAGTCGGTGAAGCGCTTTTTAAGTTATCGTCTGGAAACCAAGTCAACAGACCGACCGACCGACATACCGACAAGCTCACTCCTATATACCCCCCAAATTTCATTTGTGGGGGTATAATTACTGAAACTTGATTGAAGCATCGAAAGACTTCGAAAACGTATACTATAATGGTTGGGGAGACAGCAGCCTAGCTTGTAAGATTTTAAGTAATATTTTTCACATATGGTTCTTAAATACTGTTTACTTCAACTATTAATCATTAAACATCAACTATAACTTTACCCATGTTATGAGGCATTGTGATAATTTATGCTATTCTATTGCATACACATGCTTAAGACAGACGTTTACCGTAACTCAAGCCTAGTTTAACAGATAATCGGACATGCATGCTAATTATATTTTATTTTGCTTTCAAAAAGTCATTGAAAAGGATGCGCTTAGTCGTTTAAATGTTAACCTGTTTCTTTTGTAATTTTATGCTTATTAAACTATATGTTCAAAATAAGCACGCGTTTCTTCTGGCTACTAATTATTTATGGATGAGTATGCAAATTGACAGATCGGACTAGATCATGTTACAAAACCTCCCATACCTGTTGGTCTTCCAATCTGCCGAACAAATGCAGCCAGCAGATAAGACGTCCATCAAAAAACAATTAAGACAAACAATATAACGGTTCTGCACACAGCTTCTTTTCCAATCTCAAACGGTATGATTTCCTCCTCAATGATATCGCATAACAGGGATTTCTACCCAAATACCCTACACAGAGATATACCCGTGGGCGAACAGAGTGTATAGGACAGTTTAACAAATAGAAGACGAATATAACCGCTGAGCTAATTTAACGCTAGATGGATTATTAGAATCACTAAAATGCTGTTCCACTCGAGAAATTTTGATTTAAGCAGGTCGCGCAAAATATAGCTTCTGCACGGCGAAGGGCCAAAAGTGATGGGTTAAAAAAGATACGTACAGCTCAGTCTCCGATTATGCTTAGCTCCACAAAGACTCAAAGCTTTGTCATGACTTTGATCTAATTCCGGGGTGCATGCAGGTTGGTCTTAGTCATCTCTAACCTTGAAAGTAATAGGCTGCAGTTCCTCGCGTTGCGGTTCAATTTTTGTTTTTTTACTCAGACCCCCAGGACTCAAATCAACGCAATAGCTATCGGTTAGACTGTAACCGTAATAAAGGATATAGCCCGCATAGAAGTAACGGTTAACAGAGAAGATATGGGTACATTGTCTTAAACCTAATGACGCAGTGCGTTTAACTTTCGATTTTGAAGCCGAAGAAATTTATAATAGAATTAACTTGTGCATACAAATTAGAACATATGTTGATAGTGTGAACATGTCACGGAGATATGACAAATTTTCTAATCGCTGCAAACTCGTCTAGAGTGGTTAGTTTTTGGGATTTAAGAAAGTACCCACATCTTTCTAGTCGCCTTTCACCAGAAAGGAATAATTTGTTACAAATGAAATCTAAGGCGATTTTTAACTTTTTCTTGCCCGTTTCTTTCTGAACTGTGTTAACTTGATGGATGTTCCCTTCTGTTCACATTTCAAAATTAACCACTTAATTAGCAATGCCACAGATCCATTAGAAAAAACACACATGTGATACAATGTTATATTTCATGGCAGTGCAAATGGCATTGTTCAGAAGATATACTGTGATAGCTCGAGACATATAGATAAAAGACTAGCCTCAATTATGCAGTTCTAAAGCGTACCTAGAATCTGTCTACTGTAGCCCAAACCAGGGACCAATTGTTCAAAACTTACGATGTCGCTAGCTAACGTATTAAGACTGATCATTTAATACGGCAAATATACTAATACTTTTTTGCTGAAAACATGCGAGTAGCTTCTGCAACTTCAATAGCTGCTCACATTTTTACAGAAGAAAAAAAAACACTGTTACTGTATTTAATGACATACTTACAAGAACAGTTAACGGTTTTTACCACTAGTGAGCTCGTTAAGCTATATAACGAGGCTTTGAACTGAACAACTTGTCTCTCTAAACTTTTACTCACCTTGTAAAACCTTTAAATAGCAAGGGTCAAAGATCTTTATTTCACAGATTTGTTACGTGTCTGAAAACGAATCGCATTGTTTCTTTAAATTCAACTACAATTCTTTCTTTTCTTTATTTTTCTTTATTTATTTATTTATTTTATTTTTTATTCTTTACTTTTGTTTTCATTTAAGTGTTTTTGTAGTTTTATCTAAAATAAAACTGTGCAAGAGTTTTATTTTCGTAAACTGTGCCTATAATCTAAAAATATAACACTATTTATCCTTAACAGTGTTAAGCAGGTCCGTAATTGACGATTGTTTCTTTTCTAATTCCAAATATTTTTTTTTTAGTTTTCCAACATAGTTTTAAGAGACAATGCGGTGTTATTTATTTATTTATTTATTTAAATGTAGCTTTGTTATATTTGTTTTTTATAAATCATCAGAATTATTCTGGTAGTAACAGTGTGTCATTTTAAAGCTATGCATAAACAAAATGCCACGTACTATTTTAAAAATAAAAAATTCTGCATATTTTGTTTATGTGATTTCGTGTCCAATTTTCGATAATCATAGTTTACATTTTTTCTTTGTTGCTGTAGTGTTTGTTTTATGGCCCTTTGAATATTATTACACTTATCCTGAGCCGATCGTTAATCAGAGGTGGGCGAAAAGCGGAATAACCGGATAAAAAACACCTGAATTCCGTTGCAGAACACGGCGTCTCACAATCGAGCCAGGCTCGAACCATAGCGTTGAGAGACCTGATGATAATGAGTCCGGGCTCTTATCCACTAGGACACGGAGGCCCATTGGTTTACATTGTCTAATGGCTAATTGTGGATACTCGTATATGGTCTGAAAAAGTCACTGTGGCATCTATTCTGGAATTTAGACACTTGTATAATTCATATTTGATATGTCATGCTGTGCATATGCTGGATGAAGCTGTATGACGTCACGCCGTTTTTTCTGATAAGCGCTATTGCATCAGGTTAACCAAAACATGTAATGAACACCCCTCTATACCCCGCTTTATACAGAGAAAAGTTGAGTTTACGGGGGTATTCATTATTTTCCTTATTGTTTGCTTCTAAAAGATGGATTGTGGGTAATCGTTAGAACCGCCTCAATGAGGCGGTTCTATCGAGTACCCACCACCGTTTTTGGCGTATAATTTAGAAAAATATCACACATTTTAATTTTTTAATCAGTAAAATTACGGTTTTGGAGATATGAAAGAATGCACTCTGTCATAAGTATGTGATATCGTAATGGTGCGGTGTGAAAATACATGATAGGGGCATATATCCTGTATCAAATTGAGCCCCAACAATCTATATTAGAATTAAAAATTTAGAAAAAAATTCATCTGAAAAATGTTGGTCCTGGAGATAAGAAAAACTTCATTTCGGAAACACACCTATACGAATACATTGTAACCTTTATTGCCGAAATAATAAAAAAATTAAGATGAAAAATTGTGATATTTTTCTTATTCTCAAAATACAGATTGTGGGTACTCGTTATCTAACGAGAAGAAAAATAAGGTTTTGCCGTGTAAACCCGATTTTTACTATTTAAAAGTGGGGTTCGAGGGGGTCAAAATTATATAGGCGTGTTTTCGTTATGTCATGTTAGCACACGGGTGTATTATCGCAATGTCTACAAAATAAAGTTTGAAAAAGTCGGAGTTATGCACAAAGTTACTGAAAGATACGAGACTAATTACACCCGCTTTTTCGAAGAAAAATCTGGTATATTGTTATCGAACCAAAGTTGAGTGGTAGTCAGTCCGTCTGTCTGTCCGTCTGTCCGTCTGTCTGTCCGTCACATTTCTTGTAAATGGATCTCCTCTGCAACCACTGAAGTTACACTTTTGACACTGCGTGTGGATAGTACATGGTATGTAGATGGCAGTGGGCTACTTTTTTTGTGACTTTGACCCCAACATGGCCCCTAGGTCAAAGGTCAAAAGTATGACTTTGCCATATCTGTAGTGTCATTCATTCAAAAAGCGGGTATTTGCGATGGTATACTATCGGCTGCGCGATCTAGTTCTTCTTAACTTCATGCTTATTTAACTATCAATAACTATTTAAGATAACTGCCTTTGCTTCTTTTTGTTTTAGTATAAGCTTGATCTTGTTTTTTTGTAAGGACAATTAATGAATTTTTCATTGCGGCAATTACAGCCTTTGTACAGCTATCAATAACTGTTTTAATGATTTCAAGAAAAATGCATTTAACTATTTTTGTCGCTATTTCGAAATCGATGTTTAATGCGCATGGTCAACTCTGTTTTGTTCGGATATTAATTCAAAATATGAAATATGAGCAAAGCGCTAATGCACCTGTTTGTAGAAGTCCGCATGGCTGTTCCAGCCATAAAAGACTTTTGGTGTTAAGACAAATGATTGGAGTGCACTAGGGTGCATATTTTATCCCGTTTTTTATTATTATCACAATTTAACCTGCTCTAATAAAATCATATTCAGCGGTTCATTAGGCAGATAACAATATATTTTCCTCACCCAGAACCGATTTATTTTTCTTGTCACGTGCAAGAATGGCAAATGCTGGGACGAAGAATAGTTAAACCGATGTCCATTACCGCCTATAATTGACCATTTGATGATATATAGACGCCCCATTGGCTCTCTGAAGAACTCACACAGACACGTTAAAATTTAAGGCAACATAGCTACGTACATGTATTTTATATATCTTTTATGAATCATAGTATAGCATTTTAGATTTTAAAAAGTGATGTTTGCTTATTTCTCATTATGAAAACACGCCTATACAAATCAATTGTAAATTTTACCACCGAAACAGGAAAATTTTAAGATGAAAAATTTCGATATTTTTCTTATTTCTGCTCAAAACATAGATTGTGGATACTCGTTAGAACCGTCTCGACGAGGCGGGTCTAACGAGTACCCACAATCTATATTTTGGAGCAGAAATAAGAAAAATACGGTTTACCCCCTTTAAACCCCAGTTTTACTGTATAAAAGTGGGGTTAAAGTGGGTCAAATTTATATAGACGTGTTTTCGTGATGATTCGAGCATTAAATTTTGTGTGCGCATCGGCGGTTCCTCGGTGATTCCTCATGTAGCTACAAGAGACAAGGTTTGAGCAAAACTATGGAAAACAAGTGTATATCCCCTGCATATCCCGCTTTTATCTAGATTTGTTATGTGTTCTTCACAGTGTACATACTTTCTGATTATATTATAAAAAAATAGAAGTGAATGCAATGATCAGGAATCAATACAATTAACCCACAGCTCCCATCAGAGACACCAAAGGGAAAGAAACACAAACATGAAACAACAGACCCTAATGGAAACATCAATAGTGGAAAGCCAAAAGGAAAGTTAATTTCCCCCAAAATGGCCAATTGGCTATCCAAAACAAAATAATATAAGCACCGGATACAAATACTAAAAGACAAACCATAACAAAAATAAACCGCGACAGAAGAAATGCCTTGGAACGGTCAGTGAAACGAATTTTAGTGGGGGAGGGGGGGGGGGGCTTAAATCTATTTTACGTGGCCACAATACTCGCCCGTACTTCCGTCGCGATTTAGACAAATATTTTTTTTCACTCCACATGAAGGCCTCCTAACTCATCAGTGCAACATCCCCGTGAACACGAACACAGAGATGAAACAATGGTGAGGGCTCGACAGCAAGAAACAACTGAAATGCTGGAGGAAAAGAAAACTAACAGTTAGACTCAGATGGGCCCGACCAGAGACAGAGCATCAGGCACCAGACAGAATAGGTTTTCAGATCAATAGGCCTATTCCGGAAAATGCAAAATTTGTAGCCTTTGCAAAATTGGCATTCAGCCTGCCATCATTTAAAAGTAATCAACACGTTTACAAAACCTTGAAAGTTAAAATAAAATATCTACATAGGTTTGGAGATATGACGGTTTAAACTTGGATATTTCCACGGTTTAAACTTGGATATTTCCAAAGATGGTCATTTGAGAGAAAAATATTAGTATTTTCATAAACAACAATAGTATTGTAAATGTAACAGCATCATTGTATAGGTATATTATCAAGGCACGTGTCTACAAAACAAAATCTCAACAGATTTAGGTAAGAAATATGAATGTTATGCACTTTTAATACAGGAACTCATTAGGATCAAGTATGATAAAATTGCTCATTTGAACCTACCTAGGTACAAACTATGCATTTTGTTGTATATTCAATATATTCGAGTGGCTGAAACTCCGGAATTCTTTATGGTATCATCTTCAAATTTTCAGCATTTCTTAGTTTTATAAAGATCACAGAAAGTATGAAATTTCGAAGGGCTAGGTGTACAAGTTTTAAAGTTGGCATTTTCCGGATAAGCTCTATTCTTGATTACATACTTAAATGCCGTTTATGTACTCGTTATTGGACCACGGGTTATTAACATACCTTTTATCGTAATTACAATTTACCTTTCAGAAAATTATCGTTCTTCAGCTGATGATTTATCATTCGGCCTCACCAGGGCACAAAATTACATATTTAAACCAATAGCAAAATAGATAAGGAAAAGAAGCTTTCATTAGTGTTCGATTCCAATACCAGATCATATTTCTTTGAGCATCATCTATGAGCCGGAATCATAGTGTTCTTTAATCTTGAACAAAAAAGATCTGAATTCCGTCTCATTCTACGGAAAAAAATGATCAATCAAGATCATTTAAAATCATGTTAATCAATATTTGTTTAGGAGAAAGCCTTAATTTGTTATATCTTTCAGGGTTTTCTTTAAAATTAATTCCAAATTTGTTTTTAAGAATTATACATATGCAAATTATTTTCTCCATGTTATGATACACGATACCGTTACACATACGTCATGATTAATTCGATCTTTGATGTTTGGCGGCTTTAACAAACAGCCAGCTAGGCGAGAGATACACGATACTCCGAAATTGACAAGGATGACAAATCGGCTAGTCAACTTAGCTTTTGTACTGATGCCCGGTACTTAGACAGGTGGTTAGACTGGGTGGTAGAAGTGAAACTGATCATTGAACCGGGATACAACAAAACGAAAAATATGCAATGTGCGAACATCGAACAACCAGAACAGTCTGCGGTAGCAGCGTCTGTGTCTGATAATGTGTCTGATAATATATTTCCAGATCAGCACAGGTAAGAAAAAGACCCTAAAGCAGTAAAAGAGCAAACAGCGAAACTTCGCTGTTTGCTCTTTTACTGCTAGAGGGTTCACATATGTTATTGGGTAGGTTTTGTTGGGTCCGGTACCAACTGTATTTGAGTGAATATGTGTGCTTAACGGAAATTCGAAAGTGAAAAAAATGTAACAAATCATGTTGATTTAATAATACAAGTGACCGCTATGAATATGTCATAGCTTGTACAAACATCACTACTTCAAGTGTATTTTGGGAAGGTTGTTCTGTTTGGCGCAATTTTCTGATTGCACTTTCAATGGCGCCCTTTCTAAATTTGATTTACATGCCAAGTGGTAAAGGCATAACGGTGCTCTCTTGTCTGTCCATGTGTTTGCCCGTCAGTCCATTGTCCGTCTTTTTATCTATTTGTCTGTATGTCCTCTTAGCCATTATATCTCAAGAACCACTTGCGTTATTTCTTTTGGGGCATTATCGACATGACGTAGTGCGGGTTATATTTTCTAGTCATTCCCTACTGCGGAATTTTTTAAAATATCTGCGGGTCACTGATGAGGCTTTTTTGGCCGAAACTAGCTGGTCTGGCCCAGAAGAAACTTGCCCACTCGACTGTTTCAGTTCTGTGTTTTCGTCCTTGCTTCCAAAGGATAAACTTTCCAAAGAACATATTTAACCTGAATTTGATGCTTATAAAATTTTATCAGCCTTAAGGAGAAGCAAGTGGCTAGGGACATAGTCCAAAGGATCATATATACTCTTTTTTCACAGAACATATTTATAGTTGAATCCTATATTAACTCTTTTGGACTGTTCAAAGTTGTCTTAAGACCAAATGTGGTCTCTTACGAGTGAACATGTTGTAGAAGAAAAACTGAAACCTTTAAATATGTGTTTAAAAGATTTTTTTTCTTAATTGTAGCTGGTTTTAACAGCAAAAATTTACTGTACCATAAAAAAGCTGTGTTAAAATGTCGTAAAATATCTTCGCAAACGTAGTTCTTTTTCAGTCTTTTGGGCACATCACATTCTTCACCATTTTACCTGCCTGGGGCCAGGGTTTTCAAACATTCCTAAAATTAAAGGATTCCTCATACGGGCTAATTTGAATTAAGGATCTGCTATCATGTTAACAAGTCCTTGTAATGAATACCCTTGTAAACCCCCACATTATACCCCCGCCCATCGGGGCTTGAAGAAATAGATTGGGCTGAATGATGCTTCTACTTAGAGCTGGAACCGACGAACATGACCACCGGTAAACCCATTAGAGTGTCTAAGCCTGCCCAGGCAAAGAGGTGCGAGTCGCACCGACCCTATATATAAACCATTTTTGTTTGTTTGGGCGACATGGCTTGAGCTGTCATTTCATCTAATTTGATTTGATTTGAGGTTTAACGTTCCCGTCAACACTGTAAAGGTCATTTTGGAGACGTTGCTTCCAATTTTGTGGGACTTTTACCCGACCTTGAGATGAAATGACAGATGATTTAGTCACTATAGAGGGATATAAACTTTATAGGCGTGACCGAGAAGAGGATAGTCATGGGGGTATACCTAAGCGGTTTACCAGTACTAGTGTGCGATTCAGCTCTGCGTGGAAGCATCATGCAGCCCATATATCTCTTCAAGCCTCTATGTGCGGGGGCCATCATTTCATCTCAGTGTCGGGTAAAAGTCACAGCAACGTCTCCAAAATGACCAAAATAGCGTTGACGGAAATGTAACACCTCAATTCAATCAAACAAAATCACCCCGAATCAGCTCTTCTCCGCCATCTCTTGAGACTTCAAATAATAGGCTAATGTGGTGCAAAAAACAGTGAGTCTTAAAATATTTATTTACATAAAGTTTCGGCCTTAAACATGTAAATTTCAAGTGTAATAAAGTGTTTGAGATATAAAAGAATAAGCTTTGTTAAACGGATGTGTTATGATTCCTTAGTAAGGTGCTGTAGCCCCCGCCTTCTATTATGCTCACTGCCCTACATTGCCCTGCCTTGAGTGATAATTCATGGAAAAACATTAAAATTCCTATGTTAAGACCACCTTTGGCACAGTTCAAAAGTGGTCTTAAAGACCACTTTTGAACAGTTACAAAGGTGGTCCTTGATCAGAGGACACTGTGGGCAGAAAACACAAAGCAAGATTAAGTACACCCTTAAAAATAAGCTTTTAAAAGCAGAATTAGTCTTAATTTTAGGTTGTCTTACTAGCGGAATTTTACTGTTTAACATTCGCCCCCGCCCATAGGGGCTTGAAGAAATATATGGGCTGCATGATGCTTCCACGCAGAGCTGAATCCGGCCCGCACACTAGTACTGGTAAACCGCTTGGAGGATCTAAGCCTGTCCAGGAACCGTGGTGCGAGGCGGACCGTCCATGCTAATAAACCCTATTGGTTTCGTTGGGCGACAGGGCTTGTGATGTCATTTCATCTCAATGTCGGGTAAAAGTCCCACAAAATGGAAGCAACGTCTCCAAAATGACCTTTACAGTGTTGACGGGGACGTTAAACCTCAAATCAAACAAACAAATTTACTGTTTAACATGATACAACATGCATCTTATGCGTTACATAACCTGTTTGCATTGCTTAGGAAATTATTTATTTACCAATGTCCGAAAAATTGCATATTGTTTGACATATTGGTTGGTTCTATATTGAATTACAGCTCAGAAGTCTGGGGAATGCACGAGGCCAAGGATATTGAGCTAATCCATACGAAGTTCTGCCGCTGGGCTCTTAATGTAAGAAAGTCCACAAACCTTAGTGCTCTGTACGGCGAGTTAGGACGAGTTCCTTTCATTATTCAAAGAAAATTAAACATGATTAAATACTGAGCTAAACTAATGAAAACCAATGCCTTTTTTTACCAAAGAAAATTTTGAAATACGACGCGGACAGCGGCAATTCTTACAATGGCACCAATTGGGCATCGTACATAAAGTCAATGTTGGGCAACCTAAATTAGGCCTCTCATAATATGGCTACAACAGGAAGAAAAAGATATTCCGTTCTCGCTGATAAAACAAAGAATCTTCGATCACTATCGCCGATATTAACAATTCAAGTAGAAAACTAATTACATATGCGAGGTATAAACATGAATTTAATTGTGAAAATTATTTAGATAATATAGCAAACAAGAAATATAATGTTGCAAATACCCGATTCAGACTGGTCGCACATGATCTACAAATTGGGAGGGGGGTACGAAAATATTGCCCGAGATGCAAGGATCTGTAAATGTTGTAATATGTCAAAGATTGAAAATGAATGTCACTTTTTACTTGTATGCCCTCTTTTTGCAGAATTAACAAGAAAATTTTTTAAACCATATCTTTGTCACTGGCCAAACATCAAGAAGTTTGATAATTTAATGATGTTAAATTCAAAGCATGTGACATTAAACGTTGCAAAGTTACCATATAATGCCCTTGGATTGAGAAAAGTAGAATTGGACCCGTAAAATACTTGCCATGTAAGTTAAAACTGGCTCCTCTGTAAAACATTGTCTTGTATGTATGAATGTATTGATCTCACTTTGCATATCATATAGGCTATAAACATTGTCGTAGATGTTTAATGCTTAATAAACATACAGTAGAACTTCGATGGCTCGAACACCGGTGGCTCGTTTACCATGGATGAGTCGAACCCGTTCTTGAGCCCCTAGCGAAATCCTCTACATAAGAAATAGTGGGGGAGAATTAAGGAGATTTTAGTCTTTTATTTTGCAAATGTATGTTGTGTGTACTCATTAGAATCGCCTCGATGAGGCGATTCTAATGAGTACCCACAGCATACATATTCATTATAGAACATTGACGCTTATGACCCACAAAGAGGGTTGACGCGTCGTTAAACACGAAATCATCATCATCATTATAGAACAACGAAAAGATGTCTAAAACTTTCTCGTTGTGCCTTCTGACAATAGCCTCAGTGGTTCGAACTAACCCTGTCTCGAACAGATTTTCGAGGTCCCAAAGGTGTTTGCGCCATTGAAGTTCGACTGTAGTTGTATTATTTGTATTTGTATAAACTACGGGTGCCCATAAGCTTAACAGATTTACCAGGGTATTTATTTCACGATCTCGTGAGATCGGGAAAAAATCGAGTGGAAAAAATCTTCACCTGCTGCAGCAGAACGGACGTCGAGAAGAATGCAGAACTATGTTAATATCCGTGCTGAGAAATCTATTGAGGGTATTTCAATATTTAAACATGTGATATTCAAAGCTGTAAGTTCTTCAAGTTGTGCGTAATGGGTAATATTACAAACATGTAATATTCTTAATTGGCCATTTCTTTTTCTTAAAGTTTTCCAAAAGAAAAACTACGCAAATGTTATAGTCGTTAATTATACTGTCCCCAAACTGGCGACAATACAATAGATGATTTATATGATGAAGAAGATCGTAAAAATGTTACGTAAGGTCGCCCTGTAACAATACACTAGTGCTAAGATTAACATTACAAAGATGTTTTTTCTGTCACAAAGCATAAAAACGGGACTAGAATCAGGATCATCGCTTCATAGTGTATACCCGCACTTTTTCAATAAGAGTGTGCGCGTGTGACATTGCGCGTGTACCCGTGCGTGAGCACCTCATACCGGTCTCTTGTATTGTATAATTAGGATAATAAAAAGATGCGCTTTTTCCATAGTCCTCTCTCCGATGGGAGCTTCCGAACAGGAAACGGTGATCAAGCAATTGCATAACGAATAAAATAAAATAGAAAGTGCCCGTATGTAATTCATACGAGTGTTTTATTCGCTGGGTATGGTTAAATGTTCTAAGAAGACGGTGCAGGTGACTAGGGCATGAAAATATTAGTTTACTTGTAATAGCAGATAATAATAATTCTTATTGCTCTCATTTGAGGCATGAAATTTAAGAATCATTGCGTCACCAAACCAAGTGCACCTTTGAATGTATCAAAGCATGGTTTCTAATCAAATGTAACTGAGCGAAGGTGAGGTTTTGTTCCAAAAAAATAATAGTCGCGTCGTGGGCAAACCGGAGTTATGGCATTTGCGAACAACAAAGGCGCTGATCAGACCGCGCATGCGCGGTCTGATCAGCACCTGTGTGTTCGCACCAGAACTAGAACAATACTTCTAGTTACCATATCTAAAATTTCAAGAGTCGTGCTGGTCTGTGTAGCTGAGCAGATTGATTTGTGTCTTGCCTGGTCGCAAACACCGAAGACCTGTTTTCCCGTGACGGGGCTCTTGACTTTAGATGACTACTACACCATGCGGGAAAGAGGTTAATTTTCTGAGAAAAATGTGATGGTTTTGCATCACTTTAACAAGTGCGCGGACGGTCTTGTGTCCAAAACAGAAAACGTACGCCTAATATGGTCATTTTTTAAGTTAGCCAGTTTAAACAACTCATTGAAATTCTCATTTAGAAAAAAAATGTATGTAAATATGAATGGTCAACAACTGACATATGAAATGAAATAAGGGGCGACATCACGAAAACATGCGTATATAATTTTGACCCCCTTGAACCCCACTTTTATATATTAAAACTGGGGTAATTATTTTTCTTATTTCTGCTCAAAATATAGATCGTGGGTACTCGTTAGAACCGCCCCATCCTGCTCTAAAACATAATTTGTGGGTATTCGTCAGAACCGCCTCGATGAGGCGGTTCTAACGAGTACCCACGATCTATATTTTGAGCAGAAATAAGAAAAATATAATGATTTTTCATTTTAAAATATTCATTTTTTCGGCGGTAAAGTTTCCAATGTATTTGTATAGGCATGTTGTCGTAATGAAATTTCCGACAAAAAACTGTAGGCTTGAGGTAACGATAATGAAATACTTGCGGTATGCAAGAACAATAATCATTTATTCCCATGGACTCGATAAAGGCGTATTCAGTCTTCGGGATGCCCATGCCTATCGGAAGCTCGGCCCTTTTTAGGTTCAGATCGGGGCTCAGGCATCCCTGGGGATGGAACCACCAATATCGAATCCATGACTCATGAAGCTCTCTAATTTTGCGACATAGTTTAATTAGGCCTTTTAGTTTCACTCAAATTTACTAATTTATGTTCTACAAAAGGGTAATTTTCTGGGCCAAACTAGTTTGTTAAGGCTAATTAGGGTTCATCAGTGATCCTCAAATATTTTCGAAACTCCACAATGGAATCACTGATCACAGGGTACAAAAATATTCATTACGCAAACACGCCCCTATAAAAATACATTGCCACCTTTATCGCCGAAAATATGAAAATTTTATGATGAAAAATTGTGATTTTTTTCTTATTTCTGCTCAAAATATAGATTGTGGGCACTAGTTAGAACCGCCTCATCGAGGCGGTTCTAACGAGTGCCCACAATCTATATTTTAGAGCAGAAATAAGAAAAATAAGGTTGACCCCCGGAAACCCCAGTTTTACAATACAAAAGTGGGGTTCAAGGGGGACAAAATTATATAGGCGTGTTTTCGTGATGAACTACACAATGCCGAAGGACAGGGAGACCGGCTTTTAATGGGCGCCGAACATTCCGTTAACTCCAGATACCTACACTCTGTGTTTTGGGCTGGAACATACAAGAATATCGGAATGTTTTAGCTGAAAATGTTGTTTTTTTCTGGTGGTAAAATTTTCACTTTATTTGAATAGCGTTTTTTCGTAATGGTGAATTTTGTATATTTATTATTTTTGTTTTTGTGTATAAAGTTTGATGAGTGGGCCTCAAGGAAGAGTACTTTGCAGCTATGCACCTAACTGTGTCACCCACAGTAAATAAAGTCTTTATTATTAATATTATTATCATTATTATTATTATTATTATTATTATTATTATTGTTATTATTATTATTATTATAAAAGGGTTATCCTTTGGAAACAAGACATATACCGTTGTCTTTAAAACTTCAATATGTCCTAATTTGAAATATACATATACGTTTCATTTCAAATTTTAATCTCAAATATCTTTCATTACTGCACATGAAAAACGTGCTCTGGTGCTCCGACATGAGTGCGCTTTCCTAATTTTGGGACATGCTTTAATTTCGCTGCTCAGTTTCACTTTTACTAAAGCTTCATTGTGTCCTAATCCAATTAGGCCGACTCATGAGAAAACGGCACTTATCGAATAAGCCACTAGACAAGGCCCAGCCGCGCATGCGCAAGAAAATAACAGTGCTAGGTGCATGGCGTCTTGAATTTAGCTTCCTCAATGCCTTCAGTACACGCCCGTGAGCAGCAAAGGCTCTGGCGAGCCTGCGCGCATGCGCAGACTCGCCAGAGCCTTTACTGCTCGCCTGTGAAATAATGACCATATTATGCGCTGTCCCTATTAAGATCAGGAGTAGACACTTGACAACCGCAAATGTAACAAATGATAACTCATTCAGTTTTGACGTATTTTATTGAGATTCGGCTATCATCATTCACTGCCCGTATTACCAGGTGACTCGCCAGTGCTCACAAATTATGATATCTTTACAAATGACTCGTGGACAGCAGCTCCAGATCGCCGTCTTGTTGTTTGTTGGCATCCGGGCCGCTTGTGCTCATGGAATAACTTAAAACGGCTCCAGAATACTTGCGAGCAATGTTGGTTACGTTAGAGAGATGACACCATTCAGTTCGAATCTGATTTGGTTTGCTAATTACAGTTCTAATGTTTCTTTATGAGTGTATTATTGCCTGCGAGGTTAAACTTTATTACAGCTGAGATCACGCCCTGTCCATACCTTAAAGCGGACATATATTATTGTTTTCAAAGGGAAGTTTTTTTTTGTTGGCTGTAATTAAAGGGACTGGATGCACCTTCATGTGGGGCTACTCTTTCTAAAACATTTTGTTTGTTTGTTTATTTGCTTGTTTGCTTGTTTATTACAGCTGAAATCACGCTCTGCCAATACCTAAAGGCGGACATATATTGTTTCTTCCTGTGGAATTTTTTTTCTGTAATTAAAGGGAATGGTTGCACCTTCATGGGAGGCTACTCTTTCAAAAACACTGTTTTTTGTGTTTGTTTTGTTTATGTTCAGGTTTACCGTTGCTGTCAACACTATTTAGGTCGTTTTGGAGACGTTGTGTTCGATTTTATGGTACTTTTATCCGACATTGAGATGAAATGACATCTCAAGCCCTATCGCCAAAAGAAGAAACAAAGAGAATACCCCCAGGTTATCCCAACTATTCCCCCTGACCTGGCAATATGAGTAACCCTCATTGGTTCAAACTACAACTGTCTCAAACTCTGTGTCCAGTTGTTCAAAACATCCATCACGAAAACACACCTATAATTTCGACCCCCTTGAACCCCACTTTTATGTAGAATAATGGGGGGGGGGTAAACCTTATTTTTCTTATTTCTGCTTTAAAATATAGATTGTGGGTACTCGTTAGAACCGCCTCGATGAGGCGGTTCTAAAGAGTACCCGCAATCTATATTTTGAGCAGAAATAAGAAAAATATCACAATTTTTCATCATAAAATTTTCATTTTTTCGGCGATAAAGGTGGCAATGTATTTGTATAGGCGTATTTGCGTAATGGTGAGCTTAACGAGCTCCTAAGTGGGCAAATGTTAAATGTTTTAGCAAGTGCAATATCAAATACAATGGAATTGCTGCTGAAAAAATGTGAGTAGCTTTTGCTCACATTTTTGCACTAAAAATAAAAGCATTATTTGCAATTCAAAACGATTGAAGTTTTTACGATACATTAACAAACGACATAGCTTGTTTTGAACATCGTTAGTTAACGTATTGTTAAAACTTTGGTCATTTACTATGGCAGATATGCTAATATTTTTGCTGAAAGAATGTGAGCAGCTTTTGCAAATGCAAAAGCTGCACATATTTTTCAGCAAAATACCAAAATTTTAAATATCGAACTTGCTAGAACAGCTATCAATATGACCACTAACGAGCTCGCTAAGCTAACTGGCCCCTGGTCGCAAAAAGACTGGGTTGCTGTAGACGGCCTGTCTGATTCTTCGCTAGTCGTACAGGTCACACTGTACGGTTTTGCTGTGCTCAGTGTTTAACTGTATGATTCTAAGCTCCCAACCCCTTACAAGCACACATCCCAAGATGATGAGGTGGGGATTTTGTTTGTTTGATTTGAGGTTTAACCTCCCCGTCAACACTGTAAAGGTCATTTTGGAGACGTTGCTTCCAATTTTGTGGGACTTTTACCCGACATTGATATGAAATGACATCTCAAGCCCTGTCGCCCAATGAAACCAATAGGGTTTATTAGCATGGACTGTCCGCCTCGCACCGCGGGTCCTGGACAGGCTTAGATCTGCTAAGCGGTTTACCAGTACTAGTGTGCGGGCCGGATTCAGCTCTGCGTGGAAGCATCATGCAACCCATATATTTATTCAAGCCCCTATGGGCGGTGGCGTTGATGAGGTGGGGAAAGATTGGTTTCAGTCTATTGTCTGTGCATCATCTCGTGATCACGTGAGCCGGTATGGAGTTGCACTGGCAAATCAAGACACCGTAGATGGGCACTCCATGACAACTTTTGACGTTTTATTCATAACCTTAAAAACATTACGTGAACAAGTACGTGAAATGAAGACCTCAAACCACCCCCCCCCCCCCAAAAAAAAAAAAAAAAAATAAATAAATAAAATAAACCCAAATTTATATAGAGAAAACTGGGGTTTACGGGGTATATATTATTTTCCTTATTTCCGCTCCAAGTCATAGGTTGTGGGTACTCGCTAGAACCGTCTCAATGAGACGGTTCTAAAGAGCGCCCACAACCTATGTTTTGAGCAATTATAAGGAAAACATCACTGATTTTCATCAGAAAAATAGCCACTTTGAATATGTAAAAATGCACAATGCCGTACGGGTGAGTGATTGAAATGAAGAAAAGCTCAATGATTTAATTGATGAACATTGAACATTCCATTGAGAAGAAGTTTTCATCTCAATGTCGGGTAAAAGTCCCACAAAATTGGAAGCAACGTCTCCAAAATGACCTTTACAGTGTTGACGGGGACGTTAAACCTCAAATCAAACAAACAAACAAATCCATTGAGAAGATTCCGTCTATCTTGCATGAAATGTAAGAATCCGAAGAGCATAAACAATACACATTATGGTCATGTCAGATGGTGTGTGAAGCTCTCACCTTTCTGCTTGGCAATATCTATATAAGGTTTGGTGCTAAGTTATTTAGATAAAAATGTGGGAAATCCGATATGTACGAATTTCGCACCCCTTGTGGCTGATTTGCTTATGTTCTGTTATAGAAGAGACTTCTTCATGATGTCTCTTTCTGCTGAAAAGCAATCTGAAGTTATTGAAGCTTCTAGATATTTGAATGATTTATAAAATACTGACAATACCTACTTCGATGGTTTGATCAGTCAAATTTACCCTTCTGAACTTCACTTGTATAAAACAAATTCCTCTGATACCAAAGCTCCGTTTTTGGATTTACATTTATCTATTTAGATGGGTATTTGCTTCATGCAAAATTTATGATGAACGCGATGATTTTGATTTTGAGATCGGAAATTTACCTTTCTTGGATGGTGATGTTCCTCGTGCGGTATCGTATTGTGTTTATATATCGCAAGCCAATTAATTTGGCTCGCCAGACTGTCTAGTGATGTAACTGACTTTAAAACTCGTAATACATTATTAACTGCTAAACTTCATTATCAGAGTTATCGGTATCATAAACTTAGCGAAGTCTTTTCTAAGTTTTGCAGACGTCATTTCGATTTAGTTCCAAAATTCAAGGTTGGACTAAATCTCTTCTGCAACAAGGCCTATCGGAAACTATAATTTGTGTTAACTCAGTATGTATCTTTTTCAGTGTCGTATTTCGTAAACTCTTTTTCGACATAAAAAGGTTTGGTACAACATACATGTTATACAGCAGACTGCATGCATGGTAGTTAACTCAATCATGGTTGATAAGTTTGCTTCCCTCTTTTGTTTTACGCCGGTGGGTCGGGCCTCAGACTCTATGACGGCTTCGGCCTAAAAGCTTACTAAAACTTTTTTAGTAATGCCATTTGGTGCCCGGTGCTCTGTCTCTGGTACGTCCCACCGGAGTCCATTTGGACGTTTTCTTTCGCTCCAGCATTTCTTATGTCTTCCCGTCGAGTCCTTTTCTTTGTTTTATCTCTGTATGCGTTTGTTGTTTTTATGTTCATGGAGATGTTGCACTAATGAGTTAGAACTCCTTCAGGTTGACTGTCAAATTATATCAGGAAAACACTCCTATATAATTTTGACCCCCTTGAACCCCACTTTTATATAGTAAAACTCGGGTTCCCGGGGGTATACCTTATTTTTCTTATTTCTGCTCTAAAACATAGATTGTGGGTACTCGTTAGAACCGCCTCGATGAGGCGGTTCTGACGAGTGCCCACAATCTATATTTTGAGCATAAATTGGAAAATTATCACAATTTTTCATCATAAAATTTTCATTTTTTCGGCGATAAAGGTGGCAATGTATTTGTATAGGCGTGTTTGCGTAATGGACTGAACAAATTATTTGTCCAAACCACGACAGAACCAAGGGCGAGGATTGTGACCACGCAAAATCGATTTAAGCCCCACAGTAAATCAAAGCACTGAGAGTACTGGTGGG
Source organism: Lucinisca nassula (assembly GCA_963580285.1). Lineage (NCBI taxonomy): Eukaryota > Metazoa > Mollusca > Bivalvia > Lucinida > Lucinidae > Lucinisca > Lucinisca nassula. Next base: position 61,387,694 of record OY757014.1, read on the forward strand.
TCGATTGCCTCTGGGTGTAGTTAGGAAAAATATATGGGCCTGAGCGTGGACTGTTATGTTTAACCCTTAAATTCCTTTACTGAAAGCAAACCGCGTAGACCCTGATCAGACTCTGCGTTTTTCGGCGCCTGACCCTTAAATTCCTATTTTCTAAGCAAGCAGTGAAGACCCTGATCAGACGCCGCGTTCTGCGGCGTCTGATCTGGGTCTACACTGTTTGCCTAGCCCAACCCATGATTCCAGCCTAGATTTTACAGTTAACCTTTTCACGTAAACACGCTGACCTCACTGCGATAAAATTCTATAAATAATCTGCATGGATTCCTACAAATCAGTGATAGTCACGTGGACTCCAGCACTAATAGAGGTTTTGTCCTTTATACCTTTGGGTCGATTGATAAACAATCGACCCAAAAACAATACTGACAGATCCAAGGCGGTTCTTCTGTTGTGCTTTATCATCGTTATAGTTCGTCTTTGCATGTATGTATCATTTTGGGTAGCCATTTGGCCATTGTGTGGAAAGTAACTGTCCTTTTGGCTTTCCGCTTGTGATGTTGGTTGATTATGGTGAAGTTTTCGATGTTAGTGTTTCCTTCCCTTTGGTGTCTTGGATGGGAGGTGTGAGGTAACTGTATCGCTTTCTGGCCATTACCTTCACTTCCGTTTTGGCTTTACATGTATAATCATTATTAACCCTTTTCAATCTCTTTGCTAATTCGGCAAACAATATAATATTATGACCCCAGAGTGACGATTTGGGCCCTTGTTAAATCTATTTACATCCACGTCCAAAGTGGGTATAACTACTGACGGTTCTCATAAATGTTTTTGAGCGGGAATGTTTTCATGCAAGTCCTATTATTTTATTTATTTATTAGTATTTTGTGCATTGGCGTTTCCTATATAGCATTGTAATCTTAATGTCGAGAAAGAAAAAGCTGATTGTTCTATTTTGTTTGCTCTCCCCAGTACGAAAATATGCCTATTCAAATATACTGGTAAAATGTTACCACCAAAAAAAAAAAGAAAATTTTCTTCACAAACATAGATTGTGGGTACGTGTTAGAACCGCCTCGGTGAGGCGGTTCTAACACATACTTACAATCTATGTTTTTGAGCGGAAATAAAACAAATAATGTATACCCCTGTAAATCCCAGTTTTACTGTATAAAAGTCGGGTTAAAGGGGTTATAAACTATTAAGGCGTGTTTTCTCTTCCACTTGTTACATCAGGTTAACAAGCCCGTGGAATGAACACCCCTCTATACTCAACTTTATATACGAGTACATGGGTATACATTTTCCTCATTTCTGCTTAAAATATATATTGTGTGTACACGTTAGAACCGACTCAACGAGGCGGTTCTAACGAGCACCCACAACCTATGTTTGCATTAGAAGAAAAATATCAAGAATTTTCATCTGAAAAATGCTACGTGTAGTTCTGTATACATGAAAGGCGCTATTCCAGGACACGGATTTGTTATATTAATTTGTTCTTTGTGTCTTAATTCTTTTTTATTTATTTATTTATTTTTCGCATGTGGAGATAAGCGGCCGTGTTATTGAGGCGGTTCTTAGGGAACCCGGGAGGGACAATTCTGTTCCAGTTCTAGCAGAACAGAAATTAAAACAATAAAATTACGGAGTGGAAAAGAAAAAAAAAGAAATATGTCGTTTTTTTCTTGTTTTCTGTTCTACTCTAAAAGTAGGGTGGAATTTAAAACAATAAAATCAGAATGGAACAGAAAACAAAAATATGTCGTTTAAACGACATATTTCTTGTTTTCAGTTCCACTCTGAAAAAAGTAGCATGGAATTTAAAACAATAAAATTAGAATGGAACAGAAAATAAAACTATGTCATATAATCCACATATTTCTTGTTTTCTTTTCCACTCTAATTTTAATTTTTGTTCTGTAGAAAATGGAACAGAAATGTCCCTTCCCGGGTTTTGTAAGTTCTAGAGACTATTCCCAAACTTTTTTAGCAAGAATTAAAAAAAAAAAACATCGGTATCCTTGCAAACGTCAGCTTTTTTCTTTTATATAAAGTGGGGGTCACAAGTGTGTCTATTACATGCACTTGTTAACGAGATGAAACCATGACAGCACTAAGATTCCCGAAGTCTAAAACCAAGAACAAATAATTTAAAAACAATATTTTGAGCCAGCTCACAAGAAAAGGACCATTATCGCATATACCTATGACCAGCAATGGTTCTGGCGAGACTGCACGCGCGCACAGTCTCGACATAGCCCTTGCTTGGAACAAAGACGTAGCTACTTGCAAAAGATCGTATATCTAGTCCTATAAATTGTCTGCACAGGCTTGGCTGATCATTGTCTGGTCTGTTATGTGATAATAACCGTTTTCTAACGAGCTGTCTCATTTATTTATTGTTTTCATACTGTGTACAATAATTGACTTTACTTCATGAATACTCATTCACTGTAATTAAGCCGCATTTTATTAGTTGTGTTTTCCATGTTTTAATTTGTCGACCTACATGACGTCTCATAGCAATGTTTTAAGTCCTTGCCATTTGGAACCCTACTAACAGTGTTCAAAGCCCCGTACTTTCCTAACCCTTTCTCCAGGTCATGGAATTAATGATTATTTAATCAACTATTACTTTAACTGTCCCATCTTTTAGCGGTTTTTAAATAACTGCATGTTTAATTGTAACCCGAAACTCGCTAACAAGAAGGCTAGTATCTCCTCTTGACAATATTTGTTTTCGATCGGCCCATCTGTTATTGTGTGTATGATTTAGGTCCTTGGGGCCAACTGGAGTGTATTGTGATCCGCTGGAGAAGTGATATTAAGGGACATGTATTGTGTCATCAGAGTTGTCACCTGGTTGTCCTGTCTTCATAAACGCACAGATTTTGGATGGCCAATTCTCTTGTCCAGCTACACATAAATTGTTTTTAATCAGATGTTACAAAAGTTGCGTTCCAAACATTTGCATATGTAACTACAGACGGTTCATGGAAAATGAAGCACAGTGTCGACACTGTACTAACAGACTGTGTTTCTAAAAAAAAAACAAATAACCACTCTTCGTCTTTTGCAAAATATCCACAATATTATGTATCAACAAAAGAGAAAGATGTTGAATAAATCTGAGTGAAACGCAGACAGTTCTCTTCTGAACTACTTTTGCATGCAGTACAGTTGATTATTGCTTGATGTGACGCTTTACCATGGTAACGGTTGTTATTGTAATGTAGATTACGACACTTCCGGCTATTTGGAAATATGAATGCAAGATGACCAAATGAATAGCAGAAAATTACAGCTTTAGTTGTCAAAATGGACAAAAGCGCCTATTTATCTCCATCCTGCTGTTTGAGATGAGAAAAAAAAGTAAACATACTCTAACTGTACAAAGAATCATTCACAATCGCGGCTTTACGTACAAAATAAATTGCTGTTCAGAAGACAGTCTCATTCTATAACCATATAAAGTTGGCCTAAATTATCATGCAAAGAAACAAATGGACCAAAATCATCAGACTGCATGTATAGAGGGTCAGATTTTAAATGTTTATCTGAGATAGTTACACGTTTTTGGAGTGATTGGCCGGGCTTCTGGTTCAGGGTCTACTGCGATTTAAATCGGCCTAAGCAAGTAGGAAATAGAAAGAAAAGTTACTCAGAAAAAGCCATAAACCAGAGACACCGAAAAAGAAAGACTCAGTGATAGACCGCAAAATATACGTACACTAGCCATTTTATGTAATTGCAAAGGAGAGCTTGGAAGTATCGGTAGAAAATCAAAAATAGAAACGATCAGGAACTGATACAATCAGAACCCAAAATTAGAAGTCAAAACACCGAGTGACGGCAGTAAACAAAACGGGCAATGGTAACCGAGTCAGCAGCTCTTTCCCAAACAGGTGGTGACTCAGAGTATCTTAACCTAACTAAAGAGGAGCAATATACATAATAGGGTGGGGGGGGGAGAGAATCAGAATCACCAACATGACAAACATTAAACATGAAGGACAGACGTAATTAAACTAACAACCAAAATGGGGAAGAATCAGAATCATAAACGTAACAAATTATATGATTAGGAAAAGAATCAGAATCAACAACACAAAATATGAAGGAATCACAGCAAAAGCACCGACTTGGAACGGCCAGTAAAAATTACTGTTAGGTTTTAGTTAACTTTACGGGATCCCAACTCTCACCCACACTTTCACTGTGGTTTAACCAAGTATTTGTTTAGAACGCATGAAGATTTTCTAACTCATTAGTGAATCATCTCGGTAAACAAAGAAATCACAATTAAAGCCAAGTGGACACAACGATGAGGATTCGACAGTTTTTTGTTTGTTTGATATGGGGTTTACGTCATCTTAAACTAGGTATTCAAGAATTTCATAAGAAGTTTGTTTTGGCCCCTGCAGACAAGGCCGCTAACAACGTCGTCGTTGTGTGACGGCTCCACTATGTTAACACGCTTAAGCAGGAGCTTGGTGGTACTAAGGCCTATGAACTTCAGCCTTTGGCTGAAGAGAGAGCTATAGTAGATAAACATGTTTGTCTTTCAGCCACCAAGTTTGCTGTGTGTGTTAACGAAGGCCAAGACAAGCTTCCTACGCTATACTGGTTACCAAAACTTCATAAAAAACCTTACAAAGCACGGTTTATTGCAAATTCTAGTTCTTGCACTACCACTGAACTTTCTAAATTATTAACTTCCTGTCTTACTGCTATTAAAACGCATGTAATTAAATATTGTGATAAAGTCTTTGAAAGATCAGGAAGAAATCTGTTTTGGTCTATAAAAAATTCGAATGAGGTTTTAAATAAATTGAAATCTAGACAGTTTCGTGCTTCTAGTCTGTCTACCTACGATTTTTCCACTCTTTACACTACACTTCCTCATAATCTTATAAAAGAAAAGCTTAATGATTTAATTGAATGGGCTTTTCACAGAGAAGATTCTCTCTATCTTGCATGTAATGTCAGAAATGCATTTTTCACTTCTAAAGAGCATAAGAATTATACACTTTGGTCATGTCAGAAAGTGTGTGATGCCCTCACCTTTCTACTTGACAATATTTATATTAGATTCGGTACTAAGTTATTTAGACAAATTGTGGGTATTCCGATGGGTACTAATTGCGCACCTCTTGTGGCTGATCTGTTCTTGTATTGTTATGAAAGAGACTTCATTTTGTCGCTTTCCATTGATAACCAATCTGAAATTATTGAAGCTTTTAGCTCTACTTCTAGATATTTAGATGATTTATTAAATATTGATAATACCTATTTTGATGGTTTGATCAGTCAGATTTACCCCCTAGAACTTCAGTTAAATAAAGCAAATTCTTCTGATACCGAGGCCCCGTTTTTGGATTTACATCTATCTATTGTAGATGGATTTGTTTCGTGCAAAATTTATGATAAACGCGATGACTTTGATTTTGAGATTGTAAATTTTCCTTTTTTGGATGGTGATGTTCCTCGTGCGCCATCCTATGGCGTTTATATTTCGCAATTAATTCGATTTGCTAGAGTGTGTAGTCATGTAACTGACTTCAACACTCGTAATAAATTATTAACGGCTAAACTTCTTAATCAGGGTTATCGGTATCATAAACTACGCAAAGCCTTTTCAAAATTTTATAGACGCCATTCTGATTTAATTTCAAAATTCAATATTGGACTTAAATCTCTTCTGCAACAAGGTCTATCGGAACCCGAATTTTATGGTGACTTAGTATATAAATTCAGAAAAATATATAACCGCAATGACTTCAGCACCCAATTTCGTAAAATCATTCTTCGATATAAAAAGATTGGGTACAACATGGATATTATACGACAGACTGCATGCATGGTGGTTAACCCAATCACGGTTGGCAACTTTGCTTCCCTCTTTAATTGCACGCCGGTGGGTCAGGCCTCAGATTCTATGACGGCTCCAACGTAAAGGCTTATTGAAAATTAAAGAGATAATGTTGGTTGGTGCCTGATGCTCTGTCTCTGGTCGGGCTCATCGGAGTCTAACTGTTGGTTTTCTTTTGCTCCAGCATTTCAGTGGTTTCTTGCTGTCGAGTCCTCACCGTTGTCTCACCTCTGTGGTTCTTTGATTTCTGTGTTCACGGAGATGTTGCACTGATGAGTTAGGAGGCCTTCATGCGGACTGAACAAATTATTTGTCTAAATCGCGACGGAAGTAAGGGCGAGGATTGTGGCCACGTAAAATCGATTTAAGCCCCCCAGTGGAAATCTTCCACTGACCGTTCCAAGGCGGCTCTTCTGTGGCGATTTATTTATGTTGTTGTTTGTTACTTACTGTGTGTATCACTTGTGTCTTTTAATTTTGGATGGCCATATGGCCATTTTGTGGGAAAGTAACTGTCCATATGGCCTTCCTTTGTTTAGGTTTCCATTATGGTCTGGTCGCTTAATGTTTGTATTTCTTTCCCTTTGGTGTCTTTTATGGATGGAGTAAGTTAATTGTATCAATTTCTGATCTTTGTTTTACTTCTACTTTAACGTCCCACAGGGCTTATAGAAAAGCGGGCAGGAAGTCCCGAAAATTGTCTCACTTTGAGAAATGGCGGGAAAATCTGCCATGTGTTCCCATTGTCCTTAATTATTCTCAGTGCTCATGGCTTTTCCTGGGTAACCTTTTATTTTTTCATTTCAAAAATTGTCATATCATTTCTCATCAAATGTCGCAATCGTTACATCAATCAAACATCTCCTGGTCGATGTACAGGAACAACGCATGCTTTGGTGTGCGATGTATATTCAATATGCATAAACTGGAAGCTGTAAACTGTTTAAAATCATAATAACAACCGTCTGTTACAATGGCCGCAGACCATTCACGACTCAGTTAAGACCAAATGACAAGATATGCTGAATAACCTTCTTTATTGTTTGTTCATAAATCATATTTTCATCTTTTTTTTTTTGGCGGTAAAATTTAAAATGTATTTGTATAGGCGTATTTTTCGTGATGGAACAGTACTTTATGTTGTCGATCTCAATAAGAATGTCGAAATATTGAAGTCCGTAGGCAGCAACGCCCAGTCTGAAGTCGAAACAGACTAGTCAATAGACATGAAACACACAACGGCTATCACTGATAACCTTTGGAATCCGGCTTTTATATGCAAGGAATTTTAAGAATATTAAACTCAGACCTGGTTCAAAATATAAAAAATACAGTTATAGCAGAAGCTATCTATCAAACAAATTTGAAAATTTAAACCTGGTGTGGTGCTTGACAAAGGAATCACAAACTCCGGCCTTAACACTTTGAAGTAAGTCGGTTGGTTCCCGATGCCCTGTCATTGGTCGGGCCTCCAACCTGGTCTTCTTTGCTTCAGCATTTCAATTTATTAATGCTGTCCTCATTGTTGTTTCATCTTTGAATTAATGTAATATCTATGTTCTCGGAGAGTTATAAATTATCAGTGTAAACCACGGCAGAACCAAGGGCGAGTATTATGGTCACTTAAAATCACCCACTCCCCCACCCCCCCCCCCCCCCAACCCACCAACAACAACCCTCCCACCACCAAGTAAATTATTTTTTGTCCGCTCAAAAATAGAAGTAGAGGCAATGATCAGGAATCAATACAATCAACCCACAGCTCCCATCAGAGACACCAAAGGGAAAGAAACACAAACATGAAGCAACAGACCCTAATGGAAACACCAACAGCGGTAAGCCAAAAGGACAGTTACTTTCCCACAAAATGGCCACATGGCTATCCAAAATAAAATAATATAAGCGACACAAACACCCAAAGACAAACAATAACAAAAATAAACCGCGACAGAAGAACCGCCTTGGCACGGTCAGCGGAAACGAATTCCACTGGGGGGTGGGGGTGCTTTAATCGATTTAACGTGGCCACAATCCTCGCCCTTACTTCCGTCGCGATTAAGACAAATAATTCGTTCAGTCCGCATGAAAGCCTCCTAAATAATCAGTGCAACATCTCCGTGAAGACAAAAATCAAACAACCACAGAGATGAAACAACGGTGAGGACTCGACAACAAGAAACAACAGAAATGCTGAAGCAAAAGAAAACCAACGGTTTGACTCCAGTGGGCCCGACCGGAGACAGAGCAACATAAGCCTTTACGTTTGAACCGTCATAGAATCTGAGGCCTGACCCACCAGCGTGCAGTTAAAGAGGGAAGCAAAGTTGACAACCGTGATAGGGTTAACTACCATGCATGCAGTCTGTCGTATAACATTTATGTTGTACCCAATATTTTTATATCGAAGAATGATTTTACGAAATTGGGTGCTGAAGTCAATGCGGTTATATTTTTTTCTAAATTATATACTAAGTCACCATAAAATTCGAGTTCCGACAGACCTGTTGCAGAAGAGACTTAAGTCCAGTATTGAATTTTGAAATTAAATCAGAATGACGTCTATAAAATTTTGAAAAGGCTTTGCGTAGTTAATGGTACCGATAACCCTGATGAAGAAGTTTAGCCGTTAACAATTTATTACGAGTGTTGAAATCAGTTACATGACTACACACTCTGCAAAATCGAATTAATTGTAAAATAAACGCCTTAGAATGGCGCACGTGGAACATCACCATCCAAAAAGGGAAAGTTTACAATCTCAAAATAAAAATCATCGCGTTTATCATAAATTTTGCAAGAAACAAACCCATCCACAATAGATAGATGTAAATCCAAAAACGGGGCCTCGATATCAGAAGAATTTGCTCTATTTTACCTGAAGTTCTGGGGGGTAAATTTGACTGATCAAACCATCGAAATAGGTATTATCAATATTTAATAAATCATCCAAATATCTAGAAGTGGATTTAAAAGCTTCAATGATTTCAGACTGGTTATCATCAGAAAGGGACATCATGAAGTCTCTCTCATAACAAAACAAAAACAGATCAGCCACATGTGGTGCGTAATTAGTACCCATCGGAATACCCACAATTTGTCTAAATAACTTAGTACCAAATCTTATGTAATTGTTGTCAAAGGTGAGAGCTTCAAACACCTTCTGACATGACCATAAAGTATAGTTTTTATGCTTTTCAGAAGTGAGAAACGCATTTCTTACATTACATGCAAGATAGAGGGAGTCTTCCCTATGAAAGGTCCATTCAATTAAATCATTAAGTTTTTCTTTTATAAGATTATGAGGAAGTGTAGTGTAAAGGATGGAAAATCATAAGTAGACAGACTTGAAGCACAAGGCGGTGCTTTGGTTGCAGCTCCTTTTTTAGCTCACCGTCACGTAGTGACGAGGTGAGCTTTTGGGATCACTTTTTGTCCGTCGTCCGTCGTGCGTGCGTGCGTGCGTAAACAATTTCTTCAAACGACATCTCCTCCTAAACCACTGAGCGGATTTTGACCAAACTTCACAGGAATGATCCTTAGGTGGTCCCCTTTCAAAGTTGTTCAAATGGTTCCGGTCCGTTGCACATATAGGTCACAGGAGCCAAAAATCGATTTTTTCACCGAAAACTTAAAAAATCTTCTTCTCTGAAACTGCAAGGCCCAGGTCTTTGATATTTGGTATGAAGCTTCATCTAGTGGACCCCTACCAAGATTGTTCAAATTATAGTGCTGGGGCCAAAGATGCCCCCGCCCCGGGGCCCTTTGGTTTTACATGGGCTTATATAGGGAAAATCTTTAAAAATCTTCTTCTCTGAAACTGCAAGGCCCAGGTCTTTGATATTTGGTATGAAACTTCATCTGGTGGACCCCTACCAAGATTGTTCAAATTATTGTGCTTGGGCCAAAGATGCCCCCGCCCCGGGGCCCTTTGGTTTTACATGGGCTTATATAGGCAAAATCTTTAAAAATTCACCCCTCTGAAACCGCATGGCCCAGGTCTTTGATATTTGGTATGAAGCTTCATCTAGTGGACCCCTACCAAGATTGTTCAAATTATAGTGCTGGGGCCAAAAATGCCCCCGCCCCGGGGCCCTTTGGTTTTACATGGGCTTATATAGGGAAAATCTTTAAAAAATCTTCTTCTCTGAAACTGCAAGGCCCAGGTCTTTGATATTTGGTATGAATCTTCATCTTATGGACCCCTACCAAGATTGTTCAAATTATAGTGCTGGGGCCAAAAATACCCCCGCCCCGGGGCCCTTTGGTTTCACATAGGCTTATATAGGGAAAACCTTTAAAAATCTTCTTCTCTGAAACCGCAAGGCCCAGGTCTTTGATATTTGGTATGAAGCTTCATCTAGTGGACCCCTACCAAGACTGTTCAAATTATAGTGCTGGGGCCAAAAATGCCCCCACCCCGGGGCCCTTTGGTTTTATGTAGGCTTATATAGGGAAAATCTTTAAAAATCTTCTTCTCTGAAACTGCAAGGCCCAGGTCTTTGATATTTGGTATGAAGCTTCATCTTGTGGACCTCTATCAAGATTGTTCAAATTATAGCCCTGGGGCCAAAAATGCCCCCGCTCCTGGGCCCTTTGGTTTTTCATAGACTTATATAGGGAATATCTTGAAAAATCTTCTACTCTGAAACCACAATGCCTAGGTCTTTGAGATTTGGTATGAAGCTTCAGCTAGTGGACCTCTACCAAGATTGTTCAAATTATACCCCTGTGGCCACAAATGCCCCCGCCCCAGGGCCCTTTGTTTTTACATAGACTTATAACAGAGATAATCTTTGAAAATCTTCTTCTCTGAAACAACAAGGCCCAGGTCTTTGATATTTGGTGTGAAGCTTCATCTAGTGGACCTCTATCAAGATTGTTTAAATTATAGCCCTGAGGCCAAAAATGCCCCTGCCCCGGGGCCATTTTGTTTCACATAGGCGCATGTAAGGAATATCTTTAAAGAAATCTTCTTCTCTGAAACCGCAAGGCCCAGGTCTTTGATATTTGTTGTGTAGCTTCATCTAGTGGACCTTTGCCAAGATTGTTCAAATAATAGCCTTTGTTATAATTTGGTATGAAGCTTCACCTTTTTAGACCTCCCTCAACATTATGCACATTATAACCCTGAGGTCAATTATGGCCCTTCCCGGGCCCACTGGTTACTCTATGAATCAGGTGAGCGATCCAGGGCCATCATGGTCCTCTTGTTTGTCTTGCTATGCACTGATAATATTTTGGCCGTTTTGTGGAAAAGGAGCTGTCCTTTTTGACTTTACTTGTAATGTTTTAATTACGGTGCCGTTGTTTTGTGATTGTGCTTCTTTCCCTCCGATGTCTTAGATGGAACATGTACGGTAATTTTATCGATTCCTTTCATTGTCTTCACTTCTATTATGGACTGGCAAATTGCAGGAAGATAAACTGAATAATACAAAAGCAGTTGGAAAAAGTAACGGGGGTAACAATACAGGAAATTAGTGAACAAATAATGAGCCCGATGCGGCCCTACCTAACTGTTTTGAAAGAGGGGAAGAGGCCAAATGTTTTATGTCCTGACTTTGTACAGCCGTGTTCTAACTGCTGAGTTTCTTCTGTTCTGTCGTGTCAGATTAATGATTCGCCTTTAACTCTGATCCTTTTTTTTTAATTTATACGTATGTGTTTTACTATAACATGTATGTTACTGGGTTGCTTATGACTCACAAAGAGCGTTGGTGCGTCGTTTAACCCGAAATCATCAACATTCTGTTTAACTGACATGTCTTACTGTAGATCTAGGATGAATCCCTTTTTATATTACATATCATATCCTATGAAATGTATTGAGACTCACTGTGGTTGAAGTCCCTTAGTAGATTCTTATTGCTGACCACACAAATAAATCATGTCCGTATAAACTGTTGTTTGGCTTTATGCTGTTAGAGAATGTGTTGGTTTTAGGTTAAACAATATTTTATTTACTTCTTTTCAATTACAGATATATAACAAGAATGTAACATATTAGACAGATCAACAGGATTTGAAAACAAGCAAGGTTGCTTATACTAATCATCTCCTGTGTTGTTTTTGTTAGTGCATTTCTTATCACTGAGCCATTTGTTCTTTGGTGGCGGCCTTCCTGAATAACTTTTCATCTCTTTCTTTTAATAAGCACAGAAGAGTTATAAATAACAGTCCCAACGTTATCATAACGTTTGCAAAGTATTTACCACATTTGGCCGATCAGATTTCTAAATATGATATAACTTTGTCAACAATTCTTCAACAGGGGCTGCCAGTGCCTGAATTTGACGGCGGTCGCTACTTTGAAGTATATTACGTGTACATGTACATGCTTATTAGAATGGTTTGTCCAAAGAAGGTCTTGTTTAGTGTTTTTTTTTTTCGTGGGTCTTATGTCACTAACCCTTTCGCTTCTTTCGTTGACTTCAGATGGCTGATTTCAGTGTTCATAGCTTTTCCTGGGTATTCTAATTTTCTTTTATGTATGCATTACGATTACTGATCCGTGTGACATAGTACAGCCTTTCATTTCTTCAAATTGGTCATTTTTCTGATGATCATTTGTGGTATTTTTCTTACTTACTGTATACTCCAAATAAAGGTTGTGAGTGCTCGTTAGAACCGTCTCTAACGAGAACCCACAACCTATGTCTAAGAGCAGTAATAAGAACTAAAGGCCCTTGATGGCCCTGGATCTCTCTCCTGAGTCCAAGACGTTTCATAGCTTATTGAAGTAAAGGAGTCACTAGTTAAAGGACATGTGGACGAAAGAATTTGTTTCTAGTTTTAGCTCTGAAGGCCACCCTTTTCATTGGAGTGGAACCCTTTTAGCAACATTAGAGGAACATTTCTGTGAAATTATTTTGAAAAAAAAGCCTTTGGCCTAGGAAATGTCATTAAAGATTTTGCTATTTTCACTCTGGCAGAACAATTTTAGCAATTTTGCCAAAGATGCTTAAGTGGAACATCCTGTGAATTTATATTGAAATCAGACCTTCAAATTGGCCGTGAAGCAGATGTTTTCAAACGTTTTTCTTATTTTTAGCTCTGGCGGACATTTTATTCAGCAAAACGGAATGATTTCATCAATTTCAGCAAGGGTCTTAAGAGAATCATGCTGTGAAATTATTTTGAAATCGGGTCATTGACCTAGGTGATGTCGTTTAATGTTGTTGTTTTTTTTAGCTCTGGTGGCCATTTTGTTCAGTGGAGCGGACAGTTTTGGTCGAGGGTCACCCAAGAAATATTTCTGTGAAAGAAAAATTGAAATCGGGCCATTTGCCTTGGAGATGACGCTTAAAGGTTTGTTTTAAGTTCTGGTGGCCACTTTGTTCTGCTGAGAAGAACAATTTCAGCATTTATGGTAGAGGTTCACTTCCCCAGCGAATGTTTCTGTGAAAAACTGACATTGGACCTTTTGTCTAAGAGGACATGTCGCTAAAAGGCTCTTCTATTTTTAGCTCTGGTGGCCATTTTGTTCAAACGAGCGGAACGATTTTATCAATTCTGGTAAATGGTCGTGAGATGAACATCCCTGTGATTTTTTAAATCGAGCCGTTTGCCTTGGAGGAGATGTCGTTATAGGATGGCAGGCCTCCGTCGTCCGTCGTCGTCCGTCGTCGCTGCCCCCGCCCATCGGGGCTTTAAGAAATATATGGGCTGTTGATGCTTCCACGCAGAGCTGAAACCTACCCGCACACGAGTACTGGTAAACCGCGTAGAGTATCTAAACCTGTCCAGGCAAAGCAGTGCGAGTGGGCCCGTCCATGCTTATAAACCTTATTGGTTTCATTGGGCGGCAGGGCTTGAGATGTCATTTCATCTCAATGTGGGTAAAAGTCCCACAAAATTGAAAGCAAAATGACCTTCACAGTGTTGACGGGGACCTTAAACCTCAAATCAAACAAACAAATCTTCCGTCGTCTGTCGTCGTCCACACTTTCATACTGCAATATCTCGGCAACCTGCAGGCTGATTTCAATCCAACTTCATATGTGGTGTACACTGGATGGGGGAACAATGGCATAGTATGTTCTGTGAGAATCAATTGCAAAGTCTGGTTGCCATAGCAACTATTTACCAAAAGCTTGTGCCCTCTCTAGCGCATTCATTTTTGGCTTGATCTTTCTGAAACTGATATACATGTATATTGTAGAGATCACAAAAATCTGGGACGGGTCCAAAAACGGACCAGGTCCGATCATTTTTGGTTTAGTTAAGACCCCTTTTAGATTTATGACAGCATTCCCCATATGTTCCCATTGCTAACTAGGTGAAATGCTGTGACCAGCATAACTCATTCATTTATATTTGGATCTTCATGAAACTCTGTCAAAGTATTTATCTCTTTGAAACCTGGGCCAAGTTTGAAACTGAGTAATGTTGGGCCAAAAACTAGGTCAGTAGGTTAAATCTTAGAAAAACCTTGTGTATACTCTAGAAGGAGCATTTTTGATCCAATCTTCATGAAACTTTGTCAGAATATTTATCTTTACGAATTTTAAACTATAATGGAAACTGGGTCATGTTGGATCAAAAACTAGGTCACTAGGTCAGATCTTAGAAAAATCTTGTGTACACTCTAGAAGGCGCATTTTTGATGCAATCTTTATGAAGCTTTGTCAGAAATTATATCTTTATTAACTTTATACTGAAATGTACTGGGTCATTCTGGATTAAAAATAAGGTCACTAGGTCAAATCTTAGAAAAATCTTGTGTACACTCTAGAAGGCACATTTTTATCCGATCTTCATAAAACTTTGCCAGACTGTTTATCTATATGCACTTTAGGCTAAAGTGGAAACTGGGTTATGTTGTGTCAAAAACTAGGTTACTAGGTAAAATCTTTGAAAAAACTTGTGTATACTCTAGAAGGCACATTTTTTATCCTATCTTCATGAAACTTTGTCAGAATGTATATCTTTATGAACTTTAGACCTAAGTGGAATCTGAATATCTTCTTCTCAAGAACCGAATGGCCGATGATCTTGAAACTTGGTATGAAGCATTGAGGACTCTGGCCCTACCAAATTTGTTCAAATGATGACTTTTGTTTGACCTTGACCTATTTTATGTCAAGGTCACATTTGGTCACTTAGACATTTGTATGGAAAAAGGCAATATAGTGGATATTTCTGATTGCCTGGTGATGATATTAGCATTTAGCTGAATGGAAGTTTATCAATTCCAAAGGTCAATGTCATTTACTGACCTTTATCCTGGATGCCTTAGATTCAGTTATTTTTATATCTTCTTCTCCACTTAAACTGGTGGGTTGATTGAAACCAAATTAGAAATTATATGTGGAGCCTCATATGGGTAGGGGGGATGAAATTTGTTGGTAAGGACTGAGTCACATGACCAATATGGCCGCCATGCTCATATATGATAAAAAAAAACTTAAAGAATTTTCTTCTCAGGAACCAAATAGCCGATGACCTTGAAATTTGGCATGTAGCATCGGGGACATGCCCTACCAAATTTGTTCAAATGATCACCTTTAGTTGACCTTAACCTGTTTTACGTCAAGGTAAATTTGGTCACTTAGACATTTGTATCGAAAAAGGGCAAGACAGTGGATTTTTCTGATTGCATGGTAGCCGGTCACACCAGAAATTTTAATTACAATCAGATGGATGGAAGTTTAACAATGCCAAAGGTCAAGGTCATTACTGACATTTGTCTTGGATGGCTCAGAATCAGTGTTTTTATCTCCTTCTCCAGTAAAAGAGTTGTGCTGATTGAAACCAAATTACGTGAAAAGCCTCTATGGGGGTAAGGTAATTAAACACTATTTGTGGTATTGTTGTCACATTACCAAGATGGGAACCTTGCCTGCATATGGTATAAACCACATGACCCGTGGTGAGTGTAGTGTACCATGAGCCTCTTGTTCTATTTTTAGCTTTGGTGGCAATTTTTTCAAGCAAAGCAGAACATTTTAGCAATTTTTGTAAAGGGTCATATGAGGAACATTTCTGTAAAATTATTTTGAAATTGGGCCATTTGCCTAGGAGGAGATGTCCATTAAATATTTTTCTATTTTAAGCTCACCTGAGCCGAAGGCTCCGGGGCAGCTATTGATATCGGTCATTTTTCTGTCGTCGTCGTCGTCCGTCCGGATGTCCGTCCACAATTCCTTTAAACGACATCTCCTCCTTAACCACTGAACAGATTTTGACCAAACTTGGCAGAAATGATCTTTGGATGGTCTTCTCTCAAAGTTGTTCAAAGAATTCGACATGCAGAACTCTGGTTGCCATGGCAACAAAAGGGGAAAAAAAGAAAACAAAATTTAAAAATCTTCTTGTCTGAAACCAGAAGGCCCAGGCCACTGTTATTTGGTACGAAGCTTCATCTAGTGGACCTCTACCAAGATTGTTCAAATTATTGCCCTGGGGCCAAAAATGGTTTTACATAGGATTATATAGGGAAAACCTTTAAAAATCTTCTTGTCTGAAACCAGAAGGCCCAGGTCTTTGATATTTGGTATGAAGCTTCATCTAGTGGACCTCTACCAAGATTGTTCAAAATATTGCCCTAAAGGCCGAAAATGCCCCCGCCCCGGGGCCCTTTGGTTTCACATAGGCTTATATAGAGAAAATCATTAAAATTCTTCTTCTCTGAAACCGAAAGGCCCAGGTCTTTGATATTTGGTATGAAGCTTCATCTAGTGGACCTCTACCAAGATTGTTCAAATTATAGCCCTGGGGCCAAAAATGTCCCCGCGCCAGGGCCCACTGGTTTTACATAGGCTTATATAGGGAAATCCTTTGAAAATCTTCTTGTCTGAAATCAGGAGGCCCAGGTCTTTGATATTTGGAATGAAGCTTCATCTAGTAGACCTCTATCAAGATTGTTCAAATTATAGCCCTTGGGCCGAAAATGCCCCCGCCCCGGGGCCCTTTGGTTTTACATAGGCTTATATAGGGAAAAGCTTTAAAAATCTTTTTCCCTGAAACCGCAAGGCCCAGGTCTTTGATATTTGGTGTGAAACTCCATCAGTTGGACCCATACAAAGATTGTTCAAATTATTGCATAGAGGCCAAAAATTGCCCCGCCCCAGAGCCCACTGGTTTTACATAGGCTTATATAGGGAAAACCTTTAATAATCTTCTTGTCTGAGACCCAGGTCTTTGATATTTGGTATGAAGCTTCATCTAGTGGACCTCTACCAAGATTGTTCAAATTATAGCCCTGGGGCTGAAAATGTCCCCGCCCCGGGGCCCTTTGGTTTTATATAGGCTTATATGGGGAAAATCTTTAAAAATATTCTTCTCTGAAACCGCAAGGCCCAGGTCTTTGATATTTGGTATGAAGCTTCATCTAGTGGACCTCTACCAAGATTGTTCAAATTATTGCCCTGGGGCCAAGAATGTCCAGCGCCAGGGCCCACTGCTTTTACATAGGCTTATATAGGGACATCCTTTGAAAGTCTTCTTGTCTGAAACCAGCAAGCCCAGGTCTTTGATATTTGGTATGAAGCTTCATCTAGTGGACCGCTATGAAGATTGTTCAATTTACAACCCCGGGGCCAAAAATGCCCCCGCCCCGGGGCCTTTTGGTTTCACACAGGCTTATATAGGGAAAATCTTTCAAAACCTTCTTCTCTGAAACCGCAAGGCCCAGGTCTTTGATATTTGGTATGAAGCTTCATCTAGTGGACCTCTACCAAGATTGTTCATATTATTGCCCTGAGGCCAAAAATGGTCCCACCCCGGGGCCCACTGGTTTTAAATAGGCTTATATAGGGAACACCTTTAAAAATCTTCTTGTCTTAAATCAGAAGGCCCAGGTCTTTGATATGTGGTATGAAGCTTCATCTAGTGGACCTCTACCGAGACTGTTCAAATTATAGCCTGGGGCTAAAAATGCCCCTGCGCCGGGGCCCACTATTTCACATAGGCTTATATAGAGAAAATCTTTAAAAATCTTCCACTCCGAAACTGCAAGGCCCAGGTCTTTGATATTTGGTATGAAGCTTCATCTAGTGGACCTCTACCAAGATTGTTCAAATTATAGCCCTGGGGCCAAAACTGCCACCGCGCCGGGGCCAACTGGTTTTACATAGGCTTATATAGGGAAATCCTTTGAAAATCGTCTTGTCTGAAACCAGGAGGCACAGGACTTTGATATTTGGTATGAAGCTTCATCTAGTGGACCGCTACGAAGATTGTTCAAATTATAGCCCGGACCAAAAATGGCCCCACGCGGGGGCCTGCTGGTTTTACATAGGCTTATGTACGTTAAACCTTTAAAAATCTTCTTATCTGAAACCAGACCCAGGTCTTTGATATTTGATATGAAGCTTTATCTAGAGGACCTCTAGATAGGTTGTTTAACTTATAGCCCTGGGGCTAAAAATTCCCCGCGCCTATGCGCACTGATTTTATGCAGACTGATTTTTATTTGCCTTCACTGCAGCTGGTGTTGTGCCGTGTGGCGGCCGTAAAACGTCGCCCCGTACATCAACCATAGTGCAGTTTATATTTTACTTTTGGTCCTTTGAGATCAGCGTAAATATTCTGAGAAATCAGAAATAAATTATTGGTTTAGACTCATATTCTAGACAGGTTTTTAATTATTTGGACCCTATTTTGATTTATATCAGTCTTTGAATCGACTGCCTATTCGAAATTCGCAAAATTGCAGTATGTTTCCTCTCTGGCTTTCGTTGCCGGATCATTACAGGGTCACTAATGAGGCTTTATTAGCCGAAACTACGTAGTATGACCCATCTTCTTTCTTATGAATGTTTTCATTGCTCTTAAAGGAACTCATTTTTGATTATTATTATAATAGGGTAAACCTTTAAAAATCTTCTTGTCTGAAACCAGAAGGCCCAAAAAGATAATATGTTGTGCGAACAAGATAATATCTTGGGTCCACAAGATATTAAGTTGTGCGAACAAGATATTATCTTATGCGCCCAAGATAATATGTTGTCCGCACAAGATAAATTATGGATAATATCTTGTTTGCACAACTTAATATCTTGTTCGCACATATTAAAAAATATATTCAAGTCCCTTCCCGGGTTCCGCACATTTCTGTGATTTTTTTTTTCTTGTTTTTAAATTGTGTCAGTGGGATGGGGGGAGATGTCGTCTGAAGGTTTTTCTATTTTTAGATCTAGCTCTGGTGGCCAATTTATTCAGCAGAGCGGAACAATGTAGAGGGCCACCTAAGGATCATATTTTTGAAATTATTCTGAAATGGGGCCAGTTGGCTAAGAGAAGATGTCGCTTTAATGTTTTATTTTAGCTCACCTGACCGAAGGTCATGGTGAGCTTTTGTGACTGAAAGATGTCCGGCGTCGTTGTCAGTCGTGCGTCATGCATCGTGCGTAAACCTCCCTTGTGAACACACTATAGGTCACAGTTTTGGGCCAATCATCATCAAACTTGGTCATCTTGACAATATCTCAGTCAAGTTCGAATATGGGTGGTGTCGGATCAAAATGTAGGTCAGAGGGACAAATCATAGAAAAACCTTGTGAACACACTAGAGGCCACAGTTTTGGTCGGATCATCAACAAACTTTTCAGAATGATCATCTTGACAATATTTCGGTCAAGTTCTAATATGGGTCAAGTCGGGTAAAAAAGTAGGTCAGTAAGTCAAAACATAGAAAAACCTTGTGAACACACTACAGGCCATAATTTTGGTCTTACCATCATCAAACTTGCTCAGTATGGTTATCCTGACACAATCTCAGCCAAGTTCGAATATGGGTCATGTCTGGTCAAAAATTAGGTCTTTAGGTCAAATCATAGGAAAACCTTCTGAAAACACTAGGTCACAGTTTCGGTCCGATCATCATCAAACTTGCTCCTAGTGATCATCTTGATTATATCTGGATCAAGTTTGAATATGGGTAATGTCGGGTAAAAAGGAGGGCAGCAGGTCGAATCATAGAAAAATGTTAACATTCTAGAGACCACGATTTTGGTCCAGTCATCATAAAACTTAATCAGAATGATCATCTGGCCAATATCTTAGTCAAGTTCAAATATGGGTCATGTCAAATCAAAAAGTAGATCAGTAGGTTATTTTGTCATAACTTTTGAACCGTTTAGGATAAAACCTTCATATTTTGCATGTAGGTTCCTTGTGACAAAGCTTCCAACTCTTACAAAAAAAAACAAAAAAAACACCTGACCTGTGACCTTGACCTGTGACCTATTTTATCATAACTTTTGAACCATTTGAGATAGAGCCTTCATATTTGACATGTACGTTCCTTGTGACAAGGTTTTCCCAACCATACAAAAATTTTGACCTACAACCTTGACCTACTTTGTCATTACTTATGAACCCTTTGAGATAGAGCCTTCATATTTGGCATGTAGGTTCCTTGCAACAAGGGCTTCCTTTTTACACATGATTTGTGACCTTGACCTTGACATGTGACCTACTTTATAATAACTTTTGAACCATTCACGATAGAGCCTTCATATTTGGCATATATGTTCCTTGTAACAAGGACTTCCCCGCCATACAAAACTTTTGACCTGTAGCCTTGACCTTTGACCTACTTTCTCATAACTTTTGAACCATTTAAGATAGAGCCTTTATATTTGGCATGTAGGTTCCTTGTGACAAGGGCTTCTCACCCATACAAAAATTTGACCTATGACCTTGATCTTTGACCTACTTGGTCATAACGTTTGAACAATTTTACATAAAGCCTTCGTATTTGGCATCTAATTTTCTTCACACAAGGCTTCCTGTGTCCTTGTCCTTTGACATTCTTTGTCATAAGCTTGGAACAATTTTAAATAAAAGAGTCTTTATATTTGGGATTTAGGTTCCATGTGACAAGGGCTTCCCACCCATACAAAAAATAACGTGTGACCTTGACCTGTGACCTACTTTATCATAACTTTTTAACCATTTTAGATAGAGCCTTCACATTTTGCATGTATGTTCCTTGTGATGAGGGCTTCCCACCAACAAACATTTGACCTGTGACATTGACCCACTTTATCATAACTTTTGAACCATTTGAGATAGAGCCTACATATTCGGCATGTATTTTCTTTTTGGCAAGGGCCTCCCATCCATACATTAATTTCGACCTGAGACTTTGACCTACTTGACAAAACTTTTGAACCCTTTAAGATAGAGTCTTCATATTTGACATGTATACTCCTTGTGACAAGGGTTTCCCACCCATACAAAGCTTTTGACCTGTGACCTTGACCTTTGACCATTATGTCATAACTTTTTAACCATTTAAGGTAGAGCCTTCATACTTGGCATGTAAGTTCCTTGTGATAAGGTCTTCCCACTCCTACAAAAATGTTTGACCTGTGACCTTGACCTTGATCTGTGACCTACTTAATCATAACTTTTGAACCATTTGAGATAGAGCCTTCATATTTGGCATGTATATTCCTTTTTACGAGTGCTTCACATCCATACAAAAAGTTTGACCTGTGGCCTTGACCATTGACCTACTTTATCATACTTTTGGAACAATTTGAGATAGAGCCTTCATATTTGGCATGAGTGTTCCTTCTGACAAGGCCCTTACTATATTACCGACCATTTCATTTCTATGGTGTGGATCAGGTGAGCGATCCAGGGCCATCATGGAAGTCTTGTTCTATTTATAGCTGTGGCAGCTATTTTGTTCAGCGGAGCAGAACAAGTTTAACAATTTTGGTAGAGGGTCACCTAATGAACATTTCTGTGAACGTATTTTAAAATCGGTGCCAGTGGTCTAGGACATGTCGTTTAAAGGTTTTTTTTTTCTATTTTTAGCTCCGGTGGACATTTTGTTCAGCGGGGCGAAACCATTTTAGTAGTTTTGGTAGAGGGTCACACAAGGAACAGTTCTGTGAACTTATTTTGAAATCGCGCCTGTAGGCTAGGTGGAGATGTGGTTTAAAGGATTTTTTATTTTTCAGCTCTGGCGGCCATTTTGTTCAGCGGGGCGAAACCATTTTAGCAATTTTGGAAGAGGGTCACCAAAGGAACAACGTTTCTGTGAAATTATTTTGAAATCGGACCAGTGGACTAGTTTATACTATTTTATTTTAGTTCGATTGCGAGGAAAGCTTCTATCTTATATGAATCGCTCTCGAAAACTCATTCCGGATGTTATCACCCGCGAGAGGCAGTGACATTTACACCACTGCTGTCCATTTACACCTGGGTGGAGTGGAGCAGTGGCATTACGTGTCTTGCCCAAGGACACACCTCGCCTCCGGTGGCCGGATTTGAACCCACAACCTCTCGATCATAAGTCTAACACGCTAACCACTGAGCTATCGAGGCTGCCTGTGAACTAGGAGGAGATGTCGTTTAAAAGTTTGTTTTTGTTTTTTAGCTCTAGTGGCCATTTTTGTTCAGCGGAGTGGAGCCATTTTAGCAGTTTTGGTAGAGGGTCACTAGAGGAACATTTTTGTGAAATTATTTTGAAATCGGCCTAGTGGGCTAATATAGGATGTCAATTAAAGGTTTTTCTATTTTTAGCTCTGGTGGCCACTTTGTTCAGCGGATTGGAACCATTTTAGCAATTTTGGTAATGGATTACCCAAGGAACATTTCTTTGAAATTATTTTGCAATCAGGCCAGTGGGCTAGGAGGAGATTTCATTTAAACGTTTTTCTATTTTAGCTCTGGCGGCCATTTGTTGAATGGAGCGAAACCATTTTAGCAGTTTTGGTAGAGGGTCACCTAAGGTGCATGCCTATGAAATTATTTTAAAATCCATTCACTGGTTTGGGAGGAGATTCGTTTACGACGGACCCCGGACACAGGCCGATCACAATAGCTCACCTTGAGCACCTGCTCAGGTGCGCTAAAAATATGTATACCCACGTAAACCCCAGTTTTGTATATGAAGTGGGGTTTAAAGGGGTATTCATTTCACGGGCCTGTTAATATGATATTATTTTGTTTATAAATTCAAAAGAATACAGGATAAAAGTAATTTTTCTGAGCAGTTAAGAAAATTTTTGCCGTGTACAAATTGATTGGATATAACATACATGTTATACAACTGACAGCATCCTTGGTAGTTAATACATCTATAAACTGGTTATTCTTTGAAAGCTAGACACACACCTTAGAACTGAAATTTATGGAATTATGCAAGATTGTTTTGAGCCAGACTTTCTTGTTATGACCAATATAGGATAATCTGTGAGCCTCCACAATGGAATAAAAATAACATGTAATCGTCACTATAATGAGCATGGAGACATTTCACGGCCGCCACATAATCTCTTTACCTCAGCTGTACTGATGCTGAACATGTTAAATATGTTCAAAATAGAAAGGAAAGCAATGATCAGGAATCGATACAATCACCCAAGACATCAAACCAACATATGGCAAATTCATCCATTTCTCGCCCTTGGTTCTGCCATGGTGGCTTAAACAAATAATTTGTTTCTTACGTTTAAAGACTCATCCGAAAGTCTGGAGAAGCCCGGGATCTATCCTGCAACCCCTGGTTTACAAAGGAAACATGAATGAAAGCATTATAACATACGGCTGTTTTATCATAAAGATAATATGACCCCCATCTGTCAAGCTGTTCTCATACTCTGACAACAAACGGACAAATATAAAACAATGATAGGTTGATTCGTGACAGTCACTGCTAGGTCCAAGACTAGCCAGGTGGTCAGCCTTCCCGGCCTTTGACCCTTTCAACCCTTTACGCAGTTACAGATACCTACATGTATAGTCGGGGATTTAAAATTCGTAGCACTCGTATTTAAGGAGTTTAATGCACCTTATTTTCTCACACTTAACTGAGATATAAAATTGTTGATAGGTCTCTCGGCATCTTGGAAATAGAGTTAGAAAATAAAAAAGTGGGGAAAAAAGACACAAAAAGGGGAGATAAATGTTCCTAACCTCTTTTCTCACTTAAGCATCCAAACAATTCTACTCTGAAACTACAAGGCCAATTGGAACCAAATGACATGCTAAGCTACCATGGTTTGGGGGAAACAAACATATATTCTTAATGTCTGGGTCACATGACCAAAATGGCCTACATGCCCGTATATGGTAAAAAAAAACCTTGGAGAATCGCCTTCTCAGTAACCAAACGCCCGATAACCTTGAAACTTGGTCTACAATACTGGGGATTCGGGTCCTATCAAGCTTGTTCAAATTATAATATTTGGTTGACCTTGACCTTTCTTACGTCAGTCACATTCGGTCACTTAGGAATTTGTAAGGAAAAGACAGGATTTTCTGGTTTTGTTGCAGCTAATGACATCAGAGTTGTTATTTTGCAATCAGCTAAATGAACCTGGGGCCATAAGATTAACTACCTTTAATTTTTCTAAAACAACTGCGCTAACTGAAACCAAATTACATACATCACGAAAACACGCCTATATAAATTTGACACCCCTTGAACCCCACTTGTATACAGTAAAACTGGGGTTTATAGGGGTAAATACATTTTTCTTTTTCTGCTCTAAAATATAGATTGTGGGTACTCGAGGCGGCTTAACTTTCAACCACAATCTATATTTTGAGCAGAAATAAGAAAAATATCACAATTTTTCGTCTTAAAATCTTTATTTTTCGGCGATAAAGGTTCTAATGCATTTGTATAGGCGTGTTTTCGTATTATCAGTGAGGCTGAGAAATCAAAGTTTGTTTTGTGGATCTGGGTGGTTGTCATGCTAAGCGATTTTTAATTCTGCATCTTAGGAAAACAAGACCTTGGTATGCAGCATTTTGGAGCCTAGCCTTGCTACGACTGTTCAAACCTGACCATTAACTATGCGGCAGCAACAAAAAAACAATGGTTGATTAAAAATAATTCGGTAGCAATGATCCTTGGCTGGGCCTCTACTAAACCATCACGGTCTATTAAAATAAATGGCCACCAAGGGGTGGGGCGATTTATGCCCACATGACCCCTGGTGAGCGTAGTGTCCCATGGGCTGCTCGTTTATAATTTATAATTTCATTGGCGTTGTCATGAGACAGCTGCCACAGATTTCTGCTTTTTTTGGTAGTAAAAGCCTTGTTATCTTTTATTGCTTAGCCGTATTTTCTAGCGTTCATAAACCGTCAATTCGATGACCAATGGTAGTTTGGTATGAAGTAACCATGGCAGCAATACCTCTGGAAGACAAAAATGTTCAGTGGAGGTAACAACGCGCCCCTATTTCAATCTTTTTCCAAAGGGTTGGCAGAGTTTTTTCAGAGTTGATCATTTTAATGAGTTTACGTCTCTGAACAATCCAGCCTCGGACCCTTTTGACTGAAGGTTTTCAAAATTTCACTGCAACAAAAAAAAAAACGAAAAGAAAAGAAACATTATACAGTGTTTGGTGAATTAAATTTACTTAACTGTTTTAAAAATTAGAGGTTTATTGTTTTGGTTTCTTACCATTATTTTGCTGCAGAAAAGATGCTCTACTAAATAAATACTCAAACTGCGGATTTGATATACTTCAGCGTATCTGCTGTTTGAATGATTCTGGTTTGGTTGATCTTTTGCAAAACATGCGCAAATTGAGGTCGAGAGTCTGTGCTTAACCCAACGGTCCCGCCCTTCTTGATAAAGGTGTAGAAGAAGAAGAAGATGGAGGCGTAACATTCATTATGCCAGTGTTCCTGTTCAAAATATCTGACATACTAGGTTTCAACTTGAAGTAAATTAATCCATCTAGTTTCTTTCATATCTACGAACACACTTCCGCCAGAAAGCCTGAAGGTACTGTAGGTGTCAGATGCTCTGTCTCTGGTAGGGCTAATCGGAGCATAACTGTTGGATTTCCTTTGCTGCAGCATTCTAGCTATTTCATGCTGTCGAGTACACATCGTTATTTCATCTCCTTATTCGTTCGATTTATGTTCCCGGAGATGTTTCACTGGTGAGTTCAAAATCCTATATGCGGACTGAACAACCAGGACTGAACCAAGGGCGAGGATTGTGGCCACGTAAAATCGATTAAAGCCCCCCCCCCCCCCACACACACACACACACACACACTTGCTAGAACCGCCTCAATGAGGAGGTTCTAAAGAGTACCCAAAATCGTTATAAATTTAGACTGTGGCAACTTGTTAGAAATACCTCAATGAAGCGTTTCTAACGAGTAATAATTTGTTTGTTTGTTTGTTTGATTTGAGGTTAATCGTCCCCGTTAACACTGTAAAGGTCATTTTGGAGACGTAGCTTCCAGTTTTGTGGGAATTTTACCCGACATTGAGATGAAATGACATCTCAAGCCCTGCCGCCCAACGAAACCAATAGGGTTTATAAGCATGGAGGGTCCGACTCGCACCGCTTTGCCTGGGCAGGTTTAGATCTTATAAACGGTTTAACAGTACTCGTGTGCGGGTCGCTTTCCGCTCTGCGTGGAAGCATCCTGCAGCCCATGTATTTCTTCAAGCCCCGATGGGCGGGGACCGAACGGGTAATAACTACGGGAGCAATGTGTCTTTCCTAAATAGAAGTGAAGGCAATGATCAGGAATCCGGATACAATTAACCGACAGCTTCCATGGAAAGGAACACAAACATGAAATAACTAGACCATAATGGAAATATCAATAGGACAGTTACTCTCCCACAAAATGGCCAATGGGCTATCCAAAACAAAACAATATAAGCGATACACACTCTCAAAACTACAGTGAAATTCCGCTATTAAGACCACCTAAAATTAAGACTAATTCTACTTTAAAAAGTTTATTTGGAAGGGTTCAGTTATTCTTTCTTCGTGTGTTCTGCACACAGTGTCCCTTGGTCAAGGACCACCTTTGGGACTGTTCAAAAGTGGTCTTAAAACCACTTTTGAACAGTCAAAAAGGTGGTCTTAATATAAGAATTTTACTGTATAACAAAAATAAACCGTGACAGAAGAACCGCCTTGGAACGATCAGTGAAAAGAATTTCCGACTGTGGGGGCTTAAATCGACATTACGCGTGCCTCGTCCTTACTTCCGTCGCGATTTTGACAAATACGAGGACTGTTCAAATATGAATGCAAGTAGAACGTTTTCTCATGCACTAATGCGAAAATCACCTGGAAATAAATATCACAGCGTAGAAAAACATTTTACCTATACATTGATACCAAACCTGTTAAAATCCGTTTACTTTAGCCATGTAAATCGTTCGATAAACACTGTCTACTCTTGTATACTAATACAAAACTTGGTTGGAAGAAGGTCAGAGTACGCCGTTGAAATACGGTCCTATATTAAGAATCGTTGTATTCTTAATATACGGTGCAAAGACATTTTTGATGAAATATGTTCGGTTTATGGGCATAATGAAATGTCTTTTCCGACAGTTTTTCGTTGATGTAAGAAATTCAGCTGTGGGCTAGGCTCTACAGAAAATGCACCATATAATCGTCGGCCGAAAAGAGCAACATCTGCCAAGATGGTTGCTAGAGTGAAAGAAATAGTTGCTACCGATGCACGATACACCACTAGGCAAATAGCTAGTATGGTTGGCATCTCATTAGGAGCAGCTCATACAATTCTGAAACGGGATCTGAAAATGAGAAAGATCTGTGCTAGATGGATTCCCCATCTGTTGACAGATGAGCAGAAAAAGACACGGGTTCAGTGCGCCAAGAAGTTGCTTAAAAAGTTTCCAAATTACAATGCACGGTCTTTCGCTAATGTCGTCACAGACATGGGTTCACTTTTTTGAGCCAAAACGAAAGATTCGGAACAAAAGATGGGCAAAAAAGTATTGAAAAAGACCATGCATTGCAAAGCGGACCATGAGCGTCAAGAAGGTAATGTATGCCATATTCTTTTCAAATCAGGGCCCTGCTATTCAGGTTGCTGTGCCTAAAGGCAAATCTGTAAATGCGAAGTTTTACAAGAATAAAGTTATTTGAAAATTGAAGAAATATTTCAAAGAACGAAGACCCGCAACTGGTTAGGCCAATGTCAGATTGCCACATGACAATGCGTCATCGCACAAGGCGTTCATTGTGCAAGACTAACTGAAGCAGGAAAAGGTTGTTGAACTCCCTCACCCCCGTATTCCCCTGACCTTGCCCCGTGTGACTTTTATTGTTCCCGCGGCTGAAAAAATACCTTTCTGGTCGAAAATTTGTACAGCACAAACACCTCGGTTCTGCAATATTCCAGTGCCTTCATAGTATACCTCGAAAAGACTACCAAAATGCATTCAATGATTGGATCAGAAGACTGAAAGTTTGTATATCTGTTAAAGGGGAATACTTTGAGGGGACAAAATAAATTTTTCACCGAAATCTATCACGGAATCATTTTTATGTGCTTAGTTGCATTCATATTTTAACAGTCCTCGTACTTAGTTTATTCCGCATGAAGGCCTCCTAACTCATCAGTGCAACATCTCTGAGTACACAAAAATCAAACAAACACAGAGATGAACCAATGGTGAGGACTCCAAAGCAAGAAACCACTGATATGCTGGAGCAAAAGAAAACCAATAGTTAGACCCCTATGGGTCCAACCAGGGATAGAGCATCAGGCACCAACCGACACTACATAAAATGAAATTCTAATTCTCAGTAAGCCTTTACGCTGGAACCGTCATAGAATCTGAGGCCTGACCCACTGGCGTGCAATTAAAGAGGGGAGCAAAGTTTTCAACCGGTGTTGGGTTTACTACCATGCATGCTGTCTGTCGTAGGCCTATAACATTTATGTTGTACCCAATCTTTTTATATCGGATATTGATTTCTGAAGTCATTGCAAGTATATACATGTATTTTTCTAGAGCTGTGTGCATGTATTTGAGATGACCCATAAGAAACGTTTAGTGTTCTTCAATTAATTTGCTTCTAATGCGCGCATGCTGCCAACTAATATGATTGTTATACGTGACATTGCATGTAGCATGCACCAAACATGCAGCAATCGCCCCCATGGTGGGCAGAAGAAGCGATACAAGGAAAGTCTCCGTCAAGGACGTCATCATACCAACAAAGCCATGGGAACAAATTGCACAAGACCTAGCAAAGTGGCGAGGCCTCATCAGAAGGGGTGCTGGTGATTATGAGACAAAAAGAATCAACGAAGCCGAGCAGGAGCGTGCTCAGTGCAAAGCCAGAGCCAAGGCATCGCCAACAGAGCATTCTTCCTCTGGCATCTCTCTATCTCCAAGAGACGTTGGTCTTATTAGCCATCTTAGAATACATTTCTCGCAGTTGATTAAGATTTGTCATTGTCAGTAATGACTGACGAACCAATGGCATGTATCTATCTTCCGCAATGGTTCCTCTACGTCTGTAAGCAGCATAGTCGCTTATCCGATAAGTACCTTGTCTCATTCATATGTAAGCAGGATGGTATTTTAGGTAGCAAAAAAGCTAAGAATCTTACATGGGTGAGAGGAGTGGATGGAAAAATAAGTCCCCAGGGTCACTGTCCGGCATCACTAGGATTCCCGGGTGATGCCGGACAGTGATTCTGAGGGACGGATATTTCTATCCACCCAGGATTCTTTTACTTGCATACCTTCCATTTCTGAGCGTGGCTTTTAAATACATGAGTCACTTCGGTTGCCGACGTCCGCCATATTGTGATGATACTACAGTGACGTTTTGTAATATCAAGTAAGGTCCTGTGACGTCAACCTTGAGGACGGATCATATGAGGTCGTATTCAACCGGCGCATTTATCAAGCACGCGAGAATATTCGATTTTGGGTAAGAACAACAGGGAAGAACAGAATTTCTATCCCAAGCTAAAACTATGGATTTCTTTATCTGGTGTGGAAGCAAAAATTATATGTTACAAGTCAATATCAAAGCACCTACAACACTTGTGGATCGATTGTCAGCTTGAAATATGCTCCTGAACGGGGGCATGGATAGTTTCGTTAAACCCTTAAATTCCAATACTGTAAACAAACAGTGTATACCCTAATCAGACGCCGTGCTTTTCGTCGTCTTAAACTGGTCCACATACACTGTTTGCCAACGTCCCAACACATGCGCTGAGTCAATGTTTTATTTTGCGCAGCACACTGACGTCACAACGACACAATAAAGCCGCTATTTTCTATAAATAACCTTACCTGGATTTACTACAAATCAGTGATAGTCACGTGGACATGCGACCTGAAGACTTAGTGTGCTTAGTAACTGCGAGCACTTTTTACCCCATGCTATTGGGGGGGGGGGGGGGGGGTTCGAGGTATACCAATGTGTACATTATTTCCGCTCCTACACACAGATCATGGATTCTCGACATAACCACCTCAATGAGGCGTTCCACCAATCTCCGCATGGCGCTCAGAAGAAGCGATACGTATAAGGATGACAAACTATTTTTTTTTTTTTTTTTTTAATTTTTCTTTTAAATATTTGTATCCGACCACCTTTGTAAATTAATTTAAAAAGATATGATACGCCTTATTTCAAACTACTGCGCGAGAATTGTAAAATATTTTGAGGTGAAAACACTTAAATACCATCTCACACTACCAATTACAATAATATGCCGCTATTAAGGCCGGCTAAATTATTTACTAAAGATGTTTAAAGGGCTTCGTTTTATTTCATTGTGTTTCAACACCCAGTGTCCTCTAATAGGGGGCTACCTTTGAGACTGTTCAAAAGTGGTCTTAAAGACAACATTTGAAAAGTACCAAAGGTGGTCTTAATACAGGATTTTACTGACCATTTCGGACCTCTGTGAACAATAAAGATTGGATCTTAAAATTCTGACAGTACCTGAAAGACCGCCGCTATGATCCTGTACAGTAGAAGTAAAACAAAGATCAGGAATCGATACAATTAACTTACTCCACCCATCCAAGACACCAAAGGGAAAGAAACACAAACATGAAGCGACCAGACCATAATGGAAACCTAAACAAAGGAAGGCCATAAGGACAGTTACTTTCCCACAAAATGGCCAAATGGCCATCCCAAATAAAAAGACACAAGTGATACACACAGTAAGTAACAAACGACAACATAAATAAACCGCCATAGAAGAACCGCCTTGGAACGGTCAGTGGGAAGAACTCCACTGGGGGGGGGGGGGGCTTAAATTGATTTTACATGGCCATAATCCTCGCCCTTACCTCTATCGCGGTATACACTAATTTTGTTTAGTCCGCATGAAGGCTTCCTTACTCATCAGTGTAACATCTCTGAGAACATACAAATCAAAAAACTACAGAGATGAAACAAGGTTGAGGACTCGACAGCATACAACAACAGAATTGTGGGAGCAAAAGAAAACCAACAGTTAGTCCCCGAGGAGCCTTACGAAAGACCACCCTCGAGGGAACTGCCATTAGCACGTGGTCTGGTCCGGCTCTTCGTGTAATATGATATAGTCTTTGGATATAGTTCAGTTACACCCGATCTGAATCTTTAAAAAGTGGTATCATTCATGTGGTTATACTGTAATTAAACGGAGTTCTGCTCTCGGAGGCATTTCCGCAACCTAAATTCTGACATCTGCATTAGTAACGTCATCTGTTGTAGTTTCAACTTTGTGGGAGAAAACATAACTTATGCAATAGCCCGCTAGCATTGATTCAATCGGCGGGTTTACTACTTGTTTTGGGACCATATTTAGATAGACAGAGATAGATCAGTTTACAGTCTGCTGCTTTGCATGCTTGCGCTGTTCTACGCAGTATAAGTGACATTTTCTTAGCATTGGCTGCATTAATTTTATCCATCACTTTTTTAATCCCCGGGTATCATTTAAAAATGCAGCTTTTTTCTGCACCTAATTTTCTTGAATGGAATTTGTTTAAGTCATTTTTATTAAAAAAATCGCTATTCATAAGCTGACACGTGTCGGCAATTTGTACTTGTTTGTAAGGTGGGGACGTTTTTATTAATTGTTACAGTTTAAAAATGCAGTGAGTGATTACAATAATTATAACAGACGAAGATTAATGCACATGACTTTTCTCGACATCGAAAAAAATACAACTGTACAATCACATATTTTCGAAACTTTAATTTAAAAGCGGTTCCATTGTAGTGCTCGTATTAAGTGCATAATTAACGACATTTTTTGCACGATACTATCTCGTAGCAGTGTTTCAAAACTAGTTATTACTTCTGTTAACAAAATATGACCTTTCTTACAGACAATTTATTTGAAAATGGAAACTGCCGAAAAGAAACAAAACAAGTGAATTTGTTGGCACGAGAAGCTTAACTATCTTCGTTTTACATTTTAGGAAGTCAAAGAAAGAAGTAAAAACTGTAGGGTGCACAGTAACATCACAAAGAACAAGATGTGTTTGTGAAACACGAATATGTCCCCGGGCATGGTCATTTTTTATTCAAAGTTGCTCACAGTTCAAGATTTTTGTTTGTCTGGGAAGCCCTTGACACAAGAAACGTACATGCCATATATGAAAGCTCTATCTTAAACGGTTCAAAAATTATGAACAATAATATTTTTTCTTTAAAGTAGGTCAAGGTCAAAGGTCAAAAAAATTTGCATGAATGTAAAGCTCTTGTCACAATGAACCTACGTGCCAAATATTAAGGCTCTATCTTAAACGGTTCAAAAGTAATGAACAATTTATTTTTTTCTTATAAGTAGGTCAAAGGTCAAGGTCATGGTCCAAACATTTTGCATGAATGAAAAGCTCTAATCACAGGGAACCTACAAATATGAAAGCTCTATCCCAAACAGTTCGAAAGTTATGACCAAAAATGTTTATTTTTTAAGTAGGTCAAAGGTCAAGGTCACAGGTCAAAATTTTTGCATGAATGTAAAGCACAAGGAACCTACATGCTAAATATGAAGGCTGTATCTCAAACGGTTCAAAAGTTATGACCACTGTTAACTTTTTCTTTTATGTAGGTCAAAGGTCAAGGCCACAGGTCAAAATTGTTTGTGTGAATGTAAAGCTCTTGTCACAAGGAACCTACATGCAAAATATGAAGGCTCTATCTCAAACCGTTCAAAAGTTATGACCCAAATGATATTTTTATTTTAAGAAGGTCAAAGGTCAAGGTCACAGGTCAAATTTTTCTGCATGAATGTAAAGCTATTGTCACAAGGAACATACATGCTAAATATGAAGGCTGTATCTGAAGTGGTTCAAAAGTTATGACCAATGTTATTTTTTTTATTTTAAGTAGGTCAAAGGTCAAGGTCACAGGTCAAATTTTTTTGCATGAATGTAAAGCTCTTGTCACAAGGAACCTACATGCAAAATATGAAGGCTCTATCCCAAACCGTTCAACAGTTATGGCCCAAATGATATTTTTTATTTTAAGAAGGTCAAAGGTCAAGGTCATAGGTCAAATTTTTTTTGTATGAATGTAAAGCTTTTGTCACAAGGAACATACATGCTAAATATGAAGGCTGTATCTCAAGTGGTTCAAAAGTTATGACCAATGTTATTTTTTTCTTTTAAGTAGGTCAAAGGTCAAGATCAAGGTCACAGGTCAAATTCTTTTGCATGAATGTGAAGGTCTTGTCACAAAGAACCTTCAGGCCAAATATGAAAGCTCTATCTCAAACGGTTCAAAAGTTATGGCCAACGTTAAAGTTGTCCACGTACAAACCAACAAACCTACAAACCAACAAACAGACAGGGCAAAAACACTGTGTCCCCGCTATCGCTACCGGGGACATAAAAAGACTGTTTAATATATAAACAAGTATAGATATATAAAAAACAAAGATATGAAAACACCTTAAAATCACTGAAATCACTTGCAATCAACAAATTGCTTAGGCAGAAAGAAAAAACAAATACTCAGGAAAAGCCAGTTACGTACTCAAACACAACCCTCTCACACTAACCAAAAACTTTCTTTGACATCAACTGCATCCCCCCCCCCACCCTCACACACACAAACACACATGTACGAGCACTTCCCGCACGCACAACAAACGGAACTCCAGCACACAACGCCAAGTAACATGTTAGATACTAAATAGGAACGACTTTCAGCAGAAAAACTCATTACGATTACATTTTGCATTATTTCTTGTCTCTAAAAAAGTTAACTTTCATGAAAATTGCTAAGTCGGCGGCGGAGTGTGCGTGAGTCCGTCCGTCCTTCAGTCCGTCCGTGGTCATTTTGTGAAAATCGCTGTAAATTTTAAACTGCTTGCAATATTTTGTTAATTTTTTGCATACGGATTGATATTGACAAAACCTAACCCAAGAGATTGTCTTATGCCAGATTGCTTTATAAATGGCCTCGCCGAGGCAAAATATCAACATATGATTACGTAGTATAACTTTTAAACCGCTCGGAATATTTTTGATAACTTTTGGCATGCATATAGATAATGAAAAGATCAGACTAAAGAGATTAGCTACTGCCAATTTTCTTTATAAATATCCTCGCCAAAGCAGAATTTTCACTGACTGACACGGGCATATAACTTTCAAGTCGGTTGTAATAGTTTGATAATTTTTGGCATGCTGATGCATATTGGCAAGACCTAACAAGTGTTTGTCTAAAGCCAGATTTCTAAATAAATAGCCTCGACGAGACAAAGTTTTCACAAACTGATAACAGACATATAACTTTTAAACCACAAGTGATATCTCGATAATTGTTGGCCTGCAGACAAATATTGATAAGATCTACACAATAAGATTGTCTAATGCCAGATACCTTGATAAATAGCCTCACCGAGGCAAACTTTTCGCTTATTGACAAGGGCGTATAGCTTTCAAACCGGCAGGAATATTTTAATTATATTTGGCGTGCAGATGTATACTGACAAGACCTAACTAATAAAATTTCTACATAAATAGCCTCGAGGCAAAGTTTTTACTAACTGATTACAGACAAAACTTTTAAATTGATAATGTTTCTGTGCTGATGTATATTGACAAGCTCTAGCCAATGAGATTGTCTAATGTCAGAAAGTTTGATAAATAGCCTCACCGAGGCGAACTTTTCACGGACTTATTACGGATGTAAAACTTGTAAACCGTTAGGATTAGTTTGATATTTTTTCGCATGAAGATAAATATCGACAAGACGTAACCAATGAGATTATCTAATGCAAGATAAAAGCCTCGCCGAGGCAAATTTTTACAAACTGATTACAGAATATAACATTTAAGCCACAAAAAATTGCACGACCCGCAGCCATTTTCCGGACATACAGAAACAAATACCTATATGCTCTTTCTGCAGTAAAATACTCGCAAGAGCATGCTGCATTTTTTAGGCACGACAAAAGCTGAAACCAGACAAAACTCAACATTTTAGTTTTGTACATACAGTCTTTAGACTGAACAAATCATTTGTCTAAATCGCGGCGGAAGTAAGGGCGAGGATTGCGGCCGCGTGCCCCCAGTGGAATTTGTTTCTCTGACCGTTCCAAGGCGGTTCTTCCGTCGCGGTTTATTTTTGTTATGGTTTGTCTTTGAGTGTGTGTATCGCTTATACGTTTTTATTTTAGATAGCCAATTGCCCATTTTGTGGGAAAGTCTTTCCACTATTGGTGTTTCCAATAGTCTTGTTAATTCATGTTTGTGTTTTTTTTTTCCTCTAGTGTCTCTGATGGGATCTGTGGGTTAATTGTATGGATTCCTGATCACTGCCTTCACTTCTATTTTGATAATAGGTCATGTGAATAATAGGTCATGTGACCTCAAGAAATGTCATCGCCAGGATATTATAATAGCAGTTTTGACAAATGCTGTGATGTTAAACTTGAGTTTTAATCAGTTCGTGAAACAATGACACAAACCAGAGAAACTTGGTTTTGAAACGGGGGTCTGACTGGAATACTAGGAAAATTTAGATGGGAGTCACTCAAGCATCAGAATCAATATAATATTATTGTTGCTGGTGACACGTCAAAGGCATTCATACACCAGGACCTGTGATATGGGAAGTTAGTCCCTAGCCGTAACCAATGAGGTGAATTTAGCTACACAATCCTCAGCACCTTCAGCTGTCGAAATACGAAATAATCGAATCGGGAAGGGCCTTCCAATCTCTAATGGTTCTGGGGAAGAACGATGCTTTATAAATGTCAGTTCTTGCAGTAGGGGTCTGAAACGCCAATGAATGGTGTTTTCTTCAGTGCCTAGCTGGGGGAACAAGGTCACCTGTTGGAATGCTGGCAGCACCCTTTAGACCTTTGTATAAGAGTATGAGCCTACTGTCTCTCCTCCTTTTCTTGAGAGCCTCCAATCTTAACTTTTCTAGAATTTCAGTCATGCTGCAGCTCCCAGTTTCAAAGCAGTAATTGCTTGTTACAAATCTAGCAGCTTTATTCTGAACTTTTTCAATTTCTTCATTAAGGACAACTCCATTTGGGTCCCAGATGCAACTACCATATTCCAAGATTGGGCGAACAAGTCCCTTATATGCTGTCTCCTTCACATGATGAAGATTTCGCCTCAGGAAACCAAGTGTTCTATTCGCCTTAGAACACATGTTGCTAATGTGTGTATTCCATCTCAAATAGAGTGATTGTCACACCTAGGTATTTAATGGAGGACCGTTCCCTCTACGTTGTATGAAGCCGCAATTTTTTTGGTTATTTTCCTTGTTATCTGCATAATATTGCATTCGCATGCCCCATTTTCGTTCCCAAGACCCTAATCTATCTATATCCTTCTGAAGTTTCATTGCGTATTCTGTATCTTTGATGTCCCAATAGCATACACAGTCGTCTGCGAACAGTCTTATAAGAACAGTCCCCTGTGGAACCCCAGATACAACTGGCGTCCATACTGAAGATTCACCATAAACAGCAAAACGCTGTTTTCTGTAGCAAAGGAAAGGAAGTAATCTATCCATTTGAGAGTCTTTCCCCCAATTCCATTACCAAATAGTTTGGATTTAAGTAGTTCATTAGGTGGGATGTCAAAAGCCTTCTCGAAGTCCAGAATAAATGTGTCCACCTGTCCCACTTTGTCCAAGAGTTTTGTCTAATTATTGATATTCGTGCTCAACTGAGTTTCGCAACTATGCCTTTTCCTAAATGCATGTTTTCTGTCTGACAAAAGTTATGTTCATCCAAGTGGGCCATGATGATTGAGCAGACTATGTGTTCAAGCAATTTACATAGAACACAAGTCAGTGACATGGGGCGATAATTAAGAGCAAGAGCCCTGTCTCCTTGTTTTGAAAAGTGGGCAGATGTTCGCTAGGAGCTATTCTTTGTGGATTTCACCCTTATCGAGAGATTGTTGGAAAAGATTAGCAGAAACTGGACCTAACCCATTTGTTAGTTCCAAGAAGTTCACCAGATCGGATGCAAGCCTATAAGTAACTTGATCACTCCCGCCGATGATACAACAATATTTTCCATGAAAGGGGCCGATCTTCGAGTCAATGGAACCTCGTTGAATTCAGTTTTATTAAACGCATCATTAAATCAACCAACTGATTCCTCTGCCCTTTCAGAGTCGGATTCAGCAACCTCGTTCACTCCTCTTTTATTAAGGGGCTATCTTGCCTGTCTTTCTTCTGGCTATTGTTATATCTGTAGAAGTCTCCGGGATTTGCCTTTACATCACCTTCCAAGTTATTCAAATTCAGATCGTGCTGACTGTCGATGTCAGTTTCAATTTCTCGTTTCAAGTTTTCCAATTTTGCCCCGAGTTTAACACTTCCCAACGTTTTTGCATTAGCCCTAACCTTATTTCTTCTCCGAAGCTGTCTTCTTATTTCAGGTGTGATCCAAGGAAATGAAGATACAGACCTGCTAGTTTTGGTGGGGATATGATTTTCGGACGAAGCTTGAATGAAAGACTTTGTCAAGTCAAAGTTCTCTTGGACAGACCGAGCGTCTGAATGACCATCAAAGTAAATTCTCTTTTGCAAATTTTAGGGTATCCTTTCTCATAGTTTCATAGTCACCCTTTTGATATAAGTACATCTTTCTATGAGGTTTCTTTATAGCTGGTATGAAGATTATTAAAAATCCAGAAACAATATGGAAACTGAATATCTTAAAATTGTCCTGATAAAGTTGTAAGAATCAAATCCAACGTGAAGTTAACAATTGGTTCTAAGCCGTGATCATTCATACTGTCAACCAATATTTGTCCTTCTGACGGACTCAGCATCGTGCCTTGTTTGCTGAACCTTTCGGGCCAAACGATCTCTCTGAAGTTGAAGTCACCTGAGAAGTTTTTTACCCTTATTCTGATACTTAATGCGATCAAGCTGATCTTTAAATAACTGGAAGTTTTCGACTGTGCCGTTAGGTGGTCGATATCAACTTGTCATAAAGTGAGAAGTTTTGTTTGCAAAAACCTTAACCCAAACAGATTCGTTTTTCAGTTCCATAAAAGGCATATGAGAAATGTCTCTGTGAACGAGCAGCATCGCCCCGCCGCCATGAGTGTTTATATCTTTTCTGTAGGCACTGTATTCACAAGTTTCAGGGAAAAGCTTCCGAAGTCATAATTGAACTGTCAATCTTTGTTTCCTGAATAGCCAGAATATGTGGTTGGTGAGTATCGAGGAAAGCTAAAAGATCAAGTATTTTCCCTCTTAAATCGTTAATGTTTATACTGCAAAGTTTCAAACCGTTTACAAAATACGGCTTTCTCATGTCAGTAGTCGGAGATTAAAGTCCCTTTTCCTTTGACCGAGGTACAAATTTGTTACTTTTTTCCAGTTCTATAGGTTCGTTGAATAAAAATAAAAAAGAGTTCCTTTAAGAGCAATGAAAACATTCATAAGAAAGAAGATGGGTCATACTACGTAGTTTCGGCTAATAAAGCCTCATCAGTGACCCTGTAATGATCCGGCAAAGAAAGCCAGAGGAAACATACTGCAATTTTGCGAATTTCGAATAGGCAGTCGATTCAAAGACTGATATAAATCAAAATGGGGTCCAACTAATTAAAAACCTGTCTAAAATATGAGTCTAAACCAATAATTTATTTCTGATATCTCAGAATATTCACACTGATCTCAAAGGACCAAAAGTAAAATATAAACTGCACTATGGTTGATGTACGGGGAGACGTTTTACGGGGGAAGTACGAGTCAGAAAAATTGACAACCTCGCACTTCAGGCATATCCATGAACAACTGGAATTTACGAATTTGCTATACTCATCATCTGAAAGGAACGGGACCCGATTCCATCAATAATCGTTTGTTGAAAGAATTAGCAGTACCGTTGGCTGAGCCTCTTGCCGAACTCTTTAATTCTTCTCTACGATCTGGCAAAGTCCCGAAAGCATTGAAAGAAGCGAACATAACACCAGTTCACAAAAATGACGATCCATCCATAGTATCAAACTATAGGCCAATTTCCCTACTCAATACTCTTGGAAAAGTTCTAGAAAAAATTGTTCATAAACATGTATTCAACTTCTGCAGAGATAACAACATCATTACAACATTTCAGTCTGGCTTTGGTACCAGGTGATTGCACCGTCAATCAACTCTCTGTTTTATACAACACGTTTTGCAAAGCTCAAGATGAAGGGAAAGAAGTTCGAACTATCTTCTGTGACATTAGTAAGGCCTTCGACAGGGTGTGGCACAGAGGTCTCCTTTACAAACTTAGAAGAGTTGGAATTACCGGTTCTTTACTCTCATGGTTTTCAAACTACCTTCAAGACAGGCATCAGCGAGTTGTTCTATCAGGAACAACCTCAGACCGGTCAACTGTTAGAGCTGGTGTTCCCCAGGGATCCATTTTTGGTCCTCCGATTTATTATGTACATAAATGACATTGTCGACGACATCAGGTCTTCTATTCGTCTGTTCGCGGACGACACCAGTCTCTATATCGTCGTTGATGATCCAGTAACTGCTGGCATAACTCTAAATTCTGATCTCTACAAAATCCAAAGGTGGGCATCCGAATGGCTTGTTGCTTTTAATCTAGCAAAATCTGAATCGCTTTTGATATCTAGGAAAGTAAATAAACCCTATCATCCACCTCTATTTATGAACTATCAGCAGATTCAAGAAGTGACTTCACACAAACACTTGGTGCTATATTTTTCTAATGACTGCTCCTGGCATGAGCATATAGAGTATATAAAAGTAAAGCATGGCAACGAATGAATATAATGCGTCGACTAAAATTTCAGTTGGTCAGGAAATCTCTACAAACTATTTACTTCACCTTCATACGACCCATTTTGGAATATGCGGACACAGTTTGGAATAATTGTTCACAGAACGATGCAAACGAGTTAGAAAAAATTCAGAACGAGGCTGCACGCATCGTTAATAGAGCAACACGATTGGCGTCTATTCATTCTCATTTTACTGAAACTGGCTGGGAAACACTATCTGCAAGAAGGAACAAGCACAAATTAGTCACGTTCTACAAAATGAGGAAAAACCTGTCCCCTAACTACTTAAGTTCTCTCGTCCCCTCCAATGTCGGTTCCACTGTTCAATACAATTTGCGAAACGTAAGTGATATAAGAACAATCAATACAAATACCCAACTTTACTATAACTCTTTCCTACCGTCTGCCATCAGAGAATGGAATGAACTGCCTCGTGAGCTCCAAGAATCTCAGACTATGGCCTCCTTTAAATACAGACTTAACTCCAATATTACTCGCCCGCCACCTTATTATCTAACTGGGAATAAATTGTATCAAATTCACCATACACGTCTCAGACTTAATTGCAGCGCACTCAATCAACATCTCTTCTCTAGAAACATCATTTCCAGTCCACTGTATGCCTGTGGTGCAAAAGAAGATACGCGATACTTTTTGCTTATCTTGCTACCAACACATCAGAGTTAAACTAATAAACAGTGTATCGGTTATATGTGAACCAACCCTTAACGTGCTGTTGTTTGGTAGCCAAACTCTTTCACTTAATGAAAATGTACAGGTTTTTAAAGCTGTCCAGTTATTTATCTCGAAATCTAAACGTTTCATTGTGGAATGAGTCGATGCTTTCCCACCAATACCTTGAACCTCTAACGAATAAGTAAAATGTTACTAATCCCACAGCAGAAAACTCGTATGGCGCCAAGGCAGCATCGAGTCAACGTCGATGAGACGTTATTGACGTTGTCTCGAAGCGGTTGGCGTCTGTGTAACTGTTGGGCTGTAGTTAGAGTATGTGTTATGTTATATAACTGATCATATGTATATACCATTACCTCCTTCCCCGTGGAGGACTTAAAATTTTGCTATCACAATTCTTGTTTGGCTCGAGATATAAGACAGACATAAATTATACAAATGTTATCACAAACTATCAGAATCCAGTACAACATATTGTTAAAGATCACTGCGTCGATATTTATGCCTTGACTGTCTACAGGGAGACAGATTCAAAAAAGAATTTCAGATTTTCTTCTGAATCCCTTTGTTCAATGTTTTTTTTTTTTTTTTTTTTTTTTGTATGTTGCACATTGTATTACCATGTATATGTATACAGTATTGTAACATTCCTACATTGAAATAAAGTTTAAACTATCTGAAAGGAATAGCCGGGGACATATATCTCAGAAACCCTCTAGAAATACTGTTTAATTAGCCATCGATAAAAATATATCAAAGAATAATGTTTTCCTGTTTAGATTCAGGGTGTTGTCGCATCTTAAAGTGGAGGGAGATAACTCAGTACCCAATAAATAGCACTTTTCGCAAAAGTCATAAAAATAGTAAACCAAATGTACCTTTAGGGTAGAAAAAAATAAATGTTGTTATAAAATGTTGTAGAAAGGTTGTGAACATATTTTTTATCAGTTTGATAAAGAAATAATGGGAACAATGCACCAAATAAATACCTTTTTGACAATACATACATTTTACTACATAAAATCCTACTTTTCCCTGAAAAAAGTGTCATAATCATGATAAAACAGATTTGTAGGACAGAAACTATATTAAGCATTACAGGTTATATAATAATATTCATAAAAAAATAAATGAAATGTCTGATATAAAGAGATATTCATATCAGTTTGTTTAACAGAACACCTAAGGTCGGACAAGAAATTAATATCTACAGATTGAGAACTGCTAGTAATTCGTAAATGCGTATGATCCTACCTTATCAAATTCTATGTCTAAAATAGAGGTTTAATTGTTGGGCTGCTTTAGTTTGTGCCATATTGTATCGTAAATGATGGCACACAAGCCTCCTTACCTCCACAAGGTAAAAGCCCTTAAAGTGGTGGCAATGATCAGGAATTAACCCACAGCTCCAATCAAAGACACCAAAGGGAAAGAAACACAAACATGAAATAACCAAACCCTATTGGAAACACTAAGAGCGGAAATCCAAAAGGACAGTCACATTCCCACAAAATGGCCAATTGGCTATCCAAAACAAAGAATATCAGCAATACATACACTCAAAGACAAACCATAACACCAATAAACCGCGACAGAAGAGTCAGTGAAACGAATTCCATTGGTGGGCCTAAAACGATTTTACGTGGCCACAATCCTAGCGCCTACTGTCGTCGCGATTTAGACAAATAATTTGTTCAGTCCGCCCAAAGGCTTCCTAACTCATCAGTGCAACATCTCCGTGAACACAAAAAAATCAAACAACCACAGAGATGAAACAACGGTGTGGACTCACAGCAAGAAACCACTGAAGTGCCGGAGCAAAAGAAAACCTACAGTAAGACTCCGATGGTCCCAACCAGAGACAGAGTATTAGGCACCAACCAACGTTACATTGAATTAGATCGCTCTAATTCTCAGTAAGCCTTTACGCTGGAACCGTCATAGAATCTGAGGCCTGACCCACGGGCATGCAATTAAAGAAGGAAGCAAGGCTGCCATTCGTGATTGAGTTAACTACCATGCATGACATAGTCATGCATAACATTTATGTTGTACCTTATCTTTTTATATT
The DNA here is from genome assembly GCA_963580285.1 of Lucinisca nassula. Lineage (NCBI taxonomy): Eukaryota > Metazoa > Mollusca > Bivalvia > Lucinida > Lucinidae > Lucinisca > Lucinisca nassula. The sequence goes on from OY757014.1 coordinate 61,430,323, forward strand.
GATAAATGATTTTACGAAATTGGGTGCTGAAGTCATTTCATTTATGTATTTTCATTCAGAACGTCTCTAAGTTTTTCATCACTGTTTGTTTGACATCTGATACATCTCGTCCAGTCCTTACTTTTGCGCCTCTTTTTATTTGGCAACAGTATTAACGGACTACCAAAGGTGTTGGAAGAGCATTCCATTACTTAATTCTTTGTAGTTTCGAATCTGCAGTAAATTACTAGCCCTTAAGGTCAGGCTAGTGATTCTGGGCGGGCTACGACTCGTTATGTTAACAATCAACAATGAGACAGATACATTCTATCAAAATTTGATTTGCCTTTTCGGTAAAACATCCTACATTCAACCATGTATTGACTCGTTTGTATAATTAACAATCTTAACAAAAGAAAAATAAAGAAATCCGATAGAGGAGACAAAAGACAGAAAAAAACACGCCCACAATACATGCCAGAAATGTTTGGTTAAAGTACCCAACTAGACAAGAAGACTAACATAGGGGGTGCCTACAAAGTACAGTATTTGCATGTCGTATTACAGTCTAGTGTGACAAGACGACAAACTACATTGGGTATTTACAATATAATGCGTTTCCTGGGCTAGCATGCATGGTAGTTAACCCAATCACGGTTGAAAATGTTGCTTCCCTCTTTAATTGCACGCCGGTGGGTCAGGCCTCGGATTCTATGACGGTTCCAGCGTAAAGGCTTATGTTGGTTGGTACCTGGTGCTCTGTCTCTGGTCGGGCCCATCGGAGTATAACTGTTGATTTCCTTTTGCTCCAGCATTTCAGGGGTTTCTTCCTGTCAAATCCTCACCGTTGTTCCATCTCTGTGGTTATTTGATGTTCCCGGAGATGTTGCACTGATGAGTTAGGAGGCCTTCATTCGGACTGAACAAATTATTTGTCTTAATCGCGACGGAAGTAAGGGCGAGGATTGTGGCCACGTAAAATCGATTTAACCCCCTCCCCACCCCCCTGTGGAATTCGTTTCCGCTGACCGTTCCAAGGCGGTTCTTCTGTCGCGATGTATTTTTTGTTATGGTTTGTCTTCGTGTGTTTCTTTCGCTTATATCATTTTATTTTGGATAGCCTGTTGGCCATTTTGTGGGAAAGTAACTGTCCTTTTGGCTTTCCGCTATTCATGTGTCCATTAGGGTATGTCGTTTCATGTTTGTGTTTCTTTCCCTTTGGTGTCTCTGATACGACCTGTGGGTTAATTGTATCGATTCCTGATCATTGCTTCTACTTCTATTTTGCAGAAACTACTACCTTGCTTCAGCAGATTACAATACTTTAATATTGGAATATACGCTAACACCGATTCCCATGTACACACCTATAATTGTTTTTCATGTATTTTCAGTTTGAAGCGTAGTATTATTGACATAGCCTAGATTTAATCGATACTGTCAATTTTTTGTCCTTTACCGTACTACATTATGTATCAAGTTGTAGCGCTGCATTTATGACATTACTAATACACTGTTTATTTACCGGGATGTTTATTCCGTACACCTTTGACATTTAAATATCAAGCTACCCACGGCACTGTAACCATTAAGGCTTTTATTCAATTTCTATACGAATTAAACCTTTATAAACGCAATAATGAATTATGAAATATTGGGGGTATGTTTACTAAATTTCATTTTCCAAAAAGAACTACTCAACGTATTAGCACCATTTTTCTACTGTCAATTACCGATATATCGACCCTTTATATGACATCAAAAACATCGTTTTAGTCCAATGGTTATGTCCCCTAAGATAAAAATAATGCATATTTTTTTACCATTCCGAGGGTTCATTTTCAAACAATATTTCAAGGAATATGGTTTGATATTAAATGACATAAACTGCAGTGAACATTGGCTCAATGTATTCCAAATTACGGGACATGAACAAATTTTATAGGATTTCCTGGAGTTTTGAAAAAAAAAAAAAAAGTTGTAATGTTTTGAACATTTTTCTACATAATTCAGGTGGTTAGCAAAACGGTCCGTTTTGAAGACCTTGTCCCCACTTAAAAATGTGACAACACCCAGAATGCCAAAGTTTAGACTTTGATCTATCCACTTCAGGTAAGTTTTCCTTTCGAACCGCCGACTAATTAAATTTTCGAAAATTAGTTAAACCAGTGCTTCAGCTGAAGTGCACGACCCGCCAGATGCTTTTAGCTTTATGAGTGTTACCATATATGGGTATGACGGCCATTTTGGTCATGTGACCTGGACCTAAAACGGTTCCCCCAATAAATGTGCCTTATCGTAAATATATCTTATACTTTAGTACTGTATTCTGAATCGTTTGCAGGATAAAATGCATTCTCACTTTTCCAATACAAAAGCATGTGTCAAAGTTTGACCTAGGCACAAAGAAGGTCAAGGTCAACCCAGGGTCACCATTTTAGCAATTTATGATGGGCCTACGTCCCAGATGCTATTTATCAAGTTTCGTGGAAATCTGCCCAGTGGTTCTGGAGAAGACTATTTTTGAAGGGTTTTTACCATATATGGCTTGGCGGCCATTTTGGTCATGTGACCTGGACCCCATGAGCAAATTTTGGTTTCCCCCACCCCATAGAGGCTCCATATGAAATTTGACTTCAAACGGCCCAACGGTTTCCGAGGAGAAGCGGTTCGAAAATTTTCACATTTTCATCTCGGCGAAGTTATACTAAATGGAATGTAATATTTCGCAAGTTCATTTGTAAGATCTCATTGAAATCTATCAGTATGCCAAAAATTGTTTAAATATTCCAAGCGGTTAAGTCACTATCACCAATTTTCACAAACGGGTTACGGACGGACAGACAGACAGACCATATATGGCTTGGCGGCCATTTTGGTCATGTGACCTGGACCCCATGAGCAAATTTTGGTTTCCCCCGGCCCATAGAGGCTTCATATGAAATTTGATTTCAATCGGCCCAACGGTTGCCAAGGAGCAGCAGTTCGAAAATTTTCACATTTTTCGCCTCGGCGAGGCTATACTAAATGGAATGTAATATTTCGCAAGTTCATTGGTTAGATCTCATTGATATCTATCAGTATGCCAAAATGTTTAAATATTCCAAGCGGTTAAGTCACTATCACCAATTTTCACAAACGGGTTACGGACGGACCCAAAGAAGGTCTAGGTCAACCCAGGGTCACCATTTTAGCAATTTATGATGGACCTACGTCCCAGATGCTATTTATCAAGTTTCGTGGAAATCTGCCCAGTGGTTCTGGAGAAGACTATTTATGAAGGGTTTTTACCATATATGGCTTGGCGGCCATTTTGGTCATGTGACCTGGACCCCATGAGCAAATTTTGGTTTCCCTATCCCATAGAGGCTCCATATGAAATTTGACATAAATCGGCCCAACGGTTTCCGAGGAGAAGCAGTTCAACAATTTTCACATTTTTTGCCTCGGCGAGGCTATACTAAATGGAATGTAATATTTCGCAAGCTCATTGGTTAGATCTCATTGATATCTATCAGTATGCCAAAAAATGTTTAAATATTCCAAGCGGTTAAGCCACTATCACCAGTTTTCACAAACTGGTTACGGACGGACAGACAGACAGACCATATATGGCTTGGCGGCCATTTTGGTAATGTGACCTGGACCCCATGAGCAAATTCTGGTTTCCCCAATCCCATAGAGGCTCCATATGAAATTTGACTTCAATCGGCCCAACGGTTTCCGAGGAGAAGCAGTTAAAAAAAATTCACATTTTTTTTGCCTCGGCGAGGCTATACTAAATGGAATGTAATATTTCACAAATTCATTGGTAAGATCTCATTGATATCTATCAGTATGCCAAAAGTTGTTTAAATATTCCAAGCGATTAAGTCACTATCACCAATTTTCACAAGCGGGTTACGGACGGACAGACAGACAGACCATATATGGCTTGGCGGCCATTTTGGTCATGTGACCTGGACCCCATGAGCAAATTTTGGTTTCCCCCGTCTCATAGAGGCTTCATATGAAATTTGATTTCAATCGGCCCAACGGTTTCCAAGGAGAAGCAGTTCGAAAAGTTTCATATTTTACGCCTCGGCGAGGCTATACTAAATGGAATGTAATATTCCGCAAATTCATTGGTTAGATCTCATTGATATCTATCAGTATGCCACAAATTGTTAAAATATTCCAAGCGGTTAAGTCACTATCGCCAATTTTCACAAACGGGTTACGGACGGACCCAAAGAAGGTCAAGGTCAACCCAGGGTCACCATTTAAGCAATTTATGATGGGCCTACGTCCCAGATGCTATTTATCAAGTTTCGTGGAAATCTGCCCAGTGGTTCTGGAGAAGACTATTTATGAAGGGTTTTTACCATATATGGCTTGGCGGCCATTTTGGTCATGTGACCTGGACCCCATGAGCAAATTTTGGTTTCCCTATCCCATAGAGGCTCCATTTGAAATTTGACTTAAATCGGCCCAACGGTTTCCGAGGAGAAGCAGTTCAAAAATTTTCACATTTTTTTGCCTCGGCGAGGCTATACTAAATGGAATGTAATATTTCGCAAGCTCATTGGTTAGATCTCATTAATATCTATCAGTATGCCAAACATTGTTTAAATATTCCAAGCGGTTAAGTCACTATCACCAGTTTTCACAAACGGGTTACGGACGGACATACAGACATTCCATATATGGCTTGGCGGCCATTTTGGTCATGTGACCTGGACCCAATGAGCAAATTTTGGTTTCCCCCATCCCATAGAGGCTCCATATGAAATTTGACTTCAATCGGCCCAACGGTTTCCGAGGAGAAGCAGTTCAAAAATTTTCACATTTTTTGCCTCGGCGAGGCTATACTAAATGGAATGTAATATTTCGCAAGCTCATTGGTTAGATCTCATTGATATCTATCAGTATGCCAAAAATTGTTTAAATATTCCAAGCGGTTAAGTCACTATCACCAATTTTCACAAACGGGTTACGGACGGACTGTCCGACTGACAGAATGACAGAATGACAGACTGACAGAATGACAGAATGACACGGTGATTTTAGGGCACTCTTAGAAATCAACCGACTTCAGTCGGTTTCTTTTTCTGCGGGTCGTGCAATATCCCCGGCTAGAATGCGCAATCCGTGTGAATCCACATTTCACACCGGTCACACTGAAACGCCTTATGTTCATTCAGAACATTGCCGTTGCATAGGCCACATTCGGCTTTGCAATCTTTGCAATACCAAGTTCCAACTCAAATTTCAAGCTCTAGCATATGGTTTTTATCTAATTCAGAACACGAGGAATGCAAACGCTTTTCACAGTCCTCACGAGTAGTGTGTCAAACAATAATACAAAATAAAGAGAAATATCTGACAACAATTGGTTCCCAGCCACCTGTGAGCTGTACGGATAGTCCACACTCGCTGACAGACTGACACTGACAACACAAGGCTCTTCAGAATGAAAGTAACAATTCTGATTCCAAGTTTTTAACAGTCAGTGTACTGACAACTACGAACTAAGGACTATTCAGTATACCCTGGTCAAATTATATATAGCTCAGCACACTCAAATATCTGACAACTCACCGGGCAGTAGACAGTAGGAGAGTAGCATTACAATAACACACCCGTGCAACATAGTGCATTTTTAACATCTCCAAAATGGCTACTTTTTCTGGTGAAAATCCGTGATATTTTCCTTATTTATACTACTACAAACATAGGTTGTTGGTGCTCGTTAGAACCGCCTCATTGAGGCGGTTCTAACGAGTACCCACAACCTATGTCTTGGGGTAAAAATAAGAAAAATAATGTTTACCCCCGTAAACCCCAGTTTTCTCTATCCAAAGTGGGGTGTAAGGGTTGTTTATTTCACGGACTTGTTCACGGCACATACTATTATACGAAGTCCCTTAGCATTCCAACAGATGATCTTGTATCCCCAGCTAGGCGCTGTAGAAAATACCATTCATTGGCGTTTCAAACCCCTACTGCAAATAATCGTCCTTCCCTCGGACCATTAGAGACTGTCCCGATTCGATCATTTCCACAGCTGAAGGTGCTGAGGATAGTGTAGGTAAGTTTACCTTTTTGTTGAGATCTATGGACTAACTTTCCATATCACAGGTCCTCGTGTATTAAAGTCATTTGCACATTTGACGTATCGCCAGTAACATTTCTGATGCTGATGTACCGAAAAAGATAGAGAGAACTCCCGGTTTACCTATATGCATGACTAAAACATGTACAATGGCACATTGTTTTTAATGTTAACAATAACTGACAATCATAAGATTTTAGTTCCTGCAAAAATCTGCAGCAACAAATTTATTCAGACTGGATTCTATATTTTACCTACATGTGCGAAAATGCGGAAACCACCCTTTATTTTTAATGATAACTAGTCCTAGCTATTTATATAACAATCATTGTACAGAAAGAACCGTGACAGATAAGATCATCGATGGTTAGAACTGGTAGCTGGAATTTGTCTTTTTTGCTGGTCGTGCACCTTAGCTTAAGTTGTTTTGTGATAATATTCGTATTTTACAAACATACGTTGTAGGTGCTCATGGGAACCTCCTCATTGAGGCGGTTCTTACGAGTACCCAAAACCTATGTCTTGGAGCAGAAATAAGAAAAATAATATATACCCCTGTAAAATCCAGTTTTCTTTATATAAAGCGTGGTTTTTGTTACACGTATTTGTTGACGTGATGTAGTGGCGGGAGGGTGGCTTCAACTCCGGAGCAATATGAAAACACGCCTATTCAAGTACATTGTAAATTTGACCGCCGAAAACTCGAACATTTTAGGATGAAAAATTGTGATATTTTTCTTATTTCTGCTCAAAAAATAGCTTATGGGTACACGTTAGAACCGCCCCGTTCAGTAACCCCAGTTTTACTGTATGAAAGTCGGTTCAAGGGGGTCAGAATTATATAGGCGTGTTTTCGTAACGGTAGCGTCGCTTACAAGTCCAGTGCAATGTCGTACATAAGAAGATTGAAATATAGAATCTGAGGCTGGACATTAATTACAAACAACATAAAAAGTGTATTACTCAGGAAGCCAAAATTATTTGAAAAAAGCCATCTCAAGCGACTGGAAGATGACAAAGTCAGACACAGAACAAAAGGCTAAACAAGACTAACGTTAACACACAGATCCGCAAACATAAACAAACTCACAAAACAGAGGAGCAATGGTTCCGAACCGCTCACCTGAGTGCTGAGTGTTTATGCAGCCATTTGGTTTTTGAGTAGATTTTTTTTTTTTTTTTTTTTTTTTTTTGAAGTTTTTTTTTTTTGCCATGGCAGCCAGTTTTGGCATTTAACCTTAACCATTTGAACAAAGATTTGTCCCCACATTCTATAAAGGCTTCATGTGAAATTTGACTTAAATTTTCCCAGCTGTTTTTTAAGTTTATTTTGGTATCTGAGTGACCCAAGGTCAATGGGAACCGTTGACCTTTAGTACTCATACAGCTTTTTAACTTGTTTAGCTGACTGCATATACATGTGCCATTTAAGTTCAAAGGTAATAACAGTTTTCGAAAACTTATTAATTTCAACCCTTTTCCCAAAAGCACAAGTGACCAAATTTTACTGTGGCGTAAAATGGGTCAAGGTCATCCCAGACTCATCATTTGAATAAATTACAATGGGTCAGAATCCCTGATACTGCAGTAATAGTTTCAAGTAAATTGGCCCACTGGTTCCAGAGAAAAAGATTTTTGAAGATGTTTTACCATATATGGTCATAACGGCCATCTTGGTCATGTGATCTTGACCAGTTGAACATAATTCTTTTTTTTTTTTTTTTTTTTTTTTTCATCCCATAAAAGCTTCATATGAAATTTGGCTTCATTCTGCCCAGCATTTTTAATGATATTAAGTTTTAATTTTGATAACTGAGAATCATTGGTCCAAGGTCAAGGAGAGAGCTAGAAAGGTCAAGAAGAGACCTTGACCTTTGAAACTGATGTAGCTTCATTTACTCATTTACTTGATTGCTTATACAAAGTTAAAGTTGGTTTAAACTTTATTTCTTTGTATAATACATACATCTTTGACACAGATAATGTTGACACAGAATACAAGTATCATACAAAGGGATACAGAAAAAAAGTCAACTGACTTATTCAAATCTGTATCCCTCGATTACAATATCAATGTACTAACTATAGTTGTAACTGTCAAATTTGCTCGAATTTGCAAGTTGTTGTGAAGATATTGTAAGTGAATTTCATTTTGGTTACAAAATGAATAGTAGTGAAATAAAGCATATGGCTCCACGGGGAATGGATTTTAAGGTAATTAGCACTGACGAATCAAGTCTTGTGATTTTGGGCTGTCTCAAGAGAAACAATACATTACAGAAACTCAGTAGCGCTCTTCGAATCGTGATGTGAGACAAAGACTGATGATCGGTTGGATTGGACGCTGTAGCTGTTTAACTTTGGCTCGAGTTAGTAGATGTGTTTCACAACCTTTTTTTATATGAACGTGCATGTATATATTTATGTATGTATGTGCGCCCGTGTAGAAAAACTACACATATGTGTACATCTGTGATAAGTACCAGCAAGGCATTTGAAATCTGTGATTATGAATTTGAAGTACAAAATCGTTTAGACTTAATAATAAAATCTTGTACTGCTAAGAATATTTGTATGTTATCATTCACAGAGAGATCAGTACTGCCGTACAGAAGGATGTTTGAAGCAGGTTGGCAAATAGCTGAGACAATGTTTAACATGTCCTGTCTTATGTCAGTGTACTGTTCACATGCCAGGAGATAATGATTCGTGTCCTCAACCGCTCCACAAGCACATAAGGAGTTATTTAGAATATTTTTTGAAAGAGATGATAGTGTAACGAGCTGCAATTAAGTCTTAGTCTGGTATGATGTACTTGCCCAAGTCTTTTACCTGCACAAAAATATAACGGTGGTTTTCTTTCGTTAGACTGTAGTTTATACTTGAAAGCTGCTAATGAGGGTGCATTTTTCTTGTCATCAGGCAAGTCGTTCAAGTTGCGAGTCGCCGGCGGGAGAAAAGATGTATAATAAAGTTGCGAGTTAGCTCTGACAGTCTGTAGATTGGCATTGTTTCGCAATTCGTAAACTGTGCTACTGCCTACCGTGAGTGGTACTAGTGAAGATAGGTATTCGGGTGTGAGAAAATTCTGCATTTTTTAATAAAGTACAAGTTTGTGTTTTTGCCTCCGAGCTTCCAGAGATTCCCATCCAAGATCATAGAGAAGGGAGTTGATTGATACAAGTTTTGTTGCTCCAGTAACGATTCGTGCGGCTTCATTTTGATTTTTTTCTAATTCGTTCGCCTCGTATCGGGTACAATTGTCCCAGACAACGTCGGCATATTCAAGAAGTGGCCTTATAAAAGAAGTATATATTGTTTGTAAGGATTTTCTATCGAGTGTGAATTTAAGTTTGCGCATTATATTAATCCGAAACCATGCTTTCGTTTTGATGTTGTCTATATGGTCGTACCAGGTGCAATCGGTCGAAAAAGTTAGGCCTAAATGCTTGTGAGAGTGTACTTCGTTAATGTTTTGCTGGTTCATTGATATAGGAGGATGATAGGGTTTATTTATTTTTCGCGAAAAAATCATTGACTCAGATTTCGCAGGATTGAAAGAAACAAGCCATTTCGTGGCCCATGAGTTAATCTTAGCCAGGTCAGAGTTAATCTGGGCACGGTGGCGATACTGGTCATGTGTAAAAACTGATATTATCCTGTTTCTAAAAGCTTTCATATTAAATCTGGTTACACATGGCCCAGTGCTTCCTGAGAAAAACAACAACAACAAAAATTTAATTTTCATATGTGAAGGACCTTGGGCAAAGGTCAAGGATTAACCTTGACATTGAATACTCAGGTAGTTTCATTGACCTCATTCAGCTATGTGACAAATTTCCAGATCACAGGCTGCAATAGTTTCTGAAAAATGCATGGTTTTTTACTTTTTTCCATACAAAAGCCTATGTGACCAAAGTTGACCTTGGCGTAAAATAAGGTCAGAGTCATCCAGGGATCATCAATTCAACAAACTATAGTTGGCTCGAGTCCCCAGGGCTACATACCAAGTTTTATGACAACCGGCCCACTGGTTCCGGAGAAGAAGATTTTGAAGGGTATTTACCATATCTAAGCATTTTGGTTCATTTGACCTGGACACCGCGAACAAACTTTCGTTCCCCTTTCCCATGAATGCCCCACGTGAAATTTGACTTCAATCGGTTTCAGAGAAGATGTCTGAGACAGACACCAGACAAGAGACAGATAACGCAGCTTTGCCATACCATATGTTAATTAATGAACCTTCGGCTGAGGTGAGCTAAAAACCCTACAAAGTCGCGACTATCTTGGGACAGTCAGCAAAAGAACTGTTTGAGATGGCCTCTACTCCGCATCCCTCATCGCCAATTACCGTGTAGATTCCTATAACAAAACATTACAAAAACACACCCGTGCGACATAGTGCATTTTTCACATATCAAAAATTACTACTAATCTGATGAAAAACCGTGATATTTTTCTTATAAATGCTCCAAACATAGGTTGTGGGTGCTCGTTAGAACCGCCTCAATGAGGCGGTTCTAACGAGTACCCACAACCTGTGTCTTAGAACAGAAATAACAAAAATACTGTTTACCCCCGTAAACCCCAGTTTTCTCTATCTAAAGTGGGGTTTAGTGGGGTGTTCATTTCACGGACTTGTTCACGTGATGCATTACAAAAACACGCCTATATAAATACATTGTAAACTTTATACCCGAAAACCTAAACTATTAAGATGAAAAATTGTGATATTCTTTTTTTTTTTTTTTTTTTTTTTTTTTTTTCCAAAAATAGAAGGGACGGTTCTAACGAGTATCCAGGATCTATATTTCAGAGCAGAAATCATGTTTGCAATATACTGAGTGATGTAGCCCAATCCTTAAATAAGAGACAGTTCAATTTGACGGGTTAACCCCTGAAATTGTCTGTCCTCTGACATACCAAGGAAACTGGTTTTGCACTATTGGTCTTTATATAAATAGTAGGTTTCTCACAAGCCCGAGCGTGACCTGTTACCAAGAGCTTTATCCACCTGTTATGTATTGAATGGAATCATCTTCCCGGTCCCGGCGTGTATTTTGAAATTTATGGGCGTCAGGTTTAGTCAGTTTTTAAAAAATAGTTTAACCATTTTGCAAACAGTGATGGCCTGTGTCTGATCTGACCCTGCAATGTTTGCCAATGACACATAAAATCATGTGCAGCTGACTTATCCAAAATAGAAAAAAAAAATAACGCTTCTCTGGTATAACTAAACACGAACGATTCATGAATATTACTTAGTGACTCAGTTTGCCATTTTTCAGAGATTGATTTTGATATATCTGGTGAACTGAATTTGTTATCAGACACGGGCAAACAATTTCAGAGATTTTTTTTTCTGGAGAGCGAGCATCCATCTTAACGTCGCAACATAGACGTTCTGAGGTTTTAGTATTTAAATCATCTTTTAATATCCGCACGCCTGCATACTCAAAATGCATTCTCTTTATTGCAGTAATACACTGATTGTTTGTTTGATTTGAGGTTTAACGTCCCCGTCAACACTGTATAGGTCATTTTGGAGACGTTGCTTCCAATTTTGTGGGACTTTTACCGACATTGGATGAAATGACATCTCAAGCCCTGTCGCCCAATGAAACCAATAGGGTTTATAAGCATGGACAGTCCAACTCGCAACACTTTACCTGGGGAGGCTTAGATCCCCTGAGCGGTTTACCAGTACTCGTGTGTGGTCGGTTTCAGCTCTGCGTGGAAGCATCATGCAGCCAATTTATTTCTTCAAGCCTCAACGGGCCGGGGCCGACAGCAATACACCGTAATCAGAATAACGTGATAATTTTTGACGTCATTCATATGTATATTTCTGCTTGTTTGTAACTGCACAGTAACATTATGCAATATTGAAACGCTATAAAAAAAAACAAGACAAAAGCATGTAATTAAAGCAGGAAATTCAAACAATATTTTTAAAGGGAGACACCTTCCTTCGTCAGTGATGTAAATACAACCTTGCAAGGGCAAGTTACCTTCTTCAAATCTTGTATCAAAGCTGTTTAAAATAAAATTTTGATCTCTTTCCCCTACGTCAGAATCTTGTTTAAACAATATTTATTTTCAATAAAAAGGCAAGTTACAACAGTACATGACATGTACAAACTGCAATGAACAAGCGAAACTCTTATGTGAATCATCTCCTGAATTTATTTCTTACTCGTTTCGTCCTCGACAACAATCGTCACAGCACCAGAAAGCCACCATTAGTTAGATCACGTAGGTCCTAACATGGAATATTGAGCTCCGTGTTCTTTATCCCATTTTGTACCAAATGGACTCTTCCACCTTATATATAGCAGGAGTCCATTTCAAAATTTAGGGATGTCATGTTGTGTTTCCTTCCAAATTAATTTAGAAAATGGCTGTGCTTTTTTGCAAATATTGTAGGCCTGATCAGACGCCGCGTCCTTCGGCGTCTGATCTGGGCCTACACTGTTTGCTAGGGTACCCGTTTTGAGGGTTTCTGGTACAGAAAGGGTTAAATATTTAGGACGGGCCATCACAGAGCCAGAAAACCGTCTCAACGCCGTGCAAATAAGTTGAGCACTGAAAAATGGGTTGCGTCGAGTTCTCATCGTTGTTTCATCTCTATATTTGTCTGATTTTTATGTTCTCGGAGATCCATATGACCTTAGTTGTTGGTGAGACGTAAACCCCAAACACTCACACACTCACTCACTCATATTTCCTAAATTGGCTTTGTCCTGCTAAAATTCTTGACATTTTAGCTCACCTAAGCCTAAAGCTCACAAAGTGAGCTTAAAGTAAACCAATGGTCCGTTGTCCGTCGTCGTCATCCGTCCATACTTTCAAACATCTTCTCCTCAGAAACCACTAGGCCAACTGAAGTCATATTTTATATATTAACTGTGCGTGCGTGCGTGCGTGCGTGTGTGTGTGTGTGGTGGTATTGGTGGTGGTGGTTTGTGCGTGTGTGTGGGGGGGGAGGGTGGACTAAAGTTTATACAATTGGTTCTGTCACATCACCAAGATGGCCTCCATGCCCATATGCCCATAAACTGTACAAAAAAAAAAACCTTAAACAGCTTCAGAATCAGGAGTGAGATAACCTTGAAACTTTAATGATATCCCTTATTTGACCTTTTCATATAATACGACAAGGTTAGACTTTTGAAAGGGAAAAAGGTAAACATGGCTTTTTAACAGAACAAGTGTAGTTTATATGATAAATGTAGGTCTTATATGAACTTATGTGAATGCCAAAGGTCAAGGTCATTCAGTGACCTTGGCTTGGAATATCCATCAGCATTTCAAAAGATTTCATCTCTGAAGCCGTCGATTTTGTTTGTTTGTTTGATTGGAGGTTTAAAGTCCCCATTAACACTGAATAGGTCATTTTGGAGACGTTGCTTCCAATTTTTTGGAACTTTTACCCGACATTGAGATGAAATGACATCTCAAACCCTGCCGCCCAATGAACAAATAGGGTTTATATGCATGAGCGGTCCGACTCACACCACTTTTCCTGGGCAGGCTTAGAACCTCCAAACTGTTTACCAGTACTCAAGAGGGTCGGTTTCCGCTCTGCTTTGAAGTATCATGCAGCCCAATCTATTTCTTCAAGCCCCAATGGGCTGAAGTCGTTGAGCCAATTTGTCAGATTTTATACAGAATATTTATGGCCCATGGGAATAAAGTTTATGGAATTGGTCCGACGCCACCGCCCATCGGGGCTTAGAGAAATAGATTGGGCTGCTTGGTGCTTCCCGCATAGCATGGGTACTGGTAAAGTGGTGCGAGTCGGACAGACCCTTTAACCTAGCGGTTTCTTTGGGCGGCAGGGCTTGAGATGTCATTTCACCTCAATGTCCAGTAAAAGTCTCACAAAATTGGAAGCAAAGTCTCCAAAATAACCTAAATAGTGTTGACGGGGACGTAAAACCTCAACACAAACAAACAAATAAAATGTGATTGGCCCTGGTCACATGACCAAGATGACCATGCATCATGCCCATATATGATAAAAAACTTCTGTTCCAGAACCATAAGTCAGATTACCTTGAAACAGGGCAAACAACAATTTCAGTCCCACATAAACTTTATGATGGGTGGCACTGGGTTGACCTTGACCTACTTTACAGCAAGGTCAAGTTTGGTACCTTAGGCCTCTGGAGGGGGAAAATAGCCAAACAATTGCAGTTTATGAAATGAAAGTAAGTCTTGTCTGCACTTCGATGAATGTCAAAGGTCAAAGTCAATCTGTTCTCCAAGGTCACTAGGGTTAAATGTTCATTAACATTTCAGAAATGTTTATTAACATTTCAAATGGCTTCATCTCTAAAACTGCTATTGTCAGCTGAACTTCATGTGCAGCCTTCGTGGAAGGGGTTTGGGTGAAGGGAGGAAAATTCTATATACATGTATATGGACCAGGCTATGTCACCAAGGTGGCTGCCGCACCTATATATAATTTCTTCTTTTCCAGTACTGCTGTGCCGATTGCCATGAAACTTGGCGTGCAACATCAGGTGACTGAGTCCTACATAATTTGTTCCAACGCTGATCTGACGTTGACCTCGACCTATTTTACGGCAAGGTCGAACATGGTTCCTTGCATTTGAATGGTAAAAAGGTAAAACGATGCATTGTGTAAGAAGAATTGTAGTTTAAAATACGAATGTAGGTATAGCATGAGCTTCAGTGAATGTCAAAGGTCAGGGTCACCAGGTTTGAATTTCTGCCAACATTTCAAAGTGTCAACTGAATTTCATACGCAGCCTCCTGACAGTGGGGATGTACTAAATGTCAAGGTCATTAAGTCATTTAAACATAATTTCATGTGTAGCCGCATAGCAGAGGAAGGAAAAAGGTTTAAACGGCCCGGGTCACACGGGTACTGCCATGCTCAATATTAGTCCACTAACCTTTAAAAGGACCAAAGGTCAGTGTCATTCACATAGGAAACAAACTGATCAAATAATGCTAAGGGCTCAGCGGAGCGATCAGGACCTCTTGTTTCTCTTGTTTCTCATTACTGAAGCGAATTTGAAGAAGAAAAAAAAATATGTATGGATTTTTTAAAGTCTTCATTATGTTTTTATTCTACGAGTGGTAAATAAAAAACAAAATAGGAAAAACGACATAAATACCGGATTCCTTCAGATACCAGAGAAAATTACATAACATTACCTCACAAAGGTGTGTTTTGCAAGGCCCGAAACAGAAACTACAGCTCACATCAGTGAAATCAAAGGCAAAGAAACACAAGCATGAAATTACTAGACCCTAAAGGAAACATCATTAGTGGAAAGCCAAAAGGACAGTTACTTTACCACAAAATGACCAACTAGCTATCCAAAACAAAATACTATAAGCGATACACTAAAAGACAAACCGCGACGAAGAACCGTCTTGGAACGGTCAGTGAACAATGAAATAAATTCCACTGTGTGTGTGTGGGGGGGGGGGAGGGGGGGTTGCTTAAATCGATTTTACGCAGCTGCAATCCTCGCCCTTACTTCCGTCGCGATTGGTCTTATTGTGGCAAGCTGTCAACCGTGATTGGGTTAATTACCATGCATGTAGTCTGTCGTATAATATTTATGTTTTACCCAATCTTTTCATATCGCAGAATGATTTTACGAAATGGGGTGATGAAGTGATTGCAATTATATATTTTTCTGAATTTATATACTAAGTCACCATAAAATTCTGGTTCCGATAGGCCTAGTTGCAGAAAAGATTTAAGTCCAACTTTGAATTTTGAAATTAAATCGGAATGACGTCTATAAAATTATAAAAAAGGCTTTGCGTACATGTAGTTTATGATACCGATAATCCTGATTTAGACGTCTAGCAGTAAACAATTTATTACGATTGTTGAAGTCCGTTACATGGCTAGACACTCTTGCAAATCGAATTAATTGCGAAAAAAAAAAACGCCATATGATGCCGCACGAGGAACATCACCATCAAAGAAAGGAAAATTTACACTCTCAAAATCAAAATCATCGCGTTTACATTTTGCATGAGACAAACCGATGTATAATAGGTAGATGTAAACACGATATCAGAAGAATTTGCTGTATTTAAATGATTTTCTGGATAGGGTAAATTTGAATCAACAAACCATCAAAAAAGGTATTGTTAATATTTAATAAATCATCCAAATGTCTAGAAGTCGAGCAAAAGGCATCAATGATTTCAGATTGGTTTTCAACGGAAAGGGACATCATAACGTCCCTTTCATAACAAAACAAAAACAGATCAACCACAAAAGTCCAACTTACTTGCGATATTATCATACCCAACATTTGTGTGAAGTTATATAAAAAAATCAATAAATGTAGGCGCTAGAGCGATCTTTTTTTTTTTTTTTTTTTGGTTTTTTTTTTAATAGCCACAGTGACCTTGTCCATGCGGCCATGGCCTTGAAAGTCAACTCACTCGAGATATTGTCATAAGGGACATTTGTGTGAAGTTATATTGAAATCAATGAAGAAATGTAGGCGCTAGAGCGACGACTTTTTTTTCTAAAAATAGGCACAGTTACCTTGACCTTTAAAGTCGAAATCGCTCGAAATATTGCTATAAGGAACATTTGTGTGAAGTTCTTTTTGAAATCGGACAAGAAATATAGGCGCTAGAACGATGACAAAGCTTTTCTAAAAATAGCCACAGTGAACTTGACCTTGAGGCCACGACCCTGAAAGTCAAACGCACTCGAGATATTGTCAAAAGGAACATTTGTGTGAAATTAAATTGAAACTGGTCAAGAAATGTAGGCGCTAGAGCGATTACAAAGTTTTTTCTAAAAAAATAACCACAATGACCCTGACCTATAGACCACGACCTTGAAAGTCAAAATTGCTCGAGATATTGCCATAAGGAACATTTGTATGTAGTAATATTGAAATCAATGAAGAAATGTAGGTACTAGAGCGATGGCAAAGTGTTAATAAAAATAATCATAGTGACCTTGACCTTGAGGCCACGACCTTAGTTTAAACTTTATTTTCAATGTACAAATGTTACAATACTGTATACATGTACATGGTAATACAATGTGCAGCATACTAAAACATTGTACAAAAGGGTTCCAGAAGAAAGTCTGAAAGACTTTTTATGCCCCCGCCATTCGAAGAATGGTGGAAAGGGCATTAAGTGTTAACCCTGTCCATCCGTTAGTCCGTTCGTCCGTTCGTTCGTCCGTCCCGACATCGTGTCCGGGCCATAACTCCTAAACCGTATGGAATATATTCATGAAACTTCACAGGTGCATTCATCACACTGAGACGATGTGTCATGAACAAGGAAGACAACTCTTGCATTTTTGGTTTTTGAATTATCTGCCCTTGACTTAGTCCCATATAGTTAACCGTGTCCGGACCATAACTCCTAAACCGTATGGAATATATTCATGAAACTTCACAGGTGCATTCATCACACTGAGACGATGTGTCATGAACAAGGAAGACAACTCTTGAATTTTTGGTTTTTGAATTATCTGCCCTTGACTTAGTTCCATATAGTAAACCGTGTCCGGGTCATAACTTCTAAATCATACGGAATATATCCATGAAACTTCACAGGTGCATTCACCACACTGAGACGATGTGTCATGAACAAGAAAGACAACTCTTGCAGTTTTGGTTTTTGAATTATTTGCCCTTGACTTAGTTCCATATAGTAAACCGTGTCCGGGCCATAACTCCTAAACCGTATGGAATATATTCATGAAACTTCACAGGTGCATTCATCACACTGAGACGATGTCTCATGAACAAGGAAGACAACTCTTGCATTTTTGGTTTTTGAATTATCTGCCCTTGATTTAGTTCCATATAGTGACCCGTGGGGGCATCCGTGTCCAATGGACACTTTTTCTAGTTTATTCTGTCTCCCTGTAGATAGTCAAGGCATATATACTCGGTCAAAAAAGTAACTATTCCAACTTCCGGGTAAATTCCAGTAGCTAACCGGCAGCCATTCAGCTAAACGTGGCTGTAAACATGCGAATCGGCCGTTTAGCTAAAAATGCATACATTTGCATTTGTCCATACTATTCTGCGCAAGGGTTGTCTTGCAATATGTGCCTAGAAAGGTTTTGCCAGGAATTTTGGATTGCGCATGCGCAGATGATCATTTTTTGTCTGAGATTAAAGATCATGACCATTGATCATCGAAACTCACTTTACTTTTACAATATCTAATGATATTGCACTACAGTCAATGCCTTAATTTGTGAAATTCTCAGATTATCTCCCTTTCAATTAAAAATATAGCAATTTTCAAACTGTTGCTATTTCTATACATGTCATTCAATTTTTGCAATTTCTTTAAAAAGCGCTTTGTTGCCACCATTGCTGTTAACCATGATGGAAAATAATGCATCAAATTCACGCAGCATGTAGCACTACCAATTGCGATTTTCTATGGAGTTTCAATTGAAAGCAGCATTTTGCACACAACTTCACAGAATCGGAGGCTTACACGTGATCGTCTGTTTCTTTTAGCAAATGGAACTAAATTGACAAAACTTTTGTGAATAGACACACAGGGTATCTAATAAAAGGTACATGTATCAAAGTTCAGAAATCTTGTGCTAAGTGTAATTCTTGGCTTTTGTAATGATTTATTCTGTGAAATTGTCACAGTGACCCCTTGGGTGTTGAAAACAATAGCCAGGCTGGCGAGTTTACATAAACAAAATCAGTTTGGGCTTTTACATGGAAAAATGAATCCTCTAACCAAAACAAAACAAATTTTGTGTGTTTTTTTATTTGTAGTAGCTATGGTAAGAGAAGCAATTTTATGTATGGGAACTTTTTTGACTCAGTATATATCGAACATGTTTCTAATATTCGTAACACCCCAAAAACGTCGGCGAATGCCTTCGAACTCTTACCAATATATGGCGCTTACCTTACGCTCATTACGAATTGGTGAAGAATGGCATTCGTAAGCTCATTCGCAAGTGCAGTCGCCATAGAATAGAATAGAATAGAATAAAGTTTATTTCCAATCATGGGCCACCATGTGGCAGCATATTAATCACAATTTATAATAATACAAATAGTGTAAGAGCACTATTAATAATATGTTGATATTTTGATAGTCTGTGATAACATTTGTACAATTTATGTCTGTCTCATATCTAGAGCGATAGCAAAATTCTAAGTCCTCCACGGGGAAGGAGGTATGGGTATATACATATAATCAGTTATATAGCATAGCACATACTTATACTGGGGCCCAACAGTTACACAAACGCCAACAGCTTCGAGACAACGTCAACAACGTCTCATCGACGTTGACCCGATGCTGCCTTGGCGCCATACGAGTTATCTGCTGTGGGATTAGTAACATTTTACTCATTCGTTAGAGGTTCAAGGTACTGGTGGGGAAGCATCGACTCATTCCACAGTGAAAGGTTTAGATTTCGAGATAAATAACTGAACAGCTTTTAAAACTAAGTGAAAGAGTTTGGCTACCAAACAGCAGCACGTTAAGGGGAGCTTTCCACTACATGTATTCCATAGGTGACAATAGTAACCTTTTACCTGCTCCCACAAAAACTACACATACAAAACTTTTCAAACTTTACTTGTTTATAGAACCATCCTAGCCAAACAAGTTAATGGGAATAAAAACCAAATGTTGAACTGCTCCTTTTCAAGTTACAGTCAACAATGTTTGTTTACCAACTAGAAACGAAGTAAATACAAACCAACATTTTTAAAGGAGGGGTGACCATATAAAATCAGCAAAAAATTCTTTGAGCTTGCAGATATATTTATAAAACATGCATCATTTTAGTCCCTTATACCTATCATTTTCTCACATTGAAATAAACATGGGATATATATCAAAAGGAAGCAAGTCTGTATTTAGAACGCAACTAAAAGCTTGGTCCCAAAGTGATAAAACCCGGCACCTCTCAGTATTTAGTGCTATGCTACCTATAGGTTGGTTCACATATAACCGAGATACTGTTTATCAGTTCAACTCTTATGTGTTGGTAGCGATTGCAGATAAGCAAAAAGTGTCATTTGTCTTCTGTTTCACCACAGGCACACAGTGGACTAGGAATGATGATTTTAGAGAAGAGAATGAGTGCGCTGCAATTAAGTCTCAGACGTGTATGGTGAATCTGATACAATCTATTCCCAGTTAGATAATAAGGTGGCTGGCGAGTTATATTGGAGTTAAGTCTATATTTAAAGGATGCCATAGTCTGAGATTCTTGGAGCTCACGAGGCAGTTCGTTCCATTCTATGATGGCAGACGGTAGGAAAGTGTTTTTACTCGTATAGTAAAGTTGGCTATTTGTATTGATTGTTCTTATATCACTAACATTGCACAAATTGTATTGAACAGTGGAGCCGACATTGGAGGGGACGAGGGAACTTAAGTAGTCAGGGCACAGGTTATTCCTCATTTTGTAGAACATAACTAATTTGTGCTTGTTTCTTCTTGCGATAGTGTTTCCCAGCCAGTTTCAGTAAGAAGGAAATGAATAGACGTCAGTCGTGTTGCTCCAGTAACGATGCATGCAGCCTCGTTCTGAATTTTTTCTAACTCGTTTACATCGTTCTGTGAACAATTGTTCCAAACTATGCCCGTATATTCCAAAATGGGTCGTATGAAGGAGAAATAAATAATTTGCAGAGATTTTCTGTCCAGTTGAAATTTTAGTCGACGCATTATATTTATACGTTGCCATGCTTTACTTTTTATATACACTATATGCTCAGTCATTAGCAAAATATAGTCCCAAGTGTTTGTGTGAAATCACTTTCTGAATCTGCTGACCTGTGGACACAAATTTATTAAACCTTTGATGAGCTTCATTTCATTTTGATCTGATGTTTCATTCAATATTTCCTTACATCCTGTCAGTCAACTGCAAGACAGGAATAAATTCAAAACACAAAGTGTTGTATTGTTAAGTAGAAGTAAAACAAAGATCAGGAATTGATACAACTAACTTACTCCACCCATAAAAGACACCAAAGGGAAAGAAATACAAACATTAAGCGACCAGACCATAATGGAAACCTAAACAAAGGAAGGCCATAAGGACAGTTACTTTCCCACAAAATGGCCATATGGCCATCCAAAATTAAAAGACACAAGTGATACACACAGTAAGTAACAAACAACAACATAAATAAATCGCCACAGAAGAGCCGCCTTGGAACGGTCAGTGGAAGATTTCCACTGGGTGGCTTAAATCGATTTTACGTGGCCACAATCCTCGCCCTTACTTCCGTCGCGATTTAGACAAATAATTTGTTCAGTCCGCATGAAGGCCTCCTAACTCATCAGTGCAACATCTCCGTGAACACAAAAATCAAAGAACCACAGAGGTGAGACAACGGTGAGGACTCGACAGCAAGAAACCACTGAAATGCTGGAGCAAAAGAAAACCAACAGTTAGACTCCGATGAGCCCGACCAGAGACAGAGTATCAGGCACCAACCAACATTATCTCTCTAATTTTCAATAAGCCTTTACGTTGGAGCTGCAATGTCCAATCAGAATATATCTCGAATGTCGATCAGATCTAAAAATGAAAAAAGAGCTTGCCACGATAAGACCAATCAATGTATTTGCTTGATCCAGTTTTAGACTACTTTGATGAATGACATTTGCTTGTCAGACTAACTTGATGCAAAAAGATAAATTGAAAGGTACTTCATCGGAGTTTGAACGCTTTTGTGTCCACAGGTGTAAAAAGAGGTGGATGATAGGGTTTACTTACTTTCCTAGATATTAAAAGAGATTCAGATTTTGCTGGATTAAAAGCAACAAGCCATTCGAATGCCCATCTTTGGATTTTATAGGGGTCAGAATTTAGAGTTATGCCAGCAGTTACTGGATCGTCAACGACGATATAGAGACTGGTGTCGTCCGCGAACAGACGAAAAGAAGACTGGATGTCATCGACAATGTCGTATATAATAAATAAAACTGTCCAGTTGAAATTTTAGTCGACGCATTATATTTATACGTTGCCATGCTTTACTTTTTATATACACTATATGTTCAGTCATTAGCAAAATATAGTCCCAAGTGTTTGTGTGAAATCACTTTCAGAATCTGCTGACCTGTGGACACAAATTTATTAAACCTTTGATGAGCTTCATTTCATTTTGATCTGATGTTTCATTCAATATTTCCTTACATCCTGTCAGTCAACTGCAAGACAGGAGTAAATTCAAAACACAAAGTGTTGTATATGTCATTGTTGAAACTGCAATGTCCAATCAGAATATATCTCGAATGTCGATCAGATCTAAAAATGAAAAAAGAGCTTGCCACAGTAAGACCAATCAATGTATTTGCTTGATCCAGTTTTAGACTACTTTGATGAATGACATTTGCTTGTCAGACTAACTTGATGCAAAAAGATAAATTGAAAGGTACTTCATCGGAGTTTGAACGCTTTTGTGTCCACAGGTGTAAAAAGAGGTGGATGATAGGGTTTACTTACTTTCCTAGATATTAAAAGAGATTCAGATTTTGCTGGATTAAAAGCAACAAGCCATTCGGATGCCCATCTTTGGATTTTATAGGGGTCAGAATTTAGAGTTATGCCAGCAGTTACTGGATCGTCAACGACGATATAGAGACTGGTGTCGTCCGCGAACAGACGAAAAGAAGACTGGATGTCATCGACAATGTCATTTATGTATATAATTAATAAAATAGGGCCAATAATGTATCCCTGGGGAACACCAGCTCTAACAATTGACCAGTCTGAGGTTGCTCCTGAAAGAACAACTCGCTCATGCCTGTCTTGAAGGTAGTTTAAAAACCATGAGAGTAAAGAACCGGTAATTCCAGCTCTTCTAAGTTAGTAAAGGAGACCTATGTGCCACACCCTGTTGAAGGCCTTACTAATGTCACAGAAGATAGTTTGAACTTCTTTCCCTTCATTCAGAGCCTTGCAAAACGTGTTGTATAAATCAGAGAGTTGATTGACAGTGCAGTCACCTGGTACAATACCAGACTGAAATGTTGTAATGATGTTGTTGTCTCTGCAGAAGTTGAAAACATGTTTATGAACAATTTTTATAGAGCTTTTCCAAGAGTATTGAGTAGAGAAATTGGCCTATAGTTTGCTACTATGGATGGTGTTATATTAGCTTCTTATAGGAACTTTGCCAGAACGTAGAGAAGAATTAAAGAGTTCAGCAAGAGGCTCAACCAATGGCACTGCTAATTCTTTTAACAAACGATTATTGAAGGAATCGGGCCCCAACCTTGAAAGTCAAACTCGCTCGAGATATTGTCAAAAGGAACATTTGTTTGAAGTAATATTGAAATCAGTGAAAACATGTATGCGCTATAGCGATGACAAAGTTTTTCTTTAAAAAAGCCGTGTAACCTTGACCTTGAGGCCACTACCTTGAAAGTTGATCACGCTCGAGATATTGTCATAAGGAACATTTCTGTGGAGTAATATTGAATCGGGCAAGAAATGTAGGTGCTAGAGCGATGACCAAGTTTTTCTAAAAAGAGCCACAGTGACCTTGACCTTAACGCCATGACCTTGAAAGTTAAAACCCGCTCGAGATATTGTCATAAGGAACATTTGTGTGAAGTAACATTGAAATCGGTCGAGAAATGTAGGCGCTAAACCGATGACAAAAGTATGTACGTACGTACGATAACAATGTTTTTATTTTAAATAGCCACAGTGACCTTGAGGCTACGACCATGAAAGTCGACCTTGCTTGAGATATTTTCATAAGGAACTGTTGTGTGAAATTATATTGAAATTGGTCGAGAAATACAGGCGCTAGAGCAATTAAAATGTTTGGCTAAAAATAGCCACAGTGACCTTGACCTTAAGGCCACGACCCTGAAAGTCAAACTAGCTCGAGTTATTGTCATTAGAAACATTTATGTAAAGTTATATTGAAATCTGTCGAGAAATGTAGGTGCTAGAGCGATGACAAAGTTTTTCTAAAATAGCCACAGTGACCTTGACCTTGAGGCCTAGACCTTGAAAGTCGAACTCGCTCGAGATATTGACATAAGGAACATTTGAGTGATGTTATATTGAAATCCGTCAAAATATGTAGGCGCTAGAGCGATGACAAAAGTATGTACGTACGTACGGGACAAATGGTATATCCCCCTCACAACTGTGTTGTGCGAGGGGAAAATAATTTGGAAAGTTCAGTGGTGGTACAAGAGCTTGAATTTGCAATAAACCGTGTTTTGTAGGGTCTTTTATGATGTTTAGGTAACCAATATAACGTGGGAGGCTTGTATTGGTTTTCTGTAACACATACAGCACACTTGGTGGCTGAATGACAAATGACAACTACAGCCATCTATACACCCGAAGGCTGCAGTTCATAGGCTTTAGTACCACCAAGTTTGTACCTATAGAACTAGCATTTTTCAGATGTTTTCTGTACATTTTTTCTTATTTCTAATCCAACCATTGATTGTAGGTTCTCGTTAGAATTGAGACGGTTCAAACAAGCACCTACAATCTATGTTTTGAGCAAAATAACGTAAATGGTGTATACCCCTGTAAACCACAATTTTCTCCATATAAAGCGGGGTCAAGGTAGCGGGACTCATTACACGGAGTTGTTAACCTGGGGCCAGTTAATGTATCGCTAAAACTTTGATCATTTAATATGGCATATATGCTAATAAATGTGAGCAGCTATTGCATCTGCAAAAGCTGCTCACATTTTTTTCAGCAAAAATACCTCTGTATTTCATTACGATAACACACCCGTGCGACATAGTGCATTTTTTCTTATCTCTAAAATGGCTGCCTTTCTGATGAAATTCCGTGATATTTTTCTTATCTATACTGCAAACATGGGTTGTTGGTGCTCGTTAAAACCGCCTCATTGAGGCGGTTCTAACGAGTACACACAACCTATGTCATAGGGCAGAAATAAGTAAAATAATATTTACCCCCGTAAACCCCAGTTTTCTCTTTATAAAGTGGGGTTTAAGGGGGTGTTCATTTCTCGGACTTGTTCATGTGATGCTAGAACAGTTAACAATTTGACCACTAACGAGCTCGTTAAGCTAACGATGCTTTGAACAACTAGGCCCCTGACGTTATTTTAGATGGAAAACAACGTCTGTGAGTACTCGTACAAACCGCCTCGCGCCTCAGTGAGGTGGTTCTTACGAGCACGCACGTTCTTTGTTTGGCGCATAAGAAAAAAAAATGTTATCAATTAGCCACAAACTAAAGCGATTTAAGGGCCATTTACATATAAACCTATTGTTAAACATGTCTATATAAAAATGCGAACTGGGACCTTGATATAACCTTTAATACCGTATTTGTAAAGACAATGGCACAAGCAAAGTCACAGTGCAATCAATTAGAACTGTATATTGTACATAGTTTAAAAATCGAGGTGGTCTTTTGACCTTGATGAACTGAACATATAGTCCTGAGATATTTCTTGAAATACGTTTTGTTCTAGTAAAATTATATTATTATGCAACATCGATCAAAGAAATCTCTTGTCTTGGACCGCACATGGTCTGTTCTATAAAATAGCATGATTTTTGTTTGTTTGAACTGAGGTTTAACGTCCCCGTCAAACTAGAGACGTTTCTTCCATTTTTTGGGACTTTCACCCGACAATGAGATGAAATGACACCTCAAGCCCTGTCGTCCGATGAAACAAATAGGGTTTATATGCACGGAGGTCCGGCTCGCACCACTTTGCCTGGGCTGGTTTAGACCTTCTAAGCGGTTTACCAGTACTCATGTGATAAAATAGCATGTATATCCAGAGACAATCGACATATCCATGTTGCCACCCATGCAGTCCAATCTATGTTCAAGCCTGCCCAGGCAAAGTGGTGTGAGTCGGACCGTCCCTGCATATAAACCCTATTTGTACGTTTGGGCGGTAGGGCTTGAGCTGTCATTTCATCTCAGTGTCGGGTAAAAGTCCTACAAAGTTGGAAATGACCTAAATAGTGTTTATGGTGTCGTAAAAACCCCAATTCAAACGGTCAAACAATTCTATGTTCACGCTATAGATTGGCAGAACATTCGGGATTTTCTGTGCGCAGGATGTTTAGAATATTCCCTGGTGGAACATATCATTTTGTTGAAATTTACAATAACTGGTTCATCCGGTAAACGATTAAACCAAATCATTACATGCTTGATTGGCAATAGCTAGTGTCATAGCTAGTGTCTTAGTAGTGTGGTTTTAAAAAAGGTTTAGTTTTCACGCTTGGCTTCAATTCATATAAAAAATGTATGAAAATGATGAAAGTGCAAGAAGGCGAACTTTTTAATTTTTAGTCAATCAAGAGTTAATAATATTTCGATCCGACGTCGCTAGGTATCATTAATGATCCAGCGCACGACAAAACCTACAATAAGACATGTGCGCCCAGCGAAGACTCAGATCAGCCTGCGCATCCGCGCATTCTGATCAGAGTCTTCGCTGTGCGCTCTAAGGATAGCGAAGGACCCATTGCTCCTTCATGTAGCAAGATAAGCCTCTGGCTAGACTATATGGATGCGCAGGCTGATCTGATTCTTCGCTGGGCGCACGTTTTATTGTAGGTTTTGTCGTGTGGTGGCTCATTTCATACCATTTCTAACGAACATTTTAGAGAGTCAAGCTGGCGCAGAGATATAACAAATAGGGAGTGGTAATCTAGTTACAATTTTTTTCACGGAAATAGAAACTGTTTGGCTGCAGAAAGCCTGCGAGACCGTCTAAGCTGACCTTGCCTGAAATCGGCGCAGGTGACACGTGCAAACCTAGCCAATGAATTTTTTAAGTTTCAAAGTCAAAGGCCGTAATTTTAGTAACACAGTGATTAGAGAAAATCAGTTTATATACGGTGAAAGCTTCATAAATTTTTATTCAGCTTATGCCTTTGTCAAATTTAAAAATTAATCCGACGAATTGCAATCATTCGTTCATCACAATCACCAGCTATTTAGTACACGCGAGTAAAAAGATTAAAATGTCGTTTTATACACAACCAACAAGATAATATATTGAAACTATTTTAATGAAATACATAATAAACATGGCTGTTCCTTCAACTACAATAATTAACAAATACCCTACTTTACAACCTACATATACACTATATTTGGCTCTCTTTTGGGGGCTGCTCACTCACAGGTACTTGAATCACTCTGAGAATAA
The DNA here is from genome assembly GCA_963580285.1 of Lucinisca nassula. Taxonomy (NCBI): domain Eukaryota; kingdom Metazoa; phylum Mollusca; class Bivalvia; order Lucinida; family Lucinidae; genus Lucinisca; species Lucinisca nassula. The sequence goes on from OY757014.1 coordinate 61,457,584, forward strand.
CCTGATCAGCAGTTGTGGTCATAAAACATGACCCGGACATAAACTGATACTGTGCTTATATGGAAACTGACACTGCTACTGTGAGTCTGATATAGATACGGTGATAAGCAATACAGTTGTGCATGATCTGCATGATTGAACATGCTGATCTCAGATGGTTCAGTGTCAAGCCATAAAATGATTAACATGAACTTTCTGTGTCATCTAAAATAAAAAAGCAACATTATTTGGGGGTTTAAATAGCAATACCAAGAGTGAACAACCCCATGAGTGACATGTGGGCAAACTATAATCATATACAAAATTAATTTGCTGCAAAATTATTACATTTCTAAATATAAATGAAAGGTAGTAAGGAGGTGCTGGTGTGGATGGCTGGGTTGAGCTAGTCTGAAGACCACTGTTCATAATCCTATCCAGGGCACACATGACAACTCTCTACTATGACCATCTTTGTTCTGATTGATTGCACCTTCATAATCTCTTATTACATAACTCTTACTCCCAGTTTTCTTTGAACTGGTCAGAAAGTATCTTGGCAGCTGGATTTACATAATTTAACATAGCATATGTCTGTAAAGATTACTGATAAGCCCAGCAGACAGTAACAGGTGTTCCAGTGTTGCAAAAGAAATCTTCTGATCATGGTCTGCACAACTAATTTCCTGGACCTCAAAAAATATATTCTACCACTCAGAATGTTGTCATTAATAATAATAATGTGACAATACAAACAATATAGTGTGTATAAACCACAATTTAATAAATTGCCATTTATACACAACCAACAAGATAATATGTTGAAACTATTTTAATGAAATACATAGTAAACATGGCTGTTCCTTCAACTACAATAATTAACAAATACCCTACTTTACAACCTACATATACAATATATTTGGCTCTTTTTGGGGGGCTGCTCACTCACAGGTACTTGAATCACTCTGAGAACAACCTGATCAGCAGTTGTGGTCATAAAACATGACCCGGACATGAACTGATACTGTGCTTATATGGAAACTGACACTGCTATTGTGAGACTGATACAGATACGGTGATAAGCATGATCTGCATCATTTAACATGCTGATCTCAGGTGGTTCAGTGTCAAGCCATAAAATGATAAACATGAACTTTCTGTGTCATTTAAAATAAAAAAGCAACATTATTTTGGGGCATAAAAGGCGAAAAGATTTTGATTGAAAATCAAATGAGGCCCCCCAAATATGAGCCAAACAACAATAATGCTGACACTGATACTGCTGACAGGGATCATTCTAGCCCACCTGAAACCAGACAGTGGCAAACAGTGCAGTCCCAGACAAAATGCCACAGAACATAATGTCTGGTCAGGGTCCTCACTGCATAAACATTTCACACATTCACCTCTGAAGTGCAAAGTGCTCAACATGCCACATCCGATCTCTGAAAATGACGGAATACATAAGGTAACTGTAGGTTATGGACATTTGTCCAGGCTAACTACCATACAAAACAACAAACAATTTCGTGTATATTGCGAGGTTAATCTATAAACCTGACAGTGTGTGTTTTCAGACGGAATGTGACAATACTGGCATAACATGTATGAACAGCTAATATATATATCATAATGTATACTTTAAAGGGCTCTATGTGTGGGAATCTGTGGCGGTGGTAAAGCGTCTCCCTGCCCTACATCATAGTGTAGATTATATTTTCTTGTCCTTTGGGATCATTGATTCCATTGTGGAATTTTGAAAATATCTGAGGGTCACTGATGAGGCCTAATTGGCCGAAACTAGCTAGTCTGGCCCAGAAAACATATACACTCCATATTTTTCAGTTCTGTGGTGTATTCCTTGCTTCCAAAGGATAACCCTTTTATAGAACATATTTAACTTCACTACCGCTGGTGTGTGGGAATGTGTGGCGGCGGTAGAACATCTCCCTGCCCTACATCATAGTGTAGATTATATTTTCTTGTCCTTTGGGATCATGGACTCCATTGTGGAATTTTGAAAATATCTGAGGGTCACTGATGAGGCCTTATTGGCCGAAACTAGCTAGTCTGGCCCAGAAAACATATACAATCCATATTTTTCAGTTCTGTGGTGTATTCCTTGCTTCCAAAGGATAACCCTTTTATAGAACATATCTATATTCAGTGTGTGGTCGACTTGCCCAGGAAAAAGAGAGATAATTATTTTTAAAAATAAAAAACTCTGAAACCTGTGCCCGTTTGTCAATGTCGTATTACAGAATGTCGGGCCGCATTTTACAATTAAACATTCAATATGAATATACTGAGCCTCATTGCAAGCTGACAGAAACTTGACACACAGTTTCAATGTAATGTCATTGTCATATGATCGATCTACTATTTACAAATATAAATATATATATTCCTTAATTTCTGATTCAGCTCAATATACATGTACTCTGAATATTGATTTTTGAAAGATGAAAACGATGATGTCTGTTCGATTGATTGCTTGAACTGGCCAAATCAATGCAAACTCTATATATAGGCTTCTCATCTGAACAAAGATCACACGTCTTTACAAAACTTGTCTTACCCTTTGTAAATCACAAATCGGCAAGGATAACATTGTCCACAACAGCATGTGCTGACCGTAAAATCTAAAAAAATCCACCTTGATTACTTGCTGCAATGTTCCCAAAATTTTAGCAAATCAGTTTCATGATCCAGCAAGGAGTCCAAAATTTCAGACGGAATGACAAACAGTGCAGACTCTAACCAGACTCTCCTTCAGGAGCAGTCTGATCGGGACTGCGCTGCATGCTTATGCCTGTCTGTATCAACATTCAGGAACATAACGGCAATTATAAGCCATGATTTCAGACCAATACACCTCTCTAGATTCCCAGCAGGCCACAATGCTGAATATTCTTTTTATTTAGCTAACATTGTTTCAACTCTTATCCAGCGCTGCGTTCCTGCCAGGTACCAGTTAATGCAAGCATACTCCGGGGGCATACTCGGTCCACCGCAAAATAAAACTGTTTATTGAGTCAAATATCTGTGTAATTCTGTCTGGCTTACAGAGCCTTGCCTGACACCAGTTTAATGTATATTAATTGTTACTTGTTTCTAAATCCACAGTTTCTAGTCTACTTGTATATGGTGGCATCACCCTTAATGGCAAATAATATTTATGTCACATTTTAAGGAAAAACTGCTTCTTTGTCAAGTGGACTTCGATTCTGTACAAGTTTTACTCTAGTTCATCATGTTTGACATCCAAAGCAACTGCATAAAGTCATAATTGACCAGGCTAGACCCATCAGGATTGCTCCATTCTGAAACTGACACAAATAATCATAAATATGGTACTAGGACAACTGCCACTTTTTGGCTATATGGCTGTTTCTGACATTGTTCACACTTACATGTACATAGTTGCAGAATTAGCACTAAAATGCTAGATTGGAATTCGACCCATTTAGTTCCGGAAACCCCTAAGGGTACTTGGCAAACAGCGCAGACCCAGGGCGTCTGATCAGGGCAGGGCCTCCATTGTTTGCTAAAAGTTCAGGCATTTCCCAAGCAAAGTTTGATGATAACACAACCTGACACCCCTAAATTTTGAAATGGACTCCTACTATACTTTTGGGAGGAAGATTCCATCTGGTACAAAAGGGGTTAATCAGTCCACGATGCCAAGCATGTACTAGTATCATATACTGTTAGAACTGAGGACTATATAAGAAATAAATTCTGATCATGTTGCAATGTTAGAATTCTCAAATTGCCTCCACTTCTATTTTACAGCCTGATTGTATTCCACTGTTATAGTAGGAAACATTTAAATTATAGCCATGATTGTCTTTCATTGTTGAATATGAAGAAACAGTTAAATTATACAAACTGGTTTCTTGATATGGTAATTGAGACTGAACCAGGCAGTTTGATCTTCTTGCACTGTTAGAATAAGAGACATAGCCGTGCAACTGATCGCCTTACGCTGTTAGAATTGGAGACTGATTGTGCTGCTTATCGATACTCTCAACACTGTCAGCATAACTATAAACTACAGTGTTGTGTCCTCTTACAAAACAGAAGTGAAGGCAATGATCAGGAATCGATACAATTGTCCTCTTACAAACCTGGAATGCCTAGCAAAATCTGCTTGTGAGGATGGAAGATCACAAACATCATGTATACACTGTAAAATTTTGGAAGCTATGAAAATCGAAGGCTTTGCAACAATGACAAGGCTTATGCTGATTATTACTGCACTTTGGAAGACCAATGGTCGCACAGTCTGATAATAGTCTGAATGAATCTAGCTGATGTGAATCAGAATGATAAAAGTATATGTTCGATATCTTCTTCTCTTCTCCTTTTTTATTTATGCACAAAGTCACAATCTGGGGGAGCATGATCAGTCTTGATTGCTTGATATGAGGTAACTTGGCTGATGATGAATGATGGGATGATCCCGAGTGAAAAAGCCAGAGGGGAGGCGTGACGCAGCAGTCACTAGGCTGAGAAGGCGTGAATGCTATGCATCTTACGGCCGTATACCGAGTGAAGGCCAGAGTGGAGGCGTGATCGGTGCTCTTTATGAGGCCTTAACCAGGCATGAATGCTATGCATTTTACGGGAAGACCCCTGAAAAGGTCAGTGCCGGGGCACCTTATGAGACCTGATTTAGGTGTGAATGCTATGCATCTTACGAGTGAAGGCCAGAGTGGAGGCATGAATATGCTTGATATGAGGTAACTTGACTGATGATGAATGATGGGATGATAGATAGCTGATCCCGAGTGAAAAGGCTTGTGCCTGGGCACCTTATGAGACCTGGTTCAGTTGTGAATGCTATGCATCTTGCGGCCGATACCGAGTGAAGGCCAGAGTTGAGGCGTCAATATGCTTGATATGAGGTAACTTGACTATTGATGAATGATGGGATGGTCCCGAGTGAAAAAGCCAGAGGGGAGGCGTGACGCAGAAGTCTCTGGGCTGAGAAGGCATGAATGATATGCATCTTACGGCCGTAAACCGAGTGAAGGCCAGAGTGGAGGCGTGAACGGTGCTCTCTATGAGACCTAAATCAGGCATGAATGCTAAGACCCCTGAATATGACTTGACTGATAATAGATAGGTGATCCCGATTGAATAGGCCAGTGCCGGGACACATTTTTTGAGGCCTGAATCAGGCGTAAATGCTATGCATCTTACGGGAAGACCCCTGATGAAGGCCTGAAGTGAGGCATGAAAACGAAAGCAAAACGATGCCTGTACGAGACACAGACTTAATCAAGCTAACTTCCAGATGATGAATTTCAGACAACATCCATGAATGTATCCATATATGAATAAAGGCACACTCTAGCCCTGAGGGAAGGCGTGTCATCGCAGGCTTAAGTGCCAATGAAGGAAAGAATCGGATGAGCATGGTGCTTGTTGCAGCTAACAACATGGCATGGGATACAAGACAATTGTAACCCAGAGGCTGGTGAAAACTGGAGACCTCGGAGCAAAACTACCTGATCTTCCATTGCAGAACATGGTGTCCCGAACTTTATTTCACACTGGTATTAGAGCATTAGAGTTGCATATCGATTGTATGGAATTCCACACATGAACTGGGATACAAGGCAATTTGTAACTCAGAGACTGGTGAAAACTGGAGTACTCGGAGAAAAACTACCTGATTTCCTTTGCAGAACTTGGTTTCCCACGCATTATTTCACCATAATATGAGAGCAATAGAGTTGCCTATCGATTGTGTGATATTCTACAGATGAACTTGGATAAGACAATAGTAACTCAGAGGCTGGTGAAAACTGGCGTTCTCAGAGAAAAAAAACTACCTGACCTTCCATTGCAGAACATGGTGTCCCACACTTTATTTCACACTGGTATGAGAGCATTTGAGTTGTATATCGATTGTATGGAATTCTACACATGAACTGGGATGCAAGGCAATTGTAACTCAGAGGCTGGTGAAAACTGGAGTACTCGGAGCCAAACTACTTGACTTCCATTGCAGAACTTGGTCTCCCACACTTTATGTCACCCTGGTATGAGAGCATTAGAGTTGCATATCGATCGTATGGAATTCTACACATGAACTGGGATACAAGGCAATTGTAACTCAGAGACTGATGAAAAATAGAAGTGGAGGCAATGATCAGGAATCGATACGATTGTAGCGTGTACCGGGTCGTTCACGAAGTCAAGCAACGCGGTCACCCATCCAGTAACTAAACGCGATCTCCGTTGCTTAATTTCGCGAATAAAGCCAACCACTCTACCCGCGTCGCTAAAAGAGCCGCAAGGTTGTAGAAGTGGTATTTATCCATAACCGTTGCATTTCTCCCCCTCATCTCTTGACTTCGTCCCGAAGTCACACATGCCTCACAAGGCTACGCCTGAGGGCGGAGTCTACGCAACAAACCAGCGGCACTGTTTCTATCCTACCGCTGCCACCAATGCAGTGTGTACCGGGTCGTCTACGAAGTCAAGCAACGCGGTCACCCATCCAGGTACTAACCGCAATCTCCGTTGTTTAACTTCGCGAATATATAAGCCAACCACTCTACCCGCGTCGCTAAAGGCGCCGGCTCCTGCAGCAAGGCTGTAGAAGTGGTATTTATCCATAACCGTTACACAATCAACCCACAGCTCCCATCACAGACACCAAAGGGAAAGAAACAAAAACATGAAACAACAGACCCTAATGGAAACACCAACAGCGGAAAGCCAAAAGGACAGTTACTTTCCCACAAAATGGCCAATAGGCTAGCCAAAATAAAATAACATAAGCGACACAAACACCCAAAAACAAACCATAACAAAAATAAATCGCGACAGAAGAACCGCCTTGGAACGGTCAGCGGAAACGAATTCAAGCCACGCTTTACAAGCAATTTTCTTCATTATCTAAGAAGGATGCGAACATCCCGTCAAGTTTTCTGCAGATGTGATAAGTGTTTGAATCATTTAGATACTCAGACAACCATTGCCCCTTATGTATCCAGTTTTAAGAATTTTTCAGGTTTCAAAATTGTCCCGTTTTGTTTATTTTCTTACAACAATATACAGCTAGCCTTCACATGCAGTAGGTTGGTTGGTTGCAGTTTATGTGTCACCTATTTCACATTACTTCTTATTTCCTTTGGACCCATTTCAGTATCTTTGAAAATGAATTTCTGCTCATATATGCGCTAGTGGGGATTTGTTGTGCAGTAAACGTTAGTCTCTACGAATTCTTGGATTAATCTCTTTCGTGACGTCTGCATATTTCGGAACCTAATAGGGTAGATGTAATTTTAAACGTATACAGTGGCATTGTGGTGTAACATATCATGATGTAACATAGCATGATATGTTTATCTTCTAATTTCTGGGCCATTTCACTCTGGCATTAATTAGTTATTCTCAACGTCAGTTTCTCTGACCCTCCGTGTGGTAAGTCCCTAATCACCTCTTTGAGCTGTAATGGAGTTGAAATACTTGGACAGCTGGAAGCATGACACCATATATAAAGGGAGGGCTACTTTGTGAGGCATTCAAACATTTGGGATTCAAAGATTTGGCAGCATCTATTTTGGCTTTTACCATTCTACATTTTATTTCAAAGTTTTACTATGGAAATTATTTAATGTTTAGTGTTGGGAACTGAATAAAGAAGATGAATGATATTTGTGATATTGAAACTGATTAAAGAAAATGAAACAAATGTAATAAAAGAAACTAAAAGTGATATTTGTTCTTCCTTGAGTTAATTCCCCCGAAATGAAGAACAGACGTTGAAAAGACGTTAACGTATTGGTTACAAAAAGCACCCTAAACTATCACAGTGGTGTAGTTTTTGCTTCCAAATGATAAACGTTTCATGGAGCCTTTCCAAAAGACCAAACCATCTGGTATAAATAAATAAATGAATAAAGATACTTCAGGAAAGGCAAAGCCAATCCAAAACATCAAAGGGCATTACGAAAACACGCCTATACAAATACATTGTAACAATTATCGCCTAAAAAATGAAAATTTTAAGATGAAAAAGTGTGATATTTTTCTTATTTCTGCTCAAAATGTATATTGTGGGTACTCGTTAGAACCGCCTCAGTGAGGCGGTTCTAACGAGTACCCACAATCTATATTTTAGAGCGGAAATGAGAAAAATAAGGTATACCCTCGTAAACCCCAGATTTACTATATAAAAGTGGGGTTCAAGGGAGTCAATATGATATAGCCGTGTTTTCATGGTGGAAAGACTGACAAATCAGAGGCGACAAGCCGAGTTAACAGCTCTTTCTCAAACAGGTGGCAACTCGATTACATTTACTGAACTAAGTATTTTGAACGCACAGAAATGTCAAAATGAAAACATTTAAAAATTGAACAGTACCGAAAATAATACAAAAGAAACCGCAACGAAAGTACCGCCCTGGTGAAATGTAAGGAACAAAACTACAAGAATTCCGCCGAAGGCTATGTCGCGCCTGTGGGGGCGCAAACTCACCCAACCATGAAATGTAGGTCAAGGTCAAACATAGATGCTTGCACAAAAGTTTCCATTTTTAAATGCAAGCTTGTACTGAGTATTATTAAGCTCTAATAATTCTTGAGAAATGAACTTAACCATTAGAGTGAACGCTAGGGTGGTCGCAATATTTTACAATGTCGATGAACCATAATAATGTAGGTCAAGGTCAAATATGGATGCTTGCATTTAAGTTGCCATCCACAGATACAAGTTTGTACCAAGTATCATTAATGAAGATCTAATAAACTTGACCATTAGGGTGAACGCTAGGGTGGTCGCAATATTTTACAAAGTCAGTGAACCATGAAATATAGGTCAAGGTCAAATATGGATGCTTGCATTTAAGTTACCATACCAAGATACAAGTTTGTACCAAATATCATTAATAAAGCTCTTATAGTTCTTGAGAAATAAACTTGACCATTAGGGTGAACGCTAGGGTGGTCGCAATATTTTACAAAGTCATTGAACCATGAAATGTAGGTCAAGGTCAAATATGGATGCTTGCATGTAAGATGTCATCCACAGATGCAAGTTTGTACCAGGTATCATTAATGAAGCTCTTATTGTTCTTGAGAAATAAACTTGACCATTAGGGTGAACGCTATGGTGGTCGCAAATGTTGACGCCTTGACAAACGGACGGACGGACGGACGAACGAACGAACGGACGAACGAACGGACGGAAAACCGGGCGCCTATATCTCGCCATGCTAATAGCGTCGGAATTGTCACCGAAATGCCCCTACTAAGTATCGGCTCAATACCACTTGCCGTTCATGAGCAAACGTGTTTTGAAGATTTTCGAGATGGCCACCAGTCTGAATTCACCCATCAAGTTTCAGCTCACTTACGGTTTGGGAGAATATGCTGTTTGAATAACTTTGAGTGGACTGTCATGGCGGCCATCTTGGGTAACGGAAAGGAACAATTTTAACTATTTTGAACCTGCCACAAAGTTTTATCTTAATCCGAATTACGGTTTGGGGGATGTCGTTTGAATGGCCGCCATGGCGCGCCGCCCTATTTGGTATCGAAAGGATCAATTTTAGCAATTCTGAATCTCCATGTCGCTCTAATGCCTCCCACCAAGTTTCAGCTCAATCTAACTTACTGTTTGGGAGATGTTGGCTATCGTAAAAATAGCCATCAGAAGAGAGGGCAAATCGCCCGACCAAAAGCCAATATGACCTTCGGAAGATTGTTCAGCAATAGAAAGTGCACCAAAATTAAACCAGCAATATATCACAAAAATATTCGATTTATGGCCATCACAAGATTATACTGTCAGGGGAGATAACTCAAAAACAAAGGCACTCAGGTTTGTGGTTCATGCGCATGACATGCCTGCTAAAGCTCATGTATTTCTGTACGAGGTATCATCAATATGCCTCAAAGGGTATTGGAGATATGGTGATCACAAGCTGGTCATACTGTTATATTGGAAGGGTAGGTAACTCAAATACCACAGCACCAACAGTTGTGGTTCTTGCACATGACACCCCTTCTGTACCTTGTTTACAATTGTGCCAAGTTCCTTCAATATATCTCAAAGGGTGTTTGAGTTATGGCCATCACAAGGTTATATTGTCAGAGGAGATAACTAAAAAAACAGAGCATCCAGAGTTAGTTTATACTAATTTATTTTAGTTCGATTGCGATGAAAGCTTCAAGCTTATTGAATCGCTCTCGAACACTCATTCCGGGTGTTTTCACGTGCGCGAGAGAGGGAGAGACAGTAGTTTTTACACCACTGCTACCCATTGACACCTGGGTGGAGTGGGACAGTGTCATTACGTGTCTTGCCCAAGGACACACCTCGATACCAGAGTTGTAATTCTTGAGCATGACACACCTGCTTTACCTCGTGTACATCTGCATCAAGTACCACCAATATGTCTCAAAGGGTATTGGCGGTACGGTGATCACAAGGTGGTCGTACTGTTATATTGGAAGGGGAGATAACTCAAATACCATAGCACCCAGAGTTGTGGTTCTCAGGCATAAAGTGCCGTCTCGACTTTGTATACAATTGTGCCAAGTACCATCGTATCTCACAAAGGGTATTGGAGTTATGACCATCGCAAGGCTATATTGTCAGGGGAGATAATTAAAAAAACCAGGGCACCCAGAGTCGTGGTTCTTGCGTGTGACACACCTGCTTATCCTCATGTACAACTGTGCCAGGTACCATCAATATATCTCAAAGAGTATTGGAGATGTGACCATCACAAGGTAGTGATTCTATTTTATTGGAAAGGGAGATAACTAAAAAACTATGGCATCCAGAGTTGTGCATGACACACCGTCTCGGTCTTGTGAACAACCTTGCTAGATACCATCAATATATCTTAAAGGGTATGGGAGTTATGGTCATCACAGGGTAGTCACTCAATTTTATTGAAAGGGGAGATAACTCAAAAACCATGGCAACCATAGTTGTTTTTTGTTGTTGTTTTTTGCATGACACGCCGTCTCAGCCTTGTAAACAACTGTGCCAGGTACCAACAATATATCTCAAAAGGTATTGGAGTTATAGCCATCACAAAATAGTCATTTTATCTTATTAAAAGGGGAGATAACTCAAGAAGTATGCCATCCAGAGTTCGTTCTGGTTCTTGCGCATGACACACCGTCTCAGCCTTGTGAATAATTGTGCCAAGAACCATCAATGAATCTCAAAGGGTATAGGAGTTATGGCTATCACAAGGTTGCGTCTACGGACGGACGGACAGACGGACGGACGCCAGGCTGATCGATTTATCCCCAGAACCTATTCGGTCGGAGGATAACAAAACGATTTTAGTAATGCTTAATCTCTTTATGCTCCGATGCCTCCTTTAAAGTATCAGCTCAGTTGTTAAGCAACATGTGATGGTGGCGCATTTCCAGGTATGTGGATTTAGAAGATTCTTGTAGCACCACTCATTCAAAGTCAGTACATATACTTACGCTTTGGGGGAGATGTGGTCTGAAGAAAAAATCAAGATGACCACCATGGTGGCTTCCTTTGATAGAATAGCGAAACGATTTTAGCATTTCTGAATCTCCATGTCATCTCGATGCCTCCTGTCAAGTTTCAGCCCAATCAGAGTTGCGCTTTGCGACGAGATGTCGTTTGAAATATTTCAAGATAGCCATCTTGGACATCAGAACAGAACGATTTTAGAAATTCTGAATCCCCATGTTAACCAAACGCCTCCGACTTCGAATCGGCTCAATCCCACTTACCGTTCAGGAGCAGACGTGATTTGAAGAGTTTCGATTGGCCACCAGGTTTCAGCTCAGTCCAACTAACATACTGTTTAAAGAATTTTGCCACAGCGGACATCTTGAATATTGGAACGCAAAACGAATTTAGCATTTTTGAGCTAAATACTGGTAAAGTCTTTCTGTTTGAAAACTGAAAAAGTAGCAACTTTCAGCTATGGCAAAATGGTGCAAAATACGGAGAGTTTCAAATATTTACTTACTTTAAATGAGTGGTGCTACAAGAATCTTCTTAATCCACATACCTAGAAATGTGCCACCATCACATGTTGCTTAGCAAGAGAAATGAGCATTAATCTAGAAAATAGAAAGGTTCTTTGGCTGTAGGGCAAACAGCGGCTAAAAGAAATATTGCAGTATTGCAGCACAGACATTCAATTTATGGGAAAAATCTAAGACAAAAACAAATAGAAAGAAAGAAAGAACGAAAACAGTAAACCTGGCTGCATGTAAAAAAATGACTAAAAATTCTGCATCGAATTTATGAAAAACTACGGTGAGAACAGGGTACCACCATGGCAACAAGTTAGTTATCATGGCTGCTATGAACATATTTCTAATTCAAAATATGGAGTAAATGCTTTGTGAGACTTGTCTTATCAATTCTTAGGTGTGCCTGTCATATACATTAACAAATAGAAAATAAAGACACTTAGCGGGTCAGAATGAAAACAATTCTGCAACCAGGCGTAAGTTAGGCATTCAAAGACCGAACAACAGATAATCAACATCTTAACTACTTTAAATGTAAACGTGTATTTCTTCAATTCCATTACGCAAACACGCCTGTACAAATACATTGCCACCTTTTTCACCGAAAAAAATGAAAATTTAATGATGAAAAATTGTGATATTTTTCTTATTTCTGCTCAAAATATAGATTGTGGGCACTCGTTAGAACCGCCTCATTGAGGCGGTTCTAACGAGTACCCACAATCTATATTTTAGTGCAGAAATAAAAAAAATAAGGTTTACCCCTGCAAACCCCAGTATTACTATATAAAAGTGGGGTATGAGAGGGTCAAAATTATATAGGCGTGTTCTCGTGATGCTATGGCATGAAAACTACAGTAAAACTTCGAAAGCTCAAAAACGGATAGCTCGTTTACATTACGATAACACATCCGTTCGCCATGGTTCATTTTTTGTTTTTTTTTGTTTTTGTTTTTTGTTTTGTTTTATACCTCCATAATGGCTACTTTTCTGGATGAAAAGCCGTGTTATTTTTTCTTATTTACCATATTCAAATGAGTACACACAACATACCTTTATTTACTAAAGGATTGTTAAAATACAGTAAAATTCCGCTATTATGACAACCTAAAATTAAGACTCATTCTGCTTTAAAAAGCTTATTTAGAAGGGTGCAGTTATTCTTTCTTCGTGTTTTCTGCACACAATGTCCTCTGGTCAGGGACCACCTTTGGGACTGTTTAAAAGTGGTCTTTAAGACCACTTTTGAACAGTCCAAAAGGTGGTCTTAATATTAACAGCCCCCGCCAATAGGGGCTTGAAGAAATATATGGGCTGCATGATGCTTCCACGCAGAGCTGATTCCGGCCCGCATACTAGTACTGGTAAACCGCTTAGAGGATCTAAGCCTGTCCAGGAACCGTGGTGCGAGGCGGACCGTCCATGCTAATAAACCCTATTGGTTTCATTGGGCGACAGGGCTTGAGATGTCATTTCATCTCAATGTCGGGTAAAAGTCCTACAAAATTGGAAGCAACGTCTCCAAAATGACCTTTACAGTGTTGACGGGGACGTTAAACTTTAAATCAAACAAACAATTTACAGTATTTAATTGATCCTTATTATGTTTCACGACCTGAAACTATGATTTGACCTTAACAGTTCGAACCACCCCTATTTCGAAGAATTTTTATGGTCTTAAAGGTATTCGAGTTATCGAAAGTGTTTGACTGTCGAAAGTAACTTTTTTTCTCAAGAAAATCCAAGAACACGGGACACAACCATCTTCCCAGTAAGCATTCTACGTAAATCTACAGCGGGCCGTTAGCGGCCCGTCAGGGTAGCTGACGGGCCGCTAACGGCCCGCTGTAGATTTATGTAGAATGCTAGCAGGGAATTACCGACAGAAGAGAAAGATTCTGTGACCTGATGGCACATCACGACCACCATCACTTAGGGCTAAATAACATATAGGAAAAGACAAAGGAACCATCGCATATGGACGGTTACTAAACAATCAGGAGTTTACGAATATGCATGAAACATTCCAGTCAACTACGGAAAATACAACACCTTTGCCAAGATTATACGAGGCGTCATTAAAGCCCCCGCCCGTAGGGGCTTGAAGAAATATATGGGCTGCATGATGCTTCCATGCGCAGCTGAATCCGGCCCGCACACTAGTACTGGTAAACCGCTTAAAGGATCTAAGCCTGTCCAGGAACCGCGGTGCAAGGCGGACTGTCCATGCTAATAAACCCTATTGGTTTCATTGGGCGACAGGGCTTGAGATGTCATTTCATCTCAGTGTCGGCTAAAAGTCCCACAAAATTGGAAGCAACGTCTCCAAAATGACCTTTACAGTGTTGACGGGGACGTTAAACCTCAAATCAAACAAACAAAACGAGGCGTCATTTATCTCTATTGCAGTGTCCCAGATGCACCACTTAATGACGGCGCAAAAAGACTGGTTGAGATACGCGGGTGATGTCCAAAAACAAGACCTTCTTCCATCAGACCTCTTCAATACCTACGTACAGATAACAGGGGCCGTGTCAGGTGAAAAAAAATCACCGAGCATGTTCGCCCAGCGAGGATGCAGATCATACTGCGCAACCGCACTACCCCACTTTATATAGAGAAAAATGGAGTCTACAGGAGGTACACATTATTTTTCTTATTTCTGGTCCAAGAAAAAGGTTGTGGGTTCTCGTTAGAACCGCCTCAATGAGGCGGTTCTAACGAGCATCAACAACCTATGTTTTGAGTAGAAATAAGAAAAATATCACATATTTTTTTTTTTTTTTTTTTGTGTGTGTGTGAGACGCCAAGTTCTGCAACGGAAGGTCAGGTGGTTTTTCTCCGGGTACTCCGGTTTTGGCCCACCTCTGATTAACGATCGGCTCGATATGAGTGAAATAATCTTGAAAGGGCCGTAAAACCCAAACCAAAAAAAAAAATCACATATTTTCATCAGAAAATTAACCTTTCTGGAGATTTCATACATTATGTCGCACGGATGTGTTATCGTAATGGACCACATGCTAGAAGACCCCATTTTGCTTGTTGTGGCTTCGATGTCTCTGATGGGAGCTCTGGGTTAATTGTATCGATTCCTGATCATTGCCTTCACTTCTATTTTTCAATCATGTCCAAAGCATTGGAAGGCCATGGTGGTGTTGTCAGTCACCCATCTTCGCTTCGCATCTTACCGCAAATGCTGAAGAGGTTTTTCAACATGTAATGGAAAGGGCATCGATCCTGCCAAGACGGAAGCCTGGCAAGCAGCCCAAATATATCCAGTGTGAGTCAGAGGTTACATGTTTCCGTAACCATTATCTCTGACCCATTTTGAAGTTAAGGGGTGTTAGGTTGCGTAATTAAGGTTATTTGTTTTTTGGCAATCGCTGAGGTTTTTGAAAACAGTGTAGGCTCAGATCAGAAGCCGAACATCTGGGCCGATCCCGTTTTGAAGTCCACGTCTAAAATGGTTTAATAAAGGATTTAAACTGACTCTTATCTACTTATCTACCTTCGTTTAAGCACGATTAAGCTAATTTTATCTTTTTTCCTAATTGCATACGCGGCCTCATCTACATTGGTTTGTGGATGATTAGGCTCAGCTTATCTACTTTCCATTATGCATGCACGATTTTGTCTACATTGCTTTATGCATGCGAAGGCTCAGCTGATCTACCTTTGTGTCTGCACGATCTCACCTACAAAGCTTTATGCATGTTGTTGTTGTTTTCCAGTTTCCCCGTGTCGCGGGTCGTCAGCTGGTGGGGTCCCAGGGAACGAATCCATGCTGGCACTACATCGTAGCCGTTCGGTGGTACCCCCATTCCCCGTTGCCGGTGAACAGGGAGACCATCGCTCGGCTCCAGCCCCGTCCGTCTCATGTTTGTCGTCTCACGTCTCAGGTGTCTCCGAGCCCACGGGCATCCCCTTACCCTGTAGCCAATCGCCGAGCTCCGTCCTGAGAGGTTTGTGAAACGGTGCCGTGACCTTTCCAGGTCTCGGTGGGGCTTATATTTTGTCTTCCCGTTTGCTTCAGGAGTGCATGTGTCCTGTCGCTAAAGGGCATCTTTATTTGTTGGAGTTTCTGGGCTAGGCGTGCTTTATTTTTCAAGGGCTGTGGATGTGTTGCACAGTTCCAATGTGAGCCTTTGTTTTGGTGCAACATAGTTTAGTTGTAGTAATTTGGAACTCCATTCTAAAGGTTTGGCTACGTGATTGCCTGCGTTTAAGTTATAGCAGTGCTGTGCCTTGGGTTTTTGCGGAAAACCGCAAAGGGGTGTGGGTTGTTTTGTGTAACAGGGTAGGCTCCGAGTTTGACCTTATCATAAAGGGGATCGTTTAGCAGTTAATTTTGTTTGAAAGTTTCATTGCGATTTGGAAGACGTTTCTAAAGATTGCTATACACGTTTCCATGCTACGTGTTATGCACCTTATATCCAATCAGGGGATTCGAGTCAAAGTTTTTAGCCATTTTGTGGTGCTTATTTGCACCACAAAATTGTAGAGTCCATCCATTTCTTTCTTCTAGCTTGTAGCTTCAGCCGCGTCTACACCCTCACGCCAGCACCATGTCTATGGATGTCGTCTATGCTTTTTGTATCAATTTTGATATTGGTATTTTGTTTTTTTTATTTTTTTGTTTGATTTTTGCATATTTTTGTAACGTATGTACATTTTTACATTATTTGGTCTGTGCCCCCAGCTTATTGAGTATATATGCGGGCGGATGTGCTCGCCCCGCCACGGACCTATCATGTTTGTTTTTCTTGTGCTTTAAAGATGGTGTTGTCCGTTTTGGGGCAAGCCCACCCGCTCTCTATTGCTGGGTAGGACAGTTTTTGTACCTGCAAGGTTGTGCTTGTAGATTATATTTTGTGATTTTTGTTTATTCTGTACATACAACATATAGTATAGTGTGATGGCCTCCGCCGTCTCGGGCCCAAGTTTGTGTTTATTTTAGTTAGTGGGTGACCTCTATCGCGGAGGATGTGGAAGTAGGTCAATCCCATTTCTGCATTTTTTGTTAAAGTTAGGAAAATGTGGTGCCCCTAGCTAGGCCTCCTCCACGTAGGATGTCATATTCTGTGGTGCCGTAAGTGGGTCATTCTGAGTCGCCATGTTTACATGTCATTATCGCAGCCTACGTGAAGGAGGGCACCATAGGAGGAATTGTATTCCTACCTAGTCGTTTGAGGGCCCGAGATATCGTGTGCCGATCTCGTTAGCAATGTAGTTAGTACAAATTCATATAATCATGTAGGTCGCATACAAGCGTCCGCCTGCGCATGTGCGCAGTCGAGCACTCCTATGCGATCTTGTTTTTATGTGTCATATTTACAGTTAACAATGTTTGAAATCGCTTTTTGGGAAAAAACTCTTCTTCTTCTTCTTCTATCTCCAGGTTTTTGATCTCTCTTTTCCTATACTATCCTCTCTACGGGATTCCTACTCTACAACTATTCTACAACTATCGCTATATCTACCTAATTGAGCATTGCGTCGGTGGATGTGTGTTGTTTTAGTTTTGCGTGGGTGGTTGTGTGTTGATGCCCTCCTTCAGGGTCGCGCTTAGTCATGCCCTAGTTAGTTAGTTAATTTCCCTTATCTGTATAAGTATTTGGCCATCTTGACCGTCCGTTTTAATTACGGTCATGGCGCCATTTGCTGCCTTTGATGATACTTATGTTAAACGACAAGGGCAGTACCGAGGGCTGTTTGATGTACCAGGCGAGGTTCGGTTTTTCGGCCGTGGTGGTATGCGCGTGGCGAGTTATGATGTTGACTTGTGGGACAGCGGTTCATATTTTCCGAGGGCAAAATTGGGACAGCGATGGTCGTCTCCACAGGCACTATTATAGGGACCGTATTCATTTGTCAAGGGAGGGACAGAGGCAATACCATGTGTGCTTAGAAAGGGCCTTCCTGCGATTTTTCTGCTAGTCGGGTGTTTATAAAATGTCCTTTTGTGGGCCCCCAGATCATTCCGTTTGGGTAACCTTATAATGTACATCCTTTATTCGAAAGCGAAATTTGCGAAAAAAAAAAAAAAAAAAAAGAGAAAAACAAAGAGATGTGATAAGGCCTACTGTTTCTTATTTCTGTCCCACTCATCTATGTGCATTCCTGAAGGAGAGCCTTTTTGTTTGCTAGTGTGTTTGTGTGCCGTTCTCCTTTGGGTTGTGTGGTTCTCGATCAGCCAGGATTTTGACGCAACGCTGCTCAGTGCCAAAGTCCTAAGACCGCAAACCCCAGTGTTACATCTCGTCCTGATTTCCCGTTTGCCTCACCCCCTCCGGAGAGACCGGGCGATGGATTTTCCTTGTGGTGGATCCATGCCCAGTCCCGGCGTGTTCTCGTGTGATCCTCTTTTGGGCAGTGTGGCTCCCGATCGGCTAGGATTTTGGTGCAGCGCTCATAAGTGCAAAGCCAGTGGGCCGCAACCACAACGCTACATCTCGTCTTAGCCTCTCGCTTGCCATACCCCTTTGGAGGGTGGGTCGGGGCCATGGATTTTCCTTGTGGTAGGTCCATGCCCCGTTCTGTTATGGTCTTCTCACAGTGATCCAGGGATCGCTGTCACCGTTAGGCACTCCTTAGTGCAAAGCCGAGGCCGCAAACCACAGTGCCTACCGTTGACTTTGTTTCCCTTTTCGCCGTGAGACGGCCGCCCTTTGATCACTACGCTCCTTTTTGGTTGGTAGCGTCTCAGGTGCGGTTAAATCATTTATTGTTTCTGAAATCGGGTCTCTAACAGTTTTGGTTTCAGACATATTTGTGTGTAACCTCGTACGGGGTGTGTCTCTCGTAACAGTGCAATAAATTTAGTCTGCGCCCTTAGCTTTCCTCTATATTTTGTCCAGGTAGTTTGTTTTCTCAAAGAAATTGAAAACTGCGTCCCTCATTTCCTGTGACATTAGATTGAGCAAAGAAATAGCGTTTATCTCCCCTTGGTATCCTAGTGCTGTCAGTTCTCCCTTTAGTTCCCTTCTAGCGGGGCCGTGTGCGGGGCACTCTGCGAGGTAGTGCTGAACACTCTCAACCCCGCCACAGTGCCCGCATAATGGATCGGCCGCGTTATAGAAGATGTTGTGTGCATTTAGTCCGTTGACCCCAAGTCTTAGTCGTGTATATATGCGATCGAGCTTTCGGCTGTCGCTGTATTGAACTATTTTTGGGGTCAAGGACTGGCAGATCGAGTGTCTGAAGCCGTGTTGTCCCTGCCATATGCGCGCCCATTCCTTTTTGATTTGATGCTGGCCTTAATGATTGTGTAGACTTCTTGTGGGGTGGGGAGGTAGTCAAGTTCCTTCCCCCGGGTCAGAGCTTCTTTGGCCAGCGTGTCTGCGCGCTCATTCCCCTGCACGTTGCAGTGGGAGGGGATCCAATCTATGTTCAGGGTGATGCCTTGTTTTAGTATTTTGTGTATAAGGATATGAATGTCCTGCAGTATATCCGGTCTTGTAGTGCTGTTTCCAGAGTTTATGCTTTGTACTGAGCTTAATGAGTCCGTTAGTATAACAACACTATCGGGTTTTTCTTCCTGTATCCATTCCAAGGCTTTCTGTATGGCTATAAGTTCTGCAGAGTAGACTGTGAGGTGCTGGTTAAGTTTGAATTTTTGGTCGAAATTTAATTCTGGTATTGTGAAAGCGCATCCTGTTTCTTTTTTGTCAGCATCTTTGCTTCCATCAGTGAAAATTTTAAGCGCTTGCTTATAGTTTTCACTGATGTGTGATTCTGCGATCTCATTGCATTTTTTCTGTGTTGTTTCAGTTTTCTTTATGACACCCGTTAGTGTTGTTTTTGCGCGTAGGCTTCTTAAATTAAAAACTTCCGGATATGTTTTTTCCGCTGTTTTGACCTGTTCGAGGTCATGGTTTTTAATTAGGTCCTGGACTTTGATAATATAGGGGATCTTTCCTCTTAACCTATCTCTGTTAACATGATTGGGCGTGTCGACGATCATTTCGTTTATGGGGAGACTTTCCCTAAGACTGCTTGAGCGGGCCCAGTACTTGAGCTGCAGTTCATCCCTCCGCAGGTGCAGGGGCATGACGCTGCATTCAATCTCCAGGTCCAGGTTCCGCGTTCCCCTGTATGCCCCAGTAGCGATTCTGAGGGCTGCGGCCTGTATGCTATCTAGTTTTTTCAGGTGTGATGGCGCCGCAGACGCGTATGCTTGGCAGCCATAATCAATTTTGCTTCTTATGAGTGCTGTGTACATTTTGATCAGGGTTTTCTTGTCTGCTCCAAAGTTTGCCCCAGAGACCGCCCTGAGCACATTTAGGTCCCGCTGGGACCTGGACACCAGATTTTCAATGTGCAGTCTCCATGTTAGATTGCTATCAAAGTACATGCCCAGGAATCTGGCATGACTGGCGTACTTTATTTCCTGCCCGTCATATGCCAGCCTGGGCATGCCCTTTGTGTCTGCGAAATTTCTATTGAAAACCACCACTGTTGTTTTTTCAGTTGATAATTTGAAACCCCAGTTTGTAGCCCAATCATGTATGGCATGTAGCGCTTTTTGTAGTGCAGGAATGGCACTTTTTGGTTTTCTTGGAGGTTTTCATACTAAGCCGTCATCTGCGAACATGGATATTTCCAGCGGTAATGCGTGAAGTGTTTCCTGCAGTGTGTTCATTAGTAGGTTGAAGAGGATAGGAGATAGCACCGACCCCTGGGGGGAACCATTCTCGCATTCATAAAAACCGGATACATCGTTACCTATTTTTACGTTCATTTTTCTATCAGTCAAAAAGTCTCTGATCCAGGTTAACATTTTTCCATGAATTCCGAATTTGTTTAGTTTTAGAAGGACCCCTCTAGTCCACAGTAGGTCGAAAGCTTTTTCTAAATCCAAGAAAACCGCTACCAGTGAGTGTTTGATTAAATTTGCCTTTCGGATGGCGGATTCTAGTCTGGTGATTTGGTCAATGGTAGATCTATGTTTCCTAAAACCTGATTGTTCATCTGCTAAGAGTTTATTTTTCTCAATGTGTGCTGTTAGTCTAGATGCTACCATGGTTTCCATGATTTTACATATAGTTGATGTGAGTGAAATCGGCCTATACGATTTCGGCTCATGGGGGTCCTTGTCCGGTTTTAATAATGGAACGATGATACTCTCCTTCCATTGTGTAGGGAGGGTCCCCTCGTTCCAAGATTTGTTTATTAATGCGAGCAGCTGATTTTTTCCCTTTTCTGGTAGATTTTTTAACATGTCGTAGTGAACGGTGTCGGCCCCGGGGGCGGTGCTCTTTTTCTTATTTAGCGCGCTTTGCAGCTCCCTGTGGGAGAAGTTCGCATTGTATGCACGGCACTGGCCAGCGCGATCGGCGTCCTGAACGGCCTGCTCAATCATTGGGTCCTGCGTTTCCCTAATGCGCCTAAAGTTTGGGTCTAAATTTTCATTACTGCAGACTTTCCGGTAGTGTTGTGCTAAGATTTCTACTTTTTCTTCGTTTTCATGAAATCTGTTGTTTCCTTGTTTTAGAACCTCTACCGGCTTTAGGGGTTTTCCATTAAACCTTTTTATTGTGTCCAAAATTTTCTTAGCATTTGTTTTGTATGTTAGGGTGGATACAAAATCCCTCCAGGCTTGTTGTTTTGTTTGTGTTAAAATATATTTTGTTTCCTCTCTTACACGTCTATATTCCTCCAAAAGGGCGGCTGTTTTGTTTTTCCTATATTTATAATATATTTTGTTTTTCTTTTTTACTGCCTTGCTACAATTTTCATCCCACCAAGGTAAGGTGTTTTTTTGCTTATTTTTTGGTTGTGTTTTTGGTATTGATTTTTCACATGCCGCCATTATTTCCGAAACAAAATCCTCATTGTTTTTATCGATATTCGTGCCTTCGAGGGATATGTTGATGTGTTTAAGTTTCTGCCTAAAGAGGTCCCAGTCTGCTTTGTCTAAATTCCAACGTCGGGCAGGCCGTTGCGTTACGCATTTGTGAGTGAAGTTGAGCGACGTCAGGATGGGGAAGTGGTCGCTTCCCATCGTGTCGTCTCCCACTTGCCACTCACTAGATTGGCATAGTGATGCGCTAACCAGTGTTAAGTCTATGGCGCTCGTGCTACCGCGCTCGACGTTGAGTCGTGTGCCACACCCCGTATTAAGGATTACGTAATCAGTGCTGTTTATGAAATCGACCAGTTCTAGGCCTCGTCGTTTCTCATATGTGGGATTGTGGTTTGTAGCTTTATGCATGAGCAAGACTCAGCTTATATACTATCTTTTATGCATGAGTAGACACCACGTATCTACTTTTATGCATGCGAAGGCTCAGCTGATCTACCTTTGTGTCTGCACGATCTCACCTACAAAGCTTTATGCATGAGCAAGACTCAGCTTATATACTATCCTTTATGCATGAGTAGACTCTACGTATCTACCTTTATGCATGCGAAGGCTCAGCTGATCCACCTTTTGTGTCTGCACGCTCTCACCTACAAAGCTTTATGCATGAGCAGACTCAGCTTACATACTATCCTTTATGTATGAGTAGACTCAACTTATCTACCTTTATGCATGCACACTCTCATCTACATTGCTTTATGCATCAGTAAATTAGCTAACTACCTTTTTATTTATGCACGATCTCATTTGCATTGCTTTACGCATACGAAGGCTCAGTTTATCTTCTTCGTTTGATTTAAGGCTTAACATCCCCGTCAACACTGTATAGGTCATTTTGGAGACGTTGCTTCAAATTTCGTGGGACTTTTACCCGACATTGAGATGAAATGACACCTCAAGCCCTGTTGCCCAACGAGACCAATAGGGTTTATAAGCATGAGCGGACCGACTCGCACTGCTTTGCCTAGGCAGGCTTAGATCCTCTAATCGGTTTACTTGTACTCGTGTGCGGTCGAATTCAGCTCTGCATGCGTGGAAGCATCATGCAGCCCATCTATTTCTTGAAGCCCCAATGGGCGGGGACCGACAGTTTATCTACTTTTCTTTATGTATGCACGCTCTCATCTATATTGCTTTATGCATTAGTGGACTCAGCTTATCTACATTTCTTTATGCATGCCAATCTCATTTTTTACTGCTTTATACAGTCGTAGGCTCAGCGTATCTGTCTTCCCTTACGAATGCAGCATTTCACATACATTGCTTTATGCATGCGTAAGCTTGTCTTATCTGCATTTATTTATGGATGCATGGTCTCATCTGCCTTGCCTAATGCATGCATATGCTCATATTTGTGTTCTAATGCTGGAATGATGTAATCTGGTGTTCATTTCTTCACGTGGACGGGGTAGGGCAAAAGTGACATTTTAAACCTGTCAAAATGAGCTGTAGATCTCTCATCTGTATATTTCGTCTGGCTAATACTAATAGTTCGCCTGCCATTACTGACAATGACCAA
Organism: Lucinisca nassula; assembly: GCA_963580285.1. Classification (NCBI taxonomy): domain Eukaryota; kingdom Metazoa; phylum Mollusca; class Bivalvia; order Lucinida; family Lucinidae; genus Lucinisca; species Lucinisca nassula. Next base: position 61,480,953 of record OY757014.1, read on the forward strand.
TCTTAATCACATGCGAGATATGCTAATGGGATGGCGGAATGATAAGACCAATTTTAGCTCTGAACTGCCTCTTGCAGGTTTGAGGAAGACAGCTCTGTTGGTGATGCCTTAACTCTGACTTTGCGCTGTGCATGCTTGTTTTTTTTTCGGCTTCGCACATTCTTTTTGCCTCATATTCTGATGAGGTCTCACCACTTTGCTCGGTCCTGTGAAATTTGTTCCCATGACTATGTTGGTATGTTGAAGTTTGAGGGTGTCCTTGTAATGCTTCTTCTGACCACCATAGGAGCGTTTGCCTGTTTCTAGTTCTCCATAGAGGATTTTCCTTGGCAACCATTCCTCAGGCATTTTAACTCTGCCAGTTTCAGAAGAGTATATACACTCTGCATCCTTGCCATTTTCAGGACTTCTGTGTCTGGAATCCTCTCCTGCCACTTAATCTTTAAGTTTTATAAGACAGCTTGTATGGAAGTGGTTCGGTCTTTTGGCGTGCCTTTGGTAAACTGTCCATGTTTCACGTGCATAAAATGGTGTGGGCAGCACCACAGCTTTCAGTTTTGTGTCAAGCCGGATTCTACTTCGATCCCAAACACTACTGTTGCACTGGCTTTGACAATCCTGGTATTGACTTCCGTCATCAATATGCACAGCTCTTGACAGTGTGCTCCCAAGGTAGGTTGACTCACCTTTGACCTTTCACTATGATGGTGAGCACCTTGTAAGGTTTGCATAGACCACCTCGGTCTTTTTGATGCTGATTGTCAGGTCATAGCTGTCACAGGAGTCAGATACTGATCTACACCTTTTTTGCATCTTTCCTTCTAATAAGACCTAGAAATAGCTGTGTTTCCACTAACCGAAAACGGGTATGGGTCGGTAGGTCGCAAAAACTTTTTATTGATTCATTTTTGTTTGTCAAAATTTTATTCGATGAAAAACAAAAACAAAAAAAAAAAAAACATTAAAACGGCTTAATTTTAACTATATTACCTGAAAAATTCAAATAACGAGGTTAAAAGCATCAAGGGAGTTCAAGAAAAGTTTAGCTATTTTGACAATTTTATGAATTTTTATCAAAAGTGCTAGAAAAAATTAAGGTCGGTAGGTAAGAAAAAATCTTTTTTATTTTTTTCTGGATGGCAATAAAAAATGCAGGATTGGCACAAAAATTCAGGGTCGGTCGGGTTAGCTGAAACACAGCTACTTTTAAGGTCTAATTAGTTTATACAGTAGAACTTCGATGGCTCGAACACCGATGGCTCGTTTACCATGGATGATTCGAACACATTCTGGAGCCCCTAGCGAAATCCTCTACATAAGAAATAGTGGGGGGATAATTAAGGAGATTTTAGTCTTTTATCTTGCAAATGTATGCTGTGTGTACTCATTAGAATCGCCTCGATGAGGCGATTCTAATGAGAACACACAGCATACATATTCGTTATAGGACACCGAAGAGATGTCAAAAAGTATCTAGTCATGCCTCTTGACATTAACCTCAGTGGCTCGAACTACCCCTGTCTCGAACAGATTTTCAAGGTCTCAAAGGTGTTCGAGCCATTGAAGTTCGACTGTACTTATTTTGAAGACAAATATTTACCTGCAAATCCACACAAACTGATCAGTCATCAATACTCATAATGTGAACTGGGTCCATGGAATGACGGTTTCTCAGAAACGCCTTGGTCAGATACTTCTACCTTACAAAAACACCAACCCGGAGGGAAGAACCCTAATCGTTGAGAGAACGCGTTACCAGCTACTTCTGTGGTCAGTTTTTTTTTTCAAAGCATCGTTCGATTATTGAGTTCGTCAGTGGTCAAAATCATCACGTTAACTGTTCTAGTAAGAATCTGATATGGGGTTCTGTTGTGGACAGGCGTTTCCAAGCCGAGGGATGATCGTAATGAGCGGAACCGAGGCTACTATTTGGTTCCGTTCAGCACGGTCATCTCTCGGCTTGGAAACGCTCATCTACAACAGAACACCGTATTAGATTCTTTTTCTTGCACAACGCCACCGAAAATTTGCATTTACTTTATTTAACGTTTTTAGCGCTCTAGACTTATGTAGTTTGCCTGGGTAAGAACACCAGGGTAAGAACAAAAGATCTATCCCAGGCTATAACCACGGCTTCCCTTGTCTGGAGTGCAAAAATACCATTTCTACAATCTTGTTGTGCAACATAGTAGCCTTTAGAGTAATTGGCCTCGGACATCTCGCGGCTAGTACCTGGATGGATGACCGCGTTGCTTGACTATGTGCGCTACATTTGAGGGCAGCGGTGACATGGAAACAGTGCCCGCTGGTGTGTTTCAGAGACTCGGCACGGTTTGCCTAGTGAGGCATGTGTGATTTCAGGTCGAAGTCAAGAGATGAGATGAGATTAGGTTGTTATCGATATATACAATCTTTACAGTCTTGCTGAAGTATCCGTCTATTTCAGCAAGGTTGGCTTTTATGAAGTTAAACAACTGATATCGCGGTTGGTACCTGGATGTGTGACCGTGTTGCTTGACTTGCCAAACGCTATAGTACAATATCTAATAAACTGGTATTTCTGCTGAAAAATTTGAGCTTTTGCTAACAAGCATTTCTTAGATGAAATATAAGTATATTTCCGTATTGATTTTGTTTGCTTGTTTTGGAGTTTAACGGCCCAGTCAACACTAATTTAGGTCACTTTTGAGCCGATCGGTTTACCTATCCATAGGGCTGGCTAATCGGAGCTGAAAAGATAATCGATTATCATTCCTGTCATTGCGATCGATAATCGATTAGTACTCACTGAATATTTTGTCATAATTTTACCTGTCTGGCTTTCTGTCTGAGCATGACTTCTACCATATGCTGTACTTTGCCATATGTATTTGAACAGAAAGACCTGACCAAACAGTGTAGACCCAGACGAGACGCTGCAGAACGTGCCGTCTCATCTGGGTCTGCACTGTTTGCCACTCATACAGCTATTTTAGGCACAACTTTGGGTAGTAAATAATCGATTGCAAGCAAATCAGCAATGATAATCATTTTTGTGGAGTTTATCGATAAAATAATCGATCTTCCGATTAATCCTTACCTATCCATACTTTTCCTGGGCAGGCTTATGCGTAAGCGGTTAACCAGTACAGTGCACATTCTTTCGCCAGAAACTGACAACTGTCCTTCTTGAATCAGCGGAAGGAAGAGGATGGCCGTAGAAATTAGTTCATGATCAATCTCCACGAAAGAATGTTGCCGACCCCGACAGGTATCAAACCCGCGTCCTCCTGATCCCTAGACGGACGCGCATCCGACTGAGTTACCTTTCCGTATTAAATGGTGAAAGTAAACTAACGGTCTAACGGTAGTTTAGAACAACTAGCCACTGCGACCGGAGAAACCATGTGACGAGATAGGAAGTTTGCAGCAGGTTTCAAAATGCAGCAGGAGTCCAAAATAATCTCCAAAGCATTGTCACGAACCCAGCTAGCACAATACAGTGGGCCAACGACATTGGGTTCTGTTGAAGATGGGCGCATCTACAACAGAACCCCATACCAGATTTTTTTTTATCATATGACGTCGCGTCTGAGAGTGTAATAACGTCATATATTACATGCATTACAGAGAAATACCATGATTTCTACCAGACATAAACTTGGTATTTTCCTTTTTGCTAAGAAGAACTATTTCCTCTTAGCCGGGGAAATAAATCCCTTCAGCTGGAACTACTTTATGTACAAGATACGAGATACCGCTTTGCAGTGAAATTGTTCTATTCAAACGCGGGAAAGTTTCAATCACGGCGACGTTATTCATGGCGTCATTGTAATGGCGTCTAAGAAATATCAACAGACGTTCAGAATGCGTGACGTTTGAGTCGGATGCAACGCTGAAACAAAAGAAAACATGGATATGACCATTGATTAGGATGTAAGTTTTGCTTTATTTAATCTAACGTTTTACTTGTTTCATCACTGAAACACTTTGTTTCTTCTATTTTTGTTCAAAACTGTAGAAAGCGCTTTCAAAATGGCGCCCATCTAGTTGTTCTTCCACCCAGATTCTGTAACACTTCGCTGATTGAACCGTTTACATGAGCTGTAAACAGTCAACTGAACGGGCATTCAGATCCAAAATTCAAGACCCTAACTCTCCTAAAAGTCTATGGAAGTGCATGTAATATACAGATTATACATTTCTCCTATTTAAAATATGGGATTTATAAACCTCGGGAGGTAAAACAATCCGTTAAAAAACTCGTGCTTCGCACTCGTTTCTTTATCGGATTGTTTTACCTCCCTCGGTTTATAAATCCCATATTTCAACTAGGAGAATGAATAATCTATATGTAATAAATTCGGTAATCCACTAGTGGATTAAATATGCAAATTAGTTAGATACGCCCCGTAACGTTACATGCACGACGTCCGTAACGACGTCGCGTTTACTAATCGCGGAATATTGACATTTTTGTTAAACAATCGTGAATAAAACGCGTTTTAAATGTCATATGATAAATAGAATCTTGCATTCGTGCTCATGTATTATTGAATTTATTAAACTCGTAGAAAAGGGATAAAATGCTCGGCATAGCCTCGCATTTTATCCCTTTTCCTCAACTCGTTTAATAAATTCAATAATACATGAACACTCATAAAAGATCCTCTAACCGCTTAGAGGATCTAAGCCTGCCCAGGCAAAGCGGTGTGAGTGTCGGACCGTCCATGCTTATAAACCCTATTGGTTTTATTGGGCGACAGGGCTTGAGATGTCATTTAATCACAATGTCGGGTAAAAGTCCCACAAAATTGGAAGCAACGTCTCCAAAATGACCTTTACAGTGTTGACGGGGACGTTAAACCTAAAATCAAACAAACAAACACATATTATATCTGTCTTGAGATTAGAATACCACAACCGTGTGACATTATCTCAACATGGTGATTCTTCTGATGAAATTTTGTGATATATTTAAACATAGGTTGTGGTACTCGTTAGAACCACCTTATTGATGCGGTTCTGATGAGCACCCACGTACCCACAACCTATGTCTTGGGACAGAAATAAGAAAAGCTATATATACTCCTGTAGACCCCATTTTTCTATGTATAAGGTTTGGTTTACTGGAGTGTTCATTACACGACTCGTTAACATGATGAGAAAGCCTATACACATGCCGGCCTCGTCAGCCACCTGACTAGATAAGTCTGAAAGTTTTAGATATAGCTGCAAACACTAAATTGTTGATCAGACTGCGCGGGTGTACAGGCTTATCTGTACCTTTGTAGTTCGCAAATGCATTAGGAGACAAAGTGCTTTTTTCACATCTCCAAAATGGCTACTTTTCTGATGAAAGTCTGTGCTATTTTTTTTTCTAATTTATACTGCAAACATAGGTTCTGGGTGCTCGTTAGAACCGCCTCATTGAAGCGGTTCTAACGAGTACCCACAACCTATGTCTTGGAGCAGGAATATACCTCGTATACCCCGGTTTTCTCTATATAAAGTGGGGTTAAGGGCGATGTTCATTTCACGGACTTGTTCACGCGATGGGCAAAATAGATTTTCTTATGATGTGGCTCATAACGTATCGATATGATGTTTTCTTTCAATGCTAGCTTTCTATCCGATAGGTGTGTTCTTTTTTTTTTTTTGGCAAACAAAGTTTGTAGACAGGACTTACCTTTGTTCTCGAAATGAGGAACAATCGTCAAAATATTACACAGCCCAGTCCTGGTGTATGAATGTCATTTGACGTGTCACCAGTCACAATTCTGATTGTGCCTCTTTTGCACCAGAAGCAATGCGAAAACTCGTAAAGCATGAGTTGATCTCCATACAATCGCAAATGGCTCATAGGACCATTAAACTCTTTTCTTGATTGTAATGAAGCATTCTGATTGCCATCATAGGTTTTTTTTAGCCAAAATAATTTCTCATGATGAGGCTTATAACGTGAGATATGATGTGCAAACGTGTATTTCCTCTATTTCAAAGTCTTCCTTTTAGCTTTCTTGCTTTCTTTGAGACCCGGTAGCTGACAAAACTTTGTTATCATGCCCACCAACTTTGTATATGGACCCTGTCAAGCGATTTTGGTACTTATCGCCTATGCGAGCAGCGAAGGTTCAGGCGAGCCTGCGCATCCGCGCAGTCTCGCCAGAACCTTCGCTGCTCGCTCATACAAGCAGTGAATCAAGTGGAACCTTCAGACATAAAGACATATCCCTGGTCCCTCTGAATGGCTGGGCATGCGCAGTTAAAATTTGGCATGACGGAATGCTCGAAGACACAAATTCGCTTGGCGGGGCTCATATAGAACTAACTGTTTATAGTTCTGGCTTAATCCATTTGGTACCAGAAACCCCAAAACGGGTAGTTGGCAAACAGTGCAGGCCAAGATCAGGACCTACACTGTTTGCAAAAAGTGCAGCCATTTTCCAAATAGATTCTGAAGAAAACACAACTTGTCACCCCTAAATTTTGATGTGGGCTCCCGCTATATATAAGGAGGAAGATTCCATTTGGTACAGAAAGTGTTAATGTAGAGATCTTGGCCGTGATATCAAAATGAGGTCCAATCGTCACTGGTATAGACATCATGTTTACTGATGCCTATTTTGCTTCAGCTACAAAATGAAAAGTCATAAAGCATGGTTTGACTTTCATACAACCAAAATGGTTCACTGGATCATGGCAGTCTTTCTTGATTGTAATGAAGCATTTTATTTGCCATCATAAGTTTTTCTGGCAAAGTGGAGGGAGACAAAAGCGAGCCATAATCCTATTGCATATTTCACAAACATTTGCACAAACTCAACCACTTGATTATGTTTCATTCATTTTTATAATGTCTGCAAGTATAAGTGTTGTAACCTTAGAAGCATATATTACCAGCATTATGACTAGTGTCACTCTCCAGGATCACAAGTATTTCAAATGGATTTGTGCCATGTCGTGGCACCCTGGAGCACTTGCATGTGCCACCAAAGACAGTGTATTTATTTATACCAGCAGGTGAGGGCTGACTGGACGTTGGTTATGGTTTGTGATGTCATAATTATGTAACCGGAACTAAAATCGGCAAAGCTGATTAAGAGCACGGAACCATCGGCGCATGGCGGGTTCCATCAACATGCGCAGTAACGAGGGTAAAGGTCAGAAGTTTGTCAATGTTTATATTGTTTTCACTTTCAGCTAAGCAGCAATAAATCATTTGTTGTCAGAGATGCAAGTTTTACTTGTGTTCTGACGTAGAAAAAAGCAGCCGCGATTTTCATCTTTGTTGCAGTCCTGATCACCTGCAGCAAAACTCCACTTTTCATCTAACTCCAGGCGACGCACCAGAACAATGCCGTCTGTAACATACATTAGAAATATTCAATGCATTTCCTCTTTTATTCCTGTTAATTAGCCAAAATAATCGGACCTAACACGCGAGGAAAAGCTCAACAAAAGCATCTGACGTTTGCAGCATTCTACTTGCATTTAAGCCCGGATTTTTACAGAATTGGATGGACAGCTGCACCAGAGAAAGTAAAAGGGGGTTCTTTAGTTTTATTTGAACACTTTTAAATGCAAAATAACTTGAAAAGAGAAGGGACGATAAATATTAATCAATTTTTCACCTCATGTTTCTATGCAATAACAAAATTAAAACGAGTCCAGCTGTATTTGATTCATATTTGTTGCATTTCACTGTAGCGAACAGAGTAGTAGCCCATTCATAAGACCGATTAGTCGGATCTGCGATTATTTCACGAGTCAAGAATCTGTTACCATAGTCTAAACCGCAGGAAGACTGTTTATTAACTTACTTTTACAAAACTTTGTAAAGTTTTGAATTTTCCCGCATAATCTTTAGAACGCGGGAAAAGCATTGTTATCATCGATCTTTAGTTGGCTGATATTTTGCCGATGAAAGACGCTGAAAGAGGCTAAATATAGAACAGCATCTGCTGCACTTGAGAGGGCGAAAAATTAACATTTGGAGCTTCTTCAGTCTCAGTATACAGACAATGTTTAACTTTTTGAAGTATTGCCCAAAGTAAGACGTATAGGATCTGTAAGTACTATTATATTTCTACATATGCATTAGAAGGTTATACAGCAGGTTTGCGAGCCTTAAAATACGCTTTGTTTTTATGTAGTCCAGCTAAATTTTGTTTATTTCTTAAACAACGTGCTACTCTGCTGCAACTATTAATGAAAGAAATGGCTTTGAAAGTGACACGTGTCAGTCATTGATTAAAACCAGTATCTGTTTCTTTTGCCATACACAAGGAAATAATTTTGTTTAAAACAATGCCATAAAGCATTAGATCCTAATTAGCGAAATTAGCTGATACTGTTCAATAGTTTTTAAATAACCCACGTGCTTCTGTTTACCTTTAAGTTTCTGACAGAACGCGCCAAAGTGACGTCATGGATTAGAGGTGATCCGAAAGAGCTGTCATGTCGTCTGCAGACTGAAATGACAACAGGTGACGGTATTTTCTGCCTGCTAGTTGATTTATATCGTTCTTTGAAAATATGTTCAGTTTATAGCCCGTTCTTTTTAACTGAACTTGTGTTTATCATGCACAACACTTGCAAATATATGCTGGACATATTTTTCTCTGATGCAATAGGATTTCGTGCCCACAATCCATTTTGACAGTTGGTTTTTTCTTCTAACGGACCCATTAGTTTTCTCAACGCTGTGGGTTCGAGCCTCGTTTGGGTCACACGTGAGACGCCATGGTCTGCAGCGAAAAGTCGGGTAGTTTTTCTCCGGGTACTCCGGTTTTTCCTTCACCTCTGATTAACAATCGGTAACTCGAACCCGTTCGTTTTAGCTGCTGCACTGAATAAAATGATAATAATAATAAATCCAAAATGAGTGCTTCATTATTAAAGATAATCCAGCTTAATTTCACTGGTTTAAAGATTGCACTTGCCTCTGATGCTGGAGGCCTCTGGTTCAATCCAAGACAACAATGATAAAATTTTTGTGTCCAAACGCGCTCTGTCAGCATTATTTGCAGGTAAGGACGATTCATCCTTCACAACAGGTTGTTAACTGGAGCCTTCCTGTGCAGGGAGAATCCCTGTCATTACGATAGTGAAGAGTGATAGCTCAGTGATTAGAGCACTTGCCTCTGATGCTAGAGGTCCCAGGTTCGATCCCTGGCAGCGGCGATAAGATTTTGGTGTCTGAACATGCTCCATTGGCACAATTTCTTTCTTTCTTTCTCCCTTAACCCCATAAGGGGACACAGGCACTGTATACATGCGTGTGATAATTCTTTGAACTGTAAGAGGGAGATTTGCCATTGTGATGAGGGAGATGTAAAGAATATATAGAGAAATTCTCAGTTCAAATGAGGGAGACTCCAAGAGTCTAATAAATTTAGCATAAATTGGGCAAAAATTAGCATCAAAATGAGGGAGTCTCCCTCCTGATGAGGGAGGTATCACAGGTATGTGTATATTACATACACTCCAGTTTTGCAGGGTGAAAGCCTACACAGTAATCATGTAATTACCGTAGGATTCTTGAACCTGCACAGGGGATGGTTCTCGTTGCACGGGGCCTCCAGTTAACGTCCCGATCCGAAGGACGGTGCACTTTATGACATTCATCCCTTCAAATGATGCCAGTGGAGTGTGTATTGACACCGAAATTTATCACCGCTGCCGGGGATCGAACCCGGGACCTCTAGCATCAGAGGCAAGTTCACTAACCACTGAGCTATCACGCTTCACGAGCATCCCCATAAACCCATTTCTATAGAGAAAACTGGGGTTTAGCGGGGATATATATTATTTTTCTAAGTTGATTTATAAGATAGATACATGAAAATCTTGAGTGTATGTAATGTACATCTGCAAGTAAGGCTGGCACGATTAATCAGATAATCAGTGATAACAGGGATACAGACTAACAGGTGCGCAGTCGCCCAAGGCACCTAAATTTTTGCCTGGGCGCATAAGTTATGAAAATAAATGCCTATTAACTTAATGTAAAAGGATTAATTTATTACAGTCTGGGCGCCTAAAACAAAATGCTTAGACTCTACCCCTGTCTGATAAGTATTAACTACCCAATGTTGTGTCTTAAATTATGGCTGGATGAGTGGCAAACAGTGCAGACCCTGATGAGACACCAAGTTCTGTGGCATCTCATCTGGGTCTACATTATTTGCTCAGGCCTGTCTGTCCTAGTACATATGATAATGTGTAACATATTTATTATTTATGGTAAATGTCAAAGCCAGAAAGGTAAAATGATGATCAAATCTTCAGTGATTACTAGTTGGTTATCGATCACAATGACAGGTGGTCCCCGCCCATCGGGGCTTGAAGAAATAGATTGGGCTGCCCAATGCTTCCACGCAGAGCTGAAACCAACCTCACACAAGTACTGGTAAACCACTTCGAGGTTCTAAGCATGCCCAGGAAAAGTGATGCGAGTTGGACCGTCCATGCATATAAAGTCTATTCGTTTAATTGGACGGCGGGGCTTGAGATGTCATTTCATCTCTTTGTCGGGTAAAAGTCCCACAAAGTTGGAAGCAACGTCTCCAAAATGACCTATACAGTGTTGACGGGGATGTTAAACCTCAAATCAAACAAACAAAAATCACAATGACAGGACTGATAATTGATTATCATTTCAGCTCTGATTAGCCAGCCCATAACCTGCAAGTATAAATGGTCAAATGTGACTGATCGCAGTTACAGTAGAGAGATAGATGTTTCTGATACAACCAAGCAGAGGCGATAACATTTTGGTGTTCAAACAGGCTCCACTGGCATCTTTTGCAAGGTCCTTCATATCAGGCCCCATGTGTATTTAGTCATCTACCACAGTTATGTAGGCTTTCACCTTTCATCCTGCAAACCTGGAGTATATGTACTGTACACCTGCATGGATTTGTTTGAATTGAGGTTTACATCCCCGTCAACTCTATTTAGGTTGCTTTGGGGATGTTGCTTCCAATTTTGTGGGACTCTTACCCGACATTGAGATGAAATGACATCTCCAGCCCTGCCACCCAAACAAACCAAAAGGGTTTATATGTAGGGACGGTCCTGCATGGAATGGTCAGATATGGCTACTCACTTTCTGTTGATATATCCAAAAGTCTATGCCATACAAGGTTAAAGGGGGTAGTTGGGTGTGGCAAAGATGACATGTATCTTGTGTCACTGGGGTGTCCAACTGTTATTGGCTTACAGTTGGACAACGCCTGGTGTCCCTGTAGCAGGTACAGTAAGGGTATAGGGGGAATGTTATTATTTCAATTCCATTTTTTTTCCTCTTTCTCCTGTCCTTCACTTTAATATTCTCTGCTTTCTCTTCTATCTTTTTTCTCCCTTTCTCTGGGAGATGACACAAAATGACCCACAAGAGTTTATGTGTCATTAAGCCAAAACATTCAATCAATCTTTCAAGGTGAAAGGCGGTTTGCCTCGTTTTCTCATTTTGGAAGGGAAAAAACACTTCCAGTTCTATACTCTTTGTAGATGTGGTAGAATTTTTTTTTCTGTACTTAATACTATTCTTTTAGAGTTATCCTATCAAAATTATTTACCATGATCAATTTTAGACATTCAGCTGCCTCGTTTTCAAATAAATTTACGAGAAAAATGTAAATGTAAGGTACTGGTTCAGGAATACAGACTAAGCATTTTGCTTTAGGCACCCAGACTGCCATAAATCCAAATTTTAGATTTAATTGGCATTTTTATTCAAAACTTAGGTGCCCAGACAAAAGTTTGGGCACCTGTTAGTCTGTATCCCTGTGGTTCTATATCATTTAATATTTCAAAAACACGAAGTGTCAAAGAAAATGTAATTTTGCAAAGCAGAAATGAGTTTAAATTATACAATAAATATATTAAACACATATTTTGCCAAGCAGATAAGGGAGGTTCTCTCCTTGGGGAGGTATTTGCACATGTGCAATGAAATGTAAACAAAGTCATGTGTCAAAATATTGGATATGTCTATACTGCGATTATTCATATTTAACCATTACTTGCAGGTGTACACACACATAAAGGCCTTCACAGTAACCATGTAATTATGACAGGGATGTTTAACCTGCACATGGGATGACTCTTCATGGGGCCAGCTGCCTCCTGTTAACGGCCCGATCTGAAGGACAACACACATATTTGACCAGTATACACACTGATGAAAGCCTTCACGGTTTAAACATGTAATTATGACAGGGATCTTTAACCTGCACATGGGATGACTCTCCATGGGGCAAGCCGCCTCCTGTTAACAGCCTGATCTGAAGGACGGCACACTTTATGGAATCCCTGCAATGGATGCCAGTAGAGCATGTTTGGACACCAAAATTTTAGAGCTGCTGCTTACTTTTGAGCTATCACGCTCACAAGTAGAAAGAAATTAATTAATAAAGAAATTGGAGCAAAAAATTTATCTGTTTTATGTGCCAAAATTTAAGACCGCTTTTAAAAACAAAACCATGCTTGATTAGTACCAGTTTTTATTGCTTGTAGATTATAGAAATTAACAACATACTACACCAGAAACCGTCCCTGCCAATCAGGGCTTGAAGAAATAGATGGCCTGCATGATGCTTCCACGCAGAGCTGAATCCGACAGCACACAAGGACTGGTAAACCGCTTAGAGGATCTATACCTGCCCAGGCAAAGAGGTGCGAGTCGGACCGTCCTTGCTTATTAACCATATTGGTTTCATTGGGCGACAGGGCTTGAGAAGTCATTTTATCTCAATGTCAGGTAAAAGTCCCACAAAATTGGAAGCAACGTCTCCAAAATGAACTATACAGTGTTGACGGGGACATCAAACCTCAAATCAAACAAACAAACAAAACTACACCAGAAAACCTTTTATCTGCTAAATTTTTCCATTTGAACCCACTTTGTACAAAATGGAATATTCCTCCTTATGTATATAGCAGGAGTCCATTTCAAAATTGAAGGGTGTCAAGTTGTGTTTTTTTCTAAATTGAATTGGAAAATGGCTGAACTTTCTGCAAACAGTGAAGACCCTGATCAGATGCTGTATTTTGCGGTATCTGATCTGGGCCTGCAGTGTGTTTGCCACTTACCAGTTAAGGGGTTTTTGGTACCAAAAGGGTTATAAAAGTTTTCATGCATCACTGAGTATTGTAAGTTTTTGCTGAGACGATAATATATGGATAGGTTACTAACCCCGAAAAATATTCTTTTTGTTGGAACATGAACATAATGATAATGCCATATCAAAATTACAGAATAATTTCAAGAAATGTGTTACACTTCCGAGCTTAAACAATTAACAGTACTGAGGTTAAAGCCAGTGATTACAAGTTATGTGTGATGAGGCAACATTACATACATGTTGTCCGCCCCCTCCCATAGGGGCTTGCAGAAATATATGGGCTGCACGATGCTTCCACGCAGAGCTGAATCCGGCTCGCACACTAGTACTGGTTAACCGCTTAGAGGATCTAAGCCTGTCCAGGAACCACGGTGCGAGGCGGACCGTTCATGCTAATAAACCCTATTGGTTTCATTGGGCGACAGGGCTTGAGATGTCATTTCATCTCAATGTCGGGTAAAAGTCCCACAAAATTGGAAGCAGCGTCTCCAAAATGACCTTTACAGTGTTGACGGGGATGTTAAACCTTAAATCAAACAAAACAAACAAACATACATATTGTTAATGTAGATGTGTTTTCCACATTTGATGACTCCTTTAAGAATAAATTAAGGTAATAATGCTCAGGAGGGCGATGGAAAATCGAGCGGAAAAATCAAAAGATAATAGTGGACATTCGAACGGTTTTTAAGTGGACTAACAAGCGGAAAATCAACAGACTACAGGTAAATTGGACAGGTAAATAGTGTTCACTATACAAAACCTATACCTGTGAACTGTATCAGAAATATGTAGATGGGGAAATCACTAGAAAGGAATATGTCAGTACCCTGGGCTACAGATACAGAGCCCGTACCAATGTGTAAATGACTTTGGATACCGAACAGACCTCTACCACGCTGGTACATGTCAAAACAGACTTCAGTGCTTTGAACAAACTTTAAATAGTGCTTTTTAACAAACTTCAGTGTTTTATGATTTTAGTGCTAAAACAATAAATCCTGCTCAAGTCCTACTTTCACCTCCCCGTGGTGAGTAGGGGGCAACAGGCTAAAGATACCACGTTCTTGAACAGAGCAATCTTTGATCTGGCTAACAGGGGGAGCGCAGGTAAACAGGTTATCCGCTCTAATGTCCTATTTTTCATTTCGCTCGAGTGTCCACTTTTTTGCCGCTCGATTGTCCATTTACTTTCGCTCGAATGTCCTTTCAATCCGCTCGAATGTCCTCCGCCGGCTCAGGAGTGTAACACTTTGAGATATTGTAAGTACTAAAAGAAGAGGATCATTTAATCTTAAAATCTTATTGTCAGGATTTCTCTCAAACTCATCTTTACAGCATAATCCAAAATTCATTTCCATGCCCTTATGCTTGGATATCATGTCGCAAGACGTTTGCTGTTGTTTTGTCTGATTTCACAAGAAACTAATCGGTTTTGATTTGTTTTTCAATTGATTTGTTCTCCACTCTTTCTTCTTGCCATTGAACTTGTTTTTGCTTAATATTACTGTTTATTAACTGAAAAAATTGTAGGAGTGAGGTTTCAGACCGGTTTCATGACTTCATGACCACATGATTATACAAATTATATGAAACTGTCCTTTTCTACACAAAAATCATGCAGCTTCAAATCTCAACGAAAAAGGTTACATTGCATTAAAATATTTTCAGATGTTGGGAATGACAATGTATGTACATGTACATGATGAACTCATTAAAACATGTTATTATATGATGACAAAAAAAAATCAGATATGTTGTTAAACCAAAAAATGCTCTGTCAGCCTCGATAGCGCAGCGGTTAACGCGTTCGACTTACGGTCGAGAGGTTGTGCGTTCGAATCCGGCCACCGGTATTGAGGTGTGTCCTTTGGCAAGACACTTAATGACACTGCCCCACTCCACCCAGGTGTAAATGGGTAGAAGTGGTGTAAAAGCCACTGCCTCTCTCTCACCCGCGCAAGAAAACACCCGGAATGAGTGTTCGAGAGCGATTCAATAAGCTTGAAGATTTCATCGTAATTGAACTAAAATAAATTAGTATAAACTAAAAAATGCTCTGGGAGTGTGGCACCCAGTGCAATATGTATCAAAGAAATCTCATAATTTGGTCATAGATTATCATTATTTGGGTCATTTTTCCTCTTATCCAAGCCACTTGTTTTTTGAGTTTAGTTACCATTTTGAAAGTCTCTGTTATGACCTCTATTTTGTGGGATGTAGATGGTATTCTGCTGTTTGATTATCTCCAAAAGGGACAAACAATCAGTGGCACATACTATGCTTCACTTCTGATGCAGTTATGGGAAAATATTAAACTTAAGCACTGCGGAAATCTCACTAAAGGTGTGTTGTTCCAGCAGGACAATGCTCTTTTTCACAAGTCGGTCATTGCTATGGCTGCTATTCACGATTGTGACTTTAAATTGATTGAGCACCCGCCTTATTCCCTGGTCTCGCTCCATAAGACTTTCATCTATTTCCAAAACTGAAAACAGCTATTTCAGGCATTCACTTTCAGTATGATGATGACGTCACATATGCAGTGGATGACTTTCTGAACAGCCAAGAAAAGCAGTTAGATAAAAGTGGTATTGGAGCCCTTAAACACCGCTGGCAAAAGTGTATAGATACTGAAGGGGATTATGCTGAAAAATAATACACTATGTCCGACAAGATTCAAATCTTTCGATATGAGACTCACAACATATCAATCAGCCCTCGTAACTTTTTTATTACTCAAGGGAAATCAATGAAATTTGGCAGCTATCTGAAGGACAGTGGGATGGCGAACACTAATGTCCGGGAATTGTCCGGGAAATCGCCGGGAATTGTCCGGGAAATGGGGGGTAGTGATACATTATCCCTAATATCTCCACTTCGGGTGGTCAGAAATTAATTAAATTAGTATCAAATAAAATTTTAAGCTCCATTCTAAAAGATTATTAAAAAATAATTTATTTTTTAAACGTTTTAGGGGTCCATTTATTTAGTTAATTTGTCCGGGAAATTCTCGGATTTTGTCCTGGATTTTGGGATAGTGGTGCGTTAACCCTAATATCTCAACTTCGGGTGGTCAGAAATTAATAAAATTAGTATCAAATAAAATTTTTAGCTCCATTCTAAAAGATTATTAAAAGATATTTTTCATTTTGAATATTTTAGGTGTCTATTTCTGAAGTTAATTTGTCCGGGAAATTCCCGGTTGTGTCCTGGATGTTGGGGTAGTTGTGCATTTTCATAGTATCTCTGTTTGTGGTGATCACTTATTGATAACAATTGATATATATTAAAATTTTAAGTTCAGTTCTAAAAGAATATAAAAAAAAATATTTTCATACACCTCACTGAGGCAGTTCTAATGAGTGCACACAACATGACTAATTTATAGAAGATCTCAAAGAATCTTTAATTACGGCAAACAGTGTAGAACTTGGTCAACAGTTTAACACATATATGCCTAGCGCCCCATTGTTGGGCCATTGGCAAACAGTGTAGATCTTGATCAAAGGTTTAACCCATATATGCCTTGACTCACACTTGTGGGACATTGGCAGATAGTGTAGATCCACTGGAAGATCAGATATTTAACCCAGATATTTAATCCATATATGCCTATATAGCGTCCCATTTGTGGGACATAGTCAAACAGTGTAGACTCAAATGATCAGACGCTGCAAAACGTGTCGTCTGATCCGGGCCGCAAAATGCTACATCTGATCTGGGTCTACACTAATTGCTTAAACAACGAGGAAATTTAACCGCATCCATTTCTTGCTAGCAATGAATTAGGTGTACGGACTTTGACGGACCATTATGATCAGTAGCTGCCCAAACCTTGGCGTCTGATCTGGGCCGCTAAGTGCGACGTCTGATCTCGGTCTACACTGTTTGCTTAATCAACGACGAAATTTAACCGCATCCATTTCTTGCTGGCAATGAATTAGATGTTCGGACTTTGACTGATTTGACGGACAATGATGCTCAGACGCTGCAAAACTTGGCGTCTGATCTCGGCCGCAAAATGCGACATCTGATCTGGTTCTATACTGTTTGCTTTAACAACGAAATTTAAGCGCATCGATTTCTTCCTGACGATGAATTAGGTGTACGGACTTTGAGCGATTTTACGGGCCATTAATTTTCTAACGAGATTAAAAATGTGTTAAGTTAATTGTTTTAACTCATAATAAGTTGGCGTGTGCTGCTTACCTGGATTGAAATAGTAGAAATACTTCATTCATTCACTTGTAAAATCGTAAAAATTCCAGTGTGGTGATTCTGCAAAATGCCTGCGTATATTGATAACGTGATTTGCTGTGAAAATCGTAAGTGCAAAACTTGGTTTTATAGAATATGTTTAGGTCTGAATTCATCATCAAATCAATGGCAGTGTCCGTCTTGTGAGCAGCAACATGTGTGACATCATAGAAAACTGTGTAATGGAAACCCATGTAAATCCAACTTTATACATCAAAAAGTAGGATTTATAAGGGGTGTGCAGTCTTTCTTTCGTTCTCACAAGTCGATATATTAAGGAAAACGAACCAATACCCCAGCATCCTGGATACAATCCGGGTTGTGGGTACTCATTAGAACTGCCTCATTGAGGTGTATAAAGAGATTTTTTTATATTATTTTTTAGAATTGAACTTAAAATTTCAACATATATCAATTGTTATCAATAAGTGATCACCACAAACCGAGATATTATGAAAACGCACAACTACCGCAAGATCAAGGACACATTCGGGAATTTACCGGACAAATTAACTTCAGAAATGGACCCCTAAAATATTCAAAATGAAAAATATTCTTTACTATCTTTTAAAATTGAGCTAAAATTTTTATTTGATACTAATTTTATTAATTTCTGACCACCGAAAGTCGAGATATTAGGTTTAACGCATCAATACCCCAACATCCAGGACAAAATCCGAGAATTTCCCGGACAAATTGACTTAAAAAATGGACCCCTTAAACGTTAAAAAAGTAAATTATTTTTTTTTTTATCTTTTATAATAGAGCTGAAAATTTTATTTGATACTAATTTTATTAATTTCTGACAACACGAAGTGGAGATATTAGCGACAACACACCACTACCTCCAATTTCCCGGACATTTCCCGGCGAATTCCCGGACAATTCCCGGACATTAGTGTGCACCCAGTGGGATACATCTTTAACAACTGTATTAATGCTTTTAATAAAGCCTTGTTTTCTTCAAAATGTTCTAAAATGGTTTTGTCACATTTCTTAACATGCTCAGGGATGTTCCTTTGGCACCCGTAACCAAAATTGCTAAAATGGTTCTACTCCACTGAACAAATGCCCACCAGAGCTAAAAATAGAAAAATAATCTCCTCTAAGGCCCCAATATGGCCTGATTTAAAAATAATTTCATAGAAATATCCCTTGGGTGACCCTCTACCAATATTGCTAAAATAGTTCTGCTTTGCTGAAGAAAATGGCCCCCAGAACAAAAAATGGTCTGCACTCAAGAGACAATCAACCCACCAGTGCTTGAAATAAAAAAAAAAATAAAAAAATAAATAAATAAATAAAAAAATAGATTTGACCATGTGACCAGCAAGAAGATATCACACTCCCAATGGAAATTTCACAGAATTTTCAATAAATTTAGCAGTCAGATTGGCTATTATTAATTGTTGACAATGTATGAGCAGGACAAATAACATTCTCTCCTGGTCTGAGCAGGTAAATTGCCTCACTTGTTTTTACTTTTTGTATTTATGAGCATTACAAAATTTCATGCTCAACAGTTATAACTTTTGGCCCAGTTTCTCATTGTTTTTTTTTTCTATTTTTTCCCTTAGTCATGGAGGTTGTGTCTGTAACAAGGCTTATGCAACACCTGGAGGATGGCTATGATTCTTCCTCTGCTTTGAATGATGTTTCAGAACAACTATTTAAAAAGGCTTCTAAGGTATGTTCACAGATTATGTTAATTTAAAATCTATAATAATAATGCATGCACTAAGTGATTTCCTATATTTTGCTTTTAAATCTCCGAGTAGCAGTCCTTTTTTTTTAAAAAAAAAGACAGCTCTTCAAAGAAAAAAAGGTGTGGCTCAGTCCTACGTTTTCCATCAGCTGGGTACACTACAAGCTCTTTAAGACTATTTTTGGAGTCAAAAACAGAAATTGTGTAAGTTAAACTTGCCGCATAAAAATGTATAACTTAAATAGAAAAATTCTCTACTGATGATAATCTATACATTTTTGCAATTCAGCTTTAAACTGTGATATATTCAAACTGTGTTATAACTTGAGAGTGTTATGAAGAGGTTGTAGCTTATTTTATAAAATACATACATCATTGTACATGTGTTAAATCATTTTTTTGCATATGAGAGCATCAATTTTGTATTTGGTTTTGTTTGCGTTTCAGTTTGACATCCATGTTAACACTATTTAGGTATTTTGGAGACATTGCTTCTGATTTTATGTGACTTTTACCCGGCATTGAGATGACATGACATCTCAAGCCCTGCCACGAAAAGAAACCGCTTCAGTTTAAGGAATGGTCAGGTTTGCATCGTTTATTCTGGGCAGGCTTAGACCTAAGCAGTTTACCAGTACTCAAGTTTGGTCCGTATCAGCTTTGACAGTGCGGTAGTACCATGCAGCTCGATCTGTTTCTCCAAGCCCCAATGGGTGAGGGCGCGATTGTAACTGGTAATGTATTCAATTCATTTTATATGGGATACCCCAAAACAGGACACTGGCAGGCCCAGATCACTGTTTGTCAAAAACTTCAATCATTTCCAAAATTAATTTTAATACATTTCTAAAAATCTCTCAGTCTCAACCTGAAAGGCCTAAAATTTGAAAGGCTTCCAGTCTGTAAAAAATAGGTTAAAATGACCCTAATCAGATTGCTTTTCTATTAGTACCTCTGCCTCAATACTTGTACCATGGGCCTCCATGGCTTAATCATCAGGTCACTCACTGCTGTTGGTTTAAGCCTTGCTCCTTTGACATATAAATGGTTGATGCTTGTTCACAAAACATGGCTGTACAGAATCAATAACATTTTTTTAGCAGCTCCAGGGGAGCTTATAGGATAGGCAGTTGTCCGTTGTTGTCATATATGTCTTATGTCATCTGGCATCCTCACTTTCAAACATCTAGACTACAGATCGAGCACTGGCAAGGGGTGTAAGGTTAGTCATTAATAGAAAATCGTTATTTTTCTGATGCATCAGACTTAGGTGAAATTCTTCTTTCTTAAAGGCAGAACGGTTTCATTGGAGGTAGCCTTTTTAGCTAACCCGTTTGTGAGCTAAATGTATGGCAAGGGTCCGTTGTGTCGTCTATCAGCTGTCATCATTTTCAAACATCTTCATTGAAGTCAAATTTCATGTGGAGCATCCTTGGGATGGGGAAACAAAAGTTTGTTGGCGGGGTCCAGGTCACCAAGCTGGCCACCATGCCCATATAAGGTAAAACCTTTCAAAAATCTTCTCAGGAACCAGTGGGCAGATTATCATGAAACTTGTTATCTAGCATTGGGGACTCGGTCCCATCATAGTTTATTCAAATGATGACCCTTGGATGACATGACCTATTTTATGCCAAGGTCAAATATGGTCGCATAGGCTAAAATTATATGGGAAAAAGTCAAAACCATGTATTTTTCAAAACTATTGCAGCCTGTGATCTGAAAATTGGTAGTTGCCGTTAGCTAAATGAGCAAATGAAAATACATGAGTATTTTATGTCTAGGTCATTCTTTGACGTTGGCCAAAGGTCATTCAGATATGGAAATTAAAATTTATTTTCCTCAGCAACCACGGGACCATTTTAACCAAATTTCATTTAAAAGCTTTAATATGAGTTTGGTTATAAGATAAAACCCCTTAAGTAATCTTCTCTAGAACCAGTGGATGGATTATCATGAAACTTGGTATGTAGCATTTTGGACACAAGCCAATTATAGTATATTCAAATGATGACCCCCCAATGACCTTGACCTATTTTTCGCCAAGGTCATATTTGGTCTCATTGGCTTTCGTATGGGAAAAAGTCAAAACTGCATGTATTTTTCAGAAACTATTGCAGCCTGTGATCTGAAAACATTTAGATGCAGTTAACTAGCTAAATGAGTATATAAAACTACATGAGTATTCAAGGTCATTCTCATGGTCATTCCTTGTCTTTAGCTCAAGGTCATTCAGATAATTGTTTTTTTGCAAAAACAGCTGGGCCATTTGTAACCAAATTTCGTATGAAAGCTTTTAGGAACAAGGAAATGCAATTTGATATATAGGAATTTAGTGGCCACCATGCCCATATATGGCAAAAACACTAAAAAAACAAAGGGCTGATTGCCTCGAAACTTGATATGATGCATTGGGGGCTCGAGCCAGTCTTAATTTATTCAAATGATGACATCTGGATGACCTTGACCTGTTTTAGGCCAGGGTCAACTTTGATCACATAGGCTTTTGTAAAGGAAAATGCCAAAACCATGCATTTTTCGATAACAATTGCAACCTGTGATCTGAAAATTTGTAGATGCAGTTAGGTAAATGAGTAAATGAAATAAATGAGTTTTCAAGGTCAAAGTAATTCCTTGACCTTGACCCAATTTCTTTCATAATCAAATTGCTTTGCTCAGAAACCACTGAGTCATTAATAACCAATTTTCATGTATGAAATTTATTAGGAACAAAGGAAATGAAAATTAATTGATTTGACTTTGGTCTAATGGCCTATATTGATGGCCTCCATGCCCATATATGTTATTAACACTTCAACGCCCTTTTTCTCCGGAACCAATAGTCAGATTGCTTTGAAACTTGACCCATTATGTTGAACCCCGCCCACGGGGCTTGAAGAAATGGATGGGCTGCATGATGCTTCCATGCAGCGCTGAAACCGACCCGCACAGGAGTACTGGTAAACAGCTTAGAGGATCTTAGCCTGCCCAGGAAAAGCGGTGCGAGTTGGCCCGTCCATGCTTAAAAACCCTATTTGTTTCATTTGGCGGCAGGGCTTGAGATGTTATAAATTTCATCTCATTGTCGTGTAAAAGTCCCACAAAATTGGAAGCAGCTTCACCAAAATGACGTTAAACCTCACACAAACAAACAAACAATTCACCCATTATGATTTGTTTAAAATTAATGATGAGTCTGACTTGTCCTTGATGCAAATTACTTCAAGGTCAAATTTGGTTGCAATTTTTGCTTTTATATGGGAAAAAGTGCAATTGTTTAATTTTTGGAAACTATTGTTGCATGTGAACTTTAAATTTGAAAATGCAATCAGCTACATGACGCATGAGTTAATGAAGTTTTGATTACATGAGTATCAAAGGTCAAGATCACTGCTTGACCATGGACAAAGGTGAGTCACTGACTCGGATATCAAAATTGAAACTTAATATTTATTAAAAATAATCTGGACAAATTGAAGCCAAATTTCATATGAAGCTTTTATGGGATGAAAGAAATTTTGTTCAAATGGTTCAGATCGCATGACCAAGATGGCAGTCATAACCATATATATATGGTAAAAAAATCTTCAAAAACCTTTTTCTCTGGAACCAATGTCCTGTTGCCTTGACACTTGTATTTAGCCTCAGGGACTTGTACTTTATTTACATGATGGGTCTGGGTTTGCCATGACCCATCTTCCACCAAGGTCAAATTTGGTGTGGGAATTAATAATTTTTCGAAACTTATTGCCTGTGAACTTAAATGGTATATATGCAGTCAGCTAAATGAGTTAACGGAATGATGCTGCATGATTGCCAACTATTTACCTTGGTCCAGGGTCACTCAGATATCAAAATGAATTTAAAATAAAATAAAAAAAAAAACAGCTGGGAAAATTTAAGCTTCATATGAAGCCTTTATAGGATGAAGGAACAAAAGTTTGTTCAATTGGTTTAGGTCAGTCATTTGATCAAGATGGGTTCCATGGTAAAAACCTTCAAAAATCTTCTTCTCAGCCACCAGAAATGACTCCATGTATAGGCAGCACCGTGAGCGGTTCAAGCCCATTGGTCCTCTAGTCCAAATATATTGTCTTTTTATCATTATGGGATCTACCCTAACCCTTTTTGTACCAAATGGAATCTTCCTTCTTATATATAGCAGGAGTCCATTTCAAAATTTAGGGGTGTCAGGTTGTGTTTACATCAAAAATTTATTTGGAAAATGACTGAACTGTTAGCAAACTGTGGAGGCCCTGATCAGACGCCGCGTTCTGCGGCATTTGATTTGGGCCTGCACTGTTTGCCAGGGTACCCATTTTGGGGGTTCTGGTACAAAATGGGTTAAAGAAAGGAATTTCATTACCTTAACAAGGCCATGTAATGAACACCCTTGTAAACTGGGTTTGTTAAGAGAAAACTGGATTTAGACGGTATACATTATTCTTATTATTTCTGCTCAGAATCATAGATTGTAGGTACTCATTAGCATTGCCAGAGTGAGGTGGTTCTGTCGAGCACCTACAATCTATGTTTGGTTCAGAAAAAGTTTTCATACATCATTGTTGGAGAATGGAGATATGAAAGAATGCCCTCTGGACACCACACAGGAATGCTATCCCAAGTCAGAAAAGCAAATTTTTGAGCAGCAGTGAATTTCGTTTCTTTAAGTATAGGCACTTTTTCCAGTTTTGTTTGAGGACTCAGTTTAAGTGAAAGCCAACAGGATGTCACAAAAATTGGCTCCCTGATAAAAATCTAGTGGCAGAAATAGGGGAACTGTTACATATGTTTTAGGAAGTTTGCCAATATATTGCCAAGACAGACAGAGGATTCAGGCTAGTGGAAGACCTTTTGGGTTCCCTTCAGTACCTTCTGAAACACAATGGCTCTCTCCTACAGTATCTTCTTGAACTAGGATTGATAAGACTTTTAGCAGGTACTGTATATGCCCTGTCACCAGAAAACCTGTCTTTGGGTTTTCAACCATTTAAGGGGAATGGGTACACCCTCAGGGGAGGCAACTCCTGCAAAAGTATTTTTGTCTCCCTGGTCTATAGGGGTCTAGTCTTAAAGGAAAGAATTTGCTCCTAAGGAGCAAATTCTTTCCTTTTAGAGTAGACCGCTTTTTCAGTGGGACAGGGCTTATAGAAAAGGGAACAGGAAGTCCTGTAAGTTGTCTCCCTTTGAAAAATGGTGGAAAAATCTCATTCCCCTTAAGAAACATACAAACCTCCTCAGCCACACAGACTAAAAGAAAAAGTATTGAAGTTTTAAATATAAACATTAGGAATTGAACTATCCAAGCAGTAAACACAAAGGTGCTGATCAGTCTGTGCAGATGTTCAGGGTGAGCTGCAACTTTGTTGTTGGCAAATGGCATAAGCCAGTTTTCTCATGACATGGCTCATATTATGTTCTGAACAGATTATAATGTAGAGTAGAAACTCCAATTAATAGTGGAAAGTTCCAGTGACACCAAATTGAAATGTACATATTTGTAACTTGGACATCTCCAGTGTAAACCAATAGAAAACAATGAACACATTGAGTCACATGCTTTTCAGTGTGGTCAAGTGACGTCAGTCTAAACCATGGCTCTCTACGATCTGATTGGGCATTGGCGATGTCAATGCTGTTCCACTCTTTGTAGAAAAAAAGCGTGTAAATGTTTTTCAACTTTTGGCCTATAGTATTGTGTGTATAGATACTGGGGTCTCTTACCCCCCCAAAATGAAGATTATCAGACAAAAAATTCTGATATTTTTCGTATTTCTGCTCAAAATATAGATTGTAGGTACTCATTAGAACTGCCTCGACCAGGCGAGGTGGTTCTAACAAGTACCAACAATCTATGTTTTTGAACAGAAATAAGAAAAATATCAGAAATTTTTGTCTGAAATCTTCACTATATAAAAATGGGATTTCAGGGGGTCAAAATTATATAGTCATATTACCATGGATTCAGAAAGCTGATCAGCTGGCTTGCTTGCTTCTGAGGAGCCAGCTGGTCTGGATCTATACTGCTTTCAGCAAAGGATATATCCAGATTTAGCATGATGATGAGTTCTTGAGCTATCTGGCTTTGGTGTATCTGAAAAATACTTTGTTTTTGCCATTAGTTTTTTATGCCCCCAACTTCGAAGAAGTTGATGGGGCATATTGGTTCTGTCCTGTCTGTCAGTCTGTGCGTCCATATGTCTGTTAGGCTTTATACATATGTGATACAGAAGAATGGTTTGTGCTAGGATCTTGAAATTTTATATATGGAATGAGCATGAAAATTAAGCAAACCCATATTTTTTTTCTTTTTCTTTTCCGTCGGACTTGTCTTTGCAGAATTATGCCCCTTTTCGGACTTATGCATTATGGCTATAGGGAAACCTTGTGAACAAAATATCTGGAGAACTGCTTGAGCTAGGCTCATGATATTTAGTATACAGTTTGGGTCTAAGGTGTAGATGACCTGATTAACTTTTGACGAAATTCCGAAAATATTTAACGGAGTTACGCCCCTTTTTGGACTTACGCATTGTGGCTATGGGGAAACCTTTTGAACAAACTATCTGGAGAACCGCTTGAGCAAGGCTTATGATATTTAGTATACAGATTGGGTCTAAGGTGTAGATGACCTGATTAACTTTTGACGAAATTCCAAAGATATTTAACAGAGTTATGCCCCTTTTTGGAAATGCATTGTGGCTATGGGGAAACCTTGTGAACAAAATAGCTGGAGAACTGCTAAGGCTAGGTTCATGATTTTTGGTATGCAGTTTGAGTCTAAGGTGTAGATGACCTGATTAACTTCTGACAAAATTCCGAAAATATATAATAGAGTTATGCCCCTTTTCGGACTTATACACTGGCTATAGGGAAACCTTGTGAACAAAATATCCGGAGAACTGCTTGAGCTACTCAGTCTGGCTCATGATATTTGGTATATAGTTTGGATCTAAGGTGTAGATGACTTGATTAACTTTTGATGAAATTCCGAAAATATATAACATAGTTATGCCCCTTTTCAGGCTTTATGCATTGTGGCTATAGGGAAACTTTGTGAACAAAATATCTGGAGAACCGCTTGAGCAAGGCTCATGATATTTCGTATACAGTTTGGGTACTCTACATAAATTTTGAGCACATTTTATGAATATTGTACCAACTAACAGTTCTTTCACGACAGAGGCATTTTTTTTTTAATTATTTTTTTTAATTATGTGTCTATTAGTGGCAAGCATATGGTTGGGGGCATAGTGTTTCACAAACACATTTTCTAGTTGTACTAGAGATCTGTTATAGAAAATTATTGTCGCAGATTTATCAAGGCTTTTTGATACTGGCTGTCCTATTTTCTAAGGTTGTCTGCTCCAGAAACATCTGAAAAATGCATGTTATTGGCCTGTGCAGTGTTAGCAATGCTTTTATTGGGACTTTCAAACCACTTAAATTGACCCCGCCCATAGGGGCTTGAAGAAATATATGGGCTGCATGATGCTTCCACGCAGAGCTGAATCTGGCCCGCACACTAGTACTGGTAAACCGCTTAGAGGATCTAAGCCTGTCCAGGAACCGCGGTGCGAGGTGGACCGTCCATGCTAATAAACCCTATTGGTTTCATTGGGCGACAGGGCTTGAGATGTCATTTCATCTCAATGTCGGGTAAAAGTCCCACAAAATTGGAAGCAATGTCTCCAAAATGACCTTTACAGTGTTGACGGGGAGGTAAAACCTCAAATCAAACAAAATCAAACCACTTACAAGTGTAAACTGTTCCTGAGAAATGCTGAAGAGTAACTAATACAGCATCCCCTGATCATACTTTTGTCTGGATCAGCACTGTTGACTGAAGACAATATTACCTATTAGAGGAATGGATACACCTTTAGGCAAGGCACATGGGTCTTTTAAAAATATTTTTGGCTTTCTGAAGACCGAATATTTTCTAGAGTATTATTGGCCTCTTTTTGAGAGGGACTTAAATGTAAGTCTGAAGAACAAACAAGAAGCCATGTGTATCCATACTCCTTACGGGAATGAATACGTCTGATATGTTTTCCACCATTTTTGCAAGGGAGACAACTTTGCAATCTGTCTGCTGTCCTATGCATCAAACCTCACAAAAATGGGTCTGCCTGAAGGAAAGAATTTGCTTATCGGCAGGAGAAAATTGTTTATTGACGCTGTTGAAAAGGGAGACAAAAGTACTTTTTGAAAGTTAACTCCCCTGAAGGTGTATCCATTCCCCTTAAGATCGCTTGAGTAATTATATCAGTATTTATGTAAGTCCTCAGTTCTGATTAAATTCAAATTATCTCTGCAAAGCTGCCAATCTTTGGTTTTAAAAACCAGTGTCTTGTATGTGGCAATCTGTGCCATTAGAGATCACTACATCAGATCATCAGTCTAGAATGACAGACTTGTCATAAAAAGTAAAAACCAAACAATACACCATACGGTTACCTGTTCAGTCTTTTTAACCAAAAGTGGTAGTTTTCTTCAAAAGGTGTAAATTAGATCATTATGGGTGCTTTTGACTTCCATTCTTTATAGAAACTAGTTTGAAAGGAAGACCGTTTTATGTCCCTGTCAGTGCATTTAAGTAGAGTTTGAACTTCACCTGCACACTTTACACTGAGTTAAAAAGTGATTAATGGACAAATAAATGTGTGATAATTCAGTATTGATGATACAACCTATTGAATCCCACTGAGAGTGAGGACCTTCATCATTTTACACAGCTTAAAGGTATGCAGGAGAAGGAAAATGCAGGCTGTGGGTCGCGTGTTTGAATATTAATGGTGATTACAGTTTGATTTATTTTTCAAATGCGTAAGGTAAATAACTGTTTTGTCGTTGTTTTTTGGTTAGTATATTACACTTCTGAAAGTAATAAAGGTAAATTTGTTGAATAATATAGTTATATTATGACTTTTATTATATGGCATTGAGTATAATAAAAACTGCGCAATGAAATCTGTGGAACAGTTATGCAGATATCAGACAGTATCATGTATGTATGTATACTTGATATTTCATACATACTTGAATATCTTGCAGTGCTACTATTATATTATAAATTAATGTTTCTTTTTATGATGTCCTAAGGGCAGTGTTGTGCATTTTCAATTGTCATGCACTTTGCGGCAGTTATGTAGACTCAGTTTTAGATATGGCAAAATGGATCTTATATTGGCTTCAGGCAACTGAAAAAACACCTTTATTTTGTTCATAAATCCTATAAAAAAATGTATTTTCATGAAAAAAACTATATTTTTCTCTTTTTGAACCTTCTAGCGACTCAAGGCAATCTTTTTTTCAAAATTCCCTTCTATTTTTTTTATTTACATCCAAAAAAGAGATGAAAAGTGCTTCACACGCTCGGACTTTGTAAAATTCAGATCCACTTTATCTGAATAATTGTGTGGCAAAAATGCGTCAAATATTTCTTCTTCAGTTTTAAATCTTCATGTGAGTTTGGAAGAACCTTTTTTACCCTATTTTTTTTTGGGGGGGGGGGGGAAATTGCAAGGAGAGCTATTGTAGTCACCCCCGTCGTCAGTGTTTGTGTTCCTAGCATACTGCGTTAAACAGTCACTGGACAGTCGACAGTGTGACCTATATGAGGGTCCTTCAAAAAGTTTTGTCACTGGTGTTTTATTTCCTAAACACTCCATTTAATATCTTTTCCCTATTGCAGGCCTTCAAAGTGCCTCCCCTCTGCCAAAACGCATTTTTGTAACCTTCGGATGCAATTTCTAAAAGCTGCTTGGTCACAGTCTCCTATGGGTACCTGTTGGAGGCACTGATAAATAGCGCTGCCAGGTGCATTTCTGGACTTATATTTCTTTCCAGGAAGCATTTTCTTGAGCCTTGGAAAGAAGAAAAATTTGCATGGGCTCAGGTCAGGAGAATATGGAGGATTTTTTACAACTTGACCTTTTCAGCAGCCAAATATGACCTCACAACCTCAGACTTGTGAGAGGAGGCATTGTTATGGATCAGGTGCACTCCTAACCAATCTTTGCTTGGACGCTTCTTATTATAGAACGCCTTGACATTCTTTAGTACAGCATTTTAATAGAATTGCCCAGTGACTGTATGACCAGAAGGACAAGCCACTTGAACCTCTGACCCACTAGAATTAAAAAAGATTGCATACATCATCTTCTTGGAGCTGATGGTTCTCTTGGCAATACAGGGGCACTTTTAATCTTAGGGCTTCCACTGTTTGCTATCAGCTCTTTTCTGTGGCTCAAACATGTGCACCCAGGTTTTGTCACCTGTTAGCAAGTTAGAAATAACTCGGGTTGTCACAGTTTTTATACCCCACCACACGATAGTGGTGGGGTATTATGATATACCGTTGAGTGTCTGTCCGTCCGTCCGCACCATTTCAGATCGATAACTTCAGTAATTTTCACAGATTTTTTTTTCAAAATTTGCATACATGTTTATAACGGGAATGAGTGGTATGGGATTGTTAATGGGCAAAATCTGTTAACATTTGACAGAGTAACGTCCCTTTTTAGTTCAAAATAAGGTTTTTTGGGTGTTTCCGATCAATAACTTGAACATTTTTTCACGTATTTTCTTCAAATTTTGTATATACATACATTGGTATTGGGAACAAGTGGTTTGGGATTCTTAATGGGCAAAATACGTTAACATTTAACATAGTTATGGCCATTAACAATTTCCATTAAATAGTTTTTGGGCACTTATTCCTTTACTAAATAGAATATATGCATGGAACTTCTCTGATATATAGACCAGCATAAGTAGCAGGTTTTGGATTGTTGATAGGCAAAATGCGTTAACATTTGACAAGACTTATTGCTGTTAACAATTTTGATTTAATGGTTTTATGACTCTTATTTGTTTATTTTATGGAATAATTGGATGAAATTTTGTATATATATTGGTATTGGGAATGTGTGGTTTGGGAATTGCTCATGGCATACATACGTTCACATTTATTACAGTGTTATTGTTAACAATTTCTTTGAACACTTATTCCATTACTGAAGGGAATATATGGATGAAAATTCACAGCTATATAGACCACTATAGGAAGAATGTTTAGTATTGTTAATTGGCAAAATACGTTAACATATGCAACAGTTATGGCCGTGTACAAGTCCCATTAAATGCTTTTTGGGCTCTTATTCCTTGACTTAATGGAATATATGGATGAAAACTTCACATATATGTATTATTAAAGGAAGCATGTTTGGGATTGTTAATTGGCAAAATACGTTAACATCTTTGTCAGTGTTATGGCCATTAACAGTTCTCATTAATTTTTTTTTTTTGTTCCTTTACTTAATGGAATATTTGGATAAAAATTCATAGATGTATAAACCATTTATAGAAGCATGGTTGGGATGGTTAGTAGTGGGCAAAATGAGTTAACATTTGGCAGAGTTATGGTTTTAACAATTTCCATTAAATAGTTTTTGGACTTTTGTTCATGTATTTATTTTCTATGTAAGAAATGTTGTTGTTTTTTAGATGCTACACTATAAGGAATACCTTGATAAAATTTTACAGATATATAGAACACTTAAGGACGCCTATTGTGGTCATGAATCAAACCATATTGGCCTGCAGTGGTGGGGTATCATGCAGTGTTAGCGACGCTTTTATTATATTTTTTCAACAGGTGTTGGGCACATTTAAGGTGTTCCTTTTTTTGCTCCTCAGTGAGCAAATGGGGCACCCACCTGGTGCAAATCTTTCTCAAGCCCAAGTACTTTGTCAGAATGGTATGCACTCTGCTTTCTGATATGCCAGTGGATAAAGCTATCTCTTTCACTGACAGTCACACATCTTCGACGGCTGCCTTTAAAGCAGCGATGGTTGCCTTGGTGATGGAGATCTTGGGCCTACCAACATGGGCATCATCTTTGACCAATGATTTACTAGCTTTAAAAGCTTTGTCCCACCGATAAACTGTGCGTTAGATATTTTTCTATTGTTGTATCAGTAAAATATAAATCTTTTAAAATCATATTTGTTTCTTTATTTCGTTTTGAATTTAGGGCAAAGCATTTGTTAATCTCGTCCCACTGTATTTAATGTAGCTGGGAATTTGAGCCTTTCTGTCCATTTTACAGTTGTAACTCGTAAATTGGTCAATGTATATGACTGAATGTATTTCAGTTTGACATATCTCGATCAATGTAAAAATGCCAGCCTCGGTACCTCAGTCAGATGGGCGTCTGACTGGTGATGAGGAGGACTTGGGTTCAATACCTGCCGGGGTTAGCAACATTCTTTTGTTGAGATTGATCATGAAATCTTTTCTTTGGTCATTCTCTCCCATCCACTGATTCAAGAAGGGCAGTTGTCAGCTTTTGGCGAAAGAATGTGCACTGTACTGGTTAATGACTTAAGTATAAGCCTGCCCAAGAAAAGTGTAGATAGGTAAACGGACCGGCTCAAAAATGACCTAAATAGTGTTGACTGGGCCTTTAAACTCCATTACAAACCAAACCATTATAAAAGCAATTTGCACAAAATAAACTGTTATCGGTAGCTTTTTGAAAGGCTATTCAAATGCAATGAAGCCTTATTAGAAATACATATGATAAAACTACAGAAACCGATTAGTGACATATTTTTTTGAAGGACCCTCATATTTCATATTTCAGAGCTTTTACCTTACGGTATATCTTGAATACTATTTGATGGAGAAATGTCAAACATGGATTATAAGTTCCATGTGTCCCAATGATTGACATAAAAATATATCCAGGTCATTGTGATCTATATTTCATGGTTCACTAATTTTGCCTTTTTTCTTGAATACTATTGTATTTGGAATAAAATCCTATAAAAATACTTCATGTAAGAGTTGCTTTAAAAATCTTAGTCATATATATATGTATTAATGAGAAAAACATAGGTATAGACAAAGCGCAAAATGGGCGAGCTATGCTCTCTAGCCACAGCTCCTGTTTTGTTTGTTTGCTTTAGTTGAAGTTTTATGTCCCCGTCAACTCTGTTAAGGTCATTTTGGAGACGTTGCTTCCGATTTTGTGGGACTTTTACCCGACATTGAGATGAAATGACATCTCAAGCCCTACCACCCATAGAAACCGCTAGGGTTTAATGAGCACTTTTCCTGGTCAGGCTTAGACCTAAGCTGTTTACCAGTACTCAAGACTTGAAGTTAGGTCGGTTTCCACAGCTCCTGTTAAATTCAATATATTATTCATTTATTTTATTTTTTTAGATGTTTTTCAAGCAGTTTATCAGAGACTTCAGAAGAATGAGACAGCAGAAGGCCTGCAGACAGTTGTTGAAATGCTGTTGGAGTCAGCTAATGTATGTTAGAATATAGTGTATTAACCCATGTGGTGAAAGCCTAAAGTGGTACTTTGGCAAACAGTGCAGGCCCAGATCAAACGCCGCAGAATGCGGCATCTGATCAGGGCCTGCAATATTTGCTAACAGAATTTTCTTTCAAAAATAGAATAAAAACAAAAATAGGTCTGACAGCCCTTATATGACAAATAGACTTATCCAACATATAGCACATGCTGCAATGGAAGAGTCCACTAGTATACAACGGGTTTAAAGGAGCCACATCTGATGAAAATGTGTCATTGAACCTGTGTACCCAGTGAAGACTGAAATCAGCCTGTGTACCCTCGCAGTAGTGACTTCCCGTTATAATAACACATATGTCACATATTGCATTCTAACACATCTCCTGTAACAATAATAATAATAATAATAATAAATTTTATTTAGAGAGGGCAACACATTTATTAAACTAGTACTAATCTTCCATGTGGCTCTCTTTTTCTTCCTCGTCCTGGGTAGAAACCAGTACTAAGCAATGTGGATAAAGTCTCTAGCTCAAGGAAACAACACTTGGCGCTCAGGGGGATCGAACCAGCTACCTCTCAATCTCAAATTTTATGCTTTACCACTGCAACACAGTGCTTCACTCCTGAAAGATTATTTTTCTGATAAAAATTTGGAATATTTTTCGTATTCATATTCGAAACACAGCTTTTGGTGCTCATTAGAACCACCTCATTGAGGCTCTAATGAGTACCCACAACCTATGTCTTGGAGCAGAAATAAGAAAAATGATATACCCTATAAACCCCAGTTTCACTATACGATGTGGGTTTAGAGGGGTATCCATTACACAGACTTCTTAACATGATCAGTGTTAGATGAACCTAATCATAAAGTGCACATCAAGGACTATGATTAGACAGCATGTATGAATCTTCACAGTCCAAAAACTCATTATATCTTGTCACAACTCATCTTATTACATAGAAAAAAGCCAGGTTAGAAACAAACAGTCAAAGATATTTCTCAAAAACTAGATTTTGGCTTGGTTTGGAGTTTAATGGCCCAATCAACACTATTCAGGTCATGTTGTACCAGTCAGTTAACCTAACCATACTTGTTCTAAGTATGTTCTTAACAAATTAAGTGCACATTCATTCACAAAGAACAAGAGAGAATGACTGTAGAAAATATCTCATGATCAGTCTTCACCAAAGAATGCTGTTGGACCCTTCTGATCACTAGTCAGGTGCACCAGACTAAACTAATGGGGGCAGCTTAAAAAATCAGTTTATTAGTTATTTTTATCCCCCGACCGAATAGGTTCGGGGGATATAGCGATCAGCCTGGCGTCTGTCCGTCCGTCCGTCTGTCCGTCCGTCCGTCCGTAGACGCAACCTTGTGATGGCCATAACTCCTATACCCTTTGAGATTCATTGATGGTTCTTGGCACAATTGTTCACAAGGCCGAGACGGCGTGTCGTGCGCAAGAACCTGAACTCTGGATGCCATACTTTTTTAGTTATCTCCCCTTTTAATAAAATAGAATGACTACTTTGTGATGGCCATAACTCCAATACCCTTTGAGATATATTGATGGTACCTGGCACAGTTGTTCACAAGGCTGAGACGGTGTGTCATGCACAAGAACCACAACTCTGGTTGCCATGGTTTTGGAGTTATCTCCCCTTCCAATAAAATAGAGTGACAACCTTGTGATGGCCATAACTCCTATACCCTTCGAGATTCATTGATGGTTCTTGGCACAATTGTTTACAAGGCTGAGGCGGCGTGTCATGTGCAAGAACCAGAACTCTGGATGCCATACTTTTTTAGTTATCTCCCCTTTTAATAAAATAGAATGACTACTTTGTGATGGCCATAACTCCAATACCCTTTGAGATATATTGATGGTACCTGGCACAGTTGTTCACAAGGCTGAGACGGTGTGTCATGCACAAGAACCACAACTCTGGTTGTCATGGTTTTGGAGTTATCTCCCCTTCCAATAAAATAGAGTGACAACCTTGTGATGGCCATAACTCCTCTATCCTTTGAGATTCATTGATGGTTCTTGGCACAATTGTTCACAAGGCTGAGACGGCGTGTCATGCGCAAGAACCAGAACTCTGGATGCCATACTTTTTTAGTTATCTCCCCTTTTAATAAAATAGAATGACTACTTTGTGATGGCCTTAACTCTAATACGCTTTGAGATATATTGATGGTACTTGGCACAGTTGTTCACAAGGCTGAGACGGTGTGTCATGAACAAGAACCACAACTCTGGTTGCCATGGTTTTGGAGTTATCTCCCCTTCCAAAAAAATAGAGTGACAACCTTGTGATGGCCATAATTCCAATACCCTTTAAGATATATTGATGATACCTGGCACAGTTGTTCACAAGGCCGAGACCTTGTGTCATGCACAAGAACCACAACTCTGGGTACCATGGTTTTTTAGTTATCTCCCCTTCCAATAATATAGAATCACTACCTTGTGATGGCCACATCCCCAACACTCTTTGAGATATACTGATGATACTTGGTACAGTAGTACATGAGGTTAAGCAGGTGTGTCACATGCAAGAACCACAACTCTGGGTGCCCTGGTTTTTTAATTATCTCCCTGACAATATAACCTTGTGATGGCCATAACTCCAATACCCTTTGAGATATATTGATGGTACTTGGCACAATTGTATACAACCTTGAGACGGCGCTTCATGCCTAAGAACCACAACTCTGGGTGCTATGATATTTGAGTTATCTCCCCTTCCAATATAACAGTATGACAGCCTTGTGATCATCGTACCTCCAATACCCTTTGAGACATATTTGTGGAACTTGATGCAGATGTACATGAGGCTAAGCAGGTGTGTCATGCTCAAGAATTACAACTCTGGGTGCTCTGGTTTTAGTTATCTCCCCTGGCAATATAACCTTGTGACGGCCATAACTCCAACACCCTTTGAGATATATTGAAAGAACTTGGCACAATTGTATACAAGGTACAGAAGGGATGTTGTGTGCAAGAACCACAACTGTTGGTGCTGTGGTATTTGAGTTATCTGCCCTTTCAATATAACAGTATGACCAGCTTGTGATCACCATATCTCCAACACCTTTTGAGACTTATTGATGGTACTTTGTACAGAAATACATGAGCTTAAGCAGGCATGGCATGCACAAGAACCACATTTCTGAGTGCCCTGGTTTTTAGCTCACCTGACCGAAGGTCATGGTGAGCTTTTGTGACAGTAAGATGTCCGGCGTCGTCGTGCGTCGTCCGTCGTCCGTCGTCCGTCGTGCGTAAACTTTTTCTTGTGAACACACTAGAGGCCACAGTTTTGGTCCAATTATCATCAAACTTGCTCAGAATGATAATCATGACAATATCTCGGTCAAGTTCGAATTTGGGTCATGTCGGGTAAAAAAGTAGGTCAGTAGGTCAAATCATAGAAAAACCTTGTGAACACTCGAGAGGCCACAATTTTGGTCCAATCATCATCAAACTTGCTCAGAATGATCATTGTGACAATATTTTAGTGAAGTTTGAATATGGATCATGTCGGCTTAAAAAGTAGGTCAGCGGGTCAAATCATAGAAAAACCTTGTGAACACCCTAGAGGCCACAATTTTGGTCCAATCATAATCAAACTTGCTCAGAATGATCATCATGACAATATCTTGGTCAAGTTCGAATATGGGTCATGTCCGGTCAAAAAGTAGGTCAGTAGGTCAAATCATAGAAAAACCTTGTGAACACTCTGAAGGCCACTGTTTTGGTCCAATTATCATGAAACTTGCTCAGAATGACCATTGTGACAATATTTCAGTCCAGTTCGAATATGGGTCATATCGGGTTAAAAAGTAGGTCAGCGGGTCAAATCATATAAAAACCTTGTGAACACCCTAGGGGCCACAATTTTGGTCCAATCTTAATCAAACTTGCTCAGAATGATCATCATGACAATATCTCGGTCAAGTTTGAATATGGGTCAAATGGTTCCGGTCCGTTGCACATCTAGGTCACAGGAGCCAAAAACAGATTTTTTTCACCAAAAACTTAAAAAATCTTCTTCTCTGAAACCACAAGGCCCAGGTCTTTGTTATTTGGTATGAAGCTTCATCTAGTGGACCCCTACCAAGATTGTTCAAATTATAGTGCTGGGGCCAAAAATGCCCCCGCACGGGGGCCCTTTGGTTTTACATAGGCTTATATAGGGAAAATCTTTAAAAATCTTCTTCTCTGAAACCACAAGGCCCAGGACTTTGATATTTGGTATGAAGCTTCATCTAGTGGACCCCTACCAAGATTGTTCAAATTTGAGTGCTGGGACGAAAAATGCCCCCGCCACGGGGCCCTTTGGTTTTACATTGGCTTATATAGGGAAAATCTTTAAAAATCTTCTTCTCTGAAACCACAAGGCCCAGGTCTTTGATATTTGGTATGAAGCTTCATCTAGTGGACCCCTACCAAGATTGTTCAAATTATAGTGCTGGGGCCAAAAATGCCCCCGCCCCAGGGCCCTTTGGTTTTACATAGGCTTATATAGGGAAAATCTTCAAAAATCTTCTACTCTGAAACCACAAGGCCCAGGACTTTGATATTTGGTATGAAGCTTCATCTAGTGGACCCCTACCAAGATTGTTCAAATTATAGTGCTGGGACAAAAAATGCCCCCGCCACGGGGCCCTTTGGTTTTACATTGGCTTATATAGGGAAAATCTTTAAAAATCTTCTTCTCTGAAACCACAAGGCCCAGGTCTTTGATATTTGGTATGAAGCTTCATCTAGTTGACCCCTACCAAGATTGTTCAAATTACAGTGCTGGGGCCAAAAATGCCCCCGCCCCGGGGCCCTTTGGTTTTACATAGGCTTATATAGGGAAAATCTTAAAAAATCTTCTTCTCTGAAACCACAAGGCCCAGGTCTTTGATATTTGGTATGAAGCTTCATCTAGTGGACCCCTACCAAGATTGTTCAAATTTTAGTGCTGGGACAAAAAATGCCCCCGCCACGGGGCCCTTTGGTTTTACATGGGCTTATATAGGGAAAATCTTTAAAAATTTTCTTTTCTGAAACCACAAGGCCCAGGACTTTGATATTTGGTATGAAGCTTCATCTAGTGGACCCCTACCAAGATTGTTCAAATTTTAGTGCTGGGACAAAAATGCCCCCGCCACGGGGCCCTTTGCTTTTACATTGGCTTATATAGGGAAAATTTTTAAAAATCTTCTTCTCTGAAACCACAAGGCCCAGGTCTTATATATTTGGTATGAAGCTTCATCTAGTGGACCCCTACCAAGATTGTTCAAATTATAGTGCTGGGGCCAAAAATGCCCCCGCCACGGGGCCCTTTGGTTTTACATAGGCTTATATAGGGAAAATCTTTAAAAATCTTCTTCTCTAAAACCACAAGGCCCAGGACTTTGATATTTGGTATGAAGCTTCATCTAGTGGACCCCTACCAAGATTGTTCCAATTTTAGTGCTGGGGCCAAAAATGCCCCTGCCCCGGGGCCCTTTGGTTTTACATAGGCTTATATAGGGAAAATCTTTAAAAATCTTCTTCTCTGAAACCACAAGGCCCAGGACTTTGATATTTGGTATGAAGCTTCGTCTAGTGGACCCCTACCAAGATTGTTCAAATTATAGTGCTGGGACAAAAAATCCCCCCCTGCCACGGGGCCCTTTGGTTTTACATAGGCTTATATAGGGAAAATCTTTAAAAATCTTCTTCTCTGAAACCACAAGGCCCAGAACTTTGATATTTGGTATGAAGCTTCATCTAGTGGACCCCTACCAAGATTGTTCAAACTATAGTGCTGGGGCAAAAAATGCCCCTGTCCCGGGGCCCTTTGATTTTACATAGGCTTATATAGGCAAAATCTTTAAAAATCTTCTTCTCTGAAACCGCTAGGCCCAGGTCTTTGATATTTGATGTGTAGCTTCATCTAGTGGACCTTTGACAAGATTGTTCAAATTTTAGCCTTTGTTGATGTTTGGTATGAAGCTTCACCTTTAAGACCTCCCTCAACATTATGTACATTAAAGCCCTGGGGCCAATAATGGCCCTCTCTGGGGCCCACTTGTTACACTATGGATCAGGTGAGCGATCCAGGGCCATCATGGCCCTCTTGTTTAGTTATCTCCCCTGACAGTATAATCTTGTGATGGCCATAACTGCAATACTTTTGTGATATATTGCTGGTTTAATTCTGGTGCACTTTCTATTGGTGAACAATTTTCTGAAGGCCATATTGGCTTTTGGTCGGGGGATTTGCCATCTCTTCCGATGGCTATTTTTGGAAAAAGATTTAGATTGGTACGGTTTCAAAAAAATTAAAAAAGATACTTTAAGGCCAGAAATTAATGTGACCAAATCTGTTGTTCAGTGAAGGACTATCTTGTTTGAGGTCGGCCATGGTAAGCTCATTCGGATGCGGGTCTGACTGGTAATCAGGAGGGTGCGGGATTGATTCCTGCCAGGTTTGACAACATTCTTTCGTGGAGATTGATCATGAAATCTTTTCTTCAGTCATTCTCACTCATCCTCTGATTCAAGAAGGGCAGTTGTCAGTTTCTGGTGAAAGAATGTGCACTGTACTGGTTTACCGCTTACGTATAAGCCTGCCAGGAAAAGTGTGGATAGGTAAACTGACTATAATAGTCTTTACTGGGCCGTTGAACTCCAACACAAACAAATGAAACTATCTTGTTTGAAAAAATAAAAATGTGGTGTTGCTTAAGATTGGAAACATGTATAAGTTATTTTGCAAATATTGGGTAGTTCCACAGTACTGAAGAAAAATATGGGACAAAGATGTCACTTTTTTAAAATGTGAAAATTGGAAAAAAAATCGCTTCATGTTATGTCTAAAACCTTCCTTTTTTGAAAAATAACAGTAAGAAGATAACTTTTTGTCATTTAGAAAGAAACTATCGTACTTTTTTCATGCTAGTGAAACAAGTAACACTCGTTACATGGTGTCCAACTCATGCCTGTTTTTTCCAAATGAATAGGATTTATCATAATAATTCTGCAATTAAACATGACGTTTCAGATACAAAAGTGATTCTAAGATGAAAAGTGCAAGATTTTATGTTTCACTTTATTGAAGAACCAATTTCAAATATCCAGCTACGACATCCAAAATTCTGTCCTTTTTTTATATTTTTTTATGTTGGACACATTCATCCTTCCAATAGTCCTATGCCAAAAATTAAACAAACGTTATAGTTTTATCAAATTATTGTTAGCTTTATAATAGAATTGAATGGGGGAAAAGTTTCTTAGAATTCCTGGTAATATGGAATGCTCGTTACTGACGACACCAAATCATGCACGTTACATGGTGTCCAACACAGCAGTGCATTATTGCTGATCAGTTAGAAAAATAGCCTTTCTTTGTAGTACTGCTGGAACAAATAATTGATAAATTTAACTATATTTTCATGAAAAGAAATACTTCTGAGTTATTTAACATTCTACGCATAACTAAGTTGGACACCATGTAACGATCGTGATGTTCATGTCGTTGTGGCTTTTCCTGAATAACCTTTACTAAACATTTCATAATGAACAGTTTATGATTCTGTGTACACTTATGAAGTTGTTTGCTGTTTGTATTTGTCTGTACATAACAATGGCTGTATTGCTTACTTGTATATATGCTCTGTTTGCTTGCAATAGATCTGTATTAAAACAAAGTTTGACAGGAGTTGCTATTTCCGGGGCTATTTCATATCCTTTTAGCTAGCGAGTTTCGTGAGCTTCTGTTGACGTTATCAAGAGTGTAAGATTCGTTACATCACATGATGGATTAAACGGAATTTGGGAAAGACAATGTCATGAGGAATTTACACATCAGTGACCAGTGCAACTCATTCTGTGGTCAAAGCAAGTTTATCGTATGTTCAGAAGCGCTGTACTGGCCAACTAAGTATTTGAATTCTTCCATATGAGGCACTTAAAACACGCTTCATAAGTTAATATACTAAAGTCTCAATAATCAAAAGTAAATTCTAGTCTACCTGCAAGGGAACAAGACCTATTGCCGGACAGGGCAGCTCGCCTGAACTTGTTCTTGCCCATCATGTAAAGACTTTACTATAAACCATGTATACCGACAGCCATGTATACCGACTGACACCGACGCTAACGCCAATACCAGGGATAGTGCAATATTTAGATCTTCTTGTACTTTCGTATATACAGGTGCGTTTCAAAAGTTTTATAGATAGGACTGGGTTTTTATTAATTAATTGCACACTTTGTGTATTCTCAAAGCTGTAACACAGTTTGCGGACGAAATCTGGGCTTTAATATGATATACCGTATGTTTTACATCAATACATTGTCTTGAAATGTGTGTTTTATTTCTTTTTGTACAGCGCATGGTTGTGTCATTTTGCGCTCGTTCATACATGCACGCATTTTTGTCCTTGATTTTTTCACCTTTTCGAACATTGCGTTTCGAAAGGTTTGTATGTGGAAATGATAATAGTAAAATTGAACTGAAAATAACATTTCTATTCATTTATAAAGATCATGGATAAAACTAATAAAATTTTATCGCCAATAAATACCTGGGACATAACCCAGTATTACCAGATAGGTGTGTTTTCCCATTTTGCTGTAAGCAATTGTATATATTTAAAATATAAAATACTGAAACTACATTCTGAATATTCACTTAAACCTATTATCAGACCTTCATAAGCACATATTTAATTCAATTCATTCTTCTTCGTATCTACATTACAACTTTGCTGAGCTTAGTACTGGGTGACCCCACCCTTGTTTGTGATGAAAGCGGCATTTCTACGAGGCATGGGGTCGTACATACATTTCCGTTGACTGTATGCCAAAGATTTGAATAGTTCGCCATAGTTGCTGCTTGGCTGTTGGAGCTCTTCCCTGGTCGGGTATAAAAGCCAAGGCCGCGCCGGGCCGGGCCGAGCCGCCGAGCCTACCGAAAATTTTATTTTTAGTCTCTAGATACAAGTAAGATATATATTTGGGTGAATGTGGGATTAAATTATTATAAATTAGATATGTTATAACTACAAGTAGTTTCACGTATCTACATTGCTTATTTATGTTTTAATAACTGTTTTCCGAAATCCAGGGGTATAAAAGCCAAGGCGGCGAAAGAGTATTGACAATTCCGAATTTCTTTCAAATTCATCGGTTAAATTACTTCTTTTTGGCCTTATGATATTTTAATTTGATTATACTTATTATGTGTTCGTGATAAAATTAAATATACTAACCAGAATCAACTTAATTGATCGAATTTCTTATTTTATTTTTGTTTCTATTTTTAGAATTACCTTATTACAGGAAACGACCGAAAAGGACCTAAAGGGAAGGCACACAACGACCGAAATGATCCGAATCGAATGACGACCCTTGTCAGACTGTTATCCCAGTGGACAAAGTTTGTATATGCGAAGTTGTTTTAATGTTTGGTCCAGGACTTCAGGGTTTTACGCCGTTGATTCG
The DNA here is from genome assembly GCA_963580285.1 of Lucinisca nassula. Lineage (NCBI taxonomy): Eukaryota > Metazoa > Mollusca > Bivalvia > Lucinida > Lucinidae > Lucinisca > Lucinisca nassula. The sequence goes on from OY757014.1 coordinate 61,522,858, forward strand.
ACGTCGTTAAAACGGCACTTGGATACTTTGTAAGTGAAATAAACAATCTTGTCCACCAAACTTTTTCATAAAAAAGAGAAAAAAAAAAAATGTCCCCAGCAGGCACTCCACGTTGAATCAACGTTGAAACAAAGTTGATTCAACGTTGTGTGCCTGCAGGGTTCTGTTTACTGCCAGTAGGAGCTGTTTACTGACTGATGATCAGGAGGATGCGGGTTCGATACCTGCTGAGGTCGGCAGCATTCTTTCGTGGAGATTGAACATGAAATATTTTCTTCAGTAATTCTCACCATTTCACTGATTCAAGAAGGGCAGTTGTCAGTTTTTGGCGAAAGAACGTGCACTTTACTGGTTAACCGCCTATGTATAAGCCTGCTCTTGGAAAGTGTGGATAGGTAAAATTTATTATTCGGCAATACACGCCAATTGCGTTTGGTCGTTGCCGAGGCGTAAGTATCAAATAAATGATTAATATGTCTAAAACTTGATTAAGAAATATGAAGAGTTTCATAAAGCTCTATCTTTAGTTCCTACCATTCAGATAGTATATTTAAATGCCATTATCATTGATCTGACATTGCCGTCCGTTGCGGTTCATTACGACATGGCCTACATAAAACCACCAAAAATACGGTTATTACAGATACTAAAAGGAATTGACTTGAATTATTACAATAAAAGGTTTAGAAAATAATTATTTGGGGTTGTCATGTACATATTTTCACACATTCATGTCTATTTCTTTCAAATTCGATCAAAACGTACGATAAAAACCGCCTTGGCTTTTATACCCCTAAAAATTTGCAAAATTGCAATAAAACAAAAATTAGGGCACCAAAAAGTACAAAAATTATGCTGAGTATCACATTTGATACAATTAACATTATCATATTAAAATTTACCACTAACATTTCTTCTTCGGTTAGAATTCTGAAAAATAAAATCTTCGGATCGGCATTTTTTGGCTCGGCGGCTCGGCCCGGCCCGGCGCGGCCTTGGCTTTTATACCCGACCCTCTTCCCTTTCACATTTTAAGACCCAAACGTGTTCTATAGGAATACCCAGGTCAATCCAAAAGCTGAAGACCTTTTTTCTTTAATGTACCTGCGCGTGCTTTGGGAGTAAGTTTGTTCCAACATCCAATCATCAACTGTGGCGAAATATTCAAAGTCTATGGAATACAGTTAACAGAGAAGATCTTATGGAACTGCACGACTCCATACCTCATAGAATTGCCGCTGTCATTGAAAACAAGGATGGGGTTATCCAGTACTAAGCTCAGTGAAGTTTGAATGTAGATCTGAACAATAATGAATTGAATGAAATATGTGCTTATGAAGATCTGGTTATAGATATGTGAAGATCCAGAATCTCGTTTGCCTTCATATTTTCAGTATCAATCATTATAAAAATAAAGCAATTTCTTACAGCAAAACTGGGAAAACACACCAACCTAGTAGTATTGGGTTATATCCCAGGTACCTGTTGGCGATATAATTTATTATTTTATCCACGATCTTTGTAAATGAATACAAATGTTATTTTGAATTCGATTTTATCATTATCATTTCCAGACACAAACCTTTCGAAACGCAATGTTCGAAAAGGTGAACAAATCGAGGACAAAAATGCGTGCATGTATAAACGAATCCAAAATGACGATACCATGAGCTGTACAAAAAGAACTGAAACACAGATTTCAAGACCATGTATTGATGTAAAACATATATCAAATTAAAGCACAGATTTGGTCAGCAAACTGTGTTGCAGCTTTGAGAAACAGCACCAAGTGTGCAATTAATTATGAAACCCAGTCCTATCTATAAAACTTTTGAAACGCACCTGTAGTTGAGCTAAAAAAGGCAGAATACTAGAACAGTGACGGCTAATATAGTGGGCCTTACACGAGTGGTTATTTGATATGTGATTTATGAAACCACTCCAGCCTTTGGCGAGTTTCATAAATTTATTATGAAATGACCACAAGTGTAAGATTCTGTTTATAAACCGTATGGATGTTGTAAACAGTTTTATCCCCTTGATAGTTAAATAATTTCAGTGGAAAACATGGTGATGGCATGTGTGGCGTCATAAGGCCACTAATCAAGTGTTATGTAGTGTGTGGTCATACAATTTAATGACATGATGTTACGCCACTGAATAACGACAACATCAAACAATAGGAGAAACAATGCCATTTTGATCTGTCGTAACATTTTAACCCAGAAGTTTGATAGTTTATTTTACTTATGTTGTTTATACTTGTACTCTAGAAGTGTATATATGCAGATCTATATTAGGGCTTTGGATGCTTTAGAATAATAAACTTGGTGCCTGATGCTCTGTCTCTGGTCGGGCCCATCGGAGTCTAACTGTTGGTTTTCTTTTGCTCCAGCATTTCAGTGGTTTCTTGTTGTCAAGGCCTCGCCGTTGTCTCACCTCTGTGGTTCTTTGATTATTTGTGTTCACGGAGATGTTGCACTGACGAGTTGGGAGGCCTCCATGCGGACTGAACAAATTATTTGTCTAAATCGCTACAGAAGTAAGGGCGAGGATTGTAGCCACGTAAAATCGATTAAAGCCCCCCAGTGGAAATCTTTCCACTGACCGTTCCAAGGCGGTTCTTCTGTGGCGGTTTATTTGTTGTTGTTTGTTACATACTGTGTGTATCACTTGTGTCTTTTTATTTTGGATGGCCATATGGCCATTTTGTGGGAAAGTGACTGTCCTTATGGCCTTCCTTTGTTAAGGTTTCCATTATGGTCTGGTCGCTTAATGTTTGTGTTTCTTTCCCTTTGGTGTCTTTGATGGGTGGAGTAAGTTAATTAGGGCCCCGCACTGAAAGTGTGGGTGCCCTATAGTAATCACTCTGTCCGTCCGTCTGTCTGTCTGTCTGTCTGTCCGTCTGTCCGTCCACAAATTTTTTTATCCTCCATAACTTTCTTATTCCTGGATGGATTTAAATATTACTTGGCAGAAATGTTAACCATAATGTGATGGAGTGTTGCGCGCAAAACTCAGGTCCGTACCTCAAAGGTCAAGGTCATACTTAGAGGTTAAAGGTCAAAAAAGGGTCTTTCCTGTGTCCAATTAATAACTTTGTTATTATTATTCCTGGATGGCAGAAATGTTAACCATAATGTGAAGGAGTGTTGCGTGCAAGACTCAGGTCCGTACCTCAAAGGTCAAGGTCATACTTAGAGGTTAAAGGTCAAAAAAGGGTCTTTCCTGTGTCCAATTAATAACTTTGTTATTATTTCTGGATGGATTTAAATATTACTTGGCAGAAATGTTAACCATAATGTGGCCCCGCACTGAAAGTGTGGGTGCCCTATAGTAATCACTCTGTCCGTCCATCTGTCTGTCTGTCTGTCTGTCCGTCTGTCCGTCCACAAATTTTTTTATCCTCCATAACTTTCTTATTAGGGCCCCGCAATGAAAGTGTGGGTGCCCTATAGCAGTGTTGTGCCTAGGCTCGATTGCTTGGGGGACACCAATGGCCCTTATGACATTTTCCAAAGGGTCATTTTATATTTTAAAGGGGCTTCAGTAAATAAAATATAAGCAACGTTGTTGATTTCTGAGGGTCATCCGGGCCCCATGTTTAATGTTGAAAGGGCCATCAATGACTTAAGGTAGGCAAATGGCCCCATGGCCCCCTCTCGGCGCAACACTGCTATAGTAATCACTCTGTCCATCCGTCTGTCTGTCTGTCTGTCCGTCTGTCCATCCACAAATTTTTTCCTACTCCTCTGATATCGCTGCCGGGGCCCTAGTCAGTTTCACTGACAGCTCTAGTTGTATCGATTACTGATCTTTGTTTTACTTCTACTTTGCTGTATTGTACAGTGTTTTTACCAACAGTGAATGTGCTTTACTGTACTTTGTAAACATGCATGATGGAAAGTTAAGCACCGTTAATTTGCAGCTCGCCAAAACACTAACACTGAACATCTGAAAAAGGTCAATTAATGATGCGGAGTGCCACAAACGATGGCACAACAACACTTTTCAAACAGATAGACAACTTGCCCTTAATGAACATAATAATTTCAGGCTTCAAATCAAACAACAAACAAAACAAAGTCAACATGGTAATCTTTCATTCCTGAAATAATTTAGGATTCGAAAATTTCGTAAACTCCGGAGTGGACCCCCCCCCCCTACCCACACACACACCTCCCCCTCAGAAGTCTTACTACTGACCGTCCCAAGGCGGTCATTCCGTTGCAGTTTCTCATACTGAATTCTTGGTTCTGTTTTCAAGCAGGGCTTCCATTTACTCCCAAGTTCTGGAAGTCCCAGACTTCCTACCCTTGAAATCTGGAAGTCCCACTGGAAAATTCAGGAAGTCCCAATTTTGAAGCAAGGTGTTTGCGGATCGTAAAATTGTTTTGATGAAGAAATATATATATATTATTTAATCTATGAATCTCTTGTTTGCATTTTTTATCACCTGTATATTCTTTTAGAGGGCTAGTAAAGTGTGGATAGGTAAACTGACCGGCTCAAAAATGACTTGAATAGTGTTGACTGGGCTGTTAAACTCAAAACAATCAAGCACAGCCGTGTGAGGAAGTTAAAACTACTCATAACTGTGACATTCATGCGGTCAGTACAGTGCAGAGGAGTGCATACAAAAAAGAAAAATATTTTTGCTTGACCTGTATAAATTTTACAACTTTCCAAGTAAAACGCCCTCCCCCCCCCCCCACCCCCCAAAAAATAAACAAATAAAAAGTAAAGAAAACAATAGCATTACCCATCCTCATATATGCCTAGTGGTCCATTTTCCGTGTAGGCCCAGATCAGACGCCATAAAACATAGCGTATAAAACATAGCGTCTGATCTGTCTACACTGTTTGTAGAACTTAACACAAATAAAACAAACCTGACGCCCATTGTCATACATGGATTAAAAAGAAATAAAGAAAAATTCTTTTGTAAAAGATTTTTGCCACACTTTGAAAAACATACGCTTCGCGTCTTCAAACACTCGGAACTGCTTCAGACAAACAGGCAGAAACACGTGCAACTTTGATCAAGTGGGGCAGACTTAGACGAGTCAGCGGTAGATTTTTTTTTTTTTTTTTTTTTTTGCTTTTTGGCTAACAGACAGATCAGACTGCAGCGCGGACCCTGACGAACCGGCCTGGTCACATTCGCCGGTTTTTTTACGTATTTTCGAGGCGTCAAAATCAAACAGCGATCGCAACAACATTTTGGGATTTTATTAATTATTTTCGTCATTTCACCTAGTGAACACCTGCTATTTACTCAAGAAAAAAATGCGTATCTATCTTTGAAACTATTGTCACACTTTGCATCTCTAATGAAACACCTAAATTACGACCCTCTTTAATTTAAACAGTAACAAGTTTACAGGATTAAAAAACACTAATCGTCAATGAGATAATTAGTTTATCCTCAACTACTAATCTGTTTAATTATATGCAAACACCCGAGCAATCACCTGGACACGTTTTTCACACGCCGATGATGATCAAAGGTGTGCCGACGCACGTGATTCTGACTGTCAATATAATACCGCGCAAGCATAAAATGGGACGTCCTTAGTTCTCAATAAACACAGAAAGCTGTTTCAGCTAAGGAGGCGGAGCAAACTTTTTACAAACCGCTGAAGGTGGGCGGGTTTATACGTCTCGGTAAAGATTTTTGGCCGTACAGAGAAATTTTCGGGAATCCGCGGGACGCCTTAGATGTTTAATTTGGGCGTCCGGAAGCGATTTCAGGACGTAATATACGCCGTACGTCCGCCGAACCGAAGCCCTGAGTTTTGTAACGAGAAAGCATATGTGGTGTCCACGGTAATGCTTAAAAATGCGCTTTGATGTCAATTTGTAACGATCGTTATTCATCGGTGCTAACAACGTGATTCTAGCGACATTCTTTCTCGATTCTTTCAAAAAAAAAAAAAGTTGGATACCTGAAAAGCATATAATGAGCAGTAGGCTATTGTGAGATGATCTTATTTTATAATATGACCATCGGAATTACCAATCGTTACAAGTGACAGATGGACACCGTATTTTGGTGTCTGTTTGTAACGAGCAAACAGCTTTTCGTGTCTGTCTAAAGTCAAGTTGAACCATAATTCGTACAGCCCAATAACCAGCTTCCTTAAGGCATCATCAAAACAAAATTAAAACAACAATTTACGTGGTGTTATCTGACTTCACGCATGAATTAGCGTTGTTCCGTCTAACATGATGATTTTGACCATCGCTCGTTACTTTTCCTGCTCGTTACTTTTCTTGACACCATCAAACAATCACACCTACCCGTTGAAGCCTTTTCCGTGAAAACATGAGTTCTGCGACTTTACACATTAGTACCACGTGCTTTTATTTGGCGGCACTTTTTAGCCAACGACCATTTGTTTTATATGTGTTTGATTGATTTTAATGCTCGTTACAAGTTGGACACGAAAGACAGGAGACTTATATTTTTACAGTCTTCATGAAAATTAGCCAACGAAACGAACTGAAATTCATTTACACAATGCTATATGTATTGGAAAACTTTACACACCAATTAATACACACACAACTACTTTAAACTCTTGACCCTAGATGGTTACTTCAAATAGATATTTTGTACACGATAGTAACGAGTGCAATACACTTTTTATATTCACTGATTTTTCACCTTTTGGGGGTAATCGTAAAATAATATCTTGACGAGCACATAATTTTACTTACCTTCTTTACTATTCAAAAGATTTTTTAGACTTTTCGAATATACAGATGAAGAAAACGAAAGATAAACGACATGCCCATATGGCTGTCCCAATATCCATGCTAGAAAATCGCCGAATTTTGTCAAAACACAAGTCATATTTCTGGTCTCGGTGAAAAAAATCTTTATATTTTATCTTTTTTTATCCCTTCAGTATGTCATATTTGTCAACTTACCAGTCCTTTTTAGAAAGAAATCACGTTTGTGCGAAAAATAACAGTTTATTGCATGCACCTATGTTTTTCTTCAGTACTGTGGAACTACCCTATTCAGATTGGCCTGAAACTTGGACAATGTAAAGTCCATTTTTAACAAGTCTAAAACCATTATATAAATATAAATTGATACAAGAAGTTTTGGGATGATGTTTAAACATTATTTACAAAACAGTCAAAGCTGTTGAATTATTATTTGGCTGATGTCTTTCTGGACCAAACAGCAGCCATCCATGGGTAATGAGTTTTGGGTTGAGCCCCTCTATTAGTTTGCAAGCCTTAGATGAATATGATTGTGATGTCAGAGTGTAGCCAAGGGGCCACTGATCTGACAATGAGAGAATTTAGTTTATACGGGCAAAGGATACATCTGACATACTTTCTACCATTTTTTTTCAAGGGAGACAATGTTACTACATTCTGTTTAATATTCTATTAACCCTTATCCCATTGAATAATTAATTTAACCACACCCATTTCAAACTTTGAAACAATCACATTACTTGATGTAATTTATACCTAAAAATTCACAAACTGAATGTCATACAGGGTAGATCCTGATCACATGGCATCTTCAGAAGCCATCTGATCTGGATCTGCACTGTGAAGGTAGGGGTTGTCGTGAACAGCAGGATAAGGGTTAACTTGCCCCCTTACAAAAAGAGTGTACTCTTAAAAGGGTAGAATTTTCTCCTGAGGAGTAAATTAATGGTAGAAGGTGCTCCTGACATTACGCTAACTCGCCCGTACGACATAGTGCATTTTTTACATCTCCAAAATGGCTACTTTTCTGTCGAAAATCTTTCATATTTTTCTTATAAATGCTCAAAACGTAGGATGTGGGTGCTCGTTAGAACCGCCTCAATGAGGCGGTTCTAACGAGTACCCACAACCTATGTCTTGGAGCAGAAAAAAGAAAAACAATGAATACCCCCTAAACCCCAGTTTTCTCTATATAAAGTGGGGTTTAGGGGGGTCTTCATATCACGGACTTGTTCACGTGATGAGGAGCAGATTCTTCCCTTTAAGAGTAGACCAATATGGTTATGGTGAGACACTTTAAATTACTGTATTATGTCTAATGGAAGAAAGTTTATTACTTGGTGTTTTTTTTTTTTTTTTTTGGCTTTTACGGCCCATACAAGATTATTTCACCTCTATCGAGCCGATCGTTAAACAGAGGTGGGCAAAAACGGGAGTACCCGGAGAAAAACACCTGAGCTTTCGTTGCAGAACTTGGTGTCTCACATGTGACCCGAGCCAGACCTAATGATTAAGAGTCAGAGCTCTTATCCAATGGGCCACAGAGGCCCATGTTGTGACTTGGTAAAATTTTGGTTACCATAAATTATTGGGGGTGGACTCAGTATTGGAGCAGAGATCACATGAACTCATGGTTTGCATTAAACAAATTTTATCTATTTCAGGTTCTTGGGGACTTGGGTCCTTCAGGTATGGATACTTTGACTGCTTATAGAAAATGAAAGTAATTGCTTATAGAAAATGAAAGTAATTGATCTAAACAGAGACTTACCAGTTTATCCTTTAAGCATAAAGGTTTACAAGGCTGGCCATATTTTTCGCATTCGCCTCTACTTTGAACATGTTGTAAAATAGTCTGAGTCTGATTGTCTACCCTAATGATCCTAAGTATTGGACCAGACAGGCCTAAGCAAACAGTGCAGGCCCAGATCAGACTGCTCCTGAAGGAGCAGTCTGATCAGGGTCTACATTGTTTGCCATTGGTCTACATTGTTTGCCATTCCGTCTGCACTTTTTGGACTCCTTGCTGGATTGTTAAACAAATTTGTCAAAGTATAAGGAGTTACCCGAGTATTACGGCAAATCCTCAATGTGTCTGAATTTTTATGGTATATGTTTGTTTGTCTGTCCATCAGTTCATCCATTTGTCAATCTGTTGTCAACATTTGCATCCCCAAATGTTCAAGTCCATTTCTCAAGAACTACATTGACAAAGCCTTTGGCAGAATTGTGTTTTAACACCATGTTAACAAGTCCATGTAATAAATACCCTCTAAACCCCACTTTATATGGAGAAAAGTGGGCTTTACAGGGGTATATATTATTATGCCCCCAACTTTGAAAAAGTTTGAGGCATATTGCTTCTGGCTTGTCCTTTCGTTCACCCGTTTGTTCATATGTCACACTTAAGAACTTAAGGACCATAGTGTTTTGAAATTTCATAATATGGCTCTTATGGCCATATTATGACCCTTTACAATTTCTGAATATTTAATTGTATTGCTTTCTTTTGCATTGCATAACTTTAGAACCATATATGCTAGTGTTTTGAAATTTTATATATATGGTTTCCTCATGAAAAAGAAGTAGGTGAACCATATATTTTTTTTTCTGAATTATCTCCCATTTTAGAGTTATTTCCCCTTTAATGAACAACATTGAAATCCCGTTGGCAAGATAGCTCAAAAAGTATTTGAGCTAGAGCCATGATATTTGGTATACTGGTTGGGACTGAGGAGTAGATTACCTGATTAAAATTTCAACCAATTTAATGAAATTTTGTTGACGTTATGGCCCTTTGCAATTTCTGACCATTTAATTGTGTTGCTTTCTTGTGCATAGCACAACTTTTGAACCATGTATGCTAGTGTTTTAAAATTTCATATATTGATTCCTCATGAAAAAAAAAGGTGACCCATATTTTTTTCTTTACTGAATCATCTCCCATTTTAGACTTATTCCCCCTTTAATAAAACAACATTGAAATCTCGTCAGCAAGATTCCTCAAAAAAGTATTTGAGCTAGAGCCTTGATATTTGGTATACTGATTGGGACTGAGGAGGAGATCACGTGATCAAATTTTCACCTAATTTAATGAAATTTTGTTTGAGTTATGGCCCTTTGCTGTTTCTGACCGTTTAATTGTGTTGCTTGTGCATAGCATATCTTTAGAACTAATTAGTGTTAGAAATTTTGTATATGAATTCCTCAAGCAAAAATAGGTGACCCATATTTTTTTTTTCTTATCCGAATTATCTCCCATTTTAGAGTTATTCCCCCCTTTAACAAAACAACAGTTTGAAATCTTGTTAGCAAGATATCTCAAAAAGTATTTAAGCTAGAGCCTTTATATTTGGTTTACTGAATGGGACTGAGGAGGCGATCACCGGAATAAATTTTCTTTTTCAACCATTTTAATGAAAGTTTGTTTGAGTTATGGCCCTTTGCAATTTCTGGCCAATTAATGGTGTTGCTTTCTTGTGCATTGCATCTATACTAGAGTTTTGAAATTTCATATATTGATTCCTAATGAGAAAATAGGTAATCCAAATTTTTTTCATATCCAAATAATCTCCTGTTAGAATATGTTCCCTTTTAATGAAATAACATTGAAATTTCAGCAAAATATCTCAAAAAGTATTTAAGCTTGAGCCTTATACTGAATGGGACTGAGGAGGAGACCACCTAATTAATTTTTCAACCAATTTAATGAAATTTTGTTCGAGTTATGGCTGTTTGCAATTTTTGGCCATTTTATTCTGTTGGTTTCTTGTAATTTTGTAAGCAAGATATTTGAAAACTGTTCAAGCTATTGCCTTGAAACTTGACGGACTGATAGGAAATGATGAGAAGATGACCTGATCAACTTTTGAAAAAGTTCTGAAAATATTTCTTCGGTAATGGTCCTTTGAAAATTTCGGCATTAAGGGGCAAGCATATGGTTTGGGGCATAGTGTTTTACAAACACAATTTCTAGTTTTCTTTATTTCTGCTCCAAAACATAGGTTGTAGTGTTATGCATAAGAATTTATTTTTCTGATTCCCACTTTCACCCCACTGTTGACCTAATAGTGCTATAAATATCTTGTTAATCTTCTTATAGAAGATTCTAGAAAACTGAGTCACAGATTAATTTTATTTATGTAAACAATATGTTTACAAGGAAAAGTACTTCAGAACCTTCCAGAAAGTTCAGGTTTGCATTATTTTTAGAAAATTGCCTCATCTTATTCCACAGCCCTGTGGAACATTCTAGAGAAATCTTAGGGTCTATAAAAGAGCTTGATTTTTCTCATTGAGTCAGACTTTGGAGTTTGATGTTTGGGCATTTAAGAAAAGTTATTTCTAAATTCTGTGTTGGATTGTTAAAGGATATTACTTTTCATTTTGGACTGTGAATTCTGTGGGATCAAGGAAAATAGATTCATTCAGGATATTTCATAACAGAGCTAAGTACATTTAATTTTCTTACTTCTAAAGGTTAAAGTTAACTTGTAAATAAATTTTGTTAAATTTTTCCAAAAGGCTTGTTTGCTTTTTTCTTTCTGCTACGCCTGGCTCGTAACAGAAATTGGGGGCTCGTCCGGGATAAAACCATTTGAGCATTTTAAAACCGACATTTCATGTGACGGCAGGTAATTGTCATTTCTTATCAAATATAGACTTGGCAGTTGCTTCACAAGATTGGTATTTCCCTGTAAGCATATAGGGGATTGTCACTTCATGTGAATTGTCATTTCAGGTGAAATAGTACTTGTCATTTCATGTGAAATTTTTGTTGGGCTTGTCATTTCAAAAAAAAAAAAAAAAAAAAAATTGTCAAATTTAACCTCAATCTGTATTTCCATAAATACTTTATAAAACAAACAAAAAGCAAACATGTCGTTTGATTTGAGAAGCTTTTTGGCTCAGCCTACTCAGGAGTTGTTTGATCTGGCCAAAAGGACAGATTTGCTAGATATTGCTTCCCATTATGGGGTCACTGCTATCAAAACAAGCATGAAGAAGCATGAAATTAAGAATATTTTGGTACAGTTTTTTGTTGATGAAGAACTTTTCGATCCATCTGCTTTGTCTCTCATTATGGTTTCACATACTGAACTGCAAATGAGACAAATCGAAATTGGAAGGCAAATTGAATTAGAAAAATTAAGATTAGAGATGGAAGAACGCATACAGAAAGAAAAAATGGAAAAGGAAGAAAAAGAAAGAGAAATGCAGAGACAAATGCAGATGGAAAGATTAGAAATGGAAGAACGTGTTCGAAAAGAAAAATTAGAACAAGAAGAAAAACAAAGAGAAATGGAGGAACGCCTTCAGAAAGAAAAATTAGAAAAAGAAGAGCGACTTGAAATAGAAAGAGAAAAATGGCAATTTCAATTAAAGATGAAGGAATTGGAACTCCAGGGTCAAGATAGGGTGAAATATACCCCTGTTTTTGACTCTGGTAGTTACTTTGATGCCACAAAGCACATCAGATTAGTTCCGCCATTTCAGGAAAAAGAGGTAGATAAGTATTTTTTGCATTTTGAAAAAGTTGCAGAAAATTTAAAATGGCCAAAAGAGCATTGGACCTTACTTTTGCAAAGCGTTGTTGTCGGAAAGGCTCGAGACATTTACACTCAGCTGACTGTCGAGCAAAGCTCAGACTATGATCTGGTTAAGGAGCTTATTCTTAAGGCATATGAGTTGGTCCCTGAGGCTTACAGGCAGAAATTTAGGAACTGTAAAAAAGAAATTTCCCAGACCCATGTAGAATTTGCTCGAACCAAAGAACAGTTATTTGATAGGTGGTGTTCTTCTAAAAAAGTAGGCTCTGATCATGACAAACTTAGACAGCTTGTCCTTGTTGAAGAGTTCAAACGGTGCATAAATTCAGACATAAAATCTTTTCTCGATGAGAGACAGGTTGAAACTTTGGAGGAAGCTTCTCGTTTGGCAGTTGATTATGCTTTGACTCATAAAGTCTCATTTGTGAACAGGCCTTATCCTCGAAAACCTTATAATCCACAGACAGGTCCAAGATTCTATCCCAGTAATCCTGCTGGTAGTTATAGCCATACATATAGTACTATGCCCAAACTTTCTGGTGAAAATAAAAGCCAGAATCCTTCTAAACCTTCTGGTGAAAACAGAAGCCAGAATTTTTCCAAACCTTCTGGTGAAAACAAAGACCAGAATCCCTTATCTCAATCTCAAGTAGTTTGTTATTATTGTAAAAATACAGGTCATTTGATCTCTGAGTGTTTAAAATTAAAGCGAAGGAAAGAAAGAGAAAGACAAGAGGAACTTAAGTCTACAGGTTTGACTTCTATTAGGCCAAAACCACAGTCTTGTGTAAGGGAGGAAACTCTTTCTGATACCAAATTTTCTGAGACTGATTCAGTTATGGAGATTTATGAACCATTCTTGTCAGATGGTTTTGTGTCACTAAATGGTGACAGTTATGCCCATCCTACCCCTATTAAAATCTTACGAGATACTGGAGCTTCTCAATCTCTTATTCTAGCAGATACCCTGCCTTTTTCTGAGAAGACTTCTTTGGGCCAAAGTGTTCTTATTCAGGGTGTGGAATGTGGATTTGTTAATGTTCCGCTTCATAACGTTTATTTGTCATCAGACTTGGTATCCGGTTCAGTGGCTGTTGGTATTAGACCTTCTTTACCTTTTAAAGGTGTTCATTTGTTGCTAGGCAATGACTTAGCTGGAGATAAGGTTGTGGTAAACCCACTTTTGACTACTAATCCTTGCATAGACCAACCACCTGATCCCATTGAGCAGGAAATTCCTGATCTTTATCCGTCCTGTGCAGTCACAAGGGCTATGGCACGCAAGGCCAAGCAAACAGATGGGAAACAGGATTTTGACTTCACTGATACCTTTTTGGGTCAGTCTTTTAATGACGAGATAACAAGGTCTCTGTCTTCAAGCCTGCATGATAAGCAGACAGATTTTCATGAGAATAACTCAACTTTCGATCTAGGCCATGACAAAATGTCCGGGTCTCAACTAGCTATAGAACAGCACAAGGATCCTGAAATTTCACCTTTGTTTGAAAGGGCTTTAGATGAGCAGGAAGTATCTCAGGTCCCAGTCGGTTATTATGTCAAAAATGACATTCTTATGAGAAAATGGCGTCCACCAGACGTCTCAGCAGAAGACGAGTGGACTGTCAACCATCAGATAGTGGTTCCACGGGTTTACCGTCCCGAAATATTAATCTTGGCACATGAAACTCCCATGTCAGGACATTTAGGGGTAAATAAGACCTATCACAAGATTCTTAATCATTATACCCCCGGCATACGGAGTATGCCATGGGGGTATATAGTTTTCGTCTTTTCTGTGTGTGTGTGTGTGTGTGTGTGTGTGTGTGTGTGTGTAAACTTTTTTTTGTGTCAAAGATTTCTCAGGAACTACTATACCTAGAAACTTGAAATTTGGTACAAACAACATGCATAACTAGTTGTATTGTGGGAAAGAAAATTGGGGCTGTGGGGCCAGGTTCTTTAGAGTTATTCCCCTTTGTTATATTTGCTACTGAGATGTGCATTTTGTGACTTACCTTAAATTTTGTGTCAAAGATTTCTCAAGATCTACTGTACCTAGAAACTTGAAATTTGGTACAAGCAACATGCATAACTAGTTGTATTGTGGGAAAGAAAATTGGGGCTGTGGGGCCAGGTTCTTTAGAGTTATTCCCCTTTGTTATATTTGCTACTGAGATGTGTATTTTGTGAGTTACCTTAAATTTTGTGTCAAAGATTTCTCAGGAACTACTGTACCTAGAAACTTGAAATTTGGTACAAACAACATGCATAACTAGTTGTATTGTGGGAAAGAAAATTGGGGCTGTGGGGCCAGGTTCTTTAGAGTTATTCCCCTTTGTTATATTTTTTTTATAAAATTTTGTCAGCAAGATATCTCAAAAACTATTGGAGCTAGAGCCTTGAAAGTTGGTGAATAGATTGGTGGTGATGAGTAGATGAACTGATTAACTTTTGACAAAATTCCGAAAAATACTTTGTGAGTTATGGCCCTTTGTCATTTTGGTAATTTGTGCCATTGTACTGTATGGTAAAAGTGATGCATAGCATAACTTTAGAACCGTGTATGCTAGGGTTTTGAAATTTCATATATGGATTCCTCATGGAAAATTAGCCGACACGTATTTTTTTTCTCGTCCGGATTATGCTCCTTTCAAGAGTTATTGCCCTTTGAAAAACATCTGTTCAAGATCTCATTAGTTATCAGGTGAGTTATTTAGATGTAATGGTATTCTCCTTACTTTTGCAAGATTAATTCTGTGTTCATAATAGGTTTTTGTCAAACTTGATGGCTTTGAATTGCCAGAAAGTTACCGATGGCTTTGGCCGGGGGTATTAGTGAGCATATGCTCACTTGATAGTCTAGTTTTTACTGGCCTGGGTTAAAATCAGATGTTTCTCAGCATTGTAGGTCCTGCCATACATGCCAAATGGTAGGAAAACCCAATCAGACTATACCTAAGGCTCATTTGCAGCCTGTACCTGCTTCTGATGAACCTTTCAGTCGAATAATTATAGACTGTGTGGGTCCCTTGCCCAGAACAAAGTCTGGTTGTGACTATTATGTGTGCTTCCACACGTTTTCCTGAAGCCATTCCACTAAGAAATATCAAAACTAAGACAATCGTCAAGGCCTTAGTGAAGTTTTTCACATTTTTTGGGCTTCCTAAATCTATTCAGTCAGACCAAGGCTCAAATTTTATGTCTGGAATATTTCAACAAGTAATGCATGAACTTGGCATTGTACAGTATAAGTCATCGGCCTATCATCCTGAAAGTCAAGGTGCCCTTGAAAGATTCCATCAAACATTGAAAAACATGATAAAATCATATTGCCTTGACACAGAGAAGGATTGGGATGAAGGCATCCATCTCCTTTTATTTGCTGTTAGAGAATCTGTGCAAGAATCTCTTGGCTTCAGTCCATTTGAATTAGTATTTGGCCATACTGTTCGTGGTCCTTTGAAACTTCTCAAAGAGAAATTTCTCTCCAATGATGACACCTCCCTGAATTTACTTCAGTATGTGTCCGATTTCAAAACTAGACTTTCAAAAGCTTGTGAGGCTGCTCGGACCAATCTTCAGTCAGCCCAAAGGAAAATGAAACAGCTATATGACATAGGGACAAAAGAAAGGAATTTTAAACCAGGTGATAAGGTACTAGCTCTTTTGCCTATTCCAGGAAAATCGTTGCAGGCCAGGTATTATGGTCCATACACTGTAGACAAAAAGATCAGTGACGTAAATTACATAATAAACACTCCTGGGAGGCGCAAGCTAAAGCAGCTATGTCATATTAACATGCTTAAGGAATACATAGATAGGGACAATACATCTTTAACATCAGTCAGTCTAGTTAGCTCTGTTCCACTTAATTCATGTGACAATGACTGTGAGGATATTAATTCAGTGAAGTCGGATCCCACATCATCAAAACTTCAGAATTCAGACATTCTACGGAATCTTGACCAGAAACTGTCACATCTAGAGCCAAATCAGCGGAATGAACTGAAACAGCTGATTTTTGAATATGAACACTTATTTCCTGACATTCCAACACGGACAGACAAAATGTTTCACGATGTGGACATAAATGGTTCCAAACCTGTAAAACAACACCCATACAGGATGAATCCTGTGAAACAAAAATATCTTAAAGAAGAAGTTCAGTATCTATTAGACAATGACTTTATTGAACCAAGCCAAAGTGAATGGAGTTCTCCTTGTATTCTAGTACCAAAACCTGATGGGACATATCGTATGTGTACAGATTTTAGGAAAGTTAATTCCTTAAGTAAAACAGATAGCTTTCCTATTCCAAGAATGGATGACTGCATTGATAACATGGGGAATGCCAAATACATAACGAAATTCGACCTTCTGAAAGGATTTTGGCAAATTCCACTTACAGATAGAGCAAAGGAGGTTTTGGCATTCACAACACCAAACGGATTATTTAACTATAAAGTCATGCCATTTGGAACAAAAAACTCTCCGGCAACATTTCAGCGCTTAATAAACATGGTAATTGCGGGGCTGGAAGGCTGCAGTGCTTATATCGATGATGCTATCATATACAACGACCAGTGGAATCAACATCTTGGGACTATTCGAGCATTCTTTGATAGACTGAGTAATGCCAAATTGACAATCAATCTTGCTAAAAGTGAATTCTGCCATGCAAGTTTGACATTTCTAGGTCATGTTGTAGGTCAAGGTCATGTGAAACCCATTGATGCTAAAGTTGAGGCTATCTCAAATTTTCCCGTACCCACATGCAAAAGACAGCTGATGCGATTTCTTGGTATGGCTGGTTATTACAGAAAGTTCTGTAATAATTTCTCGGTCATTGCTGAGCCTTTGACAAATTTGCTCAGCAAAAGAACAAAATTCCATTGGAATGCAATATGCCAAAATGCTTTTGATAAACTTAAAGCCATACTCAAGAGTGAACCAGTTCTCTTAGCACCAAACTTTGAAAAGGCGTTTAAGCTAGCTGTAGATGCTAGTGACGTAGGTGCAGGTAGTGTTTAGTTGCAGGAAGCTGAAAATGGTGTGGATCATCCAGTTTGCTACTTTTCCAAAAAGTTTAATAAGCATCAGAGAAATTACTCTACCATAGAGAAAGAGTGCTTGTCTCTGATTCTTGCTCTGCAACATTTTGAAGTTTATCTTACCCCTACTACTGCACCGATTGTTGTTTTCAGTGATCACAATCCACTGACTTTCATACATAAAATGAAAAACAAAAATCAGCGGTTGCTCAGGTGGAGTCTTATGCTACAAGAGTATAATTTAGACATAAGACATATCAGAGGGAGAGATAACATTATCCCTGATGCCCTTTCAAGAGCTTGAGCAGTGTCAGGAGTTGTGTTTTTCTTTCCTACTAAAGTGGATTGTAGATACATGTAATTTTATATGCTATGCTCAATATTTTATTATTCTTAAAGCAAAAGAAAGCTTTATTACATAAATCTTTCTTTTCCTCGAAGAGGGGGAGTGTTATGCATAAGAATTTATTTTTCTGATTCCCACTTTCACCCCACTGTTGACCTAATAGTGCTATAAATATCTTGTTAATCTTCTTATAGAAGATTCTAGAAAACTGAGTCACAGATTAATTTTATTTATGTAAACAACATGTTTACAAGGAAAAGTACTTCAGAACCTTCCAGAAAGTTCAGGTTTGCATTATTTTTAGAAAATTGCCTCATCTTATTCCACAGCCCTGTGGAACATTCTAGAGAAATCTTAGGGTCTATAAAAGAGCTTGATTTTTCTCATTGAGTCAGACTTTGGAGTTTGATGTTTGGGCATTTAAGAAAAGTTATTTCTAAATTCTGTGTTGGATTGTTAAAGGATATTACTTTTCATTTTGGACTGTGAATTCTGTGGGATCAAGGAAAATAGATTCATTCAGGATATTTCATAACAGAGCTAAGTACATTTAATTTTCTTACTTCTAAAGGTTAAAGTTAACTTGTAAATAAATTTTGTTAAATTTTTCCAAAAGGCTTGTTTGCTTTTTTCTTTCTGCTACGCCTGGCTCGTAACAGTAGGTACGAGCTAAGACTTTGGCTCAAACGATCACCCTCAACCTATGTTTCGAGGAAAAATAAGAAAAATATCACAACTTTTCATCAGAAAATGTCCTTTTTGAGATGGGAAAAAAAATTCACACTGCCTCACGGATGTGTTACTGTAATGTAAGCCCATGTAGTGTAATACTATCTTTCATGGCCGTAGGAGTGACATTGTTGGGATGACCAGATCTGATATTGTTTTTCTACTCCAAACATACTGTTCATAACTTTTTTCTGCTTCTTAGAACATAGTTAAAACTTGTTATATTTTATGTTGTTTGGATACTTAAGGTGATGAAGTGGCTCATCCTCCAATGTTTGACTGGGTGATTAGGTGAGGCCAAGGTGCCATGTATCTTATGTCACATCCTGGGCGTCCAATCTGATATTGGCTTACAGTTGGGCAAAATCTGCTATCTTTGCAGCAGATGAGGAAGAGGGGAAATGTTTTTATACCTTCTTTGTATTCACATTCATTTCTTCTTTCTCTTCTGTCCATCTCATCTACTGTCTCTTTCTTTCTCATTTACCTTTAGAAACGTTCATCACAAAATTATAGTTGAGAAGATCCTTATGAAAAGAATAGTTAATACATTCATGAACAAATGGTCAAGCTAACCTACAAATTAATCCATTTTTTACCAGAAACACCAAAAGGGGTAATTGGCAAAGATGCCGCAAACAGGGCCTGCATTGTTTGCAAAAAGTTCAGCCATTTTCCAAATAGTTTTGAAGAAAACACAACCTGACACCCCTGAATTTCAAAATGGACTCCTGCTATATATAAGCATACCTGTGATACCTCCCTCATCAGGAGGGAGACTCACTCATTTTGATGCTAATTTTTGCCCAATTTATGCTAAATTTTAGTAAAAGTTTGGAGTCTCCCTCATTTGAACTGAGAATTTCCCTATCTATTCTTTACAACTCCCTCATCACATTTATAAATCTCCCTCATACAGTTAAAAAATTTATCACAGGTACGTATAAGGAGGAAGATTCCATTTGTTACAGAAATAGTTAATACAGTCAGACAAAACTGTTATTGTTAGTACACATCATATAAGCCACATCAAGCAAATTATGTTTTTTTCTTGCAACCAGGCTTTTGAAATTTGTTTGAGAGTCACTCAACATAAAGTGTCTTTAAAGATGCTAAAAATGAAGAAAAATACTGAGAAAATACCGAGAAATTCACTCAGTTTTACTTGCCCAATAAAGAAAATTTACTGGTCCGTACAAGCTGGGAGTAAATTTTTACAGCCCCTGAATATGTGCTCCGCAAAGACACAGACCTTTGCTTACAGGCAGTCTGATTACAGTCTTTGTGCTGTATAGATGGGTACTGAGCCACGTCAAACAAAATAAATTGTTAGATGAGACAGGTTTAAATTTCTTGCATTTGGGCTCATCAGGGCTTTTGAAATTTGAAACTCACTCACCCTACAATATAAACTGCCCTTTATGAAAAAAACAACAACAGAAATTCACAGTTTTACTTGCCTATCAAACAAATTCACTCTACAATGCAAGCAGTGAGTGCATCATGTTAACAAGTCTGTGTAATGAACACCCCTCTAAACACAACTTTTTGGACGGGTTTTTCAAGGAAAAATTCCGTACTTTAGAATAGTGATGTCCGTGCGGGCGGGTGGGCGGCCGGCCACGCATCCGCGTCCCAGTTTACCTTTTGGTTAACCCTGAAAAACCCGTCCATAATGCCATTTGGCGTTTTTCTTGTTATAGCAAAAACGAGTCTACAGGGGTATATATTATTTTTCTTATTTCTCCTCCAAGACACAACCTATGTTTTGAAAATAAAAAAAATGACACAAATTTTCTTCAGAAAAGTTACCATTTTGGACGTATGAAAGATTTTATTATGCCCTGCATATGCGCCCAGCAAAGACTTGGACCGTTGCTTTCAGGTAGTCTGATTTCAGTGTTTGTACTGTACGGATGGATCCTGACCCAAAGTTCTTTGTGCAGTCAAGGAAGGTTGTACACTGACTGTGTGTAGGCATACAGACTGCTTTGTGGCTGCTGAGTGCATATGTCTAAAGACACTTTTTTTGCATGACTTGGCTCATATTCTTTTAGATTAACCCTTATCCCGCTGAATATTTAACTAAGCCACGCCCATTTCTAACTTTGAACAAATCAATTACTTGATGTAATCTATTCCTGCAAATTTACAAACTGAATCTCAAACAGTGTAGATCCTGATCATATGGCTTCTTCAGATCCCCAGCAGGGGCTATTAAATTTCGGTGTCCGAATACGCTCCATTGGCATCATTTGCAGGGATGCATGTCATAAAGTGCACCGTCTTCAGATCATGATGTTAACTTGTTTGCAGGGAGAGTCAGGCCCTGTGCAGGTTAAAGACCCCTACTGTAATTACATGATTACTGTGTAGGCTTTCATCCTGCAAAACTCGTGTGTATGTAATGTACATCTGCGAGTAATGGTCAGATGTGACCGATCACAGTATAGAGAGAAGAAAAGAAGAAGAAGCCATCAGATCTGGATCTACACTGTTTGCAAAGGTAGGGGTTGTCATGAACAGCAGGATAAGGGTTAAGCTTCAGACCAGGATCAGATGACTGTGCTTGCCTCTTCGAGTTTGTTATAAGTGCCTTTTTAAAATAGGCCAGATACTATTTTTTTCAGGCAAATCTCAGGCTTGCCAGGGATTGTGTTCCTTCATGCTGGATCTGCTGCAGTCTGAAAATCTGGATTTTCAAGTGAAGATGGAGGTAATTTAAATACTGATTTGACTGAACAACATGGTACTGCACACAGCTTGTGCATACACTCAGACTGACTTTTTGGGGGATCCATGGTTGCAAAAATTATAGCTGTTGCAGTGCCTTCATCCATCTTATTTGCATCTTAGCAGTCACACTGACCAGAACGCTTGTCCTCGTGGCTCTATATTCTTCATATCTCACGATTTAAACATTATGTTTGAATTGTCAGCTGGATGTGGGGAGGGTATTGTGTGGAGGCTGCCACAAACTGCCATATTGCAGTATTTCTGATGACTGCACACAATGTATAGTTTGAGTGGTAATTTCTAACAAAATATTCCCATGCAAACTGAAATTGCCATACATTAAATGGTTGGCTAGTTTTTAGCTCCCCTGAGCCAAAGGCTATGGCGGAGCTTATAGGATAGTAGCCCTCTATTGTCCGCCATCATCATCCATCAACATTTTCAAAGGACTTCCTCTCAGAAGCCGCTGGGCCAATTTCATTTAAATTTCATATTCAGCCTTCTGACAATGGGTGAACAAAATTTTGTTTGAATGGTCCAATCACATGTCTGTCATGCCCAAATATGGTAAAAAGCTTAAAAAAGCTTCAAAACCACTGAGCCAATGTCTTGCAACATGCTATGTAGCATTAGGTGACTGAGTACTACCAAGTTTGTTCAAATGATGACCTAGGATGACCTTGACTTATTTTCATGGCAAGGTCAAAATTGGTTAGGCTTTTGAATGGGGAAAAGGTTTAACAATGCATTTTAGCTCACCTGAGCATAAAGTGCTCATGGTGAGCTATTGTGATCAGTCAATGTCTATCGTATGTCATCCATCGTCAACAATTGCTTTAAAAGACTACTGCTGTTTAATTTAAACTAGGAATGTTGCCTAGGTGGCTCTCTACCAAAAAAGCTAAAAATCGTTCCACTCTGATGAACAAGATGGCCACCAGAGCTAAAAATAGAATGGTCTATAAATGGCTAATCCTCCCATACCCCTTGGCCAATATCATTCAAACTTCATAGGAATGTTGCTTAGGTGACCCTCTACCAAAATAGCTAAAATCGTTCCACTCGGATGAACAAGATGGCCACCAGAGCTAAAAATAGAAAAATCTTTAGATGACTACTCCTCCCAAACCCCTGGGTCAATTTCATTCAACTTCATCGGAATGTTGCTTTAAGTGACCCTCTGGCAAAATAGCAAAATAGTTTTGCTCCAATGAACAATATGGTCACCAGAGCTCAAAATAGAAAAACAAGCATTTGCCTAAAATACTAACTCCTCCTCAACCCTTGGGCCAATTTTATTTTAACTTCAAAGGAATATTGTCTAGGTGACCTTCTACCAAAATAGATAAAATCATTCCACTCAGATGAACAAAATTGCCACCAGAGCTAAGAATAGAAAAAATCTTTAAATTTCTACTTCTCCCATACCCATGGGCCAATTTCAGTCAAACTTCATTGGAATGTTGTTAAGATGACCTTCTACCAAAAGAGCTAAAAATTTTCTGCTCCGATGAACAAGGTGGCCACCAGAGCTAAAAATAGAAAAATGTGAACAATTTGCTTAAAATGCTAACTCCTCCTAAACCCATGGGCCAATTTTAAGTAAACTTCGCAGGAATGTTGCCTAGGTGGCTCTATACCAAAATAGCTCAAATTGTTCCACTCTGATGAACAAGATGGCCTCCAGAACTAAAAACAGAAAAATCTTAATATAACTACATCTCCCATACCCCTGGGCCAAGGTCGTTCAAACTTCATGGGGATGCTGTTTAGGTGACTCTACCAAAATAGCTAAAATTGTTCTACCCCGTTGAACAAGATGGCCACCAGAGCTAAGAATAGAAAAATCTTTAAACAACTACACCTAAACCCATGGGCCAATTTCATTTAAACTTAATAGGAATGTTGCTTTGGTGACCCTCTAACAAACTGACTAAAACTACTTTGCTCCAATGAGCAAAATGGCCACCAGAGCTAAAAATAGAAAACTGTCAACAATTTGCTTAAAATGGTAATTCCTCCTAAACCCTTGGGCAAATTAAGCTTAAACTTGGAAGGAATATTACCTAGGTAAATGCCTACCAAGATACCGGTAGCTAAAATGGTTCTGCTCTTATGAACGAGATGGCCACCAGGCAAATGGTCCAATTTCAAAATAATTTCACAGAAATGTTCCTTTTATGACCCTTTACCAGAATTGACAAAATTGTTCCTCTCATCTGAATAAAATGGCAGCCTTTCAGCAACATCTCTTCATAGGCAAAAGGCCCGATTAAAAAAAAAAAAAAATTCACAGAAATGTTCTTTGGATGATCCTCTACAAGAATTGCTAAAATCATTCTGCTCAGCTGAACAAAATGGCTCCAGAGCTAAAAATGGAAAAACCTTTATGCAACATCCCCTCCAAGGCAAATGGCCTGATTTCAAAATTATTTCACTGAAATATTCCTTGGATGACTCTCAACCAAAATTGCTAAAATGGTTCTGCTCCACTGAATAAAATGGCCATCAGAGTTCAAAATAAAAATTACTTTAAACGACATCTCCTCCTAGCTAGGCCAATAGCCCAATTTCAAAATAATTTCACATGATGTTCCTCTTATGACCCTTTGCTGAAATCGCTTATTTGATTCTGTTTTGCTGAATAAAATGGCCACCAAAGCTAAAAAAAAGTAAAACCTTTAAATGACATCTTATTCTAGGTCAATTAAAGGCCTGATTTCAAAATAAATTCACAAAATGTTTCACTTATACATCTTTGCAAACTTGCTAAAATTGTTCTGCCAGAGCTGAAAATAGGAAAATCTTTAAATGACATCTAGGCCAATGGCTCTATTTCAAAATAATTTCACAGAAATGTTCCTCTAAAGCTGCTAAAATGATAAAGATGGCCTCCAAAGCTAAAACTAGAAAAATTCTTTGGTCCACATCTCCTTAAACACCTGACTCCTTTACTTCCATAAGCTATGAAACATCTTGGACTCAGATGAGTGATCCAGGTCCATCATGACCCTCTTGTTCCAAAACTATTGTGGTCATTGGCATGAGAGTAGGTACTATGTGTATGAATTGCAAAGCACAAGGTCATTCAGTGACCTAAGTCCCAGCTCACTTGGATTGCAGGTACAAAAAACATTTCAGGGCACATTTTCTCTAAAATCGCTTGGCCAATTTTAACTAAATTTCATAGACATGCTAACTGGCATCAAGCAACGAGGTACTTATTGCAATTGGAGGCAGTTCAAATGGTCCAGGTCAATTTAGTTCCATATGCAGCCTCCTGGCAATGTTTTGTTTTTTGTGGGAAAAAGGTACATGAATTGTGTATTTTTCCAAATCTTTTGTCATCTCTGATATGAAAGTAGTTGAAACATGAATATCTGTGAGTCACAGTGGCAAAAGGTACAGGTAGACATTGCAGGCTGAATGAGTACATTTATAAATCTTTATACAAATTTAGAACCATTTAGATACAGTATAGCTCCAATATATCGCGGTAGTCGGGGGGCCATAGCCGGAAAACCGCGATGTGGTCGGAGTGCGATATAAGTCGCGGTAGTTTGCCGAGATGCCACTACAAGTCGCGGTGATAGTTTGGTGAGAACCGTTTATCAATCCACACTAATGGCTGTCAGTAATACTATCGGCCGTATTTCACCATTAAAGTAGGTTCAGAATTACTCAGTGACAGAACAAACAAAGGGGACTGTGTCTACCTATTAACTTACATTCGAGAACAGCTGAAAATCTGCGTCTGAAAACATGTGATTGCTAAAATGTCAAAACAGGACGCCATTTTGAATTTGCCGGTTCCCCTGGTTGTCTTTAACGGGTGACGGCCAAGGGGCGCAACTACCATAAGCGCTAAGCGCTAAAGCAATTCTAGTTGTTTCTCTTGGCTTGCCACATCTCAGAATCATTAAAAGAGGTTGGAAAAAATTATTTAACGTCTACCATGGGCCGAAAAACTATACAACAACAAAACTATCATTTTATTGTGTTTTGATTGCCGGCAAGTGTAAAAAAAAAATCGTCTACAACTGTCAGTATTTTTGAGTCCTTAATTAAGGTAAAACTAGACCAGTAAGTAAATCGCAATAATTGCTGCACTGTCAATTGAGAGACAAACCATCTGTGTATTTATTACGGTTCAGATATGACACTATTGTTAATCCCTGTCATATAATTGCCACCCTGCGGTGCGTGTGGATAAGGTGTGAAAATATGGTCAAGTTATGTCTCTAATTGGCGTTTATCTTCCAATCATAAAATTTAATCCGCAATCAATGTGAAAATGATTTAATCCCTCCTCAGACAATTAGCTACATTTAACGGTAGATGTTTGCATCATAAAAACGGACTTTTCTGCGATCTCGTGAATGGTTATGTTTTGGCGCCAAATAGCAGACGCTGGCCGGGAAAAGTCAAACGCTGTTGGGGCCTGGTTTAACCTGGTTTTAAATAAATTTTAACATCTTAAAACTCTATTTTTTTTTAATTATGAATTTTTAAGGGAAAAAAAACGGGATCCACGGCGTGACCGCGATAGATTGGACATCGCGAAATATCGGAACGCGATATATTGGAGCTATACTGTAGAGGGTTACTCAGATGAAAACAAATTATCAAGTATTGCTCAGAGCTATGGGGAGCAATCAAGACAGTATAGTCCTCTTGATTTTTAGCTCACCTGTCACATAGTGACGAGGTGAGCTTTTGGGATTGCTTTTTGTCTGTTGTCCGTATTGCGTGCGTCTGTAAACAATTTACAAATAAGTATATCTCTAATACCCCATGGCCAATCTTGATCAAATTTCATGTGAAGCATCATTAGGCAGGCGGAAAGGCAGCATAAGGTTTTTGGGCTGATCAGATTGGAATTCTGGTTGCCATGGCAACATATAGCTCCCATAGACTTATAATGGGAAAATTTTTAAATCTTCTTCTCTGAAACCACAGGGCCCAGAGCTTAGATATTTAGCTTGTAACAATGTTAAGTGGTCACCTACATAAATCCTGCCAATCATGCCCCTGGGTTCCAGATGGGCCACGCCTGGGGGCCCCTTCGCCCCCATAGACTCATAATGGAAAAAAGCTTCAAAAATCTTCTTCTCTGAAACCACAGGGCCCAGAGCTTATATATTTAGCATGTAGCAACGGCAAGTGGTCACCTACATAATTCCTGCCAATCATGCCCCTAGGGTCCAAATTGGCCACATCCCGGGACCCCTTACCTCCTATAGACTCATAATGGAAAAAAAAAAGGTTAAAAAATCTTATATAATATATAGCATGTAGCAACGGCAAGTGGTCACCTAGATAATTCCTGCCAATCATGCCCCTGGGTTCCAAATGGGCCATGCCCCGGGGCCCCTTCGCTCCCATAGACTCATAATGGAAAAATGCTTCAAAAATCCTCTCTGAAACCACCAGGCCCAGAGCTTATATATTTAGCATGTAGTAACGGCAAGTGGTCACTTACATGATTCCTGCCAATCATGCCCCTGGGGTCCAAACTGACCACGCCCTAGACCCCTAAGCTCCTATAGACGCATAATTGAAAACAACTTCAAAAATCTTCTTCTCTGAAACCACAGGGCCCAGAGCTTGAATATTTAGCATGTATCAAGGGCAAGTGGTCACCTACATAATTCCTGCCAATCATGCCCATAGGTTCCAAATGGGCCACATTCCGCGGCCCCTTTGCTCCCATAGACTCATAATTGAAAAAAGCTTCAAAATCTTCATCTCTGAAACCACAGGGCCCAGAGCTTAGATATTTAGCATGTAGCGAGGGCAAGTGGTCACCTACATAATTCCTGCCAATCATGCCCCTGGGTTCCAAATGGGCCATACCTAGGCCCCCTTCGCTCACATAGACTCATAATGGAAAAAAAGCTTCAAAAATCTTCTTCTCTGAAACCACAGGGCCCAGAGCTTATATATTTAGCATGTAGCAATGCCAAGTGGTCACCTACATAATTCTTGCAAATCATGCCCCTGGGGTGCAAACGGGCCACGCCCCGGGGCCCGTTAGCTCCTATAGACTCATAATGGAAAAAAGCTTCAAAAATCTTCTTCTCTGAAACCACAGAGCTCAGAGCTTAGATATTTAGCATGTAGCAACGGCAAGTGGTCACCTACATAATTCCTGCCAATCATGCCCCTTGGGTCCAAATTGGCCACACCCCGGGACCCCTTACCTCCTATAGACTCATAATGGAAAAAAAAAGGTTAAAAAATCTTCTTTTCTGAAACCACAGGGCCCAGAGCTTAGATATTTAGCATGTAGCAACGTCAAATGGTCACCTAAATAATTCCTGCCAATCATGCCCCTGGGTTACAAATGGGCCACGCCCCGGGGCCCCTTAGCTCCTATAGACTCATAATGGAAAAAGCCTCAAAAAGCTTCTACTCTGAAACCACAGGACCCAGAGCTGAGGTATTTGGCATGAAGCAATGGCAAGTGGTCACCTACATAAATCCTG
The DNA here is from genome assembly GCA_963580285.1 of Lucinisca nassula. NCBI lineage: Eukaryota > Metazoa > Mollusca > Bivalvia > Lucinida > Lucinidae > Lucinisca > Lucinisca nassula. Next base: position 61,550,495 of record OY757014.1, read on the forward strand.
TCAATCATGTCCCTGGGTTCCAAATGGGCCACGCCCCGGGGCCCCTTTGCTCCCATAGACTCATAATGGAAAAAAAAAGCTTAAAAAATCTTCTTCCCTGAAACCACAGGGCCCAGAGCTTAGATATTTAGCATGTAGCAATGGCAAGTGGTCACCTACATAATTCCTGCCAATCATGCCCCTTGGGTCCAAATTGGCCACGCCCCGGGGCCCCTTAGCTCCTATAGACTCATAATGGAAAAAAGCTTCAAAAATCTTCTTCTCTGAAACCACAGGGCCCAGAGCTTAGATATTTAGCATGTAGCAAAGGCAAATGGTCACCTACATTATTCCTGCCAATCATGCCCCTGGGTTCCAAATGGGCCACAACCCGGGGCCCCTTCCCTCCCATAGACTCATAATGGAAAAAAGCTTCAAAAATCTTCTTCTCTGAAACCACAGGACCCATAGCTAAGATATTTAGCATGTAGCAAGGGCAAGTAGTCACCTACATTATTCCTGCCAATCATGCCCCTGGGTTCCAAATGGGCCATGACCCGACGCCCCTTTGCTCCCATAGACTCATAATGGGAAAAAGCTTAAAAAATCTTCTCCTCTGAAACCACAGGGCCCAGAGCTTAGATATTGAGCATGTAGCAACGGCAAGTGGTCACCTACATAATTCCTGCCAATCATGCCCCTGGGGTCCAAATGGGCCACGCCCTGGGGCCACTTAGCTCCTATAGACTCATAATGGAAAAAAGCTTCAAACATCTTCTGCTCTGAAACCTGAGGGCCCAGAGCTTAGATATTTAGCATGTAGCAACGGCAAGTGGTCACCTACATAATTCCTGCCAATCATGCCCCTGGGGTCCAAATGGGCCACGCCCTGGGGCCACTTAGCTCCTATAGACTCATAATGGAAAAAAGCTTCAAACATCTTCTGCTCTGAAACCTGAGGGCCCAGAGTTTAGATATTTAGCATGTAGCAACGGCAAGTGGTCACCTACATAATTCCTGCCAATCATGCCCCCGGGGTCCAAACGGGCCACGCCCTGGGGCCCCTTAGCTCCTTTAGACTCATAATGGAAAAAAAAGCTTCAAAAATCTTCTTCTCTGAAACCACAGGGCCCGGAGCTGATAATATATTTAGCATGTTGCAAGGGCAAATGGTCACCTACATAAATCCTGCCAATCATGCCCCTGGGATCCAAATGGGCCACGCCCCGGGGCCCCTTTGCTCCCATAGACTCATAATGGAAAAAAGCTTCAAAAAGCTTCTTCTCTGAAACCACAGGGCTCAGAGCTTAGATATTTAGCACGTAGTATGGGCAAGTCATGACCTACATAATTCCTGCCAATCATGCCCCTTGGGTCCAAATTGGCCACACCCCAGGCCCCTTAGCTCCTATAAACTCATAATGGAAATAAAAAAAGTTCAAAAATCTTCTTCTCTGAAACCACAGGGCCCAGAGCTTAGATATTTAGCATGTAGCAACGGCAAGTGGTTACCTACATAATTCCTGCCAATCATGCCCCTGGGGTCCAAATGGGCCACGCCCTGGGGCCACTTAGCTCCTATAGACTCATAATGGAAAAAAGCTTCAAACATCTTCTGCTCTGAAACCTGAGGGCCCAGAGCTTAGATATTTAGCATGTAGCAACGGCAAGTGGTCACCTACATAATTCCTGCCAATCATGCCCCCGGGGTCCAAACGGGCCACGCCCTGGGGCCCCTTAGCTCCTTTAGACTCATAATGAAAAAAAAAAGCTTCAAAAATCTTCTTCTCTGAAACCACAGGGCCCGGAGCTGATAATATATTTAGCATGTTGCAAGGGCAAATGGTCACCTACATAAATCCTGCCAATCATGCCCCTGGGATCCAAATGGGCCACGCCCCGGGGCCCCTTTGCTCCCATAGACTCATAATGGAAAAAAGCTTCAAAAAGCTTCTTCTCTGAAACCACAGGGCTCAGAGCTTAGATATTTAGCACGTAGTATGGGCAAGTCATGACCTACATAATTCCTGCCAATCATGCCCCTTGGGTCCAAATTGGCCACACCCCAGGCCCCTTAGCTCCTATAAACTCATAATGGAAATAAAAAAAGTTCAAAAATCTTCTTCTCTGAAACCACAGGGCCCAGAGCTTAGATATTTAGCATGTAGCAACGGCAAGTGGTTACCTACATAATTCCTGCCAATCATGCCCCTGCGTTCCAAATGGGCCATGCCCCTGGGCCCCTTCGCTCCCATAGACTCATAATGGAAAAAGCTTCAAAAATCTTCTTCTCTGAAACCACAGGGCCCAGAGCTTATATATTTAGCATGTAGCAACGGCAAGTGGTCACCTACATAATTCCTGCCAATCATGCCCCTTGGGTCCAAATTGGCCACACCCCGGGACCCCTTACCTCCTATAGACTCATAATGGAAAAAAAAAGGTTAAAAAATCTTCTTTTCTGAAACCACAGGGCCCAGAGCTGAGATATTTAGCATGTAGCAACGTCAAATGGTCACCTAAATAATTCCTGCCAATCATGCCCCTGGGTTACAAATGGGCCACGCCCTGGGGCCCCTTAGCTCCTATAGACTCATAATGGAAAAAAGCCTCAAAAAGCTTCTACTCTGAAACCACAGGACCCAGAGCTGAGGTATTTGGCATGAAGCAACGGCAAGTGGTCACCTACATTAATCCTGTTAATCATGTCCCTGGGTTCCAAATGGGCCACGCCCCGGGGCCCCTTTGCTCCCATAGACTCATAATGGAAAAAAGCTTCAAAAATCTTCTTCCCTGAAACCACGGGGCCCAGAGCTTAGATATTTAGCATGTAGCAATGGCAAGTGGTCACCTACATAATTCCTGCCAATCATGCCCCTTGGGTCCAAATTGGCCACGCCCCGGGGCCCCTTAGCTCCTATAGACTCATAATGGAAAAAAGCTTCAAAAATCTTCTTCTCTGAAACCACAGGGCCCAGAGCTTAGATATTTAGCATGTAGCAAAGGCAAATGGTCACCTACATAATTCCTGCCAATCATGCCCCTGGGTTCCAAATGGGCCACAACCCGTGGCCCCTTCCCTCCCATAGACTCATAATGGAAAAAAGCTTCAAAAATCTTCTTCTCTGAAACCACAGGACCCAGAGCTAAGATATTTAGCATGTAGCAAGGGCAAGTAGTCACCTACATTATTCCTGCCAATCATGCCCCTGGGTTCCAAATGGGCCATGACCCGGCCCCCTTTGCTCCCATAGACTCATAATGGGAAAAAGCTTAAAAAATCTTCTCCTCTGAAACCACAGGGCCCAGAGCTTAGATATTGAGCATGTAGCAACGGCAAGTGGTCACCTACATAATTCCTGCCAATCATGCCCCTGGGGTCCAAATGGGCCACGCCCTGGGGCCACTTAGCTCCTATAGACTCATAATGGAAAAAAGCTTCAAAAATCTTCTTCTCTGAAACCTGAGGGCCCAGAGCTTAGATATTTAGCATGTAGCAACGGCAAGTGGTCACCTACATAATTCCTGCCAATCATGCGCCCGGGGTCCAAACGGGCCACGCCCTGGGGCCCCTTAGCTCCTTAAGACTCATAATGGAAAAAAAAAGCTTCAAAAATCTTCTTCTCTGAAACCACAGGGCCCGGAGCTGATAATATATTTAGCATGTTGCAAGGGCAAATGGTCACCTACATAAATCCTGCCAGTCATGCCCCTGGGATCCAAATGGGCCACGCCCCGGGGCCCCTTCGCTCCCATAGACTCATAATGGAAAAAAGCTTCAAAAATCTTCTTCTCTGAAACCACAGGGCCCAGAGCTTATATATTTAGCATGTAGTAGCAGCAAGTGGTCACCTACATAATTCCTGCCAATCATGCCCCTGGGTTCTCAATGGGCCAAGCCCCTGGGCACCTTCGCTCCCATAGACTCATAATGGAACTTAGATATTTAGCATGTAGCAAGGGCAAGTCGTGACCTACATAATTCCTGCCAATCATGCCCCTTGGGTCCAAATTGGCCACACCCCAGGCCCCTTAGCTCCTATAAACTCATAATGGAAATAAAAAAAGTTCAAAAATCTTCTTCTCTGAAACCACGGGGCCCAGAGCTTAGATATTTAGCATGTAGCAACGGCAAGTGGTTACCTACATAATTCCTGCCAATCATGCCCCTGCGTTCCAAATGGGCCATGCCCCTGGGCCCCTTCGCTCCCATAGACTCATAATGGAAAAAGTTTCAAAAATCTTCTTCTATGAAACCACAGGGCCCAGAGCTTATATATTTAGCATGTAGTAACTGCAAGTGGTCACCTACATAATTCCTGCCAATCTTGCCCCTGGGTTCTCAATGGGCCACGCCCCTGGGCCCCTTCGCTCCCATAGACTCATAATGGAAAAAAGCTTTCAAAATTGCTCAACCCATTGTGCTTGGATGAACAAGATGGCTCATATTATAAAAACCTCCTTGTGTCAATTGCTCAAGCCCTCTACCATATATTATCTTCAATTCCAGTTGTGCAATATGGATCAGGTGAGGGATCCAGGGCCATCATGGCCCTCTTGTTTTTGTTGTTGTTGTTTTCATTATCTGGCTGTCGTGTGCTTCAGTGTGTAGAACAGTACATGTATTTGTTATTTAGATGCCTTCCAACAACAAAATTGTTTGCAGGAGACAAATACTATATTGCACAGTTGCATAACTGCCATGCATTTGAACTGATTTTCTGAAAAAGCTTAACTGTCAGTCTGGCAGGTTGAATTTTTGCATTTCATTGCATTTAGTGACAAAAATAATTTGAAACAGATGTGACCTCTGAAAATGTTTTAATTTTGCATTAAATAGTATAACATTCATTCTGACTTCTTGGATGGTAGAAATCCATTGGAGAGCATATTGCATAAAGGTGTTGATTGTTTTGACAGGTTGTGAAATCAACAAACATGTTGCTGGACCAGTGTCCAACTGGGACTAAAGAATCGATGATCAAAACCCAGCTTTTCAAGCAGAAAATGTAAGTGTGTTGATTATATATACCTCATAAAGCCATCTTTTTGTTTTAGAAATACTCCCTTTGAGAACTAATAAAAAAACAGGTGCTGTTCACTGTAATGTTGGTTTATATTAGTTTTAAGGCCGAATAAACTTGTAATTAATGCTGATCTTGGTAATTTCCATCTCTGCCCAGTCACATGATACATCACAACTTGTGCTGACATATATTTCAATCAATCACATTGACATCTTTATGTTTAGTAAATCCCAACACACTCCACATTATTGAGAGGGAAGTTGAAGTTTCTGTTTGCATCAGTTTCCTTACATACCATTTATGCTATGCCAAGAGAAGCCATGTCTTCATCCATGTGCACACAGTGGCAAATCCATCTTTATGCAAATTATCTCCAGAACGACCTGGTAATATTAGAACTTTGATTAAAGTAGAAGTAAAACAAAGATCAGGAATTGATACAATTAACTTACTCCATCCATAAAAGACACCAAAGGGAAAGAAATACAAACATTAAGCGACCAGACCATAATGGAAACCTAAACAAAGGAAGGCCATATGGACAGTTACTTTCCCACAAAATGGCCATATGGCCATCCAAAATTAAAAGACACAAGTGATACACACAGTAAGTAACAAACAACAACATAAATAAATCGCCACGGAAGAGCCGCCTTGGAACGGTCAGTGGAAGATTTCCACTGGGGGGCTTAAATCGATTTTACGTGGCCACAATCCTCGCCCTTACTTCCGTCGCGATTTAGACAAATAATTTGTTCAGTCCGCATGAAGGCCTCCTAACTCATCAGTGCAACATCTCCGTGAACACAGAAATCAAAGAACCACAGAGGTGAGACAACGGTGAGGACTCGACAGCAAGAAACCACTGAAATGCTGGAGCAAAAGAAAACCAACAGTTAGACTCCGATGAGCCCGACCAGAGACAGAGCATCAGGCACCAACCAACATTATCTCTTTAATTTTCAATAAGCCTTTACGTTGGAGCCGTCATAGAATCTGAGGCCTGACCCACCGGCGTGCAATTAAAGAGGGAAGCAAAGTTGCCAACCGTGATTGGGTTAACTACCATGCATGCAGTCTGTCGTATAATATCCATGTTGTACCCAATCTTTTTATATCGAAGAATGATTTTACGAAATTGGGTGCTGAAGTCATTGCGGTTATATATTTTTCTGAATTTATATACTAAGTCACCATAAAATTCGGGTTCCGATAGACCTTGTTGCAGAAGAGATTTAAGTCCAATATTGAATTTTGAAATTAAATCAGAATGGCGTCTATAAAATTTTGAAAAGGCTTTGCGTAGTTTATGGTACCGATAACCCTGATTAAGGAGTTTAGCCGTTAATAATTTATTACGAGTGTTGAAGTCAGTTACATGACTACATACTCTAGCAAATCGAATTAATTGCGAAATATAAACGCCATAGGATGGCGCACGAGGAACATCACCATCCAAAAAAGGAAAATTTACAATCTCAAAATCAAAGTCATCGCGTTTATCATAAATTTTGCACGAAACAAATCCATCTACAATAGATAGATGTAAATCCAAAAACGGGGCCTCGGTATCAGAAGAATTTGCTTTATTTAACTGAAGTTCTAGGGGGTAAATCTGACTGATCAAACCATCAAAATAGGTATTATCAATATTTAATAAATCATCTAAATATCTAGAAGTAGAGCTAAAAGCTTCAATAATTTCAGATTGGTTATCAATGGAAAGCGACAAAATGAAAAGTAGAAGTAAAACAAAGATCAGGAATTGATACAATTAACTTACTCCATCCATAAAAGACACCAAAGGGAAAGAAATACAAACATTAAGCGACCAGACCATAATGGAAACCTAAACAAAGGAAGGCCATATGGACAGTTACTTTCCCACAAAATGGCCATATGGCCATCCAAAATTAAAAGCCACAAGTGATACACACAGTAAGTAACAAACAACAACATAAATCGCCACAGAAGAGCCGCCTTGGAACGGTCAGTGGAAGATTTCCACTGGGGGGCTTAAATCGATTTTACGTGGCCACAATCCTCGCCCTTACTTCCGTCAATTGATGGAACAGTGAAAAGCAATTGCATAAGCAATCCCTGAGGATTGGAAAAATAAGAGCATTAAATGCATGTACGGGGAGACCTTTTACAGCCGCCACACGGCACAAACAAAACAGCCCTGATATGCAAAGTAGAAGTAAAACAAGATCAGGAATTGATACAATTAACTTACTCTCTTTCATAACAATACAAGAACAGATCAGCCACAAGAGGTGCGCAATTAGTACCCATCGGAATACCCACAATTTGTCTAAATAACTTAGTACCGAATCTAATATAAATATTGTCAAGTAGAAAGTTGAGGGCATCACACACTTTCTGACATGACCAAAGTGTAATTCTTATGCTCTTTAGAAGTGAAAAATGCATTTCTGACATTACATGCAAGATAGAGAGAATCTTCTCTGTGAAAAACCCATTCAATTAAATCATTAAGCTTTTCTTTTATAAGATTATGAGGAAGTGTAGTGTAAAGAGTGGAAAAATCGTAGGTAGACAGACTAGAAGCACGAAACTGTCTAGATTTCAATTTATTTAAAACCTCATTCGAATTTTTTATAGACCAAAACAGATTTCTTCCTGATCTTTCAAAGACTTTATCACAATATTTAATTACATGCGTTTTAATAGCAGTAAGACAGGAAGTTAATAATTTAGAGAGTTCAGTGGTAGTGCAAGAACTAGAATTAGCAATAAACCGTGCTTTGTAAGGTTTTTTATGAAGTTTTGGTAACCAGTATAGCGTAGGAAGCTTGTCTTGGCCTTCGTTAACACACACAGCAAACTTGGTGGCTGAAAGACAAACATGTTTATCTACTATAGCTCTCTCTTCAGCCAAAGGCTTAAGTTCATAGGCCTTAGTACCACCAAGCTCCTGCTTAAGCGTGTTAACATAGTGGAGCCGTCACACAACGACGACGTTGTTAGCGGCCTTGTCTGCAGGGGCCAAAACAAACTTCTTATGAAATTCTTGAATACCTAGTTTAAGATGACGTAAAGACGTCTTGGGCTTAGGAGGTGATAAGTTAGTATTTTGAGAATAGAAAGAAATGCGTTTATTCACTAGTCTTAAAATGCTAAGTTTCCAGTCCTTTAGGGCTTTACACTCAACATACTCTCCCTTACACCATCGATTACCGAATTCATTCAAGGAAGCAGCGATTTCATCTCTACATTTACTGAAATCAATTTTAGAAGGAAACCGATATTTCGGTCCTTTAGAAATTATATTCCTTATCCTAGAATCAGGAATAATTTTCAAATTGCCAGTAATTACATGACCAGCAGCAGGATAGCAATACTTTGAGTTTTTACAATCACATGAATCAGGAGTATTAGTATCAATATCAAGATCTGAAACAAGTTTATTGAAATTAAAAATGATAGATCTAACAGGTTTGTTATATTTATAGCAAATTATAGGTGTTTCAGTATTTTGAAAATAAGCAGGAATGGAAGAAAGCACCGATCTCTCACGGAAGATACTGGGCAAATCTATAAAATCCATACCCTTATTAATGAAGGATATTTTGAAGAAATGACGTTTATGATTAATTTCAGAATCAATGTAAGGACGGAGAGTATGCTGAGTATAGCCTCTAGTTAAGAGAGCCGCATCATATAACTGATGAGAACTATCGTAGAATTTATTCGCCTCGGTGTCCAGAAGACGTAAAACAGAAACGGGTAATGAACTTAAAAATGAAAGCATAGAGTGGCGTCCATGATTTAATATTATAATTGACAGTCACTTCAGTCTAGTATTGTTTCGTTTAAACGCACGTGATCTACGTTTAAAGTTACCATTTTTCCTGGTGCCGTGAGATCTAGTTCTGCGTTTTCGACATTCCAGGAGTGAGAAAATATCAAAGTCCGGCATTCTGGAAATATTACCCTCATGATAAATGTTGTCATTAAATCCCAGTGGAAAAGGGGTCTGTAAAAATTTAATCCATTTCAGTTCAGCTTCATGTCTTTTGATTATTTTGAATCTAGATGTAGAATTTGCATCGTAATAAAGTTTTTCCACTGGTTGTATAATAATGTTATTTACAGAATGACCTGTACGTCGAAAGTGACGGTACAAGAAAGTGTCAGTTTTCTTAGGCTTACTCATTCTACGATAATGCTCGTTCAATCTAGTTTTAAGCATGCGGTTAGTTTGACCGACGTACTGCATATTACAGTTTGCAGCACGTCAAGTAATTAGATAAATTAAATCTGTAGACTGTCATGTCAAATCAGACATGTTAACTACAGAGAAGCGTCTACCGTTTACAGATGAAGTAACGGTAGACGCAGTGCTTAAATGTGAACAACATCTGCACCTCTTGGCATTGCACTTAGAAATACTAGGATACATTCCACTTCTTTTCCACGGATTAGTATATTTTCGAAGGATGGGTGATTTGAGAGGAGATAGTCTTATACGAAGACTACTCCCAAAAACATTGGTATTGCCTGCTCCTTTGAGATTAACTGAAGTTACAGAAGACAAATTTAAGGGTCTAACCAATACCGAAGGCAATGTTCATAGTATTAAAGTTCTTAATAGAATGGGGAATCCGTACAGAAGAAGCAGAGTGTAACCTAAGGGGTGATATTGATATTTTAAATGTATTTGTAATACTCATTTTGGTTAGTAAGGTTGTGATACCGTCAAAACTAAAGCGATGTTCATACCGGTTATTAAATAAATAAAATTACTGAAGAAGATTCCTTCGAATAGAAGGAAGGTACAACAAAAGCCCACAAAACATCCTAGTCTACTTAAAGTACAGGGATGTCAAACAAGCAGTTGTTATACAACGAGGAACGAACATCGGTTTAATAATGACCTTCAACAGGTATCTAAAGGATGTCAATTGATGGAACAGTGAAAAGCAATTGCATAAGCAATCCCTGAGGATTGGAAAAATAAGAGCATTAAATGCATTAAAGCCCCGCTTTGAAAAAAATGGGGGCTATATTGGATTCCATAATTCTGTAATTCCGTAATTCCGTAAGTCATGATAACTCAAAAACCGTTTGAGGTATTTTCATGAAACTTCACACAAATGTAAATCACTATGAGACGATGTGCAGAGCGCATGAACCATAACTCTGGATTGCCTACTTTTGGAGTTATTGCCCTTTGAACATTGAAAAGTGAATTTTAACCTTGTCTGCTCCATAACTCAAAAATCGTTTGAGGTATTTTCATGAAACTTCACACAAATGAGCACTATGAGATAATGTGCAGAGCACATGAACCATAACTCTGGATTGCCTACTTTTGGAGTTATTGCCCTTTGAACATTGAAAAATGGCACTTGGAATAAACTCAGCACAGTAATAATTCTTGTCCGTTCCATAGGCTGAAAGCTGAAATATATTTTTTTTCTTGTATTTTTCTGTTCTGATAGCACTATAGCTGGGCTATAGTCAGATCCTCTGACAGTTCTAGTTTCTTTACTATTTTCATTTTACTTAGTTTGGTACTGTTTGTGAGATTTTTAGAGAAGGGAAATATACTAGAATACTTTTGCTTTCTAATAAACAAAGGTATGTTTTGCTCTTTAGAATCACCTCATGAGGTGATATGATTTTAATGAGTACATTCAACTGACAGATGAAACAAAGAAAAAAAATCCCTATATTATCCAAATGATAAGGACATTTGGAGCTTGGAAAGATTATTCTCTGGGGACTTAAGAGCAAGTTTGAATAAACCATTGTAAAGGAATTATCAGTGGGTGATTATAGGAATGAATTTCATTTTTGTGGATTTTATTGATGTATAAACTCTGGCAAATCACTCACAAACTAGGGCTTAATACTAAGATTGTGAGTGATTCGCCAGAATTCAAACATCAATATTTTTCAGGCTTTATGCTAGGTTTGTGAGACACATCAATATTTTTGGGCTTTATGCTAAGTTTGTGAGTGATTCGCCGGAGTTTACACATCGATAAAATCCCAAAAAATAATATTAAATTAATTCCTTAAAATTCCAACTTTGTCATCAAAATGTTAAAAATGTCACCAAAATCGTAAATTTCAGGAATTTTTTCAAAAGCGTAAGCCGTAAGAATGAACTTACTAACGGCTGCAGCGGAATGATTATTCAATAAAAGGCTGCCATCTTTGAAAGAAATCAAAGTGAAAAAAAATCATGAAGTCTTTAAATTCATTTTATTTGTTTCCTATCATTAAGGTTTTCAATGGTCTCCTATCTTTAAATCAAACACTATTGACTTCATTTTCTGACAATGAAGTAACACACGGGTTCTAAACATGCTCTTTGATGTCACAGTATATTACAACCTGTTGCTGTGTGAAATAGTTCAGAGATTCTTGCTCGTGTTTTTTATCGAAGTATAAAACTTTTATTTCAACCAATCAGATTGCTCCAAATGTATATAATGATAGAGAATCGGAATTATGAGACATTGAAGATTCTTTGTATATGGTTATGATGACACTTAAGCTGTTGATATAATACACTGGTCCTCTCTAAACCTCTTTCAGAGACAGTCAACCCACCAGTGCTGTCAGTGCTTTGATTATATTCAATCTGTTTCACTAAGGTTCTAACTTCTCACACACTAAGGGCCAAGAGGATTTAGTCAAAATGTCCAGCTTCTTGTCAGTGACCATGCTCGCAGCATTTAGATTCTAATAGGACTTTTCTTGTGTCTCTGTGTATATTCCTATGCCTTATTTTACAGAAAACAAGTTGTCAGTCTTATAAGAGATATTGGTGGTAAGTATGCAACCTTATTTTTAGCTCGCCTTACGAAAGTAAGGGGGAGCTATTGCCATACCCCTGGGCGTCCGGCGTCAGCATCGGTGTCGGCGTCCGCATTTGGTTAAAGTTTACCTGCAAGCTCTTATATGTGATGTTTTACAACTTTATTTTGAATATATAATTAATAATTGCTAAAAAAATCAATATTTAACATTATCATTGTACTTCATTTTACAGGTTTTTTGGCTTAAATTGGACTTTTTGAGAAGTCAATATTTTCCTCTGTATTACCTCCCTTACTTCTCTGTGTAACGGGCCTCCGTGGCCTAGTGGATATGAGCGCTGACTCTTAGTCATTAGGTCTCTCACCGCCGTAGGTTAGAGCCTCGCTCGGGCCACGTGTGAGACGCCAAGTTCTGCAACAGAAGGTCAGGTGGTTTTTCTCCAGGTACTCCGGTTTTCGCCCACCTCTGATTAACGATCGGCTCAATATGAGTGAAATAATCTTGAAAGGGCCGTAAAACCCAAACCAAAAAAAAAAAATTACTTCTCTGTGTTAAAGTTTATCTGCAAGCTGCGTGAGTTCAAATCCTGGGGGAGGAACGTTTTTTTTTTTTTTTCTTTTTAAAAACATAGCGGGTTCTGGGGCTCAAGGTCAAGGTCACTGTGGCTATTTTTAGAAAAACATTGTCATCGCTCTAGCGCCTTCATTTATTGATGGATTTTAATATAACTTCACACAAATGACATATAATGATAGCTTGAGTGACTTTGACTTTCAGAGTCCGGGGCTTAAGGTCAAGGTCACTACTTTCAGGGTCACGGGGTCAAGGTCACTTTGGCTATTTTTAGAAAAACATTGTCATCGTTCTTGCACCTTAATTTATTGATGGATTTTAATATAACTTCACACAAATGTTGGGTATGATGATATCTCTAGCAAGTTCGACTTTCAGATTCCGGGGCTGAAGGTCAAGGTCACTGTGGCTATTTTTAGAAAAAACTTTGATCACTCTAGTGCCTACATTTATGGATGGATTTTAATATAACTTCACAAAAATGTTGGCAATGATGATATCTTGAGCGAGTTCGACTTTCAGGGTCTGGGGCTGAAGGTCAAGGTCACTGTGACTATTTTTAGAAAAACTTTGTCATCACTCTTGCGCCTTCATTTATTTATGGATTTTAATATACCTTGACAAAAATGTTTGGTATGATGATATCTTGAGTGACTTTGACTTTCCGGGTCAGGGGCTGAAGGTCAAGGTCACTGTGGCTATTTTTTAGAAAAAAATTGATCATTGCTCTAGTGTCCAGATTTATTGATGGATTTTAAGATAACTTCATACAAATGTTTGGTATGAAGTTCAACTTTCAGGGTCTGGGGGTCAAGGTCACTGTTGCTTTTTTTAGAAAAAACTTTGTCATCACTCTTAAGTACCTACATTTATTGATGGATATAATGTAATTTTACACAAATGCTAGGCTAGGCTTTTTTTTAATTTGTCCTGCTCGAGGGGATTTGAATCGTCTGTGATGCCTTGTTATTACTTGGTAGTTTGTAGAATTTTGTTTTATCAAATATAGATTTCTTTTTCATTTTTTTTTCTTTTTTTGCAGTGGAAAGGCTTGAAAACAGGATGATTAGGGGTACATTTTGGTTCTCTTTTTATTTGCTGCAATCTATTGGGCTGTTTTACAGAAGAAAATTTTTTTGATAACTTGCCCTCAGCCATCTTAGGCCCCCTAAGGTGAGCTATGTTGTCTTCTGACAACTCTTGTTTGAATGAATATGCTAGATTGAAAAACTTCATATTAATTGCAGATACACTTTAAATGGTACCACTTCAATTTTGTACACAAACAATATCTTAGCTGGACTGGAAAATTATACTCGCCCACTCACAATGACAAGTAAATATTTTGGGGGACAAGTAAAAAAAATTTCACTTCCTGATGAAATTTACCAAAATCTACATGCAGGATGTGTGAAATTTTGAAGAATTTTCCAGTCTTGCTCGAAGTTCTGCAAAACTTCTGTTTTGGATGCAAAACTTCCGTTATGGATGTTGATTAAGGGTACTTGCAATGTGTCAGTTCTTTAAATCTGCTGAAATGGTTCTTAAGGGGAATAGATCCATCTTCAGGGGAGGCAGTTCTTTCAAAAACGTGTTTGTCAGTTCTTGAAGAAAATAATTTTCAGCTAAGAAGCAAATCGTTTCCAAACATAGAAGTAGATACTTTTCTCAAAAGGACTGAGACTAGGCCTGCATGGCCTAGTAGTTAAGAGCAATGTCCTTTAAACATTAAGCCCTCATCAGTGAGGGTTCGTGCTTTGCTCAGGTCAAATGTAAGATGCCAAAGTTTGCAACAGAAATTCAGATGATTTTTCTCTGGGTACTTAGTTTTTATCCATCTCTTATCAACGGTCATCTCTGTATAAGTGAAAAAGTCCTGAAAGGGCCATTAAACCCAAACTGAAATAATAAAAAAAAAACTGGTACAGGGTGGGGGCAATGTGAGGAGAATTCAGTTAATAGGAAAGAGAATTGAAAATCCAGAGAATTGTCACCCATGAGAAAATGGCATAAAATATGCCAAGTGTATCCAATCCCCTTTAACCCTTATCCTGCTGTTCACAACAACCCCTATTTTTGGAAACAGTGTAGATCCAGATCAGATGGCTTCTGAAGAAGCCATCTGATCAGGATTTACACTGTTTGACATTCAGTTAATGAATTTGTGTGAATAAATTACATCAAGTGATCTAATTGGTTCAAAGTCAGAAATGGGTGTGGCTAAACTGAATATTCAGCAAGAGAAGGGTTAAACAATATCAAAACATTTAATGTTTGTGTTGAATATTTTAGATTACGAATTTCAAGTTGGACTTGTTGAATGTCTGATCAGACTGTTTCCAAGGAAGTCCCGACAGACATATGCCTCACAGTTCATCAGAGACACAGCAATGTTAGAAGGATTTCTTAGCATTAAAGACAGAGAATTTGAAACAGTAAGAGCTTAAATTTGGACATGCTTACTGCATGGCTAGCTATTAGTTTCCAAGGAGGTTACTTTGCATAATACGATTTGTCTCCCTTCTCATATTTGGCTGAAGCAAAAGATTTTTCTTCCTGGCAGGGGAAATTCTAACTATTTGATTCCCATAAATTTAGAAAAAAGTTCATATACAAGAAAAGTCCTATGCTATTTCTAAAGGTAATTCTCTCAGTAGAAATCGTTTTTTCCACCTTTGTTGGCCATCACATCACATTGACAACTCTATGTATTGAATACCCTTGTAAATCCCACTTTGTATTGAGAAAATTGAGCTTCACAAAGGTTACTCATTATTTTCCTTATTTTTCTCAGAAACATAGAATGTGGCTACTTGTTAGCCCTGCCTAAATAAAAAGATTCTAATGAGCTTAAAAGAACCATCTTAATGAGGAGGCTCTAATAAGAACCAACAAACCATGTTTAGAGCAGAATAAGGAAAAATGTAACAAGAAAAATCATCTGAGAAATGCTTGTGCTTCATATATGCAAGGTGTCATTATAGTGAACAAGTGGGTTATTGTAATGAAATGCATGTACTTCATGTGTTTTCATTTAAAAAGGTTAAAGATGTTTAAATCTTAGTATCCATTAATCACTTTTCTTCATTTGGCCAATTTTATCTCTGATCTTCAAAAATGAGGTGCATTAAAAATGTGACCTGTAACTCAGCAAAGACTCGAAACAGCCATCAGAGCCTGTAAAGCTTTTCATTCATAACAATACAAGCAGTGCTCAGCAAAGTACCTGAATCAGATTGAAAGGCTGATCCCTGTCTTTGTCAGGTGCCCATGAATAAAGGCACAGTTTCTTTACATGGGGCTCATATCAGCTATAAATCATGAATAACTAAAACCCTTCACCAGTGAACAAAACAAGTTGAGAACTTTATTTGTTGAGCTCTCACTGAAGTTTAATTTTCTGTTGTATGATTTATTGGATGATTTAATCTTCATGTATTAAACTAGATTTTTTCAAAAAATGATATTTTAGTAGTTTGATGTGTACATGAGAGAACACAGATGGTTACAGTCAATTGAAAGAGAAGATACATAGTTTCAGATAAGGGAGAAGAACTTGGATATAATTCAAGGATAACTTTCCTTAATCCTCAACAGAAATGTATGTCAAATGGTCTCTTTCGGGGAAATACTAACAAATACCCACAACACAAGTATATGTGACAGAATGAAATAAATTATCCTTGTTACTCCCCCTTATCTGGAGCTATGAATTATATCACCGTGGGAAGGGACATTACTCTGACCTGATCATGTTTGTATTACTTGCTGGGGGGGGGGGGGGGGGCTTCTCTTGCCTATACTTTTGGGTGTGTGTGTTTGTGTGTGTGTGGGGGGGGGGTGTAAATTTATTCTTTTAAAGAAAGCCTTATTTTAGAAAAGGTTTAACTATAAGTGTTAAAGCTTAATAAAGCTTTTCATCTTGTACTTTGCTGTTAGTTGAGATAATTTTGCTTTGGAAAATAAGGTAAATTTACATCAGATACATAGGATGACGGGAAGCAGCAAAGGTGTCTGTTTATGAGGAATGGAAGGCAACTCTTCAAATTATTGCTTATTCATAGATATCTCCTGTAGGAAAGAGTTTGTTTGTGAGGACAGTTACTAATGAGTTTGTCTCCCTTGTAAAAATTGCAAAACATACTCGGGTATATACATTTATGAACTCAAAATATGAGATACCAAAGCTCATGTAGGGGTGGGGACATTCAGAATCAGAATTGTTATTGGTGACATGTCAAATGATATCCATTTGAACACCAGGTTGAACAATGCAGACTCAGATCAGATGCTTGAGCATGTAGTATCTGAATATGGTCTACATGGTTTGCTTTTACCTATTTTGTCTTTAATGGAATATTCTTCCTTAAGTATAGCAGCAGTCCATTTAGATGTTTTCTCAGGTTGAGTTAATTTTAGATTTTTTGTTAGAAAATTGTTGTTAAATTGTTTGAAAAAATGTAGTGAGAATCCTAATCAGATTCTGCATGCCACATTCTCTGGCATCTGATAAGGGTCTTCACTGATCTGGGCCTTCACTATTTGCCAGTAGCCTGTTTTGGGGTTTCCTGTATGGGTCAAAGTGCATGAGTTTTGAAATAAAATAAATCGGACATCCTTTGAATGTGCACAAACCATTAAATGGATTCTTTATCGCCTTAAACTATCAAGCCATGTACCACACAGGATTAAACAGTACACAAAAAACCTCTTGATAACACTTAGTTATTTGTTTGTTTGTTAGATTTGAGGTTTACGTCCCCATCAACACTGTATAGGTCATTTTGGAGGGGCTGCTTCCAATTTTGTGGGACTTTTACCCGACATTGAGATTAAATGACATATCAAGCCCTGGCGCACAATGGCACCAATAGGGTTTATAAGCATGGACGGTTCGGCCCGCACCACGTTCCCTAGGCAGGCCTAGTTCCTCTACGCTGTTTACCAGTGCTTGTGTGCAGTTGGATTTCAGCTCTGCATGGAAGCATCATGCAGCCTATCTATTTCTTCAAGCCCCGATGGGCGGGGGCCAAACACTGTTGTTATAAAATGGTTTTGGATATAATACGGTTTAAAGATGGACCTCCAAAATGTATGGATTACATAGAAAAATGACTATGCATCATGATATCACAACTGTGTGACTTAATGCAATCTTTCATATACGTCCAAAACATTTCCTGATACAAATGTTTGATATTTCTTTAATTTTACTCGAAACATAGGTTGAGGATGCTTGTTAGGACCACCAAACTGAGGCGGTTCTAACGAGTATGCACAGCCTATGTCTAGGAACAGAAATAAAAAAAATGATGTATACATACCTCTGTAAACCCCAGTTTTCTCTTTATAATGTTGGGTGTAATGGGGTGTTCATTACACAGACTTGTGCTTGATAAAAGGTCCTTTTTACGGCGTAGCCGTTCTGGTTTTACTTTTGTCCTACATTTTTCCTTATTCCATTGGTCAATAAAACCACATGTCCAAGGAGATGACCATTTCATTGGTCAATGATTTGCATAAATAAATCTACTCAAAAGTACGACAGTTTACTGAAGTTTTAACCTAGGAAATGTTTCGTTTTTTATGTGAAACATGAATGAAAAATATATACAGTTTCGGCTTGCTCACCGTCTTGTCCTTTACATATGTATATATGTCATATGTATAATTGTGTTTCTAGTGAATTCTGTAACTGCTGCGGTGAATAGCTATTTTGACCTAATTTCACGTGGTTGGTCTATATAGCGAAAGGAACCATTTCGCGAAAGGAAGGTTCCTTTCGCGAAAAGAAGAATTTTCTGCGAAAGGAATTGTTTGTTTGATTTGAGGTTTAACGTCCCAAAATGGCCGCCATACCCATATATGATAACACTCATCAAGCTAAAAGCGTCTGGCGGGTCGTGCACTTCAGCTGAAGCACTGGTTTCTAAACAACCTTCCAATTAAATCTACGCCGCATATCTTTTTTAAAGATATTTCTTGTTCTTCTTAATCTATACATTTAGTTTGGCTATAACATTGTTGTTTAACTAAAGCGGTTTTCTACTTTGTATGCACTTCAACAATGCTAAGCAGTGTATCTATTTGCTTTATATTTTTGTGTTTCTTGATTACAGGATTGCAGGAAATTCTTGAATGATCTCAACTCAGAAATAGACAGCATTAGAAAGTGAGTACTGTGACAGTGTCAGGGAATATTTTCCTGCCAAGTGGTCTAAAATTCGACTTTTCGCAATATAGCTAATGCTAGGAAGGTAAATTTACTAGTAAAAGAAATCCAAACTATAGTTTGATTACAAAATTTCAGCTTAGTATTTTGGGCCAGTATTTTAATCTTTATCTGGCTGAACACAACAACCCTATCATTGCAAAAAGTGCAGATCTAGATCAGGTTTCTTGAGAAGCCATCTGGTTAGGATCTACACTGTCAGTAAGTTTGTTAATTGAATGGATACATTATGTAAAGTTATTTGATTTGCTGGTGGACAGAATGGGTGTGGTAATTTATTTATTCAGCAGGACAAGGGTTAATAACCTTATTTTTGATGAAGTAATATGAACCCAATCATAAGGAAACCTGTCCAGGGATTTGGACCATTGGCCTACTCAGCCTCTTAGACTAGTAAGGGCCTAGATATAGGAATCAGTGGTATTTCAGGGATTAATTTGGGCAGCCACATCTGTGCAATTTGTGCTTTAAAATTCCTCAGGGCGCAACAGACACTACTGTCCATGCCGATAAGGCGCATTAAAATCTTGTAGGGCGCACCGGTGATTGATGCCAGCGCGCCATGTCTTATTCCGGTATTATGTTATACCGCTTCCCCGTTTAGACTAACCTTGTTGAGAATTCATTTCCAGTGCACATGTTTTCAGTTGAGAAAAAGCAGTCTTCTTACGATTTCAATTTCGTCCCGATGAAGAAAACATGGTCTTGCCACTGAAAAAAAAATACTTCTGCTTGATCCAAACCAGCGTTAAATCACTCCTTTTTACAATCAGTTGCTAATTCAGTGTTTTGAGACATAGCCGATAGAATTGAGGGCACAGTCAATCTCCTATTGAAGTTGATTGCAAGGATGGTGAACTAATACCACCAGAAACGATCAACACATCTTGTGAGGTCAGAAAACTTAAGCCAAAGTAGCAGATCTTCCAACTTTTGCTGAATTATGACAGCAAATTAAATGAGGGGTGCCATAAGGTGTTCTGCAAACTTTGCATTGATGACCAGTGGTACTCAAAGTTTTAAAACTTCCGCTTTCACCAGACATATCTGACTATCTTCCATACTTTCACCAGACATCTCTGACTATCTACTATCAAATAAAGTATTATAATGTACTTGTTCTAGAGACTGCATGACTGTGTAGGACCTGATCAGATGGCTTGATCTGAATCTACACTGTTTACAAAGGTAGGGGTCATCTTGTTCAGCAGGACAAAGGTTAATAAACCATAACCATCATGTGAATAAGTCCGTGAAATGAACACCCCCTAAACCCCACTTTATATAGAGAAAACTGGGGTTTATGGGGGTGAACACTGTTTTTCTTATTTCTGCTCCAAGACATAGGTTGTGGATACTCGTTAGAACCATCTCATTGGCTTCATTGAGGCGGTTCTAACGAGCACCTACAACCTATGTTTGCGGTATAAATATAAATATGGATTTTCATTATAAAAGTAGCTATTTTGGAGATGTGAAAAAATTCACAATGAATTGTAATGAATAGAAGGGTTTTGGAATTTTAATGACATAAAGCAAATGAGTAAAGATATTTCAGGATTAAACCAACACCCAGCTTGAAATGTTAATGTAATACAGTTGGTGGCTAACTTTTAGAGCAGTTTTCAGTGGATCAGAGCATTAAAGAATTGATGCCAGGCCTCCACACCACTGGCCAATTTAGGCCCATTGAAGTTAAGGTTGATGGACCAATCGACCAAAATTTCCAACAATATCCCTGGTATTGTACAATTTTGTTTGTTTTGTTGAGGTTTTACTTGCTTGTCATTTGATCATTTTGGAGATATTGCTTCCGATTTTGTAGGACTTTTACCCGACATTGAGATGTAATGACATCTCAAACCCTACTGCTAAAGAAACCGCTAGGGTTTAAGGGGTTTATGAACTCGCACCAATTTGCCTGGTTAGGCTTAGATCTATCCAAGCTTCAGCTACTTAGGTGCTGATGAAAAACAAGCTAAAAGGTTGCCTTTGGAAACAAAGAATACATAAAAGAATTAAAATCAGAGACTCAGTTTTACTGAGTCTCTTCATACACAGCAATATAGTTTGCAAGGCTACATACGCCTTCTTGCACCAGCTTAAGCGATATTCGATTTTCAATGTAACTAGAATGGGCTCAATGATCCCAAAGGAAAAGAAAATACAATCTCCACTATGATGAAGCTCGTGGAGACTTTTTACGGCCGCCACATGGCACTTGATATTAGCTGCAGTGCGGTAAAGTAAAAATCTAAAAGGTTGCCTTTGGAAACAAAGATCACATAAATGATAAAAGTATGAAAATCTGAGATAAGCCTGCTGCACCTTTGTTGTTCACAAATGGCAAAAACAGATTTTCTTATGATATGGCTCATATATTGTTCTGCACTGAATAGTTTTAAAATTAAAATGATGTGAAATAGCATGGCTTTTTAAATGCAACAATTTCACATACTTTTGTTTGTTTGTTTTGAATTTAACAACCCAGTCAACACTAAGTTGTTTTGAGCCAGTCAGTTTGCCTAACAACACTTTTTCCAAGCAGGCCTATACATGAGCAGTTAACCAGTACTTATCACATTTGACAAAGTTCTGCCATTCTAGAATCAGTGGAAGGGAGAGAATGACTAGAAAAGTTTTCATGAATGTTGCCGACCAGACAGGTATCAACCCACCTCTACCTGATCACTAGTCAAATAAGCATCTGAGCTACTGAGGCTGGCCATTGCGCGTACTGGATAAGAAAAAAAGGTTAATCTCAGGCAGTTTTATGATGTAGAACACAATCAAACTGACAAATCACTCTGCACATCCACTGTCTTAGACAATTATTTGCAGGAACTGTCTGTTTCTCTTAGAAAGATGATCAGACTGTACAAATGCACAAGACAGATCTTAGTCTTGGGTGGTTGCCATATCTTACTTCATTTGCAGGTACATTCTCAATTGATGGCACACAAGTACTAAATTAAGTAATGTATATGAAGAAACCACTATTAACCTTGCATTCTGAAACTTGAAGACACCAGTGTCCAAGTATAAAAAACGTGAATATTGGCCATTGTATTTTCAATTGAAAAATGTGTAGCGGATCTTTTTCTCTTACATAAAGATATTTATGGATATACTATAGAGATGAAAGTGGAGAATTTCATAGTAGCAAATATGCTGATTTCATTTCATAACTTTGTGCAAATTTAATTTATAATTTGAAATTGATGAAACAGTATTACTTTGAGAATTATTTTCAGATGATATAGAAAAAATATCAGGTTTATTTGTTGCCTAAAAAACTGTACATGTTTATGCCTGGAATTAAGACCTTATCAAAAGCTGTTTATTATTTCAGTGTTTACTCCATACCTTGTGTGACAGCCTTTGTGGGAAACAAGCAGGTATGAAAAAATTGCTTAGAAAGATCTTTACAAACTGAAGACATTCTAAATATGTTCTCTGGAAACATAATCCTTTGGAAGCAAGGATGACAACCATTGTTTCTACCAATTAGGCGTCATCAGTGACCATCAGAAATTTTCAGAATTCTGCAGTGGAATCCCAAAGTACTAGAAAATACAATCCACACTGATGAATGTCAGGGAGACTTTCTATGGCCACCACATATTCTCTTAACACCAGCTATGGTGGAGTTGAATATGTTCTATGTGGAAGCAAGGACACACAACAACACAGAACTGAAAACAGTCAAGTGGACAAGTTTTTGTTGGGACAGACTAGCTAGTTTTGGCCAATTAGGCTTCATCAGTGACCATCAGATATTTTAAAAATTCCGCAGTGAAATCAATGATCCCCAAGGCCTAGAAAATACAATTCACACTATGATGAAGGGCATTGAGACATTTTAGGCCACCACACATTCCCTTTCAACCAGCTTTGGTGAAGTTAAATATTGTCAGGCTAGCTAGTTTCAGCAATTTATGCCTCATCAGTGACCCTCAGATATTTTTAAAATTCCGCAGTAGCATCAGTGATCCAAAAGGACATGAAAATATAATCCACACTATGATGAAGGGCAGGGAGACTTTTTAAGGCTGCCACTCAAGCCAGGCCAGAAAAAGAGTTGTTAAGTTTCTGGCTCATCATGGCCTTAAAAGTATTTACTAGGCCATTAACTCCAAAACTCACAAAGCATTGTGGTAAATGTTACATCTGATACGGGTTAACTTTTATATGTAAAGCATATTCAGCTATATATACACGCCCAAGTCCAAGTTTCAGTGCTGGACCACAACTTCTTGTTGATAAGTAGTTTGCTTTATGCAGCATGAGACAGATTTTATACAAGAATGATTTAAACCAATATTTGTGCACTTAGCCATTTAAAACAAACTGATCATATGCTTACTAATTCCTGTTTGTTTTGCAGCTGAGGAAACCTTCAGACACAGGTTATGATCAGTTCTGGGTGGATTTCAACATAGGGAGCCAGAGAATGACACTGTTTTGTGAGCAAGACAGTCTTCTTAGTCAGGTGAAGTATATTGGCAATAAAAAGGAAAGTCACTATGACATTCCATTCAGCAAGCAATTGACTTTACCTGAGTTCATTCCAGTAATGAATTGTTTTTGCAGGAAAAACATTGACAAATTTATTGCAATAGTGAATTTTTGGCTGGCCTATATGAAGTACAAAGAAAGCTGTTGTATTTACCCCTGCATATGCATTGGCTTTATTTTTGCTGCAGTAATACAGGTTTCTCTCAGTTTTATTTGGATACTGACCTATACAGTTGTTTTTTGGTTCATAGGAATTGTATATAAGAAAAAGAAAAACTAAAAAAATCTCTCTTCAGTGAAATTGAATAGAAATCCCCTTAAAAAGATAAGAAATAGAACAAACCTTATCATAACTAGTACTATTAGTACTAGTACTAATAAGTAGTGAAAACCTCTCCAAGCACTTCTCTCTACATTTAATACTTTTTCATTAAATCAAAAGGTGAGCCAATCAATCACTCTATCAATCATTCACTCAGACTGTGGAAGAAAACTTCCAGCTACAGTGGAGGCTCAGAAAGTTATGTGGTATTACACCTGCAGCTGGAAAAATATGGCTGCAGGTGCTAAAAATAACAGGTGTCTGAGCCTCCGCTGTACCCCACCAAAGTAGTGCCTTGAAAGAACAACCCTTTAGACTGATATGTTCAGTTGGGTGGGTTATTAATGCTACTATTGACAAAACTGATTCAGAATATCTTATTGACTGTAACAAGCTCTCTGTAGACTTTCTCCTGTTGGAGACGGGTTCAGTTTGTCTACCCTACCAGTTCAAGCTGGACAGTCTTGGAGAGTAAAAGTGTGCAAAAGCCCTGTGGCCAATGTACTCTGTGGCCAACAATGAAAATGTATGAATTACCAGAGAGCCAGATAAGCTTCGTATTTTCGTAAATTACGGATTAAAAAATGCAAAATACGAAGTGGTTGAAAATTTAAATCGTACCATTTACGGTAGACCTTTCTTAGGTTACGAAGGAGACAATGATATGGCGCGTATTTACGCAGTAATCCTTGCATAACGTTTCGTAACATGACCATCTACAATTGTCAGCTCAAAGACAATGAAAGGGTATGTAATTAATACCCTTCCTCTACCCGACGGCTATCCGCTGTCAGCCTGTGATTAGAAATAAGAAGAAGAATCCGAAACGTGTTTTCACACCTGCAGCTGTAGTTAGTCACTTCACTGGTCTCACAAATGTTTTGCTTTTTTTCCGTGCACATAATTTCCCGCATGTACGTTTGTTGCATTAATACTTTAGCGGAAAATATGACTGTGGGATAGGTGAAAACAGACAAGCCTGTGCAGTCTGATCCGTCTGTACACTACTTTTATGCCTCTGGTGTTTTAAAACAGCAGCACGCGGGTTGTCTAGACTCACTAGTTAATCTGGTCTTTTGTATAAAAGTGACAAATTTTTGGCTGTTCGTATACTCATTAACCTTGTTTGTTTCGACCGTAGAATGCGCCTGAATGCAAACTATTACAGGGCCCGAAATTAAGCTCGCATTTACGCTAAATGCGAGTGAGAATTTCAAAATGCGAGGCCAAAATATTTGTACTAGAAAATTTTCGCGAGTGTCCGATCGTCGGTAAAAAATAATAATAGTAATAATACAGACGACAATAATAACTCGCCATTTTCGCGACTGCTTCTGCAATTCCGACGTTCTAAATTTAGATTATAAACTTTCCAGAGGTCAGGAGGCGTAGCACGTAAGGCCGGTGCACCGGTAAACCGCGGTATTTTCTTTCTTCTTTGCCGTATCGGTACTTTTGGCAAGTGACGGATTTTATCGGAAATTTTATATCATTTAATTCAATGTTTGCGAAAGAACAAAAATATGTTTGCAAAACGATTTCACTAGCGTCGGCTGCGAAAAAAAAACCTCGCAGGGACGCAAAGTATCTTTTATAATGCGCCGCTAGTCATGCTGAGCACTGTTAAGTTCAAAGACGCCGACGCGACCGATAGGGCGCGAAAATTATCGGATACTTGAGATGAATAGCGGTAATAACTAATAGAGCATGCTCCGCATGCCGGCCACTTGGGATTAACACAGATAAATAGGTAATAAATTTCTAATCAAAACCTAACAGTTTAATCCTGCTAATTGGGGCTCAAAGTAATCTTGCGTGAAAACTTTGTAGCATATATATGCACTGCTTGTCGGAACACGACTGACAAAGATGACATTGCAAGACAGCATGTATGTTGATCAGTCTGTGTAGCGCTGTGTCGAACTGTGAATAAATAATTTTATCACAAATTGCCCAGAGACAGTTCAAATGGATAATGCAGGTAGATAGCATGTGGCGACTTCTGAAAAACCCCGACGTCTTTAATCCTATTAATGTGGTCAATAATTATAAAATATGCTCAATACTTAGCCAACTAAAGCCATTCACGCAATATCAAAAGAACCGCTATATATATCGGCGGGTTGAACATCAGGCGTGGTCATGTCCTGAACCAGCAGGTATTGATATTAAGTGACACATGAAAAGAATGACTTGCAATCTTGGCTTACTTTACGCTCATTATCCCATAGCAATTTGGAGAAAAAAAACATCGTGTCTTATTTGTTAACAGGATTAACTAATTTATTGGCATAAGATTAGTGATAGGTCATGGACAGATTAATAGCAATCAGTAAAGATCGCATCCAGATGAACTGCAAAGACAATATTATTGCCAATGTCACATTTTTCGCGACCGTAAACACATAGAAAACGCGTAATGAGTCTCTGTTTACTTGTCTGTTTTATTTTACGATGTACAAACACCTGGTGTTTGAAACATGTGGTTACCACGGTACAATTTCCAAAGGCGGTACCCAGCCCTAGACTAACACGTCATCAGTTTTTTTATTTGCATTAATACTACCCATACAAGTTAATCATTACTGTAGCAGTTGTTCTTGAAAAATTTCCGATCTTATTAAAGGGTTTTTTGAAAAAATCGAGTTGATTTTCATTTTACCTAGTAGATCTTTTTTTAGCAAGCTAAATTTTGCTTGTGGCAAAAATGCTTAAGTGCGGACCCTGTATTACGTTGTAAGTGAATAGGTACTTGGATCAGACTGTTCAACATCTCTCACATGAAATGTCTTCCTGAAAATCTTTGAATGTGCAGTCACTGTTCACAAGGTTTCATATCGCTTAAAAACGTGTTTCTTGCCGTTTTCCAATGCCTTTGATTATTGAATCATGATGGTTGTTTACTTCTGATACGGTTCAAGTATCTATTCACTAAAAAAAATATATATTTTTGTCACAAACCGGTAAATTGACTGGCGTATTTGGTGTTAATAAAGTTTTTCCGGCATGCTATGATCGCACATCTCGGTTATAATAGCGGATTTGCACGAGATTACCAGTATTTATTCATAATTTGATGCAGCGCATGTAATGTATGTTATAATTGAAACAGTTAAAATTTATTAAATCTTTTTCTGAAGATAAAAGAAACAATTAAATAAATATGTACTATAAAAGGGTTATCCTTTGGAAGCAAAGAATATACCACAGAACTGAAACGTATGGAGTGTACATGTTTTCATGGCCAGACTAGCTAGTTTAGGCCAATTAGGCCTCATCAGTGACCCATATTCATATTTTTATCATTCCGACGCTTTTTTCCCCACAACATTGTCATCAATGCACGGTTGTGTGCTGTTACATTTTAGTTCAAACGGAACCGTTTTTTTTTCACTCTTTATCGCTGCACAGACTGATCTCTTTGTATGCCGTGTTCTATACCACATTTAACCAAAATACAATTAGTAGGATCAACTTGTAATACTTTGGTTTTCATGCATATATCGATCTGTGAATCGCAGGTGGCCAGGCCAGCACGAAGTGCATGCTTATTTACAACTATTCATCTCAATTTGAAAATAGAATTATCGTCCTATCAAGCTTCTTAGATGTCTCGTCGGCGTCTTTGAACATGAACGCAGAAAAACTGGCAGTGCATCATAAAAGTTTCTTAGCGTCCTACGACACAGACGGTATTTTTATTCGCGTCTACGCTACTGATATCGAGTGCCCCACTCCCACTTTCCGGCTAGCGCAAACACTGAGCATAATATGTTCAGAAAGTGTAGTCTGGTCTGGGTGTGTGCTGTTTGCTAAGACATCTGTCCAGAAACATAAGGGTGATTCTGTTTACTGGCTTGATATGTCTTTATAATCAGTATCAGTGAACTATTAACTAGCTTAAATTGTAATGAATCTGTAGTTAACCAGGTTCATAAAAATACGAAACGACCTCCCGATTTGATCAGTATATTTACTGACCCATTTTTTCAGTTTACTGAAAAGGTTTTAATTTTGATAAGTAAATACGAAGTGGGGATAAAAAATTATCTGGAGCTATGATTACAGGCTGAAGTCAACCCAGACTGTTTAAATGTGTTTCTTATTATTTCACATTTGTCTTGCAGTTTTAGTATATGCTATGATTACAATGTATTTATGGTGAGTAGAACCAAACTGAAAACAGGTTAAACAGAAGCCTGTACCAAACCATCCAGTGTGAGCCAAACTTATTTGTTTGTTTGAATTGAGGTTTAACGTCCCCATCAACATTTATATGAATTTTTTTATTTGTGTTATAGGGCACTCCAATGGATGAACAGTTATGGGAGACAGTTGCTATCTACAGAACAGATATTCTGAAATGCACCTGTCATGGTGAGCAAATTACAAAAATTAGTTTACCATACTTGCAAAAGAGCAAACTGTAGATACAAATCAGAATGCTCAAACCCGATTCTCTCTCTCCGAAAGCATTTTGATTGGGGCCTACACATGCAGTCTTTAATTCAAAGACTGCATAATCATTTCAGTTTAAGAATTTACCACACTAGAAAGGGGTTTGGGCACTAGAGGGTTAATGGGAATGAATACATCTTCAAGGAAAGTTTTCAAAAATATTTTACCTCCCCCATTATTAGGGGTTAACTCATACAGGAAAAATCGCTCCCATGGCACAAATTCTTTGCTTTAACTTAAGTAAGTAGCATAATATTTTTGCTGAAAATTTGAGTAACTTTGCATATCAAAATCTAATAACATAGTTTTCACCATTCTGTAAGGTTGTAGGTCTCTAGTAAAACTCACAACAGCAATGGTTGAGTTGCTGTTCATAGCATTGTAAAGCATATCTGATTGTAATGCTGTCAGGGAAGGTAATTTGGTTTATTTCTTTTCAACAGAAATTCAGGGGACTGTAATGTTAGAGATTGCCCTCAAACAGCGAGTGTGTGAGTTATACCCCAGCCAACACCAAGATGTAACTGACAACACTGTGAAAGTCCAGTTTGATTTGGAGAGAGAAACTGATATTTCTGAGGCTGTAGCAAAGACATTCTGTTTCTCAGAGGTTAGTTCTCCCTGTAATAAGGAGGGTACAAAGAACCACAGCAAGCAAAAAAAAAAAAAAAAAAAAGAAGATATACAGTGAAATTTTAATGACTCATATACCATCATGTTAACAAGTCTGTGTAATGCATACCTCCTAAACCCCCCCTAAACCCCACTTTATATAGAGAAAACAGGAGTTTAAGGGGACATACATTATTTTTCTTATTTCTGCTCCAATACATAGGTTGTGGGTACTTGTTAGAACGCCTCAGTGATGCAGTTCTAATGAGCACCCACAACCTATGTTTGCAGTATAATTAAGAAAAACATCTCAAGTTTTCATCAGAAAAGTATTGGAGATATGAATAAATGCACTATGTCGCACTTGTGTGTTATCATAATACCATGGCTGATTTAAACTGGTTCTCACATTCCAATTGAATTCTTTCTATAAGATAACAACTGTGTATGGAAAATTTAAGGAGATTGGGAATACCTGGCAGATTTTTCTGCCATTTTTCAAAGGGAGACAATTTTCGAAACTACATTTTCGCTTTCCTGTGAGTCTGTCCCATGGAAAAAGGGGTCAACTGTTAAAGGAAAGAATTCCTATTGACATGGGAGACCAAAAAAAAAACTTTTGGAGGAGTTGCCTCCCTTATGGAGATTTTCTTATTTTATTGAGGAAAGGTGTGTTGTTTGCATTCATTACAGTCGCCTCAGTGTGGCAATTCTAATGAGTGCACACAAGTTATTATTTTATAGAAGATCAATAAGATATTCCAACAGTATCCCCATTAGATCTCCTGACTTTACATTAGGATTACTTTCAGTGGCTGGGGAACAAAAAATTTCTTGGCCTCTGCACAATGAGCATAGAATGAAATAACCTAGCATACCTACTCAGATCATAGCCTTCCCTGAGGTTATGTTAATGATCATACAAATAGTGCACACCTATGCTTATAAATCATATTGCATTGATAAACAGGCTCACTTGAAAATACATGTATGTTATGTACACATGTCCAAAGTTCCATAGGTTGTGGGTACTTTTTAGACCTGCCTCAATGGGCGGTTCCAAAGATCACCCACAACCTATGTCCATAGAATAAATATTTAATATTAAAGAAAAATATCAAATTTTCATTGGAAATGTAGCCCTTTTGGAGAAATGAAAGAATGCACCAAGTCACATGGGTGTGTTATCTTATTAATAAAATGTGACAACAACTTTAATAAAAATCCATCCTAGAAATGAATCAAATGGGTTTATTTAGAGTTACCTAAAACTACCAGGTTTCTTGGTTTGTTTGGAATTAACAGCTCAGACAATACTATTTCGGTCATGTCAGGCTGGTTATTTCACTTATAACCACACTTTTCCTGACCTGACTTGATCAAATGAGGTTAACCAATACTGGGCACATTCTTTCATGGGAATCTGCCTTTCTTGATGATGATGATGATTTCGTGTTTAATGACACGTCAACCCTCTTTGTGGGTCATAAGCGTCAAACGGTTAATGGTTAACGGCATTGAGAATTATGAGGATATTAAAAGTAAAAAAGTTAGATGGATATGTATAAAAATCTTAAACAGTTAAATCTTATGAAAAAGTGCAATTTCTTTTAAGAATAAAATAATATTTTCAAAAGGTACATCTTGAAACTATTGTTGCAAAGTGTCAGCTTTGAAGTATAAGTTACGGGACTGTGAAAAGTCTACACATTCAAATAAAATATGTTTCACAGTGAATGGCTGATCACAGCCTACGCAGGAAGGCTGTTCATCACCATTTAAAATATAAGAATGAGTAACTCTAGTATGGCCAATGCGCAGTCGTGTTAATACTACATCCTCTTTCCTGGAAAACTGTGGAGGAGAGCACCTTGTTCCAACGACAGGTTTAATGGCATGGAGTTTGTTATTTATTGCACGGTCCCATTCGCCTTGCCATTCCGACAAGATGTATCTGTTGATAAATGGTTTAAAATTATTAAAAGGAATTTTAAAATTAGATGGATCAAGATTGAGCGATTCCAACTCTGCCTTTCTTGAATCAGACCATATAAAGTCTTTTTGTGTTCCTGTAACCCTGGTAAGAAAGATTTCTAATTCAAACCTTCACCCATGTACAGTGAAATTCCGCTATTAAGACCACTTTCCAGACTTTTAAAAAGTGGTCTTATTAGCGGGGTGGTCCTAATAATGGAATTGCTAAATAAAATATACCGTAGTTGGCAAGACTCTTTTAAATTCTTATTTATGTGCATTATGCCTATTTTATTGCTTTTTGCTAGAAGTTACATGCATTTGGTAATCCTTTCTATCTACATTGTATATCTTTAACTTTACTGATTCTCAGTTGAACTTTAAAGTTCTATTTTCCTTATTAATTGTTGGCAATGGGAATCAAATTAATGATAACAGTATGACCTAAATGTTGCTTTATATCATATTCAATTGTTTCAAAATTACCTTCTTAAATATCTGAAGAAAACACAGCTGCAGACCTGCAGTCACATTACCATAATCTATTTATTCATTTAGCCTCGACAGTGATACTCATAACACTTCTTGTTAAAACAACACACAGATTAGTGCAGGTAAACTGCTGTTTTTCACACCTTAAGGTGGGGATATGTGTGAACTGTAAACTGGCTCATTACCAAGAGCAGTTGTAAATGTGAAGAATCTGGCATAAAGTGGACTGAGACAGACAAATAACTTGACCGGACCAAAAAGTGGTCTCAATAGCGAACAGTAATGATAGATTTGGTCTTTTGAAAACGGTCTTAATACTGAATAGCGGGGTGGTCTCTTTATCGGAATAAATAGCAATTAATTATATAGGAAATAATTTGGGTCTGGCAAAAATCGGTCTTAATAGCGGAGTGGTCCTAATATAGGGGTGGTCTTTAAGTGGAATTCTACTGTATATAGATTTTTTTGGGGTGTCTACCTCACTGTCTGGTGACTGTTTAGGACAGTTTGTGTAAAAATTATGTTTGTCTTTACAACAGATCAGAAACAAGGTGTCAACAGTGGTGAATCCTATTCAGATTTCAGTAAAGGAGGTTGAGGAAATGGTAGGTTCATTAAAGATATGCGGATAAGATACTATTTTGGGGTATAAATGAGTTTTTAGCTCACCATCACACAGTGACGAGGTGAGCTTTTGGTATCACTTTTCGTCCGTCGTGCATCCATGCGTCTGTAAACAATGTCTTTAAACGACATCTCCTAAACCACTGATGGGATTTTGACCAAACTTCACAGGAATAATTCTTAGGTGGTCCCCTTTCAAAGTTGTTTGAATGGTTCCAGTCTGTTGCACATCTAGGTCATAGAAGCCAAAAATAGATTTTTTTCACCAAAAACTTAAAAAAAAATTCTCTGAATCCACAAGGCCCAGGTCTTTGATATTTGGTATGAAGCTTCATCTAGTGGACCCCTACCAAGATTGTTCAAATTATAGTGCTAGGACCAAAAATGCCCCCGCTCCAGGGCCCTTTGGTTTTACATGGGCTTATATAGGGAAAACCTTTAAAAATCTTCTTCTGAAACCGTAAGGCCCAGGTCTTTGATATTTGGTATGAAACTTCATCTAGTGGACCCCTACCAAGATTGTTCAA
This sequence comes from Lucinisca nassula, assembly GCA_963580285.1. NCBI lineage: Eukaryota > Metazoa > Mollusca > Bivalvia > Lucinida > Lucinidae > Lucinisca > Lucinisca nassula. The sequence continues at coordinate 61,582,631 of OY757014.1, forward strand.
ATTATAGTGGTTGGACAAAAATGCCCCTGCCCTGGGGCCCTTTGGTTTTACATGGGCTTATATAGTGAAAATCTTTAAAACTCTTCTTCTCTGAAACTGCAAGGCCCAGGTCTTTGATATTTGGTATGAAACTTCATCTAGTGGACCCCTACCAAGATTGTTCAAATTATAGAGGTGGGACCAAAAATGCCCCCGTCTCGGGTCCCTTTGGTTTTAAATAGGACTATGTAGGGAAAGTCTTTAAAAATCTTCTTCTCTGAAACCGCAAGGCCCAGGTCTTTGATATTTGGTATGAAGCTTTATCTAGTGGACCCCTACCAAGATTGTTCAAATTATAATGCTGGGGCCAAAAATGCCCCTGCCCCAGGGCCCTTTGGTTTTACATGGTCTATATAGGGAAAATCTTTAAAAATCTTCTTCTCTGAAACCACAAGGCCCAGGTCTTTGATATTTGGTATGAAGCTTCATCTAGTATACCCCTACCAAGACTTTTCAAATTATGGTGCTGGGGCCAAAAATGCCCCAGCCCCGGGTCCCTTTGGTTTTACTTAGGACTATGTAGGGAAAGTTTTTAAAAATCTTCTTCTCTGAAACCGCAAGGCCCATGTCTTTGGTATTTGGTATGAAGCTTCATCTAGTGGACCCCTACCAAGATTGTTCAAATTATAGTGCTGGGGCAAAAATGCCCCCGCCCCGGAGCCCCTTTGGTTTTACATGGGCTTATATAGGGAAAATCTTAAAAATCTTCTTCTCTGAAACCGCAAGGCCCAGGTCTTTGATATTTGGTATCAAGCTTCACCTAGTGGTTTCAAATTATAGTGCTGGGGCCAAAAATGCCCCTGCTCCGGGGCCCTTTGGTTTAACATGGCTTACATAGGGAAAATCTGTAAAAATCTTCTTCTCTGAAACCACAAGGCCAAGGTCTTTGCTATTTGATATGAAGCTTCACCTAGTGAACCCCTACCAAGATTGTTCAAATTATAGCACTGGGGCCAAAAATACCCCCCCCCACACCCCCCAGGCCCAGGTCTTTGATATTTGGTATGAGGCTTCAGCTAGTGGACCCCTACCAAGATTGTTCAAATTATAGTGCTGGGGCCAAAAATGCTCCCGCCCCAGGTCCCTATGGTTTTACATATGATTATGTAGGGAAAATCTTTAAATATTTGATATGAAGCTTCATCTAATGGACCTCTACCTAGATTGTTCAAATTATAGCCCTGGGGGCAAAAATGCCCCACCCCGGGGCCCCTTTGGTTTAACATGGGCTTATATAGGGAAAATCTTTAAAAAATCTTCTTCTCTGAAACCCCAAGGCCCAGGTCTTTGATATTTGGTATCAAGCTTCACCTAGTGAACCACTGCCAAGATTGTTCAAATTATAGCACTGGGGCCAAAAATACCCCCCCCCCAACCCCCAGGCCCAGGTCTTTGATATTTGGTCCCTATGGTTTTACATAAGATTATGTAGGGAAAACCTTTAAAAATCTTCTTCTCTGAAACCGCAAGGCCCATGTCTTTGGTATTTGGTATGAAGCTTCATCTAGTGGACCCCTACCAAGATTGTTCAAATTATAGTGCTGGGACCAAAAATACCTCTGCTCCAGGGCCCTTTGGTTTTACATGGGCTTATGTGGGAGGTGGGGGCGAGGATTGTGGCCGCGTGGAGTCGGTTTAGGCCCCCCAGTGGAAATCTTCCACTGACCGTTCCAAGGCGGCTCTTCTGTGGCGATTTATTTATGTTGTTGTTTGTTACTTACTGTGTGTATCACTTGTGTCTTTTGGTTTTGGATGGCCATATGGCCATTTTGTGGGAAAGTAACTGTCCTTATGGCCTTCCTTTGTTTAGGTTTCCATTATGGTCTGGTCGCTTAATGTTTGTATTTCTTTCCCTTTGGTGTCTTTTATGGGTGATGTAAGTTAATTGTATAAATTCCTGATCTTTGTTTTACTTCTACTTTATATAGACATCTTTAAAAATCTTCTCTGAAACCGTAAGGCCCAGGTCTTTGATATTTGGTATGAAACTTCATCTAGTGGACCCCTACCAAGATTGTTCAAATTATAGTGGTGTGGCCAAAAATGCCCCTGCCCTGGGGCCCTTTGGGTTACATGGGCTTATATAGACATCTTTAAAAATCTTCTTCTCTGAAACCGCAAGGCCAAGGTCTTTGATATTTGGTATGAAGCTTCATCTAGTGGAACCCTACCAAGCTTGTTCAAATTATAGTGCTAGGGCCAAAAATGCCCTTGCCTCAGGGCCCATTGGTTTTACATGGTCTTATATAGGGAAAATCTTTAAAAATCTTCTTCTCTGAAGCCACAAGGCCCATGTCTTTGATATTTGGTATGAAATTTATCTAGTGCACCCCTACCAAGATTGTTCAAATTATAGTGCTGGGGCCAAAATGCCCCCGCCCCAGGGCCCTTTGGTTTTACATGGGCTTATATAGGCCTCGCTCGGGTCACGTGTGAGACGCCAAGTTCTGCAACAGAAGGTCAGGTGGTTTTTCTCCGGGTACTCCGGTTTTCGCCCACCTATAATTAACGATCGGCTCGATATGAGTGAAATAATCTTGAAAGGGCTGTAAAACCCAAACCAAAAAAAAAAAAAAAAAAAAAAAAAAAAATGGGCTTATATAGGGAAAATCTTCAAAACTCTTCTTCGCTGAAACTGTAAGGCCAATGTCTTTGATATTTGGTATGAAGCTTCATCTAGTGGACCCCATACCAAGATTGTTCAAATTATAGTGCTGGGACCAAAATTGCCCCTGCCCTGGGGCCCTTTGGTTTTACATGGGCTTATATAGGGAAAATCTTTAAAAATCTTCTTCTCTGAAACCACAAGGCCTAGGTCTTTGATATTTGGTATGAAGCTTCATCTAGTGGACCTCTACCAAGATTGTTCAAATTATAGCCCTGAGACCAAAAATGCCCCCGCTCTGGGGCCCTTTGGTTTTACATAGACTTATGTAGGGAAAATCTTGAAAAATCTCCTACTTTGATACCAAAAGGCCTTGGTCTTTGATATTTGGTATGAAGCTTCATCTAGTGGACCTCTACCAAGATAGTTCAAATTAAAGCCCTGAGATCAAAAATGCCCCCGTCTCGGGGCCCTTTGGTTTTACATAGACTTATATAGGGAAAATCTTTAAAAATCTTCTTCTTTGAAACCACAAGGTCTTTAATATTTGGTGTGAAATTTTATCTAGTGGACCTCTATCAAGATTGTTCAAATTACAGTCGAACTTCGATTGCTCGAACCCCTTTGGGACCATTGAAATTTGTTCGAGACAGCGGAAGTTCGAGTCACTGTTGCATACTTCCAGAAAACATAACGGGGGTATTGTTGGACTTCTTTTCGGTGTTCTGTAACACAAATGTATGCTGTGTGTACTCATTAGAATCGTCTCATTGAGGCGATTCTAATGAGTACACACAGCATACATGTGCAAGAAAAAGAAACAAAATACCTATTTGGCAAGAATAAACAGTATCTCTTAACAGCATGAACAATAATTTATTTGAGCGAACCTCTTAAATGAGTGTTCATATATTATTGAATTTATTAAACTCGTCGAGGAAAAGTGATAATATGTGAGTTTAATAAATTAGATGATACATGAGCACGAATGCAAGATTCTATTTTATCTTATGACATTTAAAATGCATTTTATTCAAAATCATAATATTCCGCCATTAGTAAACACAACATCGTTAATGACGTCATACATGGAATCTTACTGGACATATCTAACTAATTTGCACATTAAATCCACCAGTGGATTATCAAATTTATTACATGGCGTTATTACATTCTCAGACGTGAGGTCATATGATAAAAAAGGATATTGCATAGGCAACCAGAAAAGGTAAAGACAAGTCTGTGCATAAGTGCAGTCTTGCCACAGCCATTGCTGCTCACAGACATGTAGAGAAGATCTTGATGTAGCTTCATATCAGTTGGCTGTGCATATATATACACATTTGAAGAACAAAATTCGGAAATGCTAAGGGCCATTTTTCTCATGTGTGAGTGGAGGATGCTTTGTGAGGCGAGGTTGTTGTGTATCTTACTTCACTGGGGCATCCAACTGATACTGACTTCCAACTGGGTCCTCTGGGAGATGACACAAAATGACCCACAAGCGTTGACATGTCATCATCCCCAACACAATCAAAATCTCGAGTGTCAGCTCATTTATTCTTGTTTTCCTGCAGGATTCTCAGTCTCAACAGCAGGAGGGTGAAGATTCAGAACAGCCCTATCAGACCAACATGGTCCATGCTTCCAGCCAAGAGTCTACTGCCAGGAGAAGGAAGGTGTCTGTTCCTAGTATACCAATGATTAGAACTCCATTATCAACCCCTGTTAAATCTGCTGAGAAGAATGTTTCTGTCACTAGTACCATCAATATAAAAAACAGTAATAAAGAGGACAAAAACTTGAAAGATCACATGAGGAAAGGTATACCCTGCATGATTATCAGTCATGCCATTGTGATCAATCATCGATTAGTAATCACTGAAGGTTTGGTCATAATTTTACCTGAGTGGCTTTCTGTCTGAGCATGCCTCTTACCATATATGTTGTACTTTACCATATATATTTGAACAGACAGGCCTGAGCAAACAATGTAGACCCAGATGGGATGCCACAGAATGCTGCATCTCATCAGGGTCTGCACTGTTTGTCACTCATCCTGCTATTTTAGACACAACTTGGATAGTAAATGGTACTTATCATCAAATAAATCTGCTGAGAAGAATGTTTCTGTCACTAGTACCATCAATATAAAAAACAGTAATAAAGAGGACAAAAACTTGAAAGATCACATGAGGAAAGGTATACCCTGTTTTCGAGTCCTAGCCTGCATGAGTTACTTCACAAGAGCAACTTTTCATAATGTTGAAGACCTCAAAACAGGTCTCCACCTTTATTCTTATATTGCCTCTGCACAGTCATATCAGCCTATTTACTGTTAGCAGTAAGGCTGGCTAATCGGAGCGGAAAAGATAATCGATTATCAGTCATGCCATTGTGATCAATCATCGATTAGTAATCACTGAAGGTTTGGTCATAATTTTACCTGAGTGGCTTTCTGTCTGAGCATGCCTCTTACCATATACATGTATGTTGTACTTTACCATATATATTTGAACAGACAGGCCTGAGCAAACAATGTAGACCCAGATGGGATGCCACAGAATGCTGCATCTCATCAGGGTCTGCACTGTTTGTCACTCATCCTGCTATTTTAGACACAACTTGGATAGTAAATTGTACTTATCAAATAATCAATTACAAGCAAATCAGTAATGATAATCATTTTTATCCCTGACCGAATAGGTTCGGGGGATATAGCGATCAGCCTCGCATCCGTCCGTAGACTCAAGCTTGTGATGGCCATAACTCCTATACCCTTTGAGATTCATTGATGGTTCTTGGCACAATTGTTCACAAGGCTGAGATGGCGTGTCATGCGCAAGAACCAGAACTCTGGCTGCCATACTTTTTGAGTTATCTCCCCTCTTAATACAATAGAATGACTACTTTGTGATGGCCATAACTCCAATACCCTTTGAGATATGTTGATGGTACCTGGCACAGTTGTTCACAAGGCTGAGACAGCGTGTCATGCACAAGAACCTTAACTCTGGTTGCCATGGATTTTGAGTTATCTCCCCTTCCAATAAAATAGAGTGACTACCTTGTGATGGCCATAACTCTAATACCCTTTTAAGATATATTGATGATACCTGGCACAGTTGTTCACAAGGCCGAGACGGTGTGTCATGCACAAGAACCACAACTCTTAGTGCCATGGTTTTGAGTTATCTCCCCTTCTAATAATAAAGAATCACTACCTTGTGATCGCCACATCTCTAATACTCTTTGAGATATATTGATGTTACTTGGTACACTTGTACATGAGGTTAAGCAGGTGTGTTATGTGCAAGAACCACAACTCTGGGTGCCCTGGTTTTTAGCTCACCTGTCACGTAGTGACAAGGTGAGCTTTTGTGATCACCTTTTGTCCGTCGTCCGTGCGTGCGTCCATGCGTCGGTAAACAATTTCAAATAAGTATATCTCTAATACCCCATGGTCAATCTTGATCAAATTTCATGAGAAGCATCATCAGGTAGGGGGAAAGGCTGCATAAGGTTTTTGGGCTGATCAGATTGGAATTCTGGTTGCTATGGCAACATATAGCTCCCATAGACTTACAATGGGAAAAAATTAAAATATCTTCTTCTCTGAAACAACAGGGCCCAGAGTTTAGATATTTAGCATGTAGTAACGGCCAGTGGTCACCTACATAATTCCTGCCAATCATGCCCCTGGGGTCCACATTGGCCACGCCCCGGGGCCCCTTCTCTCCCATAGACTCATAATGGAACAAAAAGCTTCAAAAATCTTCTTCTCGGAAACCACAGGGCCCAAGGCTTAGATATTAAGCATATAGCAACGGCAAGTGGTCACCTACATAACTCCTGCCAATCATGCCCTGGGGTCCAAACGGGCAACGCCCCGGGGCCCTTTAGCTCCTATAGACTCATAATGGAAAAAGTTTCAAAAATCTTCTTCTCTGAAACCACAGGGCCCAGAGCTGAGATATTTGGCTTGTAGCAACGGCAAGTGGTCAACTACATAATTCCCGCCAATCATGCCCCTGGGGTCCAAATTGGCCACACCCCGGGGCCCCTTAGCTCCCATAGACTCATAATGGAAAAAAAGCTTCAAAAATCTTCTTCTCTGAAACCACAGGGCCCAGAGCTTATATATTTAGCATGTAGCAACGGCCAGTGGTCAACTACATAATTCCTGCCAATCATGCCCCTGGGTTCCAAACGGGCCACGCCCCGGGGCCATTTAGCTCCTTTAGACTCATAATGGAAAAAAGCTTAAAAAATCTTCTTCTCTGAAACCATAGGGCCCAGGGCTGATATATTTGGCATGTAGCAACGGCAAGTGGTCACCTACATAATTCCTGCCAATCATGCCCCTGGAGTCCAAATTGGCCACGCCCCGGGCCCTTTAGCTCCTATAGACTCATAATGGAAAAAAAAACTTCAAAAATCTTCTTCTCTGAAACCACAGGGCCCAGAGCTTAGATATTTAGCATGTAGCAATGGCAAGTGGTCACCTACATAATTCCTGCCATTCATGCCCCGGGTTCAAAAAGGGCCATGGCCCGGGGCCCCTAAGCTCCCATAGACTCATAATGGAAAAAAAGCTTCAAAAATCTTCTTCTCTGAAACCACAGGACCCAGAGCTTATATATTAAGCATGTAGCAATGGCAAGTGGTCACCTACATCAATCATGCCCCGCCACGCCCCGGGGCCCCTTAGCTCCCCTAGACTCATAATGGAAAAAAAAGCTTCAAAAATCTTCTTCTCTGAAACTACAGGGCCCATGGTTTAGATATTTAGCATGTAGCAACGCCAATTGGTCACCTACATAATTCCTGCCAATCATGCCCCTGGGTTCCAAATAGGCCAGCCCCGGAGCCCCTTCACTCCCATAGACTCATAATGGAAAAAAGCTTAAAAAAAATTTCTTGTCTGAAACCATAGTGCCCAGAGCTTAGATATTTAGCACGTAGCAATGGCAAGTGGTCACCTGCATAAATCCTGCCAATCATGCCCGTGGAGTCTAAATGGGCCACGCCCCGGGGCCCCTTAGCTCCCATTGACACATGATGGAAAACAGCTTCAAAAATCTTCTTCTCTGAAACCACAGGGCCCAGAGCTTAGATATTTAACATGTAGCAATGACAAGTGGTCACCTACATAAATCCTGCCAATCATGCCCCTGGGGTCAAAATGGGCCACACCCTGGGACCCCCTTAGCTCCCATAGACTCATAATGGAAGAAAAACCTTCAAAAATCTTCTTCTCTGAAACCACAGGGCCCAGAGCTTAGATATTTAGCATGTAGCAACGGCAAGTTGTCTCCTACATACTTCCTGCTAATCATGCCCCTGGGGTCCAAATGGGCCACGCCCCGGGACCCCTTAGCTCCCATAGACTCATAATGGAAAAAAGCTTCAAAAATCTTCTCAGAAACTGTGAAGCACAGAACTTAGATATTTAGTGTCTAGCAACATAAAATAGCCAGCTACATAAATCCTGCTTACCCTGCCCCCGGCGTCAAAATTGGCCACGCCCAGGCTCATCACCACCAATAGACTTATAATGGAAAAAAAAAAAAAAAAATCTTCTTCTATGAAACCATAAGGCCCAGAGCTTAGATTTTTAGTATGTAGCAACGTCAAGTGGCCACCTACATAAATACTGCCATTTATGCCCCTGGGATCCAAATTGGCCACACCCCAGGGCTCTTTAGCTTCCATAGACTTACAATTGGAGAAACTGAAAAAATCTTCTTCTCTGAAACCACAGGGCCCTTATAATGAAAAAAAAAAAAAAAAACAATTTAAAATGGGGAAAAAATCTTCAAAAATCTAGTTCTCTGAAACCATAAGTCCCAGAGCTTAGGTATTTAGCATGTAGCAATGTCGAGTGGTCCCCTACATGAATCCTGCCAATCATGCCCCTGGGGTTCAAATCCTGTGGCCCTTTAACTCCAACAAACTTATAATGGAAAAAAGCTTCAAACATCTTCTTTGAAACCATGAAGTACAGACCTTAGATATTTAGTATATAGCAACACAAAATGGTCGCCTACATAAATCCTGCCAACCGTGCCCTTTGGGTCAAAATTGGCCAAGCCCCAGGGCTCATTAGCTCCTATAGACTTATACTGGAATAAACTTAAAAAAATCTTTTTCTCAAAAACCATAAGGCACAGATTTTGTTTGATTTGAAGTTTGACATCCCCTTCAACACTGTATAGATCATTTTGGAGATGTCTCTTCCAATTTTGTGGGACTTTTACCTCACATTGAGATAAAATTACATCTCAAGCCCTGTCACCCAATGAAACCAGTAGGGTTTATAAGCATGGACACCGCTTTGCCTGAGCTTAGATATTTAGTATATAGCAATGTCAAGTGGTCTCCTACACTAATGATTTTCTGGTACACAGGTGAGCGATATAGGGCCATTTGGCCCTCTTGTTTAATATCTTCCCTGACAATATAACCTTGTGGTGGCCATAACTGCAATACCCTCTGAGATATATTGATGGTACTTGGCACAAGTGTATACAAGGTTGAGGCGGGGCTTCATGCCTAAGAACCATAACTCTGGGTGCCCTGTTTTTTTTAATATCTCCCCTGACAATATAACCTTGTGGTGGCCATAACTGCAATACCCTCTGAGATATATTGATGGTACTTGGTACAATTGTATACAATGTTGAGGCGGGGCTTCATGCCTAAGAACCACAAGTCTGGGTTTGGTGCCATGGTTTTTGAGTTATCTCCCCCTCCAATAATATAGAATCACTACCTTGTGATGGCCACATCTCTAATACTCTTTGAGATATATTGATGGTACTTGGTACACTTGTACATGAGGCTAAGTAGGTGTGTCATGTGCAAGAACCACAACTCTGGGTGCCCTGGTTTTTTAGCTCACCTGTCACGTAGTGACGAGGTGAGCTTTTGGGATCACTTTTTGTCCGTGGTCCGTCGTGCGTGCGTCCGTGTGTGTGTGTGCGTGCGTGCATCCGTAAACAATTTCAAATAAGTATATCTCTAATACCCCATGGCCAATCTTGATCAAATTTCATGTGAAGCATCATCAGGTAGGGGGAAAGGCTGCATAAGGTTTTTGGGCTGATCAGATTGGGATTCTGGTTGCCATGGCAACATATAGCTCCCATAGACTTATAAAGGGAAAAATTTTAAAAATCTTCTTCTCTGAAACCACAGGGCCCAGAGCTTAGATATTTAGCATGTAGCAAGGGCAAGTGGTCAACTACATAATTCCTGCCAATCATGCCCCTGGGTTCCCAATGGGCCACACCCCGGGGCCCCTTCGCTCCCATAGACTCATAATGGAAAAAGCTTCAAAAATCTTCTTCTCTGAAACCACAGGGCCCAGAGCTTAGATATTTAGCATGTAGCAATGGCAAGTGGTCACCTACATAATTCCTGCCATTCATGCCCCTGGGTTCAAAAAGGGCCATGGCCCGGGGCCCCTAAGCTCCCATAGACTCATAATGGAAAAAAAGCTTCAAAAATCTTCTTCTCTGAAACCACAGGACCCAGAGCTTATATATTAAGCATGTAGCAATGGCAAGTGGTCACCTACATCAATCATGCCCCGCCACGCCCCGGGGCCCCTTCGCCCCGATAGACTCATAATGGAAAAAAAAAGGTTCAAAAATCTTCTTCTCTGAAACCACAGGGCCCAGAGCATATATATTTAGTATGTAGTCAGGGCAAGTGGTCACCTACATAATTCCTGCCAAACATGCCCCTGGGGTCCATACGGACCACGCCCTGGGGCCCATTAGCTCCTATAGACTCATAATGGAAAAAAGCTTCAAAAATCTTCTTCTCTGAAACCACAGGGCCCAGAGCTTAGATATTTAGCATGTAGCAAGGGCAAGTAGTCACCTACATAATTCCTGCCATTCATGCCCTTGGGCTCCAAACGGACCACGCCCCGGGGCCCCTTAGCTCCTATAGTAGACTCATAATGGAAAAAAGCTTCAAAAATCTCCTTCTCTGAAACCACAGGGCCCAGAGCTTAGATATTTAGCATGTAGCAATGGCAAGTGGTCACCTACATAATTCCTGCCAATCATGCCCCTGGGTTCCAAATTGGCCAAGCCCCGGGGCCCCTTCGCTCCCATAGACTCATAATGGAAAAGGCTTCAAAAATCTTCTTCTCTGAAGCCACAGGGCCGTGAGCTTAGATATTTAGCATGTAGCATTGGCAAGTGGTCACCTACATTAATTCCTGCCAATCATGCCCCTGGGTTCAAAATGGGCCACGCCCCAGGGCCCCTCATGATGGAAAAAAGCTTCAAAAATCTTCTTCTCTGAAACCCGATGGCCCAGAACTTATATATTTAGCATGTAGTAAGGGCAAGTGGTCACCTACATAATTCCTGCCAATCATGCCCCTAGGGTCCAAAGGGACCATGTTCCGGGGCCCTTAAGCTTCTATAGACTCATAATTGAAAAAAAGCTTCAAAAATCTTCTTTTCTGAAACCACAGGGCCCAGAGCTTAGAGTTTTAGCATGTAGGAAGGGCAATTGGTCACCTACATAATTTCCTGCCAACCATGCCCCTGGGTTTCAAATGGGCCATGCCCTGGGGCTCCTTCGCTCCCATAGACTCATAATGGAAAAAAAAGCTTCAAAAATCTTCTTCTCTGAAACCACAGGGCTCAGAGCTTAGATATTTAGCATGTAGAAAGGGCAAGTGGTCACCTACATAAATCCTGCCAATCATGTCCCTGGGGTCCAAATTGGCCATGACCCCGGGTCCCTTAGCTCCCCTAGACTCATAATGCGAAAAAGCTTCAAAAATCTTCTTCTCTGAAACCACAGGGCCCAGAGCTTAGATATTTAGCATGTAGGAAAGGCAATTGGTCACCTACATAATTCCTGCCAATCATGCCCCTGGGGTCCAAATTGGCCCCACCCCGGGGCCCCTTAGCTCCTATATGCTCATAATGGAAAAAAGCTTCAAAAATCTTCTTCTCTGAAACCATAGAGCCCAGAGCTAAGATATTTAGCTTGTAGCAACGGCAAGTGGTCACCTACATAATTCCTGCCAATCATGCCCCTGGGGTCCAAATGGGCCACACCCCGGGGCCCCTTAGCTCCCATAGACTCATAATGGAAAAAAAAGCTTCAAAAATCTTCTTCTCTGAAACCACAGAGCCCAGAGCTTAGAAATTTAGCATGTAGCAACGGCAAGTGGTCACCTATATATTTCCTGCCAATTATGCCCCTGGGGTCCAAACAGGCCACGCCCTGGGGCCCCTTAGCTCCTATAGACTCATAATGGAAGAAAGCTTAAAAAATCTTCTCTGAAACCACAGGGCCCAAAGCTTAGGTATTTAGCATGTAGCAACGGCAAATGGTCATCTACATAATTCCTGCCAATCATGCCCCTGGGGTCCAAATTGGCCACGCCCTGAGACCCCTTAGCTCTCGTTGACTCATAATGGAAAAAAAGCTTCAAAAATCTTCTTCTCTGAAACACAGTGCCCAGAGCTTAGATATTTATCATGTAGCAACAGTAAGTAGTCACCTACATAATTCCTGCCAATCATGCCCCTGTGGTCCAAACCAGCCACGCCCAGGGGCCCCTTAGCTCCTTCTCATAATGGAAAAAAAGCTTCAAAAATCTTTTTCTATTGAAACCACAGGACCCAGAGCTTAGATAATTAGCACGTAGCAATGGCAAATAGGTCACCTACATAAATCCTGCCAATCATGCCCCTGGGGTCCAAATGGGCCACGCCCTGGAGCCCCTTAGCTCCCCTAGACTCATAATGGAAAAAAGCTTAAAAAATCTCCTTCTCTGAAACCACAGGGCCCAGAGCTTAGATATTTAGCATGTGGCAATGACAAGTGGTCACCTACATTAATCCTGCCAATCATGCCCCAGGGGTCCAAATGGGCCACACCCTGGGACCCCCTTAGCTCCCATAGACTCATAATGGAGAAAAGCCTCAAAAATCTTCTCTGAAACCACAGGGCCCAGAGCTTAGATATTTAGCATGTAGCAACGGCAAGTGATCACCTACATATTTCCTGCTAATCATGCCCCTGGGGTCCAAATGGGCCACGCCCCGGTGTCCCTTAGCTCCCATAGACTCATAATGGAAGAAAGCTTAAAAAATCTTCTTCTCAGAAACTGTGAAGCACAGAACTTAGATATTTAGTCCAAATTGGCCAAATCCTGTGGCCCCTTAACTCCAACAAACTTATGATGGAAAAAAGCTTCAAACATTTTCTTTAAAACCATGAAATACAGACCTTAGATATTTAATTTAGTATATAGCAACACAAAATGGTCGCCTACATTAATCCTGCCAACCATGCCCTTTGGGTCAAAATTGGCCAAGACCCAGGGCTCATTAGCTTCTATAGACTTATATTGGAAAAAAAATCTTTTCCAAAACCATAAGGCACAGATTTTGTTTGATTTGAGGTTTTACATCCCTGTCAACACTGTATAGGTCATTTTGGAGATGTCTCTTCCAATTTTGTGGGACTTTTACCCGACATTGAGATGAAATTACATCTCAAGCCCTGTCGCCCAATGAAACCAATAGGGGTTTTATAAGCATGGACACCGCTTTGCCTGCGGTTAGATATTTAGTAGGTAGCAATGTCATGTGGTCTCCTACACTAATGATTTTCTGGTACACAGGTGAGCGATATAGGGCCATTGGGCCCTCTTGTATTGAGAAATGAGGAAAATTATCCTTCCGTTATTGCCAAATACCCACCTTACAGGCCTTCTAGCAAAACCTATAAAACCTATAATAACCTATAATTTTGTGCCAAACCTATAAAACCTTTATTTTGTTCATTAAACCTATAAAAAACCTGTATTTTCATGAAAAAAAACTATATTTTTCACTATTTTAACCTTCTTGCGACTCAACCCTAACTTTTCTTCAAAATGCACTACTAATGTTTACTTTTTAGTCCCGTAAAAAGTGATGCAAACTGTCAAGAATTTGTAATTTTTTTCCTCACTCGCTTTGTAAAATTTAGATCAATTTTATCTGAGTAATTGTGGCACAAAAATTCATCAAATATTTTTTCTTCACTTTTAAATCTTTATGTAAGTTTGGAAGACTTTTTTTTTAACCTATATTTTTATTAGCTCACCTGTCACGTAGTACCTGTCACGTAGTGACAAGGTGAGCTTTTGTGATCACTTTTTGTCCGTCATGCGTGCGTCCGTGCGTGCGTGCATCTGTGCGTCCGTAAACAATTTCAAATAAGTATATCTCTAATACCCCATGGTCAATCTTGATCAAATTTAATGGGAAGCATTACAGGTAGGGGGAAAGGCTGCATAAGGTTTTTGGGCTGATCAGATTGGAATTCTGGTTGCCATGGCAACATAAAGCTCCCATAGACTATCAATGGGAAAAAAATAAAATATCTTCTTCTCTGAAACCACAGGGCCCAGAGCATGTATTAACGGCCAGTGGTCACCTACATAATTCCTGCCAATCATGCCCCATGGGTCCAAATTGGCCACACCCTGGGGCCCCTTCGCTCCCATAGACTCATAATGGAACAAAAAGCTTCAAAAATCTTCTTCTCAGAAACCACAGGGCCCATAGCTTAGATATTTAGCATGTAGCAACAGCAAGTGGTCACCTACATAATTCCTGCCAATCATGCCCCTGGGGTCAAAACGGGCCACGCCCCGGGGCCCTTGAGCTACTATAGACTCATAATGGAAAAAAAGCTTCAAAAATCTTCTTCTCTGAAACCACAGGGCTCAGAGCTTAGATATTTAGCATGTAGGAAGGGCAAGTGGTCACCTACATAAATCCTGCCAATCATGTCCCTGGGGTCCAAATTGGCCATGACCCGGGGCCCCTTAGCTCCCATAGACTCATAATGGAAAAAAAGCTTCAAAAATCTTCTTCTCTGAAACCACAGGGCCCAGAGCTTAGATATTTAGCATGTAGCAAAGGCCAGTGGTCACCTACATAATTCCTGCCAATCATGCCCCTTGGTTCCAAATGGGCGACGCCCCGGGGCCCCTTCGCTCCCATAGACTCATAATGAAACAAAAAGCTTCAAAAATCTTCTTCTCGGAAACCACAGGGCCCAGAGCTTAGATATTTAGCGTGTAGCAACAGCAAGTGGTCACCTACATAATTCCTGCCAATCATGCCCCTGGGGTCCAAACGGGCAACGCCCCGGGGCCCTTTAGCTCCTATAGACTCATAATGGAAAAAAGCTTCAAAAATCTTCTTCTCTGAAACCACAGGGCCCAGAGCTGAGGTATTTGGCATGTAGCAAGGGCAAATGGTCACCTACATAAATCCTGCCAATCATGCCCCTAAGGTCAAAATGGGCCATGCCCCGGGCCCCTTAGCTCCCATAGACTCATAATGGAAAAAAACCTTCAAAAATCTTCTTCTCTGAAACCACAGGGCCCAGAGTTTAGATATTTAGCATGTAGCAATGGCAAGTGGTCACCTACATAATTCCTGCCAATCATGCCCATGGGGTCCTAATGGGCCACGCCCCGGGGCCCCTTAGCTCCCATAGACTCATAATGGAAAAAAAGCTTCAAAAATCTTCTTCTCTGAAACACAGGGCCCAGAGTTTAGACATTTAGCATGTAGCAACGGCAATTGGTCACCTACATAATTCCTGCCAATCATGCCCCTGGGTTCAGAATGGGCCACGTGCCGGGGCCCCTTTGCTCCCAAAGACTCATAATGGAAAAAAGCTTCAAAAATCTTCTTCTCTGAAACCACAGGGCCCAGAGCTTAGATATTTAGTACGTAGCATCGGCAAGTGGTCACCTATATAATTCCTGCCAATCATGCCCGTGGGGTCCAAATGGGCCACACCCCGGGGCCCCTTAGCTCCCATAGACTCATAATGGAAAAAAGATTCAAAAATCTTCTCTGAAACCACAGGGCCCAGAGCTCAGATATTTAGCATGTAGCAACGGCAAGTGGTCACCTACATAATTCCTGCCAATTATGCCCATGGGTTCCAAACGGGTTAGCCCCGGGGCCCTTTAGCACCTATTGACTCATAATGGAAAAAAGCTTAAAAAATCTTCTACTCTGAAATCACATTGCCCAGAGCTTAGATTATTTAGTACGTAGCAATGGCAAGTGGTCACCTATATAATTCCTGCCAATCATGCCCCTGGGGTCCAAAAGGGCCACGTCCTAGGGCCCCATAGCTCCTATAGACTTATTATGGAAAAAAAAGCTTCAAAAATCTTCTTCTCTGAAACCACAGGGCCCAGAGCTTAGATATTTAGCATGTAGCAATGGCAAGTGGTCACCTACATAAATCCTGCCAATCATGCCCATTGGGTTCAAATGGGCCACGCCCGGGGGCCCCTTAGCTCCCATAGACTCAAAATGGAAAAAAGATTCAAAAATCTTCTTCTCTGAAACCACAGGGCGCATAGCTTAGATATTTAGCATGTAGCGAGGCAAGTGGTCACCTACATAATTCCTGCCAATCATGCCCCTGGGGTCCAAACAGGTGAGCGATATAGGGCCATTGGGCCCTCTTGTTAATATTTCCCCTGACAATATAACCTTGTGGTGGCCATAACTCCAATACTCTCTGAGATATATTGATGGTACTTGGCACAATTGTATACAAGGTTGAGCGGGGCTTCATGCCTAAGAAACATAACTCTGGGTGCTAGGATATTTGAGTTATCTCCCCTTCGAATTTAACAGTATGACCAACTTGTGATCACCGTAGCTCAAATACCCTTGGAGATATATTGGTGGTACTTGATGCAGATGTACATGAGGTTAAACAGGTGTGTCTTGCTCAAGAGTTACAACTATGGATGCTTTGGCTTTTTAGTTTTGTGTGTGTGTGAATTCGGGTTTAACGTCGCTTTCAACAATTTTTCAGTCATATCACGACGGTGTCTGGTTGCGACAGGGAGCTCAATGCTCACGTTTATAGTGCTGCCTCACTGAAGTATCATGTCCCAGACACATTACATGATACCACACCCAGTCACATTATCCTGACACTGGATCGACCAGTCCTAGCTCTTCCCCGTAAATCTGAGTGCCAAGCGAGGAGCAGCTAGTACCATTTTTAACGACTTTGGTATGTCGCGGCCCGGGATCGAACCCCAGACCTCCCGTTCCCCAGAGCGGACACTCTACCAACTGAGCTATCGGGGCCGGTTGGCTTTTTAGTTATCTCCCCTGACAATAGTACCTTGTGATGGCCATAACTCCAACAACCTTTGAGATATATTGAAGGGACTTGGCGCAATCGTATACAAGGTACAGACGGTGTGTCATGTGCAAGAACCACAACTGTTGGTGCTGTGGTATTTGAGTTATCTACCTTCCAATATAAAAATATGACCAGCTTGTAATCACTCTATCTCCAATACCCTTTGAGACATATTGATGGTACTTTGTACAGAAATACATGAGCTTAAGCAGGCATGTCATGCGCAAGAACCACAATTCTGAGTGCCTGTGTTTTTTAGTTATCTCCCCTGACAGTATAATCTTGTGATGGCCATATCTGCAATACTTTTGTGATATATTGCTGGTTTAATTCTGTTCACTTTCTATTGGTGAACAATCTTCTGAAGGCCATATTGGCTTTTGGTCGGGGGATTTGCCATCTCTTCAGATGGCTATTTTTGTTGAATTTATCAGTCAATTAATCAGTTTTAGTTGGTAGTCCCTGGGTTATCCAAAGAGCAAACATCAATGTTTCTGGCGAGACTGGCTTGTTGCACAGGCTGATCTGTAGGAGTGTAACGATGCATCGGACTATCGATGCATTGTGATAGGCACTGGGCCGATAGTACTGCATCGATGGTAAAGTTAAACATCGATGACTATTGCCGATAGTGTTTTGAACTATCGATAGTTTCGATAGTTTTCTATATCACAAGTTTTTCAGATAATTCCCGAAGTTGTTTTCATTCTTGTAGCCGGTCAAGCCTCAAACTGTATATTGTCCTAAATATAATCCAATAATCTCCTGTGTCAGTGGGGGTCAACGGCTTCTTGTCGCAAGATAAAGGCAAAATTACTGCCGAATCGTGATTTGGCTGTAGCCTACAGGTACACGGCGTTTATGCATCCAATTTGTTATGCATTATCCACTTTACACCCAATGCCGTTATACAGTCAGCACGCTGAAAATTCCTTCATTGAACTGGTGAATTTACAGCTTTCTGAAGCACTTTTCAACAGTAAACACTTTGATGTTAATTCCTTTCGAAATAATTGACACAGACGACCACGCATATTTTGAATACGCTAATCTGTAAGTCAGTGATAAGAAAAGCGATAATTAAAGAGTGTTTACACAGCGGTATTTCTTATCAAAGGGTGCCAACCAAATTAGCACATGAAGCATGGGAAGTCTGCACATGGCACTACCGCTTCAAAAGGTGCAAAAATTGTTCTGGTTAATGTTTTAGAGGGTTCTTATTTTGTCAATAACAGACATCAAAGGAAATGAAATACTTGTTATCCTGCAAAGAATGTTTATAATTTGGGCATCCAGACATGTTTATAAAGCCGGGGTTTTAATTTTAAATCTTGGACACCTTGTATTAAAAAATATGCACATGGAAATACTGCACTAGAAAACAATTACAACTTCAACCTCATTATAACAGAACTCAGGCCGGTCCAACAAACGGACAGTATTATTTAACCGAATCATGTTATAAACGCCGACAGTATTTGTCACGGGCCAGTCTATTCTACTATCACACTGTAAACACAAGCCTCCGGCGCTATTGATAAGTCTACATAATGTTCCGCATGACAAGGTGTGAAATAAGGTCAAGTTATGTCTCTAATTTGCGTTTATCCCTCAGTCATAATATATAATCCTCAATCAATGTGAAAAGGATTTAATCGGTCCTAAGATGATTAGCTATATCTAAGGGTAGATGTATGCATAATAAAAACAGACTATTCTATTGTCTCATGAATGGTTATGTTTTGGCACCAAATAGCAGATGCTTGGCGAAAAAAGTCGAACGCTTTAATTTGTGTGAACACGTCTGTATGCTGTTGGTGATTGACACGGAGCTTCTGGGGATAAGTCGGGAGTTGTTTCCGGGGTTAAGTCGGGAGCAGGGCGCAGTTTTCTATCCACCTCCATTCACATTTGTTTAGCTATCGAGAAAATATTTTTACCGGTTCCAAACATCTTTTTTCATGAAAGAAAATTAAATAATGACATTAAACACATGTGGGGTTGCTGGTGTCGGATGACGTCATTTACCGATCGCTTGCAGAAAAATGGTTTCGGTGGTTTGTGGATGGTGGATGGTATGGCGATTTGGATGGCGGAAAGTTTTGATGTTTGCCTTGAACTTGCTTTTAGGGCGGGTGTGTAAGATTTGGCTCGTTTTGGATGGATGAGTTCTCGTCTTGTGGCTGGATCATTAAATTATAAACTGAGCTGCTTTCTTTATTCTTTTTCTTCCCTAAGCTGACAATTTTGATCTTTTGAGTGTATCAGCTAAAGCTCGTGTTAATCATGCGCGTCAAGCTAAATGAGTTTATATATTGTATCTTTAATTACTATTTGGATAAGCTATTATGACATGTCTGCAATTAACTTGTTTATTGGCCGTGATAACTACAGTATTTTCTACCGTATAACTGCACTTAAAGTCAGAGAAAAATAAAGTTATTGTGCTTAAAACTTGACAGAAACCTTGGATAATATTTATAAATATTTGTATGGGAAAATTTGGGGTCCAAATTTATTTTATTCTGATTAAGAAACTGATGGTACAGTCTCACTGTGATTTGATACATGTACTTGGCAACTTCTATTAAAATGAGTCTCCAGCAGGATTTACACTTGAAGGAAAAAAGATGCTCCTAGGGAGCTGTTTCCTCTTGTAGGGGGAGGCAGAAAAGCAAACAGGAGTTTACAACAGTTGTTCCTCTGTGTAAATTATCTTGTTTATTTCTTTTATGCAGATAATACATACAGAAAAACAGTTGAAGGTTTGAATAGTTTTTATTTCCTTCTAAAACAAGAAATATGTTTTTAGGCAATAGTATCGCAATAGTATTGCAATAGTAGTCAGCAATAGTAATAGTATTGCAATGGTTCTTCCTGCAATGTCAATACTATCGCAATAGTCATTTTCTGACTATCGTTACATCCCTACTGATCTGAAACATTTTTTGTTGCACATCATAGTGTAGTTTATATTTTCTTGTCCTTTGGGATCATTGATTCCATTGTGGAATTTTGAAAATACTTGTGGGTCATTGATGAGGCCTAATTGGCCAAAACTAGCTAGTCTGGCCCAAAAAAAACATGCACACTTCATATTTTCCAGTTCTGTGGTGTATTCCTTGCTTCCAAACGATAACCCTTTTATAGAACATATTTAACGTCACTACAGCTGGTGTCTGGGAATGTGTGGTGGCGGTAAAACGTCTCCCTGCCCTACATCATAGTGTAGTTTATATTTTCTTGTCCTTTGGGATCATTGATTCCATTGTGGAATTTTGAAAATACTTGAGGGTCACTGATGAGGCCTAATTGGCCGAAACTAGCTAGTCTGGCCCAGAAAACATGCACACTTCATATTTTCCAGTTCTGTGGTGTATTCCTTGCTTCCAAAGGATAACCCTTTTAAAGAATATATTTGTCTTGCTCTGGCTTATAGGTCAATTGTCTACTCAACTGTTATAGCAAGTGTAACATAGTTTAAATCAGGGTAATTCTCAAAGGGCTGTCGCCATAAACCCGTATTCCAGTAAATTGCTGGTATATCATGATACACACCAGTAAATACCGGTAATAAAGTGCAACCATCAAACAAGCCACAAACATGGCGATTTAAAGCCAGAAATTCAATTATGTTTTAAATATAAGGAAGAAAAGTGATGTTTGCATAGATTTATGCCTCCCTGATCATGCTGAAGCTCCCCTACTTGAAGCCCGTATCCCATCTGGGTAACAGAATTTACAAAAATGCAATTTCCCATTCTGAATTTTATGATTGTGTATTTTTTTGCAGGTAAAAATACAACAGCTCAGTTTTATTTATGCCCTTACACCTGGTAAAAGTGGTTTATAGCAGGATATTTATTCCCCCCAGCATACAAAGTATGGGGGGTACTGTTTTCACATCTGTCCATCCGTCCGTCATTTCCGCTGATATCTTGAAAGCAAATTAATGGATTCGTTTTGTTCAAATTTTGCATATGAATTGATATTATTGGACAGTCTCCAGCTTGGGATTGTTACACAGCTTTTTGTGTCAATTATCAACAGAGTTATGGCCCTTGTCTGATGTCAGAAAGTCATTTCGCTCAATATCATAAGACACATATGATTAATTTTGATCATTTTTAGTATGTGAATATATGTTGACAAGATCTAGCTTGGGATTGTTATGCAGCATTTTGCGTTTACTTTCATCAGTTATATCCCTTGGATGACCTCAGAAATTAGTTCCCGCTTAATATCTTGAGAAAAAATTTATGGATTTTGATCGAATTTGGAATGTGAATTTGTTAACAAGATATAGCATGGGATTTTTATGCAGCATTTGCGTTTATTTTCAGCAGAGTTATATCCCTTGAATGACCTCAGAAATTAGTTTCAGCTCAATATCCTGAGAAAGAGTTTATGAATTTTGATCAAATTTGGCATGCGAGTTTATATTAACAAGATAAAGCTTGCAATTTTTATGCGGCATTTTGCATCAATTTTGGGCAGAGTTATGGCCCTTGAATGATGTCAAAAATTTGTTTCCGCTAAAGATTTATCTTGAGAAAGAATGGATGGATTTTGATCAAATTTGGCATGTGCGTTTATTAACAAGATGAAGCTTGGGATTTTTATGGGGCATTTTATGTCTATTTTCAGCAGAGTTATGGCCCTTGAATGATGTCAAAAATTTGTTTCCGCTAAAGATTTATCTTGAGAAAGAATGGATGGATTTTGATCAAATTTGGCATGTGCGTTTATTAACAAGATGAAGCTTGGGATTTTTATGGGGCATTTTATGTCTATTTTCAGCAGAGTTATGGCCCTTGAATGATGTCAAAAATTTGTTTCCGCTCTTTATCTTGAGTAAGAATTGTTGGATTTTGATCAAATTTGACATTTGGATTTATGTTGACAAGATATAGCTTGGGATTGTTACACAGCATTTTGCATCAATTTTCAGCAGAGTACTGGCCCTTGAATGACATCAAAAATTTGTTTTCAAGCATTACTTTGAGAAAGAATTGATGGATTTTGATCAAATTTGGCATTTGAATTTATGTTGACAAGATATAGCATGGGGTTGTTATGCGGCATTTTGTGTCTTTTTTCAGCAGAGTTATGGCCCTTGAATGATGTTGAAAACTTGTTTACGCTCATTATCTTAAGAAAGAATTGGTGGATTATGATCAAATTTGGCATTTGAATTTATGTTGACAAGATACAGCTTGGGATTTTTATGCGGCATTTCTGAGCTATTCGCAGAAAAGTTATGGCCCTTGAATGTTGTTGAAAATGTTTATGCTTATTATCTTGAGAAAGTATAAATGGATTTTTATCAAATTTGGCTTGTGAATTTATGTTGACAAGATATAGATTTGGATTGTTGTGCGGCATATTGCATCAATTTTTAGCAGAGTTATGGCCCTTGAATGACCTCAGAAATTAGTTTCAGCTCAATATCTTGAGAAAGAATTGATGGACTTTGATAAAATCACCATGTGAATTTATGTTGACAAGATATAGCTTGGATTGTTACTCAGCATTTTGGTCTATTTTCAGCAGATCAAGCTATGGCCCTTGAATGATGTCAAATATATTTTTCTGCTCAATATCTTGAGAAGAATTGATGGATTTTGATCAAATTTGGCATGTGAATTTATGTTTACAAGGTATAGTTTGGAATTGTTATCTGGCATCTTGCAGCTATTTTCAGCAGTCACGGCCCTTGAATGACGTCAGAAATTTGTTTAGGCTCAGTATCTTGAGAAAGAATTGATTGATTTTGATCAAATTTGGCATGTGGATTTATGTTGACAAAATAAAGCTTGGGATTTTCATGCGGCATTTTGCATTTATTATGCCCCCAACTTCGAAGAAGTTGATGGGGCATATTGGTTCTGTCCTGTCTGTCAGTTCGTGCATCCGTCTGTCCGTTACGCTTTAAACATGTGGAACAGAAGAATGGTTTGTGCTAGGATCTTGAAATTTTATATATGGAATGAGCATGAAAATTAAGCAAACCCTTATTTTTTTTTTTCTTTTCTGTCTGACTTGTCTTTGCAGAGTTATGCCCCTTTTCGGACTTTTGCATTGTGGCTATAGGGAAACCTTGTGAACAAAATATCTGGAGAACCGCTTGAGCTAGGCTCATGATATGTAGTATACAGTTTGTGTCTAAGGTGTAGATGACCTGATTAACTTTTGACGAAATCCGAAAATATTTAACGCAGTTACGCCCCTTTTCGGACTTACGCATTGTGGCTATGGGGAAACCTTGTGAACAAAATATCTGGAGAACTGCTTTAGCTAGGCTTATGATATTTAGTATACAGATTGGGTCTAAGGTGTAGATGACCTGATAAACTTTTGACGAAATTCCGAAAATATTTAGCAGAGTTACGCCCCTTTTTGGACTTATGCATTGTGACTATGGGGAAACCTTGTGAACAAAATATCTGGAGAACTGCTTGAGCTAGGTTCATGATATTTGGTATGCAGTTTGAGTCTAAAGTGTAGATGACCTGATTAACTTCTGACGAAATTCCGAAAATATACAATAGAGTTACACCCCTTTTCGGACTTACGCATTGGTTATTGGGAAACCTTGTGAACAAAATATCTGGAGAACTGCTTGAGTTAGGCTCATGATATTGGTATATAGTTTGGATCTAAGGTGTAGATGACTTGATTAACGTTTGACGAAATTCCGAAAATATATAACATAGTTATGCCCCTTTTCAGGCTTCTCACCTCTGTGGTTCTTTGATTTTTGTGTTCACGGAGATGTTGCACTGATGAGTTAGGAGGCCTTCATGCGGACTGAACAAATTATTTGTCTAAATCGCGAGGGAAGTAAGGGTGAGGATTGTGGCCACGTAAAATCGATTTAAGCCCCCCAGTGGAAATCTTCCCCTGACCGTTCCAAGGCGGCTCTTCTGTGGCGATTTATTTATGTTGTTGTTTGTTACTTACTGTGTGTATCACTTGTGTCTTTTAATTTTGGATGGCCATTTTGTGGGAAAGTAACTGTCCTTATGGCCTTCCTTTGTTTAGGTTTCCATTATGGTCTAGTCGCTTAATGTTTGTATTTCTTTCCCTTTGGTGTCTTTTATGGGTGGAGTAAGTTAATTGTATCAATTCCTGATCTTTGTTTTACTTCTACTTTACTTATGGATTGTGGCTATGGGGAAACTTTGTGAACAAAATTTCTGGAGAACCGCTTGAGCAAGGCTCATGATATTTCGTATACAGTTTGGGTACTCTACATAAATTTTGAGCACATTTTAAGAATATTGTACCAACTGACCGTTCTTTCACCACAGAGGCATTTTTTTTTATTATGTGTCTATTAGTGGCAAGCATATGTTTGGGGGCATAGTGTTTCACAAACACATTTTCTAGATTTCAGCAGAGTTATGGCCCTCGAATGACGTCAAAAATTTGTTTCCGCACAATATCTTGAGAAAGAATGATGGATTTTGATCAAATTTGGCCTGTGAATTTATGTTGACAAGATATAGGTTTGGATCGTTCTGTGGAATGTTACGTCTTATTTTCAGCAGAGTTATGGCCCTTGAATGATGTCGAAAAATTGTTTCCGCTCAATATCTTGAGGAAGAAATGATGGATTTTGATCAAATTTGGTATGTGAATTTATGTTGGCAAGATATAGCTTGGGACTGTTACACAGCATTTTGCTTCAGTTTTCAGTTATGGCTCTTGAATGACCTCAAAAATTTGTTTTAATCTGTTGCGGAGGTGTATTTAGTTAGCCTGCTTACTGACATCTAGTTTATTCTGGCAGTTTGAACAACTGTTCAGGTCATCTTGGTTATGTATATTGGGTCTGTCTGTAGCGGTAAAGGTTTCTTTTTATCCAAATTCTTTCCTTTCAGAGTACCTTTTTTCAGAGGCATCTAATTTATCAGAAAGTCTCAAAAGTTGTCTCGTGAAAAAAACAAAAACAGAAAAAAAAAAAAACAAAAAAAAAACAGGAAATCCCAGAAGTTGTCTACCATGAAAAAAAAATATCAGAAGAAGGGCCAGGTATATCCATTGCTCTTAAATTTCTTTTCTTTCCAGTATCTAGCACAACAAATCCATTGAGAGTCAATACTGGAGAAGAGAATATTCAGGAAAGTGGCATAGCCCATTCATCTGCAAAAGCAGTAGAAAAACATGGGGAAGGGGGTAATGTGCAGCCAGAAAAAGAAGTAAAGAAAAGACATCAAGTGAGAGATGAGATTAAGAAACCCACAAAAGGAAAAGGTAAACGGCAAGATTCTTGTATGTCTTCATTTCAAAACAGGAATGTATGAGTCGAGCTTTTTGATTTTCCTTAAGGGGAATGGATACACCTGGCAGATTTTTCAGCCATTTTTCAACAGGGAGACAACTTTTGGGACTTCCTGTACTCGTAAACTCACATAAAAAGATGTCTACTCTTGAAGGGAAGAACTCAGGAGCAGATTCTTTCCTTTGGATATGACCCCTATTGGGAGACCAAAACTACTTTAGCAAGAGTTGCCTACCAAGATGGTGTATTCATTCCCCTTAAACTACCAAAAAAATTCTGAATCAGTGTATATAGGGAAGTTCTCAATTAGCACAACAGAAAAGTTGAATAATTGTGTTTCCTTTCACTTTACACAAAAATAATTTTTGCCAGTGAACCAGATAACTAGATGCCTGTTATTATAGCCCCGCTTTGAAAAAGTGGTTTACCTTGTCCTTCTGTGATTCCATAATTCTGTAATTCCATTATTTATGATAACTCAAAAATCTTTGGAGGTATTTTCATGAAACTTCACACAAATGTAAAACAGTATGAGACAATGTGCAGCGTGCATGAACCATAACTCTGGATTGCCTACTTTTGGAGTTCTTACCCTTTGATCCTTGAAAAATGTCCATTTTAACCTTGTCCCCTCCATAACTCAAAAACCATTTGAGGTATTTTTATGAAACCATAACTCTGGATTGCCTACTTTAGGAGTAAATGCCCTTTGAACATTGAAAAATGACACTTGGAATAAAGTAGAAGTTAAACAAAGATCAGGAATCGATACAATTAACTTACTCCACCCATCAAAGACACCAAAGGGAAAGAAACACAAACATTAAGCGACCAGACCATAATGGAAACCTAAACAAAGGAAGGCCATAAGGACAGTTACTTTCCCACAAAATGGCCATATGGCCATCCAAAATAAAAAGACACAAGTGATACATACAGTAAGTAAACCGCTTAGAGGATCTAAGCCTGTCCAGGAACCGCGGTGCGAGGCGGGCCGTCCATGCTAATAAACCCTATTGGTTTCATGTGGCGAGAGGGCTTGAGATGTCATTTCATCTCACTGTCGGGTAAAAGTCCCACAAAATTGGAAGCAACGTCTCCAAAATGACCTTTACAGTGTTGACAGGGACGTTAAACCTCAAATCAAACAAACAAAACATACAGTAAGTAACACACAACACCATAAATAAACCGCCACAGAAGAACCGCCTTGGAACGGTCAGTGGAATGATTTCCACTGGGGGGCTTAAATCGATTTTACGTGGCCACAATCCTCGCCCTTACTTCCGTCGCAATTTAGACAAATAACTTGTTCAGTCCGCATGAAGGCCTCCTAACTCATCAGTGCAACATCTCCGTGAACACAAAAAATCAAAGAACCACAGAGGTGAGACAACGGTGAGGACTTGACAGCAAGAAACCACTGAAATGCTGGAGCAAAAGAAAACCAACAGTTAGACTCAGTACAGTAATAATTCGTGTCCGTTTCATAAATTTCAATCCTTTTTACCACCTTTAATTAGAAGCTGAAAGCTGAAAACATTTTTTTTCTTGTATTTTTCTTTTCTGATATCACTATAGCAGGGCTATAGTCAGATCCTCTGACAGTTCTAGTTGTGACTAACAGTTGGATAACATTTAAGTGATATAAACCTATGTTTCGGGTACTGTCAAGGTTTATTGACTGCCCTCAGGGCAGTCCTTAAAACTTGATAGTGCCTGAAGCATTTGTTTCTATTGTTTTAGTGCATTGAACATCTATCACATAAATTGAATATTTATTAGCAATCAGACAAAAATATATATATATATATATATATATTGATGAACTGTTAATCCAAATAAATAATTCTTCAGGTTACCTTTCAATTGTTGTCTCATTTCCTTTGAAATCGCTGAAGATCGACTCTCAAATTTATTCAAAATTTTTATTGTAAAAAATCCATAAACCATATCGGGCACTGCAAGATGGGACTCTGACCAGTCTGAATCAAATCTTATAGTCTCCGCTTAGAATCTACCACAGGTAAACAATAATTTTTGTTATGCACTAAAACTTTATAGCACTTTCTGAGGCGTAACATAATCAGCTGTTACATATTTACCCTTTTTACAATGTATCATCAAAAAGTGAAGACACAGTTCTGTTCCGCCTGTTAAAATTTATGCTTGTTGATATCCTTGGAATGTAGAATCCTGGTTATTCAAATATTAGGATATTTTCGTAATTCATGCATGTATAATTTCAATAATTGGTAAATTACTGTTCTAAAGTTATTAGCAAATTATGGGACAACCTGTTCAAGAGCAAATTCCATGGAAGGGTTTCAAGTATTAACATTTTAGTTTGATTGCAACATTTTTTAGATGATTTGTCTTTGGCTTCAGTATATATATATATATAAAAACATTGAGCAGTTTTATACAAATAAAAATTTGTAATCTTTTCTTTTTTTCAGAGTTTGTACCACCGAAAACGCCAGTTTCAGCTGTAAACATTTCCAAAGCTAAAGTTAAAACTCCTGTGGTCACCGTCACTCCACCAGCTGTTAATAAGAAGAAAAACAAAAAGAAACGATCAGTTGAGAAGACTGTGAGCTCTGAAACAACTACTGGTATTCCATTGCTTTTATTTGTTACTCCTCATTGTATTACGCCTTCTTGTATTTTGGTTTATTACCAACCTTGTCATCATTTCTTACACCTGCAACACCAGCAGTGCAACAGCCAGATTTATTATGTCCCTGGTAGCCATAGCGGGGACATATAATTTGTTTTACCCCTGTCTGTTTGTTTGTTGGTTGGACAACTTAAACATTGGTCATTACTGTTGAACTGTTTCAGATAGAGCTTTCATATTTGGCATGTAGGTTTCTTGTGACAAGAGCTTTCCACTCATACAAAAACTTTTGACCTGGGACCTACTTTAAAGAAAAAATTGACCTTGGCCCGGGGACATGTATGTTCGTGTTTCACAAACACGTCCTGTTACTTTAGAATGTTACTTAATATTGCGTTAATATTTACAGCTTGCCCTAGTAAAGAAGTTCTTGAGAAAATTATTCTAAGAGCAAGGAACACAAACACAAGATTGAAAAAAAGCAGAGTCAAAAGGCATTTATATCTGACATCCTATGGCATCTCATCTAGGTCTACATTGTTGCAGCAAACAGTATAGACCCTGATGAGATGCCACATTTTGTTGCATCTTATCTAGGTCTACATTGTTTGCAGCCTGTTGCAGCAAACAGTTTAGACCCTGGATGCCACATTTTGTGGCATCTCATTTAGGTCTGCATTGTTTTGCAGCCAACAGTATAGACTATGATGAGATGCCACATATTGTGGCATCTCATCTAGGTCTACACTGTTCACTCAGGCCTGACTGTCCAGATACATATGGTAAATACGGTATTTTGAGCTGTTGCACTACAAATATGTTCTGGGCCCCCGCCCATCGGGCTTGAAGAAAAAGATGGGCTGCATGATGCTTCCACGCAGAGCTGAAATCCGACCGCACACAAGTACTGGTAAACCGCTTAGAGGATCTAAGCCTGCCCAGGCAAAAGCAGTGCAAGTCAGACCGTTCATGCATATAAACCATATTGGTTTCTTTGGGCGACAGGGCTTGGGAAGACATTTCATCTCAATGTCGGGTAAAAGTCCCACAAAATTGGAAGCAACATCTCCATAATGACCTGTACAGTGTTGACGGGGACATTAAACCTCAAATCAAACAAAACAAAAAAATATTTTCTATAAAAGGGTTATTCTTTGGAAGCAAGGAATACACCACAGAACTTGAAAATATGGAGTGTATATGTTTTCTGGGCCAGACTAGCTAGTTTCGGACAATTAGGCCTCATCAGTGACCCTCAAATATTTTATAAATTCCACAATGGAATCAATGATCCCAAAGGACAAGAAAATACAAACTACACTATAATGTAGGGCAGGGAGACTTTTTACAGCCGCCACACAAAGCCTACAATGGGACATATGCGACCAGTAAAGACTCAGTCCAGCCTGTTTATTTTTGTGAACATTCTATTGTATGTTAGCTATTCAAATAGCAACAATCAGAGACTGGCTAGACCAGTTAGATGAACAGGCTGATCTGAGTCTACCAGGTCTTATTGTAGGTTTTGTCGTGGGCCAGCTCATTTAATATAAACATGTTATTATGCCCCCGCCATTTGAAGTATGGTGGAAGTGCATAGCGTTGCCCCTGTCTGTCCATCCGTTCATTTGTCCTTCTGAAACGCAGTCAATAACTTTCTTGTTCTGGGATGGATTTTGAAATAACTTTGTAGAAATGTTAACCATCATGAGACTATGTGACACATGCAAAACCCAGGTCCGTACCTCAAAGGTCAAGGTCATACTTAGAGGTTAAAGGTTAAAAAAAAGGGTCCAAAAAGTTAAACATGGACAATAACTTTCTTATTTCTGGATGGATTTTGAAATTACTTGGCAGAAATGTTAACCATCATAAGATGATGAGTCAAGCACAAAACCCATATCCATATCTCCAAGGTCAAGGTCATACTTAGAGGTCGTTGCCCCCGCCCATAGGGGCTTAAAGAAATATATGGGCTGCATGATGCTTCCACACAGAGCTGAATCCGGCCCGCACACTAGTACTGGTAAACCGCTTAGAGGATCTAAGCCTGTCCAGGAACCGCGGTGTGAGGCGGACCTTCCGTGCTAATAAACCCTATTGGATTCATTGGGCGACAGGGCTTGAGATGTCATTCCATCTCAATGTCGGGTAAAAGTCCCACAAAATTGGAAGCAACATCTCCAAAATGACCTGTACAGTGTTGACGGGGACGTTAAACCTCAAATCAAACAAACAAAATACTTAGAGGTCAAAGGTAAAAATAAGTGTCCAAAACTTAAACATGGTCAATAACTTTCTAATTTCTGAATGGATTTTGAAATTACTAGGCAGAAATGTTAGCTATCATGAGACAATCTGCCTCACACAAAACCAAGGTCCTTACCTCCAAGGTCAAGGTCATACTTAGAGGTCAAAGATTAAAAAAAGGATCCAAAGCTTAAGCACAGTAACTTAGTTATTTCTGGATGAATTTTGAAATTACTTGGCAGAAATGTTAACCTTCATGTCGTTATTCTGAATGGATCTGAAAATTACTTGGTAGAAATGTTAACAATCATCAGTCAGTGTGTCATACGCCAGACCAGGTTGGTACATCCAAGGTCAAGGTCATACTTACAGGTCAAAGGTAAAGAAAGGTGTTTTTTTCTTGTGTCCAATCAATATCTTTGTTGTTCATCTATTTTTCAGGCGGGGGCATCCGTGTCCTATGGACACATTTGGAGTATTAAACACAAAGCCCATAGACCTTTGAGTCAATTTTTGGATGATCCAACAAGTGGTCTTGATAGCATGTATTTGATAGAGCTCTTTGTATTGGAAATCAGATTCTTGTTCACATCAATCAGTAGAGGTAAAATCCATTTATCATTTGCAGAGGAACAGCTTCCTGCATCAAGCCAGGCAGACCTGGAGAGCATCCCAGATTCAATTCCTGTAGATGAAGTAACCAAAAATATTTGTGTGTTAAAAGATAAATCTTGCTCTAGGTAAGAGTAAAATGTTTTTGGCATTGATATCAAAAGAAGCTGTATGAGCCACTCCAACTTGAAGCTAAAATGTGTCTGCTCTGTGCACAGTAAAATCTGATCAGCCTGTGCATCCACACAATCTGATCTGCCTTTGCTGTGAATGGATGCCCTTTGACCCAAAGTTACATGCAGATAGGTAAGGAGATATTCTTAAATACTGGTTAGCTGATTTCAGTCACTGCTGAGAGTAAATGCTTTTATAATAAGATTCATGATATAAATGATATGTGCATGTTTATGCCCACCCCCACTTCCCACCATCCTCACCAAGAGGCATATTGCTTTTGGTGTGTTTAATGCTGGCGTTTGCAAAGCCGGTTCGAAGCTCCATACCTCCTGAACCAATAGATAGATTCTGACCAAACTTGCAAGGTGACAACTTAGATAAGGGGAAAAAGTTGTTTGGTTTTGATGACCCTTGACCTAATTTTTTAGGTTACAGGCTCCCCAAAACTTCAGTTTTGGCCTAAAATGGCTTCTCTGTACCCTATCTCATGAATGGATTAATTCTGGTCAAACTTGGTACAGTGTATAATTGCCGCCTACCAAATAATTGTTAGCCTCGTCCCATCGGGGCTTGAAGAAATAGATGGGCTGCAAGATGCTTCCATGCAGAGCTGAAACCGACCCGCACACGAGTACTGGTAAACCGCTTAGAGGATGTAAGCCTGCCCAGGCAATGCAGTGCGAGTCGGCCCGTCCATGCTTATAAACCCTATTGGTTTCATTGGGTGACATGGCTTGAGATGTCATTTCATCTAAAGTCAGTTAAAAGTCCAACAAAGTTGGAAGCAAATCAGACATCTCCGAAATGACCTTACAGTCTTAACGGGGATGATAAACTTCAAATCAAACAAAACCAAATAATTGCATTACACTAACACACCCACATGATGTAGTGCAATATTTCGTATCTCCAAAACGGTTACTTTGCTGATGAAAATTGGTTATTTTTCTTATTGTGTGTGTGAATTCGGGTTTAACGTCGCTTTCAACAATTTTTCAGTCATATCGCGACGGTGTCTGGTTGCGACAGGGAGCTCAATGCTCACGTTTATAGTGCTGCCTCACTGAAGTATCATGTCCCAGACACATTACATGATACCACACCCAGTCACATTATCCTGACACTGGATCGACCAGTCCTAGCTCTACCCCATAAATCCGAGTGCCAAGCGAGGAGCAGCTAGTACCATTTTTAACGACTTTGGTATGTCGCGGCCCGGGATCGAACCCGAGACCTCCCGTTCCCCGGAGCGGACACTCTACCAACTGAGCTATCGGGGCCGGTATATTTTTCTTATTTATACCCCAAACATAGGTTGAGGGTGCTCATTAGAAACAAGGCTGTCAGAACTGCCTCGGTTCTAAGGAGTAACAATAACCTATGTCTTAGAACAGAAATATGAAAAATAATGTATACCCAGGTAAACGCCATTTTTCTCTGTATAAAGTGGGTCATAGAGGGATGTTCATTACATGGACTTGTTAACCTGATGGATTAGATTTTGGTGTCCTTGACCTGATATTCAATGTTTTGGTGAATATTGTATATATACTAAAAATTTGATTAGATTTTGGTGATCTTATAGGCTTAACCTCATTTTCAAGGTCACACTTAGGCTTCCGAAGACTCTCATTTTTGGCAAAATCAAAATGCCACCAAAACTTTGACTATATTTGACAACATTGAAATCATTTTCAAGGTCACTGGCTCCAAAAAAGCAGTCAGTTTGGGGCTAAAAATTGCTTGTCTGCCACCATCTCAAAAAACAAATTCATGAATTTCAGTCAAACCTGGTACAATATATTTGATTTGACTTTTGAACCTTGAACTTATTTTCTAGGTCTCAGGCTCTCGAAAACCCAAATTTGAGCCAAAAATGTCTTGTTTATATCTCATAAGCGAATTGATAAATTTTTGTCAAACTTGGTACAACATATTATTACAAGCAACGAAGAATTTATTCAGTTTTTGGTGACCTTGACCTCATTTTTAAGGTCACAGGCCTCCTAAAACTGTCAGATGTGTGCCAAAAAAGCTTGTCTCCTGAATTAATTCATGAATTGTGTTCAGATGTGTGGCGCACTTATATTTATCATTTCAACCTACGAGGGCTGATTGATATGTTGTGAGCCTCGTATTGAAGGAGGTATGCAGAGATGTTCTTTTTAAGTCTTAGTATTCTTTGACTATATAAGGACTGGTCCCATTTAGTCAGTTTATACAGTGATTTTTTTACCCCTGCGTCCTGCGTCCAGGACGCACAAATAGGACTGAGGACGCACAATCATAAAACATGTGCGTCCCTCGGACGCAAAAAAATCATGGGCGAAAAATCCAACTTTCGTTTTGGCGGCTGTAAATATCGGCGGAAGTGATAAAATACCGCACTTTTACCGAACTGCCCAACGAGTCACTGAAAAATCGATACAGGTACATTTTAATGATCCAACCACAAGACGAGGATCCCTTCCATCCAGAACGAGCCCGAACTTTCACACAAGCAAGTTCAATGCGAACATCAAAGTTTTGCGCCATCCAAATCCCCGCCCACAAACCACCAACACCGTTTTCTGCACGTGATCGGTAAATGACGTCATCTGATGGCAGAAACCTCACACGTGTTTAATGCCATTGTTTTATTTTAATGGGGTGTATATCTTTCATAAAAAAATGTTTGGACCCGGTAAAAATATTTTCTCGATAGCGAAACGGTTGTGAATAGAGGTGAATAGAAAACAGCGTTTTGCACAGCTCCCGAATTATCCCCAGAAGCTCGAACAACAGCGTTCGACTTTTCCCGTCTAGCGTCTGCTATTTGGCGCCAAAACATAACATTCAAGAGATAGTAGAAAAGTCCGTTTTTATTATGCGACGAGGGGAATAAACACAAATTAGAGAGATAATTGACCATATTTTCACACCTTGTTCAAGTTGGCTAATCGATGAAATGAAAGACACGCACCGCAGGGCAATCATGTTTTCTTAGCAATTATATGAAAGGGATTAAGAATAGTGTCATAATTGAACCGTTATAAATACACAGACGATTTGTCTCTGAATTGTCGACAAAGCCGGACACTGCAGCAATTGTTGTGATTTACTTACTCTAGTTTTACCGTATTTAAGAACTCAAAAGGCTGACAGTTGTAGACGATTTTTTTGCACTTGCTTGACCGGGCGTCGTAAGGTCAAAGTGCACCTGCCCGGCGCGATTTCGGACTTGTGCCGGGCAGCCGGGCAATAGATTTGTCAGCACCTGTTTAGATAGCTGGTGTACCAATCATGAGGAAACGTTCGGGATTTTACCTCCATTGTGCATGAAGTAAATTTCACACAAGTTGCGTTGCGGTGCGCATTTATCGAAAATGAAAGTAGAAATCATTCCTCCGAAAAGGACTCGGAAAATAGACACCAAAAAACGTACACTTAAGCTGGATTTCTTTGGGCTAGTAAACAACACAAGTTGATGATTGATTCTGTCCATTGCAAATAACAGATACTAGGCATTCATTCATCACCACATTTTTAACTATACTGAACCGATCTTTTTTTTTGCTTCCCATTTTTTCCCTTCAAATATTGGGACTCATACTTTCAGATTTGGGACGCACAGTTTTTTGTCTGAACGAGTCCCAGGACTCATAGTTGAAAATTTGTAAAAAAATCACTGTTTATATCAACGAGGTAGCACTCTAATGTAAACAAGACAAGCAGCTTTTGCAAAATTGACAAAATCGGTGAAAGAGCAGTGATCCAATATTTGCATTAAAAGGTTTAACACCAAAGGATATCCATAATGATATGGTAGCAACACTAGGGAAAGATGCCCTTTCATATGCTACAGTGATGAAAAGGTAGGTGGTGGAATGTAAGCGCAGCAGACACAGTCTTGAGGATGACCCCCCATCCTGGAAGGCCTGTCAATGTTGCAACCCCAGAAATTGTCAATATAGTCCATGATTTTGTTATAACTGACAGACGAGTCACAGAAAGATACATAGCCAGTAGAGTTGGCATTTCACAGGAAAGAGTACATTCCATTCTGACAGAGGATCTTGCAATGAGAAAGCTTTCGACCCGATGGGTACCAAGACTTCTGACAGCTGATCAGAAGCACACCAGACACACATTATCGCATGCTAATCTTAACCTTTTTTAGCTTTCTTCAGAGATTTGTCACTATGGATGAAACATGGGTCCATCATTTTACCTCAGTGGCCAAACAACACTCAAAACAATGGAAACACCCTGGCTCACCCCGACAAAAGAAGGCAAAGACTGTTCCATCAGGCTATTACCTCGGTTTTCTGGAATGAAGATGTTATTCTGCTGATAGACTATCCGTCTCTAGATATGCACTGGATACTGGCGGAATCCGTGGAATTAGTTCCGCGTAGTATTCGGACAGAAATTTTTAGTAAATCCATGGAATTCCATGAAAACTGGCGGCAATATAGTGGAGATGAAATGATGTGAAAAAAATCCACGGCATTCTACAGAAATGTGCCATCAAATGCCATCAATTTCCGTGGATTCCACGGAACTGATAGAATTCCACGGATTTATACAGATTCCGTAGAATTTCATGGCATTTCTATGGAGTATTCGGATGGAATCCGTAGAAACATGCCGCCAAAATACGTGGTTTTCAGGAGAAAGCCGCAGATTTCCATAGAAAATCCCCTGTAATCCTTGAAGCCCGTGTTCAAATAATGTTCTTGTCCTGATTATGCAGTTTATTTCAGTTCTGGTCTAGGTCAACCTGACGTCATCATTTGAAAAAAAACATTTTGATAACACAACTGTGCAACATACTGCATTTTTTACATCTCCAAAATGGGTACTTTTGGACATTTTTAGCTCACCTGTCACGTAGTGGCAAGGTGAGCTTTTGTGATCACTTTTTGTCCGTCGTCCGTCGTGCGTGCGTCCGTCCGTGCATCAGTGCGTCCGTCCGTAAACAATTTCTAATAAGTATATCTCTAATACCCCATGGTCAATCTTGATCAAATTTCATGATAAGCATCACCAGGTAGGGGGAAAGGCTGCATAAGGTTTTTGGGCTGATCAGATTGGAATTCTGGTTGCCATGGCAACATATAGCTCCCATAGACTTACAATGGGAAAAAATTAAAAAATCTTCTACTCTGAAACCACTGGGCCCAGAGCTTTGATATTTAGCTTGTAACAATGTCAAGTGCTCACCTACATAAATCCTGCCAATCATGCCCCTGGGGTCCAAATTGGCCACACCCCAGGGCCCCTTAACTCCTACAGACTCATAATGGAAAAAAAAGCTTCAAAAATCTTCTTCTCTGAAACCACAGGGCCCAGAGCTTAGATATTTAGCATGTAGCAACGGCAAGTGGTCACCTACATAATTCCTGCCAATCATGCCCCTGGGTTCCAAACGGGCCACGCCCCAGGGCCCCTTCGCTCCCATAGACTCATAATGGAAAAAAGCTTAAAAAATCTTCTTCTCTGAAACCACAGGGCCCAGAGCTTAGGTATTTAGCATGTAGCAAAGGCAAGTGGTCACCTACATAATTCCTGCCAATCATGCCCCTGGGGTCCAAATTGACCACACCCGGGGGCCCCTTAGCTCCCATAGACTCATAATGGAAAAAAAAGCTTCAAAAATCTTCTCTGAAACCATAGGGCCCAGGGCTCAGATATTTAGCATGTAGCAATGGCCAGTGGTCACCTACATAATTCCTGCCAATCATGCCCCTGGGTTCCAAATGGGCGATGCCCTGGGGCCCCTTCGCTCCCATAGACTCATAATGGAACAAAAAGCTTAAAAAATCTTCTTCTCTGAAACCACAGGGCCAAGAGCTTAGATGTTTAGCATGTAGCAATGGCAAGTGGTCACCTACATAATTCCTGCCAATAATGCCCCTGGGGTCCAAATTGGCCACGCCCCGGGGCCCTTTAGCTCCTATAGACTCATAATTGAAAAAAGCTTCAAAAATCTTCTTCTCTGAAACCTCAGGGTCCAGAGCTGAGATATTTGGCATGTAGCAACGGCAAGTGGTCACCAACATAAATCCTGCCAGTCATGCCCCTATGGTCCAAATGGGCCACACCCCAGGGCCCCTTAGCTCCCATAGACTCATAATGGAAAAAAAAAGCTTCAAAAATCTTCTTCTCTGAATCCACAGGGCCCAGAGTTTAGATATTTAGTATGTAGCAATGGCCAGTGGTCACCTACATAATTCCTAATTCTATAGACTCATAATGGAAAAAATCCTCAAAAATCTTCTCTGAAACCACAGGGTCCAAAGCTGAGATATTTGGCATGTAGCAACGGCAAGTGGTCACCTACATAAATCCTGCCAATCATGCCCCTAGGGTCCAAATGGGCCACACCCCGGGGCCCGTTAGCTCCCATAGACTCATAATGGAAAAAAAGCTTCAAAAATCTTCTCTGAAACCACAGGGCCCAGAGCTTAGATATTTAGCATGTAGCAACAGCCAGTGGTAACCTACATAATTCCTGCCAATCATGCCCCTGGGTTCCAAATGGGCCAAGCCCCGGGGCCCCTTCGCTCCCATAGACTCATAATGGAACAAAAAGCTTCAAAAATCTTCTTCTCTGAAACCACAGGGTCCAGAGCTTAGATATTTAGCATGTAGCAATGGCAAGTGGTCACCTACATAATTCCTGCCAATCATGCCCCTGGGGTCCAAATTGGCCACGCCCCTGGGCCCTTTAGCTCCTATAGACTCATAATGGAAAAAAGCTTCAAAAATCTTCTTCCCTGAAACCACAGGGTCCAAAGCTGAGATATTTGGCATGTAGCAACGGCAAGTGGTCACCTACATAAATCCTGCCAATCATGCCCGTGGGGTCCAAATGGGCCACACCCCAGGGCCCCTTAGCTCCCATAGACTCATAATGGAAAAAGAAGCTTCAAAAATCTTCTTCTCTGAATCCACAGGGCCCAGAGTTTAGATATTTAGTATGTAGCAATGGCCAGTGGTCACCTACATAATTCCTGCCAATCATGCCCCTGGGTGCCAAATGGGCCACGCGCCAGGGCCCCTTTGCTCCCATAGATTCAGAATGGAAAAAAGCTTCGAAAATCTTCTCTGAAAACACAGGGCCCAGAGCTTAGATATTTAACATGTAGCAATGGCAGGTGGTCACCTACATAATTCCTGCCAATCATGCCCCTGGGGTCCAAATGGGCCACGCCCCAGGGCCCTTTAGCTCCTATAGACTCATAATGGAAAAAATCCTCAAAAATCTTCTTCTCTGAAACCACAGGGTCCAAAGCTGAGATATTTGGCATGTAGCAACGGCAAGTGGTCACCTACATAAATCCTGCCAATCATGCCCCTAGGGTCCAAATGGGCCACACCCCGGGGCCCGTTAGCTCCCATAGACTCATAATGGAAAAAAAGCTTCAAAAATCTTCTCTGAAACCACAGGGCCCAGAGCTTAGATATTTAGCATGTAGCAACAGCCAGTGGTAACCTACATAATTCCTGCCAATCATGCCCCTGGGTTCCAAATGGGCCACGCCCCGGGGCCCCTTCGCTCCCATAGACTCATAATGGAACAAAAAGCTTCAAAAATCTTCTTCTCTGAAACCACAGGGCCCAGAGCTTAGATATTTAGCATGTAGCAATGGCAAGTGGTCACCTACATAATTCCTGCCAATCATGCCCCTGGGGTCCAAATTGGCCACGCCCCTGGGCCCTTTAGCTCCTATAGACTCATAATGGAAAAAAGCTTCAAAAATCTTGTTCTCTGAAACCACAGGGTCCAAAGCTGAGATATTTGGCATGTAGCAACGGCAAGTGGTCACCTACATAAATCCTGCCAATCATGCCCGTGGGGTCCAAATGGGCCACACCCCAGGGCCCCTTAGCTCCCATAGACTCATAATGGAAAAAAAAGCTTCAAAAATCTTCTTCTCTGAATCCACAGGGCCCAGAGTTTAGATATTTAGCATGTAGCAACAGCAATTGGTCACCTACATAATTCCTGCCAATCATGCCCCTGGGTGCCAAATGGGCCACGCACCAGGGGCCCTTTGCTCCCAAAGACTCATAATGGAAAAAACCTTCGAAAATCTTCTCTGAAAACACAGGGCCCAGAGCTTAGATATTTAGCATGTAGCAATGGCCATATGTAGCAATGGCAAGTGGTCACCTACATAATTCCTGCCAATCATGCCCCTTGGGTCCAAATGGGCCACGCCCCGGGGCCCTTTAGCTCCTATAGACTCATAATGGAAAAAGCTTCAAAAATCTTCTTCTCTGAAACCACAGGGTCCAGAGCTGAGATATTTGTTATGTAGCAACGGCAAGTGGTCACCTACATAAAGCCTGCCAATCATGCCCCTAA
The DNA here is from genome assembly GCA_963580285.1 of Lucinisca nassula. Taxonomy (NCBI): domain Eukaryota; kingdom Metazoa; phylum Mollusca; class Bivalvia; order Lucinida; family Lucinidae; genus Lucinisca; species Lucinisca nassula. Next base: position 61,621,809 of record OY757014.1, read on the forward strand.
GGTCCAAATGGGCCACACCCCGGGGTCCCTTCGCTCCCATAGACTCATAATGGAAAAAAAGCTTCAAAAATCTTCTCTGAAACCACAGGGCCCAGAGCTTAGATTTTTAGCATGTAGCAATGGCCAGTGGTCACCTACATAATTCCTGCCAATCATGCCCCTGGGTTCCAAATGGGCGATGCCCTGTGGCCCCTTTGCTCCCATAGACTCATAATGGAACAAAAAGCTTCAAAAATCTTCTCTGAAACCACAGGGCCCAGAGCTTAGATGTTTGGCATGTAGCAAGGGCAAGATGTCACCTACATAAATCCTGCCAATCATGCCCCTAGGGTCCAAAAGGGCCACGCCCCAGGGCCCCTTAGCTCCCATAGAATCATAATTGAAAAAAAAGCTTCAAAAATCTTTTCTGAATCCACAGGGCCCAGAGTTTAGATATTTAGCATGTAGCAACAGCAATTAGTCACCTACATAATTCCTGCCAATCATGCCCCTCGGTTCCAAATGGGCCACACGCCAGGGCCCCTTTGCTCCCATAGACACATAATGGAAAAAAGCTTCAAAAATCTTTTTCTCTGAAACCACAGCACCCAGAGCTTAGATATTTAGCAGGTAGCAACGACAAGTGGTCACCTACTTTATTCCTGCCAATCATGCCCCTGGGGTCCAAACGGGCCACGCCCTCGGGTCCCTTAGCTCCTATAGACTCATAATGGAACAAAAAGCTTCAAAAATCTTCTTCTCTGAAACCACAGGGCCCAGAGCTTAAATATTTAGCATGTAGCAATGGCAAGTGGTCACCTACATAAATCCTGCCAATCATGCCCGTGGGGTCCAAATGGGCCACACCCTGGGGCCCCTAAGCTCCCATAGGCTCATAATGGAAAAAAGCTTCAAAAATCTTCTTCTCTGAAACCACAGGGCCCAGTGCTTAGATATTTAGCATGTAGCAATGACAAGTTGTCACCTACATAAATCCTGCCAATCATGCCCCTGGGGTCCAAATGGGCCACACTCTGGGACCCCCTTATCTCCCATAGACTCATAATGAAAAAAAAAACTTCAAAAATCTTCTTCTGAAACCACAGGGCCCGGAGCTTAGGTATTTAGCATTTAGCAACGGCAAGTGGTCACCGACATATTTCCTGCTAATCATGCCCCTGGGGTCCAAATGGGCCAAGCCCCGGGGCCCCTTAGCTTCCATAGACTCATAATGGAAAAAAGCTTCAAAAATCTTCTTCTCAGAAACTGTGAAGCACAGAACTTAGATATTTAGTATCTAGCAACATAAAATAGCCAGCTACATAAATCCTGCTAGTAAGTAGAAGTAAAACAATACAGGGGTGAGAAAGTTCAGGATTAATCCTGATTTCAGGATTGAGAGCTTTGGCATGATGCATATAAATTGTCATTTAATATTGTTCATTTGAAGTTTTAGCATGTCTTTATTAAATGGTTAGCTACAACTAAGCATGAAGCAACTAATCTCCATTGATATTGGAAGGGTAAACCGATTTATTTTTTATTTTAAGATAACATTAGGGTCACTTCAGGATTCAAATAGCAGATTTTCAGGATTGTGATTCTTGGTCTGTTCTCACCCCTGAACAAAGATCAGGAATCGATACAATTAACTTATTCCACCCACCAAAGACACCAAAGGGAAAGAAATACAAACATTAAGCGACCAGACCATAATGGAAACCTAAACAAAGGAAGGCCATAAGGACAGTTACTTTCCTACAAAATGGCCATATGGCCATCCAAAACTAAAAGACACAAGTGATACACACAGCAAGTAACAAACAACAACATAAATAAATCGCCACAGAAGAACCACCTTGGAACGGTCAGTGGAAAGATTTCCACTGGGGGGCTTAAATCGATTTTACGTGGCCACAGTCCTCGCCCTTACCCCTGCCCTTAGGGTCAAAATTGGCCATGCCCAAGCTCATCACTTCCAATAGACTTATAATAGAAAAAAACTTAAAAAATCTTCTTCTATGAAACCATAAGGCCCAGAGCTTAGATTTTTAGTATATAGCAATGTCAAGTGGCCACCTACATAAATCCTGCCAGTTATGCCCCTGGGATCCAAATTGGCCACACCCTAGGGCTCTTTAGCTTCCATAACTTACAATTGGAGAAACTTCAAAAATCTTCTTCTCTGAAACCACAGGGCCCGTATAATGTAAAAAAAACACACACACAAAAAACAAACTTCAAAAATCTTCTTCTCTGAAACAATAAGTCCCAGAGCTTAGGTATTTAGCTTGTAGCAATGTTGAGTGGTCGCCTACATGAATCCTGCTAATCATGCCCCTTGGGTTCAAATTGGCCAAATCCTGTGGCCCCTTAACTCCAACAAACTTATAATGGAAAAAAGCTTCAAAACATCTTCTTTGAAACCATGAAGTACAAACCTTAGATATTTAAGTATATAGCAACACAAAATGGTCGCCTACATAAATCCTGCCAACCATGCCCTTTGGGTCAAAATTTGCCAAGCCCCAGGGCTCATTAGCTCCTATAGACTTATACTGGAAAAAAAACTTAAAAAAAACTTCTTCTCCAAAACCATAAGGCACAGATTTTGTTTGATTTGAGGTTTTACATCCCCATCAACACTGTATAGGTCATTTTGGAGATGTCTCTTCCAATTTTGTGAGACTTTTGCCCGACATTGAGATGAAATTACATCTCAAGCCCTGTTGCCCAATGGAACCAGTAGGGTTTATAAGCATGGACACCGCTTTGCCTGAGCTACGATATTTAGTATGTAGCAATGTCAAGTGGTCTCCTACACTAATGATTTTCTGGTACACAGGTGAGCGATGTAGGGCCATTGGGCCCTCTTGTTCTTATTTATACTGCAAACATAGGTTGTGGGTGCTTGTTAGAACTGCCCCATTGAAACAGTTCTAATGAGTACCCACAACCAATGTCTTGAAGCAGAAATAAGATAATGTATATCCCTATAAACCCCAATGTTCTTTATATAAATTGGGGTTTTAAGGGTGTTGACTTCACAGACTTTTTATCATGATATCTAAGTTTTCATATATGAAATTTGGTTACAAATTACCCAGAAGTTTCTGAGGAAAATGTTAACAGTTTATATATCTGAATGACCTTGTGCTAAGGTCAAGATGGGCTGCATGATGCTTCCACGCAGAGCTGAATCTTGCCCGCACACTAGTACTGGTAAACCGCTTAGAGGATCTAAGCCTGTCCAGGAACCGCAGTGCGAGGCTGACCGCCCATGCTAATAAACCCTATTGGTTTCATTGGGCGACAGGGCTTGAGATGTGATTTCATCTCAATGTCAGGTAAAAGCCCCACAAAATTGGAAGCAATGTCTCCAAAGTGACCTTTACAGTGTTGACGGGGACGTTAAACCCCAAATCAAACAAACAAACAAGACCTTAAATACTCATGTTCATGTTGCATGTACTCATTTAGCTATCTGCATCTACCAATTTACAGAGCACAGGCTGCAACACCTGGTGTTTGAAAAACACAGAGCCTATGTGACCAAATTTAGCCTTGACATAAAATAGATCAAGGTATCTCTGTCCAAAAACCAAGAACCTTTACCATAGTAAATGTTATTCAACTTTAAAACTTGCTAAATATAATCTACAGAAATAGTGAAAGTGACCACCAACCTTATGTTCGAACAACTAAGATCTGTCATGGCATTTCCATGCACTACATATATGTCTTGCAGAATATTCCATTTACATGTAAAACACAAAAAACTAGCACATGTATGTCTATTCCATAATTTAAATTCACAATTATGTCTTATACTGCCTGTCTGCTTCCTTACAGATGCTATAAAGGACTAAAATGTTTGGTTCCAAAGCAATAATGAGATTTCAGTTATAACAGATACCATCTTGTATCTATGACCACAAATTCTGCTGGGAGTTGGTTATATAATCTATGTTCTCATCTGGTCTTAAAATTTGCAAGTGCCACCAATTTCCGTCACTGCAATTTTATTTTATTATCCCCACGTTTTTCAACGAAAAGTGGGGATATTGTTATCGCCGCCGTCCGTCTGTCCGTCTGTCTGTCCGGCTATCTCCTCCTAAACCGTTAGCCGGAATTCAACCAAATTTGGCATGCGAGTTGCTTACATGAATGGCTTGCGCAAGAGCACATTTTTAGCTTACCAGAGCCGAAGGTTCCGGGGGAGCTTATAGGATAGGCAGTTGTCTGGCGTCGTCGTCGTCGTTGTCGTCATCTGACGTCAACACTTTCAAACATCTTCTTCTCTGAAGCCACTGGACCGATTCAGCCCAAATTTTATCTGTAGCATCCTTGGGCTGGGGGATTGAAAGTTTGTGTTTTTTTATGAAAATCGGCCCATTAGTTTGGTTGCTATAGCAACTTAGAGCTCCCATAGACTTATAATGGGGAAAATTGAAAAATGGCATTAACTGCCAAGCCTTTGCAGATATTGGAACAAAACTTTCATAGAAATGTTCCTTAAGCAATCTAGTATCTACCATATGATTTTAGGCCTACTGCTCAATTTTAATGGTTGCCATGGAAACCAAAATGCAAAAAATAGAAAAAAAAATACTTAAAAAATCATCTCCTCAGAAACCGTATGCTCTATGAGGCTGAAAGTTTATGGAAATATTCACCATATTTGCCTTTAGAGGTTTTGTGTTTTTTATGAAATTCGGCTCTTTAGTTTGGTTGCTATGGCAACTTAGATTTTCCATAGACTTATAATGGGGAAAATTGAAAAATGGCATTAACTACAAAGCCTTTGCAGATATTTTGACAAAACTTTCATAGAAATGTTCCTTTAGTAAACTTCTCTCAGCCATATGCTTTTATGTCAACCTGGGGGTCCAGTAGGTTGTGCCGGGGCCATGCCCCGCCCCCAGTACTTCATAAAATGACTTATATCTCAGAAACCTTACAGATCCCCACCCCTAAACCATATATATTCTTGTTCCTATTTATAAGACGCATTCAGTGACACCAACCTGGAGGTCCTCCGGGATGTGCCGAGGCCATGCCCCACCCCCTCCACTTCATAAAAGGCCCAATATCTCGGAAACCATTCAGATCCCCACCCCTGAACCCTATATACTCTTGTTCCTTATGATAAGACGCATTCAGTGACATCGAACTGGGGGTCCCCCGGGATGCGCCGGGGCCATGTCCCTCCCCTCCATTTCATAAAAGGCCCAATATCTCGGAAACCTTACAGATCCCCACCCCGAAACCATATATATTCTTGCTCCTTATGATAAGACGCATTCATTGACCCCAAATTGGGGGTCTTCCGGGGTGCGCTGGAGCCATGCCCCACCCCTTCACTTCACAAAAGGCCATATATCTCAGAAACTGTTCAGAACCCCACCCCTAAACCATATATGTTCTTGTTCATTATGATGAGACACATTCAGTGACACCAACCTTGGGGTCCCCAGGGATGTGCTGGGGCCATGCCCCACCCCCTCCATTTCATAATATCACAATATCTCGGAAACCTTACAGATCCCCACCCCTAAACCATATATATTCTTGTACCTTATGATAAGACACTTTCATTGACACCAACCTGGGGGTCTCCCTGGGCCTTGCCCCACCCCTGCACTTCACAAAAGGCCTTATATCTCAGAAACTGTTCAGAGCCCCACCCCTAAACCATATATATTCATCTTTCTTATGATAAGGCACATTCATTGACACCAGCTTGTGAGTCCCCGGGGCATGCCCGGGCCTTGCTCCACCGCTTGACTTCATTAAAAGCCACATATCTCAGAAATAGTTCAGATCCCCACCCCTAAACCATATATATTCTTGTTCCTTATGATAAGACTCATTCAGTCACACCAACTTGGGGGTCTCTTTGTGCTGAGGCAATGTGCCCCGCCCTTCCACTTCATAAAAGGCCATATATTTCAGAAACCATTCAAATCCCCACCCCATATTCATATATATTCTTGTTCCTTATTATTAGCACACCTACTGTAGGGGTGTCCGCAGGGGCCAGTCCTCTCCTTTCCACTTCATGAAAGGATATCTTGGAAACCGTTCAGATTCCCACCCCTAAACCATATATATACTTGGTCCTTATGATGAGACACATTTAGGGACAACAATCTTGGGCTTTCCTGGGAACGACAGGGCATGCTCCAACCCCTCCACTTATATCTCCAGCCATGCAGATCCCCACTGCTAAACCATATATATTCTTGTTCTTTGTGATAAGGCACATTTAGTGATACCAACCAGGGCTCCATTGGGTCCATGCCCCACCCCCTCTACTTCATAAAACGCCTAATGTTTCATATACTGAGTCCACATTGATGCTCATTTGGATATGGGGGTTCATTTGGCAGATTAAAATGATATCATGTTAAAATACATGGCTGCAATTAGGCAGTGCCCACCTGAGCTCTGGTGAGCATAGTAGCCCATGGGCCTCTTGTTTTTTGTCCCCGCCCCAGGGGCCTTACTGTGGAGAAAACGTGGGGATTTGCAATGGCTTGCCATCGACTGCGCGCTCTAGTTTATCTTATTTTGCCATCATTTTTATGTCTTCAGAATTGACTAAGTTCAACTTTCCGCGGCATCTACTTCATAAATCCACAGAAAGTTGTCAATGATTTCCTTGTTTCCGTAGAAAATTATTGGATTCCGTGGACATCAGTGGTAAAGAAAAAGATAGAGAAACTGCCACCTGCTAATTCTGTGGAATTCCACGAAAAATCAGCCTGTTTTTGAAAATTCCACGGCAAATTCTGTAGAAATCCGTGGATTCCGCAGAAAATTAAGAAATGGAATGGCATTTTTAGAGACGGGTATCTCCAAAAGGGACAAACAATCAATGGCACATACTATGCTTCACTTCTAACAAAGTTACGGGAAAAAATTAAACTTAAGTTGCTGTGGAAAGCTCACTAAAGGTGTATTGTTCTATTAGGACAATGCTCCTGTTCACAAGTCTGTCATTGCTATGGCTGCCATTCACGACTGTGCCTTAAAATTGATTGAGCATCCACCTTATTCACCTGATCTCGCTCCATCAGACTTTCATCTATTTCCAAAACTGAAAACAGCTATTTCAGGCACCTGCTTTCAGTCCAATGATGGTGTCATATATGCAGCGGATGACTCTCTGAAAAGCCAAGAAAAGGAGTTCAATAAAAGTGGCATTTAGGCCCTTAAACACCACTGGCAAAATTGTATAGTATTACTGAAGGGGTCTTTGTTAAAAAATAATACAGTATGCCAGACAAAATTCAAATCCTTCAACACGAGGCTCACAACATATCAATAAGCCCTCGTAGCAAAGACTTGATTAGATTTTGGTGACTTTGAACTTGTTTTCAAGGTCAAATCATTAAGATATATTTGTGATTGGGTCATAGATTTTCTTTTGAAAATATTACTGGTTATGGTTTAATATTGATATAATGCAGAACAAATAAAAAATGGTAGTTACTGTAGTTATTGCATATGCATGCAACTGCATTTCAGATGAGCCTAAGCATATACCAGTAATGCACTGTTAGTTTGTGCACATTACTTCTTGATAACTCATTATTTATGCACATTTGATAAATAATTTTTGTCAAAGCATTCAGTATTTGAGACTTTATGTAGACATTTCAGCAGAAAGTCTCCATAACATAAAACCAATGCCTCAATGCCAGAAAAAAGATTTAATACCTACTTATTTTTTTCTGTTGGGAATTCAGTTCATGGAATAAAAATGCAAGTAACTTAATTACATGCAGGCATCAAATTTATAAGTTACTGTGACAAGCATGAATGCTCAGAAAAAGGGGGTCCTTCTGAAAATACAGAAGACATCCAAAGTTTGAAATAAGATTAATAAACACAAATGAGAGATCAAAAATGCAAAATCCTTCATGCTTCAAAGTAGAAGTAAAACAAAGATCAGGAATTGATACAATTAACTTACTCCACCCATAAAAGACACCAAAGGGAAAGAAATACAAACATTAAGCGACCAGACCATAATGGAAACCTAAACAAAGGAAGGCCATAAGGACAGTTACTTTCCCACAAAATGGCCATATGGCCATCCAAAATTAAAAGACAAGTGATACACACAGTAAGTAACAAACAACAACATAAATAAATCGCCACAGAAGAGCCGCCTTGGAACGGTCAGTGGAAGATTTCCACTGGGGGGCTTAAATCGATTTTACATGGCCACAATCCTCGCCCTTACTTCCGTCGCGATTTAAACAAATAATTTGTTCAGTCCGCATGAAGTCTGTTGTTACTCTGCTTTTCAGATGAAATGTTAGAACCCAAGGGTCTCTGTAGTCATTTGATTTTTATGTTCTGGGAGATGTTCCACTGATGAGTTAGAAATCCTTCATGCGGACTGAACAAATTATTTGTCTAAACCAGGACAGAACCAAGGACGAGGAGCTTTTTACTGACAGTTCCTCTGTCGTGGGTTTTTATTGTTATAGTTAGTCTTTTCATGTTTGTATTGCTAATAACTTTTTATTTTGGATAGCTGTTTGGCAATTTTGTTGGAAAGTAACTCTCCTTTGGCTTTCCACCTGTGACTTTTTTATTACAGTGAACTTATTTTATGTTCGTGTGTATTTCCCTTTGATGTCTTGTGAGGCAATTGTAATGATTCCTGATTGTTGCCTTCACCATCATTTTCCTAAAAGAAAAATATTTATTTCTGTAGCAACACCATGGTCAAGTTTGTTTGTTTGATTTGAGGTTTAACGTCCCCGTCAACACTTTAAAGGTCATTTTGGAGACATACACCATGGTCAAGAAGAGAATGTTTACAAACTATTGTAGTAGGAATCTGGTTCAATTGTTTAAAACTATATTATGTTGTTAGTTAATGTATTGTTAAAAGTTTGATCATTTAGGATGGCAAATGTGCTAGTATTTTTGCTGAAAAAATTGTTGATAGTGCCTTTTGCAAATGCAAAAGCTACACACATTTTTCCATCAAAAATAGTTACCAGAGTTTTAGATACTGTACTTCATAGAACAGTTAAAATGACTAAGGAGCTTATTTTGAACAAGTTGGCCCTGTATTTATCTGTAACTGGTCCATCTTGTCTATCTGTAATTTCTAGAAATACCACCATGGATAGTGGTATCAACATGGATGAAAGTTCCCTCTCTGTAAAGAATGTTTCGGCAGAATCCATAGATGAAATTGAAATCACTTTACCAGCTCTGACAGAGAATGAGGTAGGAAATGGAAATCATGTTTTGTAGTTTTTGTGAGTGAGTTAGTGTTTGAGTTGTACGTCCCACCAACGGCTAAGGTCATACGGAGACGGGACCTTGGTTTAAAGACTCATCTGAAAGTCTGGAGAAGCCCGGGATCCATCCTGCAATCCCTGGTTTACAAGGCGAGTAGCGTAACCACTACACCACGGAGGTTTCTTTGTAGTTTTTTGTAGATTTTGACTTTAATCGATGTGGCTGTATAATTGGTTTGTTTTATACATGTATTAGGCTTTTAGGAAAATGGATAGACAACTCATTTAAAATATTTTTCTTACCTTTTAATAGAGGTTCAGTCTTAAAGAATTTGCTCCTATGGAGCAGATTCTTTCCTTTAAGAAAATATCCCCTTCAAAAGGTTTAAGTTAATAGGAAAGCAAACAGGAAGTCCTCCTTGTCTCTTTTTTGCAAAAGTTGAAAATATTGTACTAGTTTGAAATTTTCTTATGCAAGGAAAAGCTGGGTCTTGTTTAAAAGATATAAAAATTTCAGCTTAATGAAATATCAAGGTTATTGTTCTAAAATATCCAGAAAAACAAGATTATACTGTACATACAAAATTCAGTGGGCAAAATAAAATGAATATTTCAGAACTTATACGGGATTCCAGTTTCAGCCACCTGGTTTTAAGCTGATCTCTTTAATTGTCCGAAATTTCTTCTAAAATGCAAATGAAGATAATACAAATGAAGATAACCATGATGTGCCAAAATCACAGAACACAGGCTACTAATGGCTCCTTGATGTAACCCAAATGAAACATTACCTATAAGGAACATACAGAACAGAAAGCTTTTTTGATTTTAGCTATCTCTTCCCCTATGGCAAGCTTTAAAAGGATAAAAGATAATGACAATGCATCAAAATCAAATGGGACTTAGCAGAAAAAGCTCCATCTAGCAACAGGCAACATAGAATGAACAACACAAGAACATTCAGCAGCAATAACCCACTTGATGCTTTAAATATGTTCTATAAAAGGTTATCCTTTGGAAGCAAAGAATACACCACAGAACTGAAAACCTTGGCGGGTACAAGTGTTTCTGGGTCAGACTAGCTAGTTTCGGCCAAATAGGCCTCATCAGTGACCCTTGAATATTTTCACAATTCCAGAATGAAATCTATGATCCCAAAGGACAAGAAAATATAAACTACACTATGGTGAAGGGCAGGGAGACTTTTTACGGCCGCCACACATTCCCGTCACACCAGCTGTAGAGATGTCAAATATGTTCTATAAAAGTGTTATCCTTTGAAAGCAAAGAATACACCACAGAATTGAAAAGTTTGGAGTGTACAAGTTAAATCATTTTCGCAGTGCCAAACTCTTTACCCTGGACCAGAATTCATATATTGTTCAAAACATTTGTAATATTCCACTCACATAGAGATTCCTTAACTTAGCCTGTCTTTCTATTTTGTTTGGTCAGCAAAGTAGCTGTAAGAATGCTTTTATACTGTTAATTGAGCCTTTTTTTATTTGTGTATGTGGAAAGAGCACTTTCTGTTGCAGCCCAGATACTTTTTTCAGGATTGTGGAAGTAAAGCATCTGAAAATAAGGCTGGACAAGGAAAACACAGACATCAGATTGAAGAAAAGTCAACTGTACCTGGCAAAAATAAAGTTCATAAATCTAAAATGAAGTATGTTTGCTCAAAAGTGGATAAATCTGATAACGTTACAGAAGAAAATGTCAAAGGAAAACAAGAGACAGATGTCACGAGTTTGGAAGAAAGTGAAGATAAGTTTGATTTTGATAGTCAGCAGGATAAAATCCCTGATAGTTTAGAACCTTCCATAGACCCTATTGTGAAGTCTAAAAGTGACGAATTCAATGAGCCTACCTCAAGGGACTACAGTATAACAGACAAATATTCCAAAATTTTGTCAGCAAAAGGCTCAAAACAGGCTTTGAGAGAGTCTATTGAACAAACAGCAAAATATATTGAAGAAGAAGCTAACAACAGAAGTAGGAAAAATTCAGGTGCTGTGGATATAAAAGGCTCAGATTCCAAACAAAGCAGATCTTTCACAGATGTTGAACCTTCATTGCGGGAAATGGCTGAGTTAGAACTTGGTACTTTTGGTAAAGTTAAACAGTGCAGTGGATCCAAATTGCTACTGAAAGAAAAAAAGAAACAAAAGAAACTGAAGAGTAACAAAACTGAAGGTAAAGAAAACGTTAAAATCTCTAAAACTGACAAATTAACAAAAACAGAACAAGAAAAGTCTTTGGATACAACAAAAAATGCAGAACAGGAAAGTTCATGCAGAAGAAACTTAAGAAAAAGAGACAAATCTAAAAGTTACAAAGAAAAAGATGAATCTGATATGTCATTTGTAGAAGAATCGCAAATAGTGAAAAGTGGGGAGAAAGAAACTTCTGGAGCTGATAAGAAAACCAGTAAAACTAGAGCCTTAGATGTTGAAGGAAGAAAGTTGAATGCTGTGAGTCCAGGGAGGCATAGAATAAATATGCAGGAAGACACACTCAAACAGAAGACATCTGAAAATGGAGATACAAATGACACGGAACAACAGGAAGCAGAGGATTCAGATCAGAATTCTGTCTTAATATCATATCCTATTGATGAAAATGAAACAAAAAGTGACATTTCCTCTGACATATCCGAAGATTTCAGGTTTAATAATTCACAAGCTAGTGAAGGGGCAAGCCAGGTAAATGACAGTGTGGAATATTTACACTGTTTGAACAATGGCGGTGATCAACTTGATGCTCAAAAAGAATCAAATGATGCTGAAAGTTGTGAAACATGGAATAAGATTGCAGGTGTTCCTTCAAAACCTAAGACTAAGCAGTTGAATAAAGCAAAACGTCCAGTATCAAAGGATAAAAGGCTAAAAGGAAATTCAAACCAGCAAATAAATGAAGACAGGCATGACAATGATATAGTGTCTTCAGTGGAAAATAATAAAGAAAAAAGTGATGGTATTTTAAAGAAACAACCTGAAAACAGTGATCCGAAGAAAAACAGTAAAAAGCAAAAGGCTACATCTTTTATGACACATGCAAAGGAAAAAATGAACTTGGAGGATGGTGATGGGGGTGGACATGTAAAACATTGTGAAGTAAATACATTGTCAAAGAAGAAAGGTAAGGGTTTTGTATTTCAGATGTCGTATTGTAGATCGGAAACTAATTATAAATACAAAAAATCTCAAGCAAATAAGATTCAGTCAAAGTTTTCTGGAGGTTATGATCCATATGATTTTGCAGCATGTGAAAATGAATCTGTGATGTCAGACGATACAAGTTCAAATGTGGAAAATAAAAATGTCACACATACTGTCAAACCCCGCAAGTTTTTCAAAAATTCTAGAAAAGACAAAGATAGTGGGTTTAATGGCAATAACTGTAATAAATTAAAAAGTATGAAAGGGAATTCAGATAATATTTCAGATTCTCAAGATAGTTCTGTGGTGCCAGATTTAAATGATAGTCTGATTATGTCTTTGAAATCACCTCCTGAGACTAAGGCAAGATACAATCATAAACAAGAAAAGAAGTACAACAAAACAAGGCCAAAAAAGCAATCAGCAAATAACAATCATAAAGATACAAAAGATTCTGGGTATTTTGAAACTTTATTAAATTCACCTGCAGATAATGATAAAACAACAAAGATCAAACGCAAAGTACAGCACAAATCAGAAACTAAACAGGAAAATGAAGGGCAAAAGTGTTCTACAGAGCACTTAACTGATAAAACAGTGGCTGGTACATTACATTCTATATCTGACAGTAGTTTCAAGGAGGAAAGTAAGGAACAAAGAAGGAAAATAAATTCAAGGGATCAGATGTTGGATACCATGATTGAATCTGACACTAGTTTAGTTATTTCTCCTGATTTACACAATGGAAAGTCAAATAAGAGTAGAAAGTCTGTGAATAACTGTATACAAGACAGTTTTCAGTTTAAAGAAAGCTTGCAAACTGTTGATAATTCTGACAGACACTTAAAATCTAGGTCAAAGGATAGAAGTTGTAACAAACAAATAATTGAGAGAGTTAAAAAGGAAGAACTTGCTAAAAGTATAATTGAAATAGACTCTGAAGACAGTTTAGTAATCTATCCTGATCAGCCTAAGACCAAAAGATTGCTTGAACAAGATCCAGTAACAAAGAAATGGTACAGAAAGTCTGATCTGTATCCCGAGAAGAGTAATTGTACATCAGGAAGAGACCATAGGAACAGAAGAAGAAGAGACAAAGAGGTAGGTTTCAACATGAATTTATACACTTGTAAAGGATGTCAGTGAGGGATGGCAGTATTTGTCTCCCATTGGAGACTATAAACCATGAATGGATGCTTTAGCTTAAGCTTTTAGTGCCTTATTCAGAGAGGTATTATAAATAAGGCAAACCTTGGTTTGAAGTCTAATTCAAAACACGCATCCATGGCCTAGTGGTTAAGAGCACTTTCTTAACATTATATATCCCAGCGCTGTCAGTTTCAGCCACACTCAGGTCACGTGTGAAATGCAAAGTAAGTTTTGCAGTGGAAGGTAAGGTGTTTCTTCTCCTGGTACTCCAGTTTTACCCAGAAAGGGCCACAACACCATAATTATTACAAAAAAAAAAACTTGCATTCAAGAGACTGGAGAGGACTAGAGTTTGACTTGAATCATCCATGCACTCCCTTAGTGCTGGTTTTGAAGGTAACTTCTTGTCATCAGAGGTTTCCTTTAACCAATAATTTCCAGTCTCATTAGGGCAGGGGTGGGGGTGCTTATCAGGATGCAAGTGTGGTCACTGGGTCTGGTCTGCCAGGTCTTGAAACATTGTTTTGGGGAGGCTGATCATCAAATATTGTCTCAAGACATTCTTGCTCTTCTGCTAATTTAAGTAGAGCAGTTTCTGTGGAAAGAAGTTGCCTGTACTGGATGCTTACTTAGGATGGCTAGGGAAAGCGACTTCACTTGCCAAAACAGGTCAAAAATTTAAACCAGGGTCACCAAAGCTTGCAAGCAAGGACAGAAATTAGTTCTGCTGGCTTCTTTTGTGCATTCAAAAGATATTTTTTTTTTATATTTTCTGTCTTTCACAGCTGTCTGAAATGAAACAAAACATCAGTTTCCTGTTAAATCTGCTGGGTCCGGTATGAACTTTCTTGATTCTAAAGCATGCACTTAGCATATGGGCAAGTATAAATTTAGTATGGCTAGTCACTTCAAGTGAAATTTTAGTTTGGCAAACTGTGACTACAAATCCTACGGTACTTGCCAAAATTGCCAAACACAAATGTGATTTTTTCCCCAGCTTTATTTAGCTCACCTGAGCCGAAGGCTCACAAGGGCTTACAAGGTGAGCTTATAGTATAAGCAGTCTTCCGTTCGTTGTCCACACTTCTGAACTTTAATATCTCAGTAACTAGCTGGCCAATCTTGATCAAATTTTATGTGCAGTATCACTGGGTTGGGGGATTGATTGCATTAGGATTAGGTTTAAGACTGGCTTTGATCAGAACTGTGGTTGCCATGGAAATAAATATGCTCCATAGACTAATAATTTTGGGGAAAAACAATGTCTCCAACTTTCCTATGCCGTTTCTGGTCTTTATCAAACTTGCAGATAACCAGGAGGGGCATACAGTCTATGTTGAATTAGAATTTGAGCGTCACATGACCAACCGCTTTGGAGTTACCTGCCCTTGAGCGTAAATATAGGCAAAAAATGATGACTCCACATTTGCTCAGCTGTTTTCAATCTGATGTTTTTGAAACTTTTAGTAAACAAGGACAAGCATAATATCTCAGACGAGTTTGAATTTGGCTTGAATCTGACAACCAGTTTCGCAGTCACGTTCTCTTGAGCATGAAAAATATTACCATAAGCTTCCAATGGAAAAACGACATCTCCAACTTTTCTCAGCCATTTTTGATGTGATCTTTATCAAACTTTATTCTTTCCACTGACCGTTCCAAGGCAGTTCTTCTGTGGCGGTGTATTTATGTTGTTGTTTGTTACTTACTGTGTGTATCACTTGTGTCTTTTTATTTTGGATGGCCATTTGGCCATTTTGTGGGAAAGTAACTGTCCTTATGGCCTTCCTTTGTTTAGGTTTCCATTATGGTATGGTCGCTTTATGTTTGTGTTTCTTTCCCTTTGGTGTCTTTGATGGGTGGAGTAAGTTAATTGTATCGATTCCTGATCTTTGTTTTACTTCTACTTTACAGATAACCAGGAGAGGCATACAGTCAATATCCTGTTCAAATTTGGGCCTCACAGGACCAACAGCTTTGGAGTTATCTGCCCTTGAGTATAAATATGAGCAAAAAAACGGTGACCCCAATTTTTCTCAGCTGTTTTTGATCTTATTTTTTTTTAAACTTATGTTAACAAGGACAAGCATAATATCTTAGACGAGTTCGAATTTGGCTCAAATCTGACAATAGGTTTTGCAGTTACCTTCCCTTGAGCGTGAAAAATTTTACCATAGGCTTACAATCGGAAAACATCTCCAACATAACTCAGCAATTTCTTATCTGAGTGATCTTTATCAAACAGTCAGATAACCAGGAGAGCAACAAAAGGTGTCTCCACCTTTTCTCAGCTGTTTTCGATTGGATCTTTTTGAAACTTTTAGTAAACAAGGATAAGCATAATATCTCAGACGAGTTTGACATTACGTAAACACGCCTGTACCAATACATTGTGAACTTAACCGCAGAAATAATGAAGATTTTAAGATGAAACAAGAAAGTAATCTGAGGGACTGCCAAATTCCCCGCCGCACTTTGTATCAAGGCTCAACCTTGTGACTTTCACCTGTGACCTTGACCTTGAGTTGGCATGGTTTATTTATAGGAATTTCACATCAGCTCACTGAGGGGGTATATTTCACAAAAGTTTAATGAAAATCCTTCAAGGGGTAAATGAATTATGGAACGGACACAAAATTCCAAGTTTCCAACTCATGACCTTCACCTTCGACCTTGACCTTGAGTTTGCATGGTTTATTTATAAGTTCTGCACATCAGCTCACTGAGGGGGATATTTGATGAAAGTTTAATGAAAATCCTTCAAGGGGTAAAGGAGATATTGAACGGTCACAAAATATGAAGTTTCAAACTTGTGACCTTCAACTGTGACCTTGACCTTGAGTCAGCATGGTTTATTTATGTGTTCTGCACATCAGCTCATTGAGGGGGATAATTGACCAAAGTTTAATGAAAATCCTTTGAGGGGTAAAGGAGATATGGAACGGACACAAAATTCAAAGTTTGAAACTCGTGACCATCAAATGTGACTTTGACCTTGAGTCAGCATGGTTCATTTATGGGTTCTGCACATGAGATCACTGAGGGGGATAATTGCCCAAAGAATAATGAGAATCCTTGCAGGGGTAAAGGAGATATGGAATGGACAAAAAATTCAAAATTTCAAACTCTTGACCTTTAGATGTGACCTTGACCTTGAGTCAGTATAGTTAATTTATGGGTTCTGCTCACCAGCTCACTGAAAAGAATATTTGACCAAAGTTTAATGAAAATCGCTCCAAGGGTAAAGGAGATATGGAACGGACACAAAATTCCAAGTTTCAAACTCATGACCTTAACTGTGACCGGAATGGACACTCATGACCTTAACTGTGACTGGAACGGACACAAAATTAAAAATTTCAAACTCTTGATCTTTAGATGTGACCTTGACCTTGAGTCAGTATAGTTCATTTATGGGTTCTGCACATCAGCTCACTGAAAAGAATATTTGACCAAAGTTAAATGAAAATCCTTCCAAGGGTAAAGGAGATATGGAACGGACACAAAATTCCAAGTTTCAAACTCATGACCTTAACTGTGACCTTGACCTTGAGTCGGCATGGTTCATTTATGGGTTCTGCACATCAGCTCACTGAGACAAATAATTGTCCAAAGTTTAATGAAAATCTATCAAAGGGTTCAGGAGATATGGAACTGACAAGAAAGTGTTACGGATGGACGGACGACGGACAGACAGGTGGATGGACAGACATACAGACAAAAGCCATTCCTATAATCCCCGCTCCGCTTCGCGGCGGGGGATTAAAAAAGTGATATTTTTCTTATTTCTGCTCAAAATATAGATTGTGGCTACTATTTAGAACCGCCTCATTGAGGCGGTTCTAACGAGTACTTGCAATACGAGGGATGTTCGAAAAGAATGTTTATTGTCCTCTAGCTCGATATCCATGTGGGGCACGGTCAAAACCAATACATACTTGTTTTGGGCTATTCAATATCTACATAAAATGATAATGGTGTATAAATGTACATGTTAAACTAAGTGTAATACATAAAATTTGTCATTTGAATACAACCAGTCATTGACCACTGCAGTAAAAATGGTTGGTAGAAGCGTCGACTAAAAGGATGAAATACAGGCTTACATCAAAGCTTGCTCAAAACATGGTTGGTCTTTGAAGAAGCTGATGACAGAAATTTCTACTGCTTTTGGACCTTCTTGTGTGTCTTATGACACCGTTTGGGGGTGGAAAAAGAAATTGGAGTCTGGTGTAGAGTCCATCAAAAATGCACCGAAATCAGGTAGGCCAAAATCTGCATCTTGTAAAGAAATCGTTTCCAAAATAAAAGAAATCATTGAAGGAGATGCCAGATTTACAGTTCATGATATTGCACAAAAAGTAGGCATATCACTCTCAATGGTTCACCTAATTTTGAAGAAGCATTTGAAAGTCAGAAAGAGTTCTGTTAGATGGGTGCCACATCTGTTGACTGAAAAGTAAAAGAGGCAACAGGTTAAAGTGGCCAAAAAGCTGCTTCAAATGTTTCCAAAATATGACAAAAAGCAGTTTGCCAATGTCATCACATGTGGTGAAACCTAGAGCCATAATTTTGAGCCCATCAGAAAGGTTAGCAATAAGATCTGGGCCACTAAACACAGCAGACGCCCAATAACTGCCAGACATTCTTTGAGTACAAAGAAGGTTTTGTATGCAATCTTCCTCTCTGGTGAAGGAGTCGCAATAAAAGAGCTGGTGAAAAAGGGCAAAAGCATCACCGGAAAGTACTACATGTATAAAGACGTAGTACTGAAGAAACTGAAAAAGTATTATCAGAAACGACGCCCTGCCACTGGTTTTAAACATGTCCGTCTTCTACATGTTTTGAAGAAAGAAAAAGTAACTGTTTTGCCTCACCCCAGTATACCCCAGACACCCCCATGTGATTTCTTTTTGTTTCCAAAATTGAAATCATTCCTTACTGGGCACAAATACCAGTCCCTTCAGGCACTTGGATAGATCTGCCATTCATTAGTACCTTATTACTGTGCCCAAATCAGCGTACCGTGACGCCTTCAAGAAGTGGATACATCAGCTGAAACTTTGCCAGGCCTCCTAGCAAAACCTATAAAACCTTTAATAACCTATAATTTTGTGCCAAACCTATAAAACCTTTATTTTGTTCATAAAACCTATAAAAAGCCTGTATTTTCATTAAAAAAACCTATATTTTTCACTTTTTGAACCTTCTTGCGACTCAACCCTAACTTTTCTTCAAAATGCACTACTATTTTTTACTTTTTAGTCCCATAAAAAGTGATGAAAACTGTCAAGAAAATGTAATTGTTTTCCTCGCTCGCTTCCCTCGCTCGGACTTTGTAAAATTCAGATCAACTTTATCTGAGTAATTGTGGCACAAAAATTCATCAAATATTTTTTCTTCAGTTTTAAATCTTTATGTAAGTTTGGAAGACTCTTTTTTTAACCTGTATTTTTATTGAAAAACCTGTAAATTACCTATATTTTGAGTAAGAAGAACCCATATAAAAACCTATATTTTCAAAGTGGGCCACTAGGAGGCCTGCTTTGCATTTCTAACCACGAGGAGTACTTTGTGGGCATGAAATGAGCACTTTTGGGCTAACTTGAAATTTAAATAAAAATCAAAAATGAGTTCCTTTAAGAGCAATGAAATCATTCATAAGAAAGAAGATGGGCCATACTACGTAGTTTCGGCTCATAAAACCTCATCAGTGACCCTGTAATGATCCGGCAAAGAATGCCAGAGGAAACATACTGCAATTTTGCGAATTTCGAATAGGCAGTCGATTCAAAGACTGATATAAATCAAAATGGGGTCCAAATAATTAAAAATCTGTCTAGAATATGAGTCTAAACCAATAATTTATTTCTGATTTCTCAGAATATTCACGCTGATCTCAAAGGACCAAAAGTAAAATATAAACTGCACTATGGTTGATGTACGGGGAGACATTTTACTGCCGCCACACAGCACAACCCCAGCTGCAGTGAAGGCAAATAAAAATCAAAAATGAGTTCCTTTAAGAGCAATGAAATCATTCATAAGAAAGAAGATGGGCCATACTACGTAGTTTCGGCTAAAGTCTGCAGATAGAAATAAGCAATACTTTTCGAACATCCCTCGTATATATTTTAGAGTAGAAATAAGAAAAATAAGGTTTACCCCTGCAAACCCCAGTTTTACTTTATAAAAGTTGGGTTCAAGAGGGTCAAAGTTATATAGGCGTGTTTTCGTGAGTTTGGCTCAACTCTGACAACCGGTTTCGCATTTACGTTCCCTTGAGCTTGAATAATTTTACCATAGGCTTACAATGGAAAAATGATGTCTCCAACTTTTCTCAGCCATTTCTGATCTGATCTTTATTAAACTTACAGATAACCAGGAGAGGCATACAGTCTATGTCGAGTTTGAATTTGGCCCTCGCAGGACCAACAGCTTTGGAGTTTCCTGCCCTTGAGTATAAATATGAGCAAAAAATGGCGTCCACTTCTTTTTCTCATCAGTTTTCGATCAGATCTTTTTGAAACTTTTAGTAAACAAAGACAAGCTTAATATCTCATATGAGTTCAAATTTGCCTTGATCTGACAACCTGTGTTATTTCTCAGGAGAGCCATCGTTGCCTGCTGGGCGACTTGTTCAGCTCACCTGAAGCAAAGGCTCACACGGTGAGCTTATAGTATACCAATGGTCTGTCGTTTGTTGTCTGTCAACACTTTCAAACAGTTTCTTCCCAGAAACTACTGGGCCTATTGGAGTCATATTGTATATACAACATCTATGCCTCAAGGGAAGTTTATACAATTGGTCCTAGTCACATGATGTAGAAGGCCGCCTTGCCCATATAAGGTAAAAACCCTTTAAAAATCTTCTACAGAACCGTATGTTAGATGACCTTGTTTGTTTGAATTTGGGTGACCTTGAAACTTGGCAAATAGCAAAAACTACTCGAGCCCTTTAAAAGTTAAAAAAAATGATGACCATGGATTGACCTTGATCTATTTTAGAGCAAGGTCAAATATGGTCTCTAAGGCATTTGAATGGAAAAAGGTAAAATAGTGTTTTCAAATACAATTGTAGTTTATGAAAAAAAAGGTCTTATATGAACTCTGAATGTCAATGGTCAAGGCCATTCAGTTTGGCTCAAGGTTACAAAGATTGAATCGGCCACCGCCCGTCGGGGCTTGAAGAAATAGATTGGGCTGCAGCATCACATGAGTACTAAAACCAACCACCCATGAGTACTGGTAAACGGCTTAGAGGTTCTAAGCCTGCCCAGGAAAAAATGGTACGTTTCGGACTGTCCATGTATATAAACCCTATTGGTTTCATTAGGCGACGGGCTTGAGAGGTCATTTCATCTCAATTTCGGGTTAAAGTCCCACAGAATTGGAAGCAATGTCTCCAAAATGACCTATACAGTGTGACAGGGACATTAAACCTCAAATCAAACAAATAAATACAAGGATTGAATGGCCATCAGAATTTCAGTCATCTCATAAGAATGGCCATAAGAATGGATTGAATGGCCATTAGAATTTCAAATATCAGCTCCTCAGAAACCACTGGGCCAATTGAAGTCATATTTTACATAGAAGATCTATGCATCATGGGAAATAAAGTCTATACAATTTGTCCTGGTCACATAACCAAGATGGCCACCATTCCCATATAAGTTAAAAACCATTTTAAAATCTCTTTCTCGTGAACCATAAGTCAAATACCTTTAAACTTGTCAGACAGCAATAGGGACTTGAGCCTTACACCAGTTATATAAATGATGACTTTGGGTTGGCCTTTACCTATTTTATGGAAATGTAAAATTTGGTCCCTCAGGCTTATGCATTGGAAAATGGTTAGACAGTGCATTTACCTGAAACAATTGTTGTTTATGAAATGAAAATAGGTCTTGTAGGAATGTCAATAGTCAAGGTCATTTTTGATTATGACCTAAGGTCATTTGGATTGAATGTCCGTCAACATTTAAAAGTACATCCATCTTCTGAAAATGCATGGCCAATTTCTATTAATTTTGATGTGCAGCTTTCAGCGAAGTGGGGAATGAAAATTTTGTTTGAATCGTCCAGTTTACATGACCAAGATGGCTGCCACTCATGCATGGTATAAACCTGAAGAGATTTTCTTCTCTAGTATCACTAGCCCAATTGTATCAGTAACTCAGATGAGCGATCATTCCCCTTGGAGTACTGTTTTTTCCCCTGAAAACTAAAGCCTGCCTTGCAAAACTGTGGTGATCTTACTGGCTCAATATTGCCTGAATAGTCTTGACTGGGCCATTAAACTCAAAACTGCTCAATAACAGCTAATTCCACAGATTCAAAGGCATTGTTCTGACGTACATAAACCTGAAACATTATAACATGTTGAAAAGAAGGGGTACAGAAAGTACCCCAACCACAGGTTGCGCCAGTCCTCCTTGGATCCTGAGCTAGAGCCCAGCTTCCAGGTTGCTTCTCCTTGTGAGGTGATCACAAACCTAAATGTTCTAAAAAAAGGTAATCCTTACTACACAGAACTGCTAAAAACCATGGACTTTGTTTTTGGCAAGACCAGCTACTTTCCACCAAATAGTCCCCATTAGTGACCCTCAGATATTTTCAAATCAATATTCCTAAAGGAGTAGAATATATAAACCATTTTATATTGAAAGGCAGGGAGACTTTTTACAGTGCCACACGTTCCCTTAACAACCTCAATTGAGTCCCCAATAAAATCATCTGACACCTAAATCAGACCAACCAGAATAGTTTATTAGGTAACTGTTAATGTTGGGCTTAGACAAACTGTAATACTGTGTACACTTTCATATGAGCATGAATGCAAAATAGAAGTAAAGGCAATGATCTGGAATTGATACAATTACCAACTCCTCCCATCAGAGACACCAAGTTTCTTTCACAAAGCAGGTATCACGATACCTAAGGATTTATGGTAATTCTGACAGAGGAGTCAATTGAGCCAATCAACCAGTTGTATTTCTAGTCACTCATTACAGCCAGGTACCTGCAATATTTTTTCTGATGGTACCTTTAGGCTGTTTTCTTATGGGTGCAAACAGCATACAAACTCTAGGAAACTGCATTAATGTAATAATTCAACTTTTTTCATTGGCTCTTCTTGTCAACTAATAGAAGAAAGATGAGAAAGAAAACAAATCTCCAGACTTGAATGGAATGGGAGAAGAAATAGCTGAACCAGTTACCATGGAGAGTGAAGCCATGTCAGATCAGGAAGAGGAAGAAAACAGCTTCAGCAAAATTGTCAAGGTAGCTAAAAGACTTGTTAGTAATGGCATTTCACTTCCTTTTTATGCCCCCACCTTTCGAAGAATGCCCCATCGAATGGTGAAAAGGGCATACAGTGTTAACTCTAATGGTCCATCCATCCGGCTTGAGTAAACAGTGTAGACCCAGATGAGATGCCACAGGATGTTGCATCTCATCAGGATCTACACTGCAAGCCACTTGTGTCACTATTTTTAGACACAACATTGGATAGCAGATTGTACTTGTTCAAACTTTAGAACAAGTATGGTAAGAAGTTGAGATTTCTGAAAACTTAGGTAAATAATGTAACCTGTGCAAGAGTTTTATCTTCTATTTCTCAAGCAATGACATTTGTCAGGTTAAAGATATAAAAAATCTAGTTTCTTTTTTTTTCTTGCTCATAGTGGTTCTAAAACCCAAAATCTGAATGTTTTGCTAGAGAATAATATTTATTCCTTAAAACATTTCTTTAATGAAACAATGGAACATTGGTCATCACTTTCTAACTGTTTGAGTTAGAGCCTTCATATTTTGCATGTACGTTCCTTGTGACAAGGGCTTCCCACTCATACAAAAACATTTTGACCTGTGACCTACTCTAAAGAAAATAATAACATAGGTCATACCTTTCTAACCGTTTGAGGTAGAGCCTTCATATTTGGCATGTAGTTTCCTTGTGACAAGGGTTTAGCACTCATACAAAAAATGACATGTTACCTTGACCTTCACCTGTGACCTACTTTAAAGAAAAAAGTAACATTGGTCATAACTTTCTAACTGTTTAAGGTAGAGCCTTCATATTTGGCTAGTAGGTTCCTTGTGACAAGGGCTTCCCACTCATCC
Organism: Lucinisca nassula; assembly: GCA_963580285.1. Taxonomy (NCBI): domain Eukaryota; kingdom Metazoa; phylum Mollusca; class Bivalvia; order Lucinida; family Lucinidae; genus Lucinisca; species Lucinisca nassula. Next base: position 61,645,501 of record OY757014.1, read on the forward strand.
AAAAAAATTTGACCTGTGACCTTGACCTGTGACCTTCTTTTAAGAAAAAAAAATAACATTGGTCATAATATGCTAACCCTTTCAGTTAGAGCCTTCATGTTTGGCCTGTAAGTTCCTTGTGACAAGGGCTTCCCACTTATACATAAAAAAATTGCCTGTGACCTTCAACTGTGACTTACTTTAAAGAAAAAAAATAACATTGGTCATAACTTTCTAAATGTTTGCTCCATTCCTTGTACTTTTACATCTAGAAAAAGGGTATTTTTTCTGGTGAGTGTAAAATTAGTCTTGGCGAATGTATTTTAATATTCACTAGCCAAGTTCGGCGAGTGAGAAAAAATATTAGTTTCTTTCCCTGTGGCAGGTAGGTTTCTTGTGACAAGGGCTTCCTACTCATGCAAAAAAATTGACCTGTGACCTTGACCTTGTCCAGTGATCTACTTAAAAAATGACCCTTTGTGTTTCACAAAAACATCTTGTTCTTATTCTGACATAGCCAGTGGCATTTGGAATTGATATTCCTAGCTAGTTTGCTTAAATGGTGACCTTTGGTTGAACTTGACCTATTTTATGTCAAGGTTGTATTTGGTCACTTGGGCATTTCTAATGGGAAAAAGGCAAAACAGTGGATTTTTCTGATTCTCTTTTAGCCAATGGCATCAGAATTGATATTTGCAGTCAGTTAAATGGACATTGATAATTATGGCCAAGATGGCTACCATGCATGTTTATACATATGATAAACAGGACTGGAAACTCTTCATTTGAGGAACTGAAAGGCTTGATTTTTCAAGCCACCATGGCTTGTTGAAAAACATGGCTGCCAGGGGACGGGGGTGAGTTTTTCACACTTGACCTCTGGTGAGCATAGTGGCCTATGGTCCTCTTGTTTCTCTATTTTTAAGGATATTGTTGCATCAAGAGCTGGAAAGAAGACTAAAAAGACTGAAAGTGGAAAGAAGAAGTCCAAGTAAGTTGAATTATTTACCGTAAAAGTTTTGAGAACAAATTATTTGGTTTCTTAGATGAAACTTAGCTTGTATTTTTATGCTAAAAACTTGATCACACAAAAACAAAGTTTATTTGAGTTAAGAATTGAAAAAGACTCGAAGCTGGCTTGAGGTAGGATTTTACCTGTGTTAGGAGTCTGGAAAAGAAGGACTTGAATCTTTACAAATAAAAGGAATTAAGATTGTCATCTGTGAAGATTTTGAATTCAGTATTCATTCAGTGCTGGCCAATCAAGTTAGTTGAGTGAAGCAAAGGTGCCCTCCTGGCCCCTGAATCTTGCCTCATTTGCATGTCTAACTGATTTAGCTTACAGTAGGACAAGCTACAAATGAAGATGACAAAGGAGAACATAGGCTACCAATGGCACAAAGAGAAAGATGAAACAAAACATTACAATTATTGAGAACATACACAATGGAAAGCAAAGGAGCCAGTTGTCTCTTCCAGGAAATTACAAAAACACACCTATTCAAATGTACAGTAAAACCTGTCTTAGTGGCCACCTCTATTAAGCAAGCAACCTGTCTTAAGCAAGCGGGCATTCAGTTCCCCAAAAAGGAAAATGCATGAAAATTCACCTGTGTTAAGCAAACACCTGTCTTAAGCAAGCATTTTTTGAATTGCCAAAGGTGCTTGCTTAATACAGGGTGGACTGTATTGATAATTTCACCACCAAAAACAAACATTTTTTAGAAAAAAAAAGTTCTGATATTTTCATATTTCTCTTCAAAGCGTAGATTGTGTGAACTCATTAGAGGCCTCGGCGAGGCAGTTCTAATGAGAACTCACTATCTATGTTTTGAGCAGAAATACTAGAAGTAATGTATACCCCTGTAAACCCCCAATTTTACTATATAAAAGTGGGATTTAAGAGGGCTCAAAATCATATAGGTGTGTTTTCGTGATGGATGAGGTGTTTGCACTGCTTTAAAGGAAATGAAAAATACCAAAGGATTTAACATGAAAACATCTGTGTTACAAAGGTCATATAGAATGAAAAACACAAGAACCAAGGCCTAAAAATGGACAGCAGCAATGACCACTGAGGGTTTTCAATTTTTCTGGGATTAAATCTTCACCTTGGATTCAAATTCTGTTCCAAAGGTAAAATTTTGGCTTGCACTGGTGTTTCCTAACTCAGTCGGTGAGGCATTACAGAAAACAAGTAAAGCAAATTAAACCACTGTGATGAAAAAAAAAATATAAGGGCTTGTGGCAAACACATCAAACACTGACAGCCAGAGCTGAAGAAACCAGTAATAGAACCAAAGAGGCTGTGCCAAAGACCCAGCAATCAGGCACCAACCCCCCTTGTGAAAGATTTAGCCTGGAGCTGCTGTTGAGTCAGACCCAGTCCACTGTCATGCAGTCAGAGAGGAAATACAGGATATATGATTTTTTTCAGTGTAAGATGGACTTTTATTTCACCAGATGAACACAGTAGAAGTATTTTCATGAGTGGTGAAGCCATGAGTAAAATATTACTTTTGGTGTTCATGAGTGAAATAAAAATTTATCTTACACTGAAAAAAAAATCTGTTTCTTTCCTGATTTATTTAAATTAAAGCTTAGCTGTCAGGACTTTGTTCCCATTGTATGTTGCTGACCTGTGAAGTGAATATGTTGAGATACAAGAACCATGTCATCACTCAGCCATACTATTTGGCAGGATTTACTGGTGGTTGGCAAAAAATGTCTTTTGCTGTTTAAAGCCATTGTAAATTTGATGTTGTTTTCTGTAAAATTACCTTTAACTTGGATTTGAAACAACAAAATTGACTGTTAAACTTTTAAGCTTGTAAGTATTTATTTCTAGAAGATTTGAGGATGTTTTGTTGATATTTACCTGTCATATTTACAGAAGTAACAAAAAGAGGAGGTCTTTGTTATTCTATAATAAAAATAGGTACAGGTAATAACCCAAAGCAGAAAATGCATGAATAAGTACTAGAATATATTTAACAACCTTTTTACTTGTATGGTGTAAATTGATAGATTTTTGTGGTAGTCAACTGAAATAAGCTCCTAACAGAATCCTCATTTGCAGTGTGTGTATATATAGAGCCACTTGCTTTTCACCAACCACGAAGAACGGTAATCCATGTCAGATTTCGAGAGGAAGTAATAAGCGCATGCGAAATGTTATGTAAACAAAGTCACCTTGGATCCGTCTTTCTACTGCATAAGAGAGACATCACCATCTTGAAGAGGGAAATTTACAATGTAAAACTAAAATTGTAATGTTTATCATAAATTTGTGATAAAATTGTGTCAAACTTATGGGTTACTATAAATCCAGAAAAGATGCTTTGACTTTATTTCACTTAAGGGGAATGAGAACACCTTCAAGGGAGGCAACTCCTGAAAAGGTATTTTTGTCTCCCATGTCAATAGGGGTCAACTCTTAAAGGAAAGAATTTGTCCTTTAATAGTAGACCCCTTTTTCAGTTGGACTGGGCTTACAGAAAAGCGAACAGGGAATTCCCAAAAGTTGTCTCTCTTTGGAAAAATCTGGCAGGTGTTCCCAGTCCCCTTAAGTTCACTAGGATAGAGCTGGTTAACTATTTGTTTAAAACATTTTTAACATTAGCGATATTAAGTAAATCAAGATATTTAGAAGTACATGTTGAATTAAAAGCTTCAATAACATCAGCCTGATTTTTGCAGCAGACAAACGTGGAAAGGAAATGTCCTTATTTCTTTTGTGTTTCTCCATTTTCATTGTTATTTTGTTCCCTCAGTCTCCCCTTTCCCTCCCTTTGGTCTTCTTTTTTCTCCCACAACACAAAATGACCTGCAAGTGTTGTGTCGTTCAATACCAACCCAACAACAACATTACTTACAAGAAAGTGTTGGGACATGCTGTTTTGATAGTGGAATATGCAATATTTGCTCTAAATCTTTTGTATCATCCATTGTGTAACAAAACCAAAGAGTCATTGAATATATTAATGTAAATATTTTAGATGTGTTATTAACCTTTATTTCTACATTTCTATACAGCAAGGTTCATGATCCACCAGAGAAAGTATCTGAAGATGAAAAGAACAGCAGAAGTATAGCTGAAACTCGTTTTCAAGAGTTTAACAGTGAAATTGTGGATTGCATTATGGAAGATGTTGAGAAGGTAGGACATTCTATCCTTGAGCCACATTGAGTGAAAATGTTTTGTTGGATATGTGCAGGCAGTGATTTGTTTGTTCGATTTGAGGTTTAACGCCCCGTCAACAATGTAAAGGCCATTTTGGAGATATTGCTTCCAATTTTGTGGGTCTTTGACCCAACATTGAGATGAAATGACATCTCAAACCCTGTCGCCCAATGAAACCAATAGGGTTTATAAGCATAGACGGGCCAACTCGCACTGCGGTTCCTGGACAGGCTTAGATCCTCTTAAGCGGATTACCAGTACTAGTGTGCGGACGGTTTCAGCTCTGCGTACATCATGTAGCCCATCTATTTCTTCAAGCCTCGATGGGTGGGGGCGGGTGCAGGCAGTGAAGGCAAAAATCAGTCTAACCTATGTATTCCTTATCATACTTCAAAAACATGAACAAGTACAATTTACTGTCACATGTTGAGTTAAAAATAGCTGAATGAGTGGCAAACAGTGTAGACCCGATGAAATGCCACATTCTATTACATCTCATCTTGGTGAACTCTGCCAAGTCTGTCTGCCTTGATACAGACATATGTTGTATAAAAGGGTTGTCTTTTGAAAGCAATGGATACACTGCAAAAGTGAAAAGTATGGAGTGTAGAAGTTTTTCTGGGCCAAACTAGCTAGTTTTGGACAATTAGCCTCATTAATGACCCTCAAATATTTTCAAAATTCCACAATTGAAGCATTGATCTGAAAAGACAAGAAAATATAAACTACACTTTATTGAAGGGCAGGGAGACTTTTTACGGACACCACACATTCCCTTAACAGCAGCTGTAGTGACACTAAGAATGTTCTATAAAACAGTTATCCTTTGGAAGCAAGGGATACACTGCAAAAGTGAAAAGTATGGAGTGTACAAGTTTTTCTTGGTCAGACTACCTAGTTTTGGGCAATTAGCCTCATTTGTGACCCTCAAATATTTTCAAAAAATTCCACAATCTAATCATTGATCCGAAAGGACAAGAAAACATAAACTTTTCTATGAAGAAGGGCAGGGAGACTTTTTATGGACACCACGCATTTCCTTTACAGCAGCTGTAGTGACTTTAACCCATTTAGTACCAGAAACCCCTAAAGGGCTAGTTGGCAAACAGTGCAGGCCCAGATCAGACGCCACAGAATGCAGCATCTGATCAGGGCCTACACTGTTTGCAAAACGTTAGCCAGTTTGCAAATAAATTTAAAAGAAAACATGACCTGACACCACTAAATTTTGAAATGAACTCCTGCTGTATATAAGGAGGAAGATTCCATTTGGTACAATAAAGGGTTAAAATGTTCTATAAAAGGGTTATCCGTTCACTGCAGAAGTGAAAGTATGGAGTATACAAGTTTTTCTGGGTCAGACTAGCTAGTTTTGGCCAATTAGCCTCATTAGGGACCCTCATATATTTTCAAAATTCCACAATGAAATCATTGATCTGAAAGGACAAGAAAATATAAACTACATTGTCATGAAGGGCAGGGAGACTTACCAACTTGGTCAGAATATAGTCTTACCTGTCTGAATGAAGATGCTTTGTGTCAACAGGTATGTCCTGCTCAGCAAAGACTCTGATGTGACTGTAAAAGCACAGTCTGATTAGAATCTGCCATGTGCAGATGCTGACACATCTTTACTTGCACGCTCATTATTATGCATTCAATGAAAGACTCATGACAGTGTAGCTTCCAGCCTGTATTTCAGTGATTTCTCTGCATTTGATCTCAATAGCTCTGGTCGGGCCCATCGGAGTCTTACTGTTGGTTTTCTTTTGCTCCAGCATTTCAGTGGTTTCTTGCTGTCGAGTCCTCACCGTTGTCTCACCTCTGTGGTTCTTTGATTTTTAGTGTTCACGGAGATGTTGCATTGATGAGTTAGGAGGCCTTCATGCGGACTGAACAAATTATTTGTCTAAATCGCGACGGAAGTAAGGGCGAGGATTGTGGCCACGTAAAATCGATTTAAGCCCCCCAGTGGAAATCATTCCACTGACCGTTCCAAGGCGGTTCTTCTGTGGCGGTTTATTTATGGTGTTGTTTGTTACTAACTGTGTGTATCACTTGTGTCTTTTTATTTTGGATGGCCATATGGCCATTTTGTGGGAAAGTAACTGTCCTTATGGCCTTCCTGTGTTTAGGTTTCCATTATGGTCTAGTCGCTTAATGTTTGTGTTTCTTTCCCTTTGGTGTCTTTGATGGGTGGAGTAAGTTAATTGTATCGATTCCTGATCTTTGTTTTACTTCTACTTAAGGGGTCGGCCACCGCCCATCGGGGCTAGAAGAAATAAATGGGCTGCATGGTGCTTCCATGCAAAGCTGAATCCAACCACACACGAGTACTGGGAAACCGCTTAGAGCATCTAAGTCTGTCCAGGAAAAGCGGTGTGAGTTGGACTGTCCATGCTTATAAACCCAATTTGTTTCATTGGGCGAAAGGGCTTGAGATGTCATTTCATCTCAGTGTCGGGTAAAAGTCCCACAAAATTGGAAACAACGTCTCCAAAATGACCTATAGTGTTGACGGGGACGTTAAACATCAAGTCAAACAAACAAACAAACAAATCCTAAGGGGTTTTCCTTATTTTTGCTCAGGAGGTTTGAGTACTTGTTAGAGCCACCTCAATGAGGGGTTCTAATGTGCACTCGCAATTTGTGTTTAGAAATATTTAAAAATATGAAAAAAATCATCTGAAAAAAAATGTGAGTTCTAAAGATGTGAAAGGCACCGTTTTAGAACATGGGTATGTTGTTGTTGCAGCTGCTTTAGCATGAAGACTTAGGCATGCAATCTTCTGTCTGTCTGTCCATCCATCTGTCCATTCATCTCCATCCATTAACATTTTACCCTGTCTTGTGTCTAATGAAACAGTTTGTACCAATCGTTTGAAACTTTTCGTGTGTTTTCATGTGCATGTGGTTTGGATACAATTATTGTATCATTTTTGTCACTTTTTCCACAATTTGAACTTAGTCTTTTTTCACCTGCTATACGTAGACATTGGATACCTCTTGTGAGCACATATCTCCTCTTACTGTTTTGTACCAATGGTTTTGAAACTTTGAATGTTTTTTTTATGGTATGAGGGTCTGCATGTGCTTTGGGTATAATTGTTCAATCATTTCTTTTCACTTTTCCCACATTATGAACATAGTCTTTTTCTGACCTCAGATAAATTGACACTGGGTTACTCTTGTGAGCACAACTCTTCTAAGAGTCTTACACCAATTGTTTTCTTGATAATACGAAGATGTGGGCATGGTTGGATATAATTGTTTGTCCATCTGTCTGTCCGTCAGTAAACTTTTTTGTTTCCGGATAACGCCTACATTTTACATCAGTCAGGCTAAAACTTAATATATAGTTAGACCTTGATGTGACAAAGTGCATATTGTTTTGAGATTATGGTTTACCAAATACTAACAGAGTTATGCCCCTTTGAAAGTTCTGTAAACATTTCGTTTCCGGCTTACTCCTACAGTTAAAATTCGATCAAGCTGAAACTTGATATATAGTTAAACCATGATGTGGAGCAGCGCATATTGTTTTGAAGATGTGGTCCACCAAATAGTAATATAGTTATGCCCCTTTGAAAAATATTGTTAACATGTGATTTCCAGCTAACTCTTCCTAAAATTAAGATCCGATCAAGCTGACAGTTGATAAAAATAGTTAGACCTGATAATGATGTGGAGCGGCACATATTATTTTGAGGTTACAGTCCACCGAATATTCATAGAGTTATGCCCCTTGGAACATTTCAGTAAACATTTTGTTCCTGGCTAATTACTCCTACAGTTAATATTTGAACCTTGATATAGTTATACCATGATGTGGAGCAGCGCATAATGTTTCAAGGTTACAGTTCATCGTTGGGCCTCCACCCATCGGGGCTTGGACAAATAGATTGGGCTACATGGTGCTTCCACGCAGAGCTGAAACTGACTACACATGAGTACTGGTAAAACACTTAGAGGGTCTAAGCCTGCCCTGGCAAAGTGGTGCAAGTCAGGCTATCCATGCATAATTATTAAAGCCTATTGGTTTCATTGGGCAGCAGGGCTTGAGTTGTCATTTCATCTCAGTATTAGGTAAAAGTCCCACAAAACTGGAAGCAATGTCTCCAAAATGACCTATATATAGTGTTGACGGGGAAGTTAAACCTTCAATCAAGCAAACAAATACAGCTCATCCAAATATTTGTAGAGTTATGCCCCTTTGAAAATTTCTGTAAATATTTTGTTTTCAGATAACTCCTACAATTTAGATCTGATCAAGCTGAAACTTGATATATAGTTAGACCATAATGTGGAGCTGTGCATATTGTTTCAAGGTTACAGTCCACCGAATATTAGCAGAATTTTGTCCCTTTGAAAATTTCTGTTATTTATTTTTTTCCAGCTAACTCCTATAGTATTATGTCAGACCAAGATGAAACTTTATGAATCATTACGATAACACACCTGAGTGACAGTGCATTCTTTCTAATCTTCAGACAGGTAATTTTTCTGATAAAAATTGGTGATAGTTTTCTTATTTTTATCCTAAACTATTGTCTGGTGCTTGTTAGAACTGCTTCTTTGAGGCATTTGTAACAAGTACCCACAACCTATGTCGTGGCGCAGAAATAAAGAAAATAATATATTTCCTTGTAAACCACACTTTTCCCTATATAAAGCGGGATTTTCAGGGCTGTTCATAACTGGACCTGTTAACCTGATGAGTGACACCATGATGTAGAGCAGTGCATGTTATGTCTAGGTTACAGTCCACAAAATATATATATATAGCAGAGTTATGCCCATTTGTAAATTGATGTTAACATTTTGTTTCAGGCTTAGCCCCTCCTACACTTTACATCCCATCCAGCTGAAACTGGATTTATAGCTAGACCATGATGTGAAGCAGTGTATATTGTTTCAAGTACTCAACAGAGTTGACTCAGCCAAATATTTACACAGTTAACTCAGCAGTCTGCTTTCATTGATCATTCTGCTCATAACCTTGTCACACGAATTCTGTTCTGGAATCCCCTGGGAGGACCTCTATGCCGATGACCTTGTTACCAGGAGGCTCTTAACTTGGAAAGAAGCAATGGAGGAGAAAGGACTTAAAACTAATGCAGAAAAGATGTAAATCAGGATCTGTGGTATTGGCCTGGACCTCCTGCAATGTTCAGGCAGGTTACAATGTTCTATGTTCCAAGGGAGTGGGCAGCAACAGTATCTTTTGCAATTGTTGCCAGCTCTGGGTGCACAAGAAATGCAATGGGCATAAGCGCTTAGCAGAAGACCCTGATTAGGAGGTGTATACGGTGCCAGGGAACTGCACGTCCTTTAGACAGCAGACCTCGAAGGGAAGTCCGAGTCAGACCTGACAAGCTAGCGGTTGAAGCTTGGCCCCTGCCCATTGGGGCTTGAAGAAATAAATGGGCTGCATGATGCTTCCACGCAGAGCTGAAACCGACCGCACACCAGTACTGGTAAACCACCTAGAGGATCTAAGCCTGCCCAGGTAAAGTGGTGCGAGTCGGACCGTCCATGTTTATAAATCCTATATGTTTCATTGGGCGACAGGGCTTGAGATGTCATGTCACCTCAAAGTCGGGTAAAAGTCCCACAAAATTGGAAGCAACATCTCCAAAATGACCTATACAGTGTTGACGGGGATGTTAAACATCAAATCAAACAAACAAACAAAAGCTTCGTTTTGCTACCTAGGAGACATGCTCTCTGCAACCGGTGGCTGTGATCTTTCAACTACATCACATGTAAAAACAGCCGGGCAGAAGTTCAAGGAGCTGCTACAAGTTCTCACTACCCGCCACCTCTCATTTAAGACACGTAGCCATGTTTACAGCTCTTGTGTTCTGAGTACAATGCTCTATGCCATTGACAAAACCAAACCTCCAACATTTGCAGTGGAATGACAGGGCAGTGATCAGACAGTTCTGCAGTATCAAGCTGCAAGACACTGTTGCCGTCAGGTCCAGTGAGCTACTTGCGTGGCTTGGCATTGTGGACCTGGACCTCATCTTTAAGGAGAGAAGGAGGCACTGGTATTGACATGTGGAACACTCCAAGGTGCAGTCAAGACAGCCTTTGACATACAGGTGGATGGAAATCCTGGACCTGGGAGGCCCAAGATGACCTGGAAGCAGCTGACAGAGAGAGTTTGCAGAGAGTGGAAGCTCTCGGCTATCGACCCTCATGATAGACATACCTGGAGATCTGGTGTGAGATCTGCCATGCTTGCAGCAAGCCACCTACCTGGAAGGAGGCCCACTTATGTAGATGTTGCCCCTGTACCTGCATGTTAATAGAAAATCCAATGATGAGGGATGATTATGCTCCTTTGAAAACTTATGTAAACTTTTCATTTCTGGCTAACTCCTCCTACAATTTACATCTATCTGATCAAGCTGAAACTTCTTGATATTTAGTTACATATATAGTTTTGAGGCTACTGTCCACCAAATATCAGCAGTTATGGCCCTTAGAAAATTTCTTCAGCTGACTCTATAACTTACATTAGAACAAGCTGAAACATTGTAAAAAGTTACACCATGATGTAGAGCAGCACATACCATTTTGAGGTTACAATCCATCAAATATTAGCAGATTTATTCCCCTGTCCCTTTTCATTTCCATGTAATTCCTCCTACAGTTTACATCTCATGAAGCTGAAATATGATTTATAGTTAGACCATGATATGAAGCAGCAAAATATATTTAGAGGTTACAGCCTACCAATTATTAACTGAATTATGTTCATCTGTCCATCCATGAACTTTTCTTTTTGAGCTAACCCCTCCTACTATTTGTCAGTATATGTGTTACAGCCGATTAATTGCCACGGGTGTATAATGCCCCGCTTGTGGAGCTCTTGTAATTGATATGCCTCTTATTGCCTTTATCAGACTGCTTCCTATTCACATCTGCATTGTTTCTAACCGTTTTTTCATTTGGTACAAAATGGGCTAATATTTGGGGTATTGTGATATCGGCAATAAGGACTCAGTATTTGATTGCTCTTTCAGACTCCATGTGTCAGTGCATCTGTGGCAAGCACTCCAAAGGTTGGTTCAGCAAGAAGAAAACATTACAACCCTCTTAATATCAGCGTGATCAAGACGCCTGTTTCACTATCCAAATCTGTTACTTTTGGTGAGTACATGAGTTGTCCCGAAACTGGAACATGGACAAACATTGTAGACCCAAATCAGATGCTGCAGGCTGTGAACCACAACAGTCCTTGATTTATCAAAAATCTTGATGGCCCAGAGCTCCGGGCATACTTTCTTTGCTCTTTAATAGAAATGCTTTGTCATAAGATGAGCTAGCTATGTATCAGACAGCTACTGTAATGTTTTATTCATTTTAATCAAATAGATTATTGCATGGACGGTCTATAACTGGAATTAATATTCTTGGTTCTATAGATGGTGGCTAAAATACCAAAATAAGCACAAACAAACACACCAAAATAAGAAAACATTTTACACTTTAATAATATTGGTGAGTTGACATTGGTAGCTTATAGCTTAGCTGAGGCAGAGCCTTGAAAAACACCATGCTGACCTAAAAAAAAAAAGTGGGGAGGTGGGGAGTGTTAAGCATTACTGGCCTGCCACTACTGCTGCCACATGGCCTTGCCATTATGATCTTCAGCAAACATTTACATTTTGACAGCATAAATCCATGAAAAAGATCTGGAAAAGCACAGAGTTCAGTAAATAGTATTGATCACATTCAACCAAATCTTGGGTAAGTCACGTTTAATCCATCAATTTCATCTCCCATGAATACCCTTATAGGTCCCCATAGAGATTTAAGAGTTGCTGGGTCCGAACGACATTTACTGCCAACTCACTTGTGTTGCTTACAAATTGCATCATAGCATAGGCAAGCCAAGCAGTAAAACATAACACTTACTTCAGTCTAATCCTTGTGTGTACCCTGTGTTCTGTGAAGAGAAAATTTTGATACTTCTCTGCCATTGAGATAAATCTCCTGGTTCTTGTGTTCCCAAATATACAATAACAATCTAACATTTACATTGCATATTGTCATTGTACATGTATATTCACGATGCTTGTATTGAAAGGGATTCACCTTTTGGGGAATGAGTTCATTTGCTGCTTTGTTCATTGGGTTTAGTGTGAAAGGAAAGAATTAGCTCCTCAAATTCCTGCAGAGTAGCTTTTCAGATTGGGCTAGCTGAATAGGAAAGCAAACAACAAATCTCAAACATTGCCAACTTCGATAAAATGGCAGAAAAAGCTACAAGACTGTCAATTGTACATGAAGTATGTCCCAGTATTGATAATCCTGTAGTGGACACTTGTGTTTATTACAGATGATGATGTAGCAGACAATGAATCAGACAAAGAATATGTCACAGAAGAGAGAACAAATGTATGTTGATGCTTCTAGTTATACTCAGTCACTGTATTAGCTGTTTATAGTAATAATTCTATAATTTATAACTAATAGTATAATTCACAGTTTATTTAGACTAATAAAAATTTTCCTCAGGTTGATTTGTTTTGACTTTAACGGCCCAATCAACACTATTCGGGTGATATTGAGCCCGTCAGTTTAACCTAATCACATTTTACCTGGGCAGGCATATACATAAGCAGTTAGCTAGTATGGTGCAACCTCCCTTCTTGATTCAGCAGAAGGGAGAAAATGAATGTAGAAAAGATTTCACAATCAGTCTCCATGAACGAATGTTGCCAAGCCAGCATGTATCAAACCCATGACCTCCTGATCACCAGTCAGACATGCATCCAGGTGAGCTACTGAGGCTGGCTGATCATCAGGTAAATTTCTTTAGAGTATGTTTATGTGTTAACCTTATATCATTCTGAACATCACAGCCCTTATCTTTGCAAACAGAAGAAACCATCTGATCAGGATCTACACTGTCATTCAGCTTGTGAATTGAAGGAATACGTTGTATGAAGTTGTTTGAATGGTTCAGCCCCCACCTATCGGGGCTTGAAGAAATAGATGGACTGCATGAGGCGTCCACGCAGAGCTGAAATCCGGCTGCACATGAGTACTGGTAAACCGCTTAGAGGATCTAAGCCTGCCCAGGTAAAGCAGTGCAAGTCGGACCATCCATGCTTATAAACCCTATTGGTTTCATTGGGTGACAGGGCTTGAGATGTCATCTCATATTAATGTTGGGTAAAAGTCCCACAAAATTGAAAGCAACATCTCCAAAATGACCTATACAGTGTTTTGCCCCCACCCATCAGGGCTTGAAGAAATAGATTGGCTGCATGATGCTTCCAAGCAGAGCTGAAACCAACCGCACACGAGTACTGGTAAACTGCTTAGAGGTTCTAAGCATGCCCAGGAAAAGTGGTGCGAGTTGGACCATCCATGCATATAAACCCTATTGGTTTCATAGGGCGGCAGGACTTGAGATGTCATTTCATCTCGGTGTCGGGTAAAAGTCCCACAAAATTGGAAGCAATGTCTCCAAAATGACCTTTACAGTGTTGACAGGGACGTTAAACCTCAAATCAAACAAATCATAACCTATACAGTGTTGACGGGGACGTTAAACTGCAAATCAAACAAAAGTTTGAATGGTCAAAATAGGTGTGGCAAAATAAATTTATTCAGCAGGAGGAGGGTTAAGGTTCTGGTATACAGGAGAACCTTATGACCTGTCACCTCTCAACAGCAGCCATCTCCCTATAACAGCAATTTCTGAAGATACAATATAATGTTATATGGCCTGTCTATGGTGATCACCTCTCTACAACAGCCAGTTTAAGACATAAAGTTACTGGTTTACAGGGGAACCTTCATGAACATTCACCTCTCAACAGCAGCCACCTCCCTATAACAGCCATTTTTTTTAATTCATGAAGATGAAATATTATGTTATATGGCCTCTCAGTAGTGGTCACCTCCCTGCAACAGCCACTTTTACACCTTCCAAGTAGTGGCTGTTTTAAAGAGTTTATATGGCAGCTAAGGCTTAGAAAAGTGCAAATATCACACAATAATTGTTGATAACTTTTGATTGCATGTGTGCAGCATAGTGTTATGGGACAGTTATTTCTTGGATAGTCCCATTAAGTTTCTGCCTTCTAGTTCCAGCTTAACCATACTAATTTATGTTTTATTATACCCCCGGCATACGAAGTATGCAATGGGGGTATATAGTTTTTGTCTTTTCTGTCTGTCTGTCTGTCTTTCTGTCCGTAAACAATTATTTTGTGTCAAAGATATCTCAGCAACTGCTTCACATAGAAACTTGAAATTTTGCACACATGATCAGTATGACTACTTGTATTGTGGGAAAGAAAATAAGGGCCAAGGGGTCAGGCCTTTTAGAGTTATTTCCCTTTGTAGCTCTTGCTGTTTAATAGTGTATATTTTTATTTTGTGTCAAAGATTTCTCAATAACTACTGTACATAGAAACTTGAAATTTTGCAAACATGATCAGTATGATTATTTGTATTGTGGGAAAGAAAATAAGGGCCAAGGGGTCAGGCCTTTTACAGTTATTTCCCTTTGTAGTTCTTGCTGTTTAATAATGTATATTTTTATTATTTTGTGTCAAAGATTTCTCAATAACTACTGTACATAGAGACTTAAAATTTGGTAGCAACAACCTGTATGACTACTTGTTATACCCCCGGCATACGGAGTATGCCATGGGGGTATATAGTTTTCGTCTTTTCTGTGTGTGTGTGTGTGTGTGTGTGTGTGTGTGTGTGTGTGTGTGTGTAAACTTTTTTTTGTGTCAAAGATTTCTCAGGAACTACTATACCTAGAAACTTGAAATTTGGTACAAACAACATGCATAACTAGTTGTATTGTGGGAAAGAAAATTGAGGCTGTGGGGCCAGGTTCTTTAGAGTTATTCCCCTTTGTTATATTTGCTACTGAGATGTGCATTTTGTGACTTACCTTAAATTTTGTGTCAAAGATTTCTCAAGATCTACTGTACCTAGAAACTTGAAATTTGGTACAAGCAACATGCATAACTAGTTGTATTGTGGGAAAGAAAATTGGGGCTGTGGGGCCAGGTTCTTTAGAGTTATTCCCCTTTGTTATATTTGCTACTGAGATGTGTATTTTGTGAGTTACCTTAAATTTTGTGTCAAAGATTTCTCAGGAACTACTGTACCTAGAAACTTGAAATTTGGTACAAACAACATGCATAACTAGTTGTATTGTGGGAAAGAAAATTGGGGCTGTGGGGCCAGGTTCTTTAGAGTTATTCCCCTTCGTATGCCATGGGGGTATATAGTTTTCGTCTTTTCTGTGTGTGTGTGTGTGTGTGTGTGTGTGTGTGTAAACTTTTTTTTGTGTCAAAGATTTCTCAGGAACTACTATACCTAGAAACTTGAAATTTGGTACAAACAACATGCATAACTAGTTGTATTGTGGGAAAGAAAATTGGGGCTGTGGGGCCAGGTTCTTTAGAGTTATTCCCCTTTGTTATATTTGCTACTGAGATGTGCATTTTGTGACTTACCTTAAATTTTGTGTCAAAGATTTCTCAAGATCTACTGTACCTAGAAACTTTAAATTTGGTACAAGCAACATGCATAACTAGTTGTATTGTGGGAAAGAAAATTGGGGCTGTGGGGCCAGGTTCTTTAGAGTTATTCCCCTTTGTTATATTTGCTACTGAGATGTGTATTTTGTGAGTTACCTTAAATTTTGTGTCAAAGATTTCTCAGGAACTACTGTACCTAGAAACTTGAAATTTGGTACAAACAACATGCATAACTAGTTGTATTGTGGGAAAGAAAATTGGGGCTGTGGGGCCAGGTTCTTTAGAGTTATTCCCCTTTGTTATATTTTTTTTATAAAATTTTGTCAGCAAGATATCTCAAAACTATTGGAGCTAGAGCCTTGAAAGTTGGTGAATAGATTGGTGGTGATGAGTAGATGAACTGATTAACTTTTGACAAAATTCCGAAAAATACTTTGTGAGTTATGGCCCTTTGTCATTTTGGTAATTTGTGCCATTGTACTGTATGGTAAAAGTGATGCATAGCATAACTTTAGAACCGTGTATGCTATGGTTTTGAAATTTCATATATGGATTCCTCATGGAAAATTAGCCGACACATATTTTTTTTCTCGTCCGGATTATGCTCCTTTCAAGAGTTATTGCCCTTTGAAAAACATCTGTTCAAGATCTCATTAGTTATCAGGTGAGTTATTTAGATGTAATGGTATTCTCCTTACTTTTGCAAGATTAATTCTGTGTTCATAATAGGTTTTTGTCAAACTTGATGGCTTTGAATTGCCAGAAAGTTACCGATGGCTTTGGCCGGGGGTATTAGTGAGCATATGCTCACTTGATAGTCTAGTTTCAGCTGAAGTGATGGCACTGGCCGGGGGTATATGTGCCCCACTGGGCACTTTTGTCTAGTTAAGGTTAGTTTTGAAACCTTTTTCTGCTTTTCAGCAGCAACAAAATAGGTTGAAATAACAGCAAAAGGACAGTGGTCTAGTGTCAAAATTGCATTATGAGAGAAGAAAACTTCTCAGTTGACTGATAAAAAATTTCAGTCATCTGAAGTAATGTTAATAATGTTTGAAAACAGAAATCTGAAGAAGGTGGGATTGCAATGGTATAGATTTTTTGACTGTTGCTAAGCTCCTCCCCCACTTACTGTGTGAAGAGGAAATTTACCTGTATTCAATATAATAAGTATGGTTTACCATTTCTTTGCACTTTAACAAACATGTCACTTGTGATACAAAGTCTTGTTTAGCATGTCATTGTGTTTGATTTATATATTTGCACTTTATTGAACTGATGAAGGATGTCGTATTACTAAGCTGCTAGTAGCACAGTTGTATTTCTTCAGATGCACATTCATCTCGGCTCAGTCAGAAGATTTTTTTTTTTTAGCTCACCTGACCAAGGTCATGGTGAGCTTTTGTGACTGTGAGATGTCCGTCGTCGTCGTTCGTCGTGTGTTGTGCACCCGTAAACTTTTCTTGTTAACACTCTAAGAGGACACAGTTTTGATCCAATCATCATCAAACTTGGTCAGAATGATTATCATGACAATATGTCGGTCAAGTTCGAATATGGGTCATGTCATGTCAAAAAGTAGGTCACCAGGTCAAATCAAAGGAAAACCTTGTTAACACTCTAGAGGGCACAATTTTAGTCCAATCATCCTCAAACTTACTCAGGGTGATCATCTTGATAATATCTCGGTCAAGTTCGACTATTGGTCATGTCGGGTCAAAAAGTAGGTCAGTAGGTCAAACCACAGAAAACCCTTGTTAGCACTCTAGAGGCCACAGTTTTGGTCCAATCATCCTCAAACTTGCTCAGAATGATCATCCTGACAATATCTTGGTCAAGTTTGGATATGGGTCATGTCGGGTCAAAAAGTAGGTCACCAGGTCAAATCAAAGGAAAACCTTAACACTCTAGAGGGCACAATTTTGGTCCAATCATCCTCAAACTTGCTCAGGATGATCATCTTGATAATATCTCGGTCAAGGTCGAATATAGATTAGGTCCGGTCAAAAAGAAGTTCAGTAGGTCAAATCATAGAAAAACCTTGTTAGCACTCTAGAGGCCACAGTTTTGGTCCAATCATCCTTATACTTGCTCAGAATGATCATCCTGACAATATCTCGGTCAAGTTCAATTATGGGTCATGTCGGCCAAAAAAAAATCGGTCAGTAGGTCAAATCATCGAAAAATCTTGTTAACACTCTAGAGGCCACAGTTTTGGTCCAGTCATTCTCAAACTTGCTCAGAATAATCATCCTGACAATATCTCGGTCAAGTTCAATTATGGGTCATGTCAGGTCAAAAAGTAGGTCAAATAGAAAAACCTTGTTAACACTATAGAGGCCACAGTTTTGGTCGAATTGTCATCAAACTTGCTCAGAATGATGATTTTTACAATATCTAGGTCATGTTCGAATATGGGTCATGTGGAGTCAAAAAGAAGGTCAAATAACAGAAAAACCTGGTTAGCACTCTAGAGGCCACAGTTTTGGTCCAATCATACTCAAACTTGCTCAGAATGATCATCCTGACAATATCTCGGTCAAGTTTGATTAAGGGTCATGTCGGCCAAAAATAAATAGGTCAGTAGGTCAAATCATAGAAAAATCTTGTTAACACTCTAGAGGGCACAGTTTTGGTCCAATCATACTCAAAGTTGCTCAGAATGATCATCCTGACAATATCTCAGTCAAGTTCGATTATGGTTCATGTCGGGTCAAAAAGTAGGTCAGTAGGTCAAATACAAAAACCTTGTTAACACTCTAGAGGCCACAGTTTTGGTCGAATCGTCATCAAACTTGCTCAGAATGATGATTTCTACAATATCTAGGTCATGTTCAAATATGGGTCAAGTTGGGTCAAAAAGTAGGTCAAATCATAGAAAAACCTTGTTTACACTCTAGAGACAGCAATTTCAGTCTAATTATCATCAAACTTGCTCAGAATGATCATCTTGACAATATCTAGGTCAAGTTCAAATATGGGTCATGTCGGGTCAGAAAGTAGGTCAGTAGGTCAAATTATAGAAAGCTTTGTGAACACACTAGAGACCACAGTTTTGGTCCAATCATCAAAAAACTTGCTCAGAATGATCATCTTGACAATATCTCGGTCAAGTTTGAATACGGGTCATGTCAGGTCAAAAAGTAGGTCAGCAGGTCAAATCATAGAAAAACGTGTACACTCTGAGGCCACAGTTTTGGTCTGTCCGTGATCAAACTTGCTCAGAATGATCATTTGACAATATCTCGTTTAATTTCGAATATGGGTCATGTGTGGTAAATAAGTAGGTCAGTAGGTCAGATCATAGAAAAACCTTGTGAACACACAAGAGGCCCCAGTTTTGGTCTGATCATCATCAAACTTGCTCAGAATGATTATCTTGACAATATCTGGGTCAGGTTTGAATATGGTTCATGTCGATTCAAAAAGTAGGTCGGCAGGTCAAATCATAGAAAAATGTTTTGAACACTCCAAGAGGCCAAAGTTTTAGTCCAATCATCATAAAACTTGCTCAGAATGATCATCTGGACAATATCTCAGTTAAGTTTGAAAATGGGTCATGTCAAATCAAAAAGTAGATCAGTAGGTTATTTTGTCATAACTCTTGAACCGTTTGAGATAGAGCCTTCGTATTTGGCATGTAGGGTCCTTGTGACAGGGGCTTCCCAAACATATAAAAATATTTGACCTGTGACCTACTTTAACAAAACTTTTGAACCATATGAGATAGAGCCTTCGTATTTGGCATGTATGTTCCTTGTGACAAGGTTTTCCCAAACATTCAAAAGTTTTGACCCATTACCTTGACCTTTGACCTACTTTGTCATAATTTTTTAAGCATTTGAGATACAGCCTTCATATATGGCATGTAGGTTCCTTGCGACAAGGGTTTCCTATTCATACAAAAAATGTGACCTTTACCTTGACATTTGACCTACTTTATCATAACTATCGAACCATTTGAGATAGTGCCTTCATATTTGGCATGTATGTTCCTTGAGAAAAGGTCTTCCCACCCTAACAAAAAAAATTGTTTATGACCTTGACCTTTGACCTTCTTTAACTTAATTTTTGAAGCATTTGAGATAGAGCCTTCATATCTGGCATGTATATTCCTTGTGACAATGGCTTCACAACCATACAAATAGTTTGGTCTGTGACCTTGACCTTTGACCTACTTTATCATAACTTTTGAACCATTTGAGATAGAGCCCTCATATTTGGCATGTATTTTCCTTCTGACAAGGCACCTTACTGTATTACCTACCATTTACATTGCTACAGTGGATTAGGTGAGCGATCCAGGGCCATCATGGCCCTCTTGTTGTTAAATATGCATGATGATGGCTCTGGCAAGACAGGTGTAGTGTTATTACACAAAATTGCTTGAATCTTCACACTGATACCTATATGAGAACATTATGAAAACACGCCTTTACAAATACATTGTCAACTTTACTTCAGAGAAATGAAAATTTTAAGATGAAAAATTGTAATACTTTTCTGCTCTAAATATAGATTGTGTGTACTCGTTAGAACCACCTCATTGAGGCGGTTCTAACAAGTACCCACAGTCTATATTTTAGAGCAGAAAGAAGAATAATAAGTTTTACCCCTGTGAACCCCAGTTTTAGTATATAAAAGTGGGGTTCAAGAGGGTCAAAATATATAGGGTGTTTTCGTGATGGGTACCGTAAAAATTCGGCTATAAGACGAGGTGTTTTCCCTCCAAAATGAGCCCAAAAAAATGACCCCGTCTTATAGCTGAGGTCATGGACTGCATGCTTTTTTCCGGCAATGTCCGTCAAAGACGAGACATACGGAAAAAGCTGATCTGTGATTTTTGAAACGATATAAATCGCCGCCCACAAACCACCGCTACCATTTTTCTGCACGCGATCTGTAAATGACGTCATCCGATGCCAGTATCCCAACATATGTTTATGTCATTATGTGTATCTCTTTCATTCAAAAAAAACATTGGGAACTGGTAAAAATATGTTCTCGATAGCTAAACGGTTGTGAATAGTGGTGGATAGAAAACCAGCACTTTGCACAGCTCTCGAATTATCCCCAGAAGCTCCGTGTCAGTAACCAACAACAGCGTTCGACTTTTCCCGCCCAGCGTCTGCTATTTGGCGCCAAAACATAACCATTCATGAGATTGTCGACTAGTCCATTATTATTATGCAAACATCTATTAGATGTAGCTAATTGTCTGAGGAGCGATTAAATCATTTTCACATTGATTGTGGATTAGATTTATGATTGGAGGACAAACGCAGGCAAGAGACATAACTTGACCATATTTTCACACCTTATCGACACGCACTGCAGGTGGCAATTATATGACAGGGATTAACAATAGTGTCATACTTGAACCGTAATAAATACACAGATGGTTTTGTCTCTGAATTGACAGTGCAGTAATTATTGGGATTTATTTACTGGTCTAGTTTTACCGGATTTAAGGACTCAAAAAGACTGACAGTTGTAGACGTCGTTTTTTGCACTAGGCCGACAGGGACATCATAAGGTCAAAGTGCACCTGCCCGGCATGATTTCGGTCTTGTTCCGTGCAGCCAGGAAATGGATTTGTCAGCCCTGTCGTCTAATAAATAGAAGTCTGTGTAGCTGTCTAGCCTTAGCCAGCAAAGCATGTACCGGGCCAACTTCGGGCCGACAGCAATAGGATGTATCGGCCCGACGTTTGCTAGCTATTTTGTGCTAGCTGGGGCGTTGGTTCTGAATCTGAATAGCTAGGTGTTGTGTTCCCAGATAAAAAAAAAACGTTCAGTTACTTATAGAAAAGCTGCAACAAATATCTCTTAACTATTTTGGATGGAAATAAATTTACCCCTATCCCAATACTTAATAGACCTACCTATTCAGATTCAATAAGAGTTGCCGCTCTTTGCAACTCTCACAAACAAAGACACAGAATGTCAACAGACATAAACAAAGCCATGTGAGGGTTAAGTAGAGGGGTTTTCTGACGAAAAAAGGCCGATTTCTCACATCTAAACGGCATCTGGCGGTAGCAGATAGGTCCCGCCAGATATGGCAAAAATTTGACCCGTCTTATAAAAGAGTATAAGCAAAATTCCACCTTAGAAAAACTGAAAAAGGGGCCCCGTCTTATAGCTGAATCACCTTATAGCCGAATTTTATGGTACATATGAGTGCAGCTGACTGATTAAAAATTTTGAAAATATTTGTAATAACATGCTGTTTCATCATTGTTTAACCAATTTAGGAATCAATGAAGAGATCTAGAAGAAGAAAGAAATCTATTGAGTATAAAGACCTTTCTGATGAGTATGTTGTAATTCTAAATATCTCTTTGCAATGGCCATTAAAACTAAAATCTAGAGTCATTTTATTCACAAGTCCATGTGATGACTACCCCTGTAAACACCACTTTATAGTTTACAGGGGTATACTTCAGTTTTTATCCCCCGACTGAATAGGTTCGGGGGATATAGCGATCAGCCTGGCGTCCTTCAGTCTGTCCGTGTGTCCGTCCGGCCGTAGACGCAACCTTGTGATGGCCATAAGTCCTATACCCTTTGAGATTCATTGATGGTTCTTGGCACAATTGTTCACAAGGCTGAGACGGTGTGTCATGCGCAAGAACCAGAACTCTGGATGCCATACTTTTTTAGTCATCTCTCCTTTTAATAAAATAGAATGACTACTTTGTGATGGCCATAACTCCAATACCCTTTGAGATATATTGATGGTACCTGGTAAAGTTGTTCACAAGGCTGAGACAGCGTGTCATTAACAAGAACCACAACTCTGGTTGCCATGGTTTTTCAGTTATCTCCCCTTCCAATAAAATAGAGTGACTACCTTGTGATGGCCATAACTCCAATACCCTTTAAGATATATTGCTGATACCTGGCACAGTTGTTCACAAGGCCGAGACAGTGTGTCATGCACAAGAACCGCAACTCTGGGTGCCATGGTTTTTAAGTTATCTCCCCTTCCAATATTATAGAATCACTACCTTGTGATGGCCACATCTCCAATACTCTTTGAGATGTATTGATGGTACTTGGTACAGATGTACATGAGGTTAAGCAGGTGTGTCACGTGCAAGAACCACAACTCTGGGTGCCCTGGTTTTTTAATTATCTCCCCTGACAATATAACCTTTTGATGGCCATAACTCCAATACCCTTTGAGCTATATTGGTGGTACTTGGCACAATTGTATACAAAGTTGAGACGGCGCTACATGCCTAAGAACCACAACTCTGGTTGCTATGATATTTGAGTTATCTCCTCTTCCAATATAACAGTATGACCACCTTGTGATGGCCATAACTTCAACACCCTTTGAGATTTATTGAAGGAACTTGGCACAGTCGTATACATGGTACAGAAGGGGTGTCATGTGCAAGAACCACAACTGTTGGTGCTGTGTTGTTTGAGTTATCTACCCTTCCAATATAACAGTATGACCAGCTTGTGAGCACCATATCTCCAATACCCTTTGAGACAATGTATTGATGGTACTTTGTACAGAAATACATGAGCTTAAGCAGGCATGTCATGCCCAAGAACCACAATTCTGAGTGCCCTGTTTTTTTTAATTATCTCCCATGACAGTATAATCTTGTGATGGCCATAACTGCAATACTTTTGTGATATATTGCTGGTTTAATTCTGGTGCACTTTCTATTGGTGAACAATCTTCTGAAGGCCCTATTGGCTTTTGGTCGGAGGATTTGCCATCTCTTCCGATGGCTATTTTCTTACTTGAGATCCAAAACATAGGTTGTGGGTACTCATTAGAAATGCCTCATTGAAGCAATTCATTGTGGGAACATGTTAAAACCGCCTCATTGAGGTGGTTCTAAGGAACACCCATAACATGTATTGAAGGATTAATTAAGAAAAAAAGCAAGAATTTTTGCCAGCGATCTATCAAAGAGTATTTCACATGGATGTGTTATCAAAATGGTTAACTTACTGGGCGCAGTTGTTCTAAACTAACTGAGTTGCTACTTAATATTACTTTAAGAATTTTGATCATTCAACACAGCAAAGACTGATATTTTTGCTGGAAAAAATGTGAGTTGCAAAAAACACATTTTTCAGCAAAAATATTGTATTGAAATATTGTACTTGACAGAACATTTAACATTTCATATTCATGAACTGTCACGGGAATCTGTTCAGTAGACAGATATAGAAACATTAAAGATCCCCAAGTCTTTATTGCAAGGCCACACTAAAGGTCTGATAGTCAAGTTGTGTGTGAGGTTATAGGCGAGTGCATGATCAACCACAGACTGTGAAATAAGGTTATTCATAGTGATAAGTTTCTTTCATATCTTCACAAAGAAAGTGCTTGCAGAAAATAGATATGTTTCTGCTAATTCACCTTTGAAGGGATCTGAAACTGACCTTTTGATACTCGGCCCCCGCCCATATGGGCTTGAAGAAATATATGGGCTGCATGATGTTTCCACGCAGAGCTGGATCTGGTCCGCACACAAGTACTGGTAAACAGCTTAGTGGATCTAAGCCTGTCCCGGAACAGCTGTGTGAGGTGGACCATCCATGCTAATAAACCCTATTGGTTTCATTGGGCGACAGGGCTTGAGATGTCATTTCATCTCAATGTCTGGTAAAAGTCCCACAAAATTGGAAGCAACGTCTCCAAAATGACCTTTACAGTGTTGACGGGGACGTTAAAACCCAAATCAAACAAACAAACAAGACCTTTTGATACAGGCAGTTCCTTAATAGAAGTGTGTTCATTGTCTATGGTTTGACTGTGAACTGATTTTCTGAGATTTCAGACTAAAAACAGAAGTTAAAAAAATGAAAGTCATCACGAAAACACGCCTATATGATTTGACCCCCTTGAACCCCAATTTTATTTAGTAAAACTGGGGTTTTCGGGGGTATACCTTATTTTTCTTATTTCTGCTCTAAAAATAGATTGTGGGTACTTCTTAGAACCGCCTCCATGAGGCGGTTCTAACGAGTGCCATCAATCTATATTATGAGCAGGAATAAGAAAAATTTTTCTGCCTTAAAATATAGATTGTGGGTACTCCTTAGAACCGCCTCGATGAGGCGGTTCTAACGAGTGCCAACAATCTATATGAGCAGAAATAAGAAAAATATCACAATTTTTCGTCATAAAATTTTCATTTTTTCGGCGATAAAGGTGGCAGTGTATTTGTATAGGCGTGTTTTCGTAATGTGAATAAAAGTAATTAAAGATTAATAGAATATGTATACATAACCTGAATATACCTTTGTAGCAACCTTGTTCTAAAGACTTGGTTCATTTCAATTTTGTATTTTGCAGCGAGATAGAAAATGATGAAAGACTAAGTATATCTAGCAGGTGTTCTGGCAGCAGAAGATCAGTAAGGACATTTCCTTTATCTGACTTTCATAATATATATATATATGTTTGTGTGTGCTCTCAACTTCAGTTAAATAAAGCTAATACATCTGATACCTCAGCCCATTCTTGGATATGAATTTATCTATAGATAATGAAATTGTTTCCTCAAAAATTTTAATAAGATAAACCGAATAATTTTACAGTTCCTTGATTGTGATAGGCCTGAACATCATTCTTATGGAGTTTACATATCTCTACTTTTATTTTGCAAGACTTCTTTATGTGTAAAGGATTTCAATAATCATAGCAAATTCTTAACTGCTAAGCTCTTAAAACAAGGCTATTGGTATGAAAAACTTTGCAAAGCATTTTTCGAAGTTTTTCCATTGACAACATGAAAGGATAGAAAAATATAACGATGGCTTGAAAAAAGAAATCTGAAACAAAGTATATTGAAACTTGTATTCTGTGGGAATTTCGTTAACAAAATTAAGAAAATTGTTGGGAAACCAAATTTTTCAGAGAAATTCAAAAGACCATTTTCATTACAAATAGGTCAGATACAGATTTTAAAATCATGCAACAGACTACATGCATGGTTATTGACCAAACTGTGGTTGATTGCTATGCTGGACTCTCTAATTGCATGAATCAGGCTTCAGACTCCATAAAACTTCTATAAATTGGTCTGATACTATGTCTTTTGTTAGGCCCCGCTCATCGGGGCTTGAAGAAATAGTTGGGCTGTATGATGTTACCACGCAATGCTGAAACAGACCGCACACAAGTACTGGTAAACCACTTAGCGGATCTAATCCTGCCCAGGCAAGGCGGTGTGAGTCGGACCGTCTTGTAGCATCATTCCAGCAGCCCTCATCTTTGTTTCATCTCAATGATTGAATTTGATTTATATCAGTATGTGTCTGTGATGATGCATTGATTGAAACAGGAAACCATTATGAGAACCAAATATTTTCGTGTTTAATGTTGGGAATTACACCTGAACCTAGGTCAAATATTTGCCGGTAGAAAATGGCCTTTAAGCCCTCTGGTTACCATGTGCTGATGATTGTTCTAAGGCCATGGTTCTGGTGTTCTTCTTTTATTGTTGCCTCCTGCTGCTTTTGATAAGTTTGTATAGGGTTAATACAAATAATATACAGTGTTCAATCTAGGTTGCACCATTTCTCCATGGGCTCGCTTTTTAAACGAGTGGCGCACTAGAGATCATTCAATGGCCCGTTTGGCCCAATTGTAGAATTTAGTGACTGTTTCTTCTTGATATAGAAGTGGAGGCAAGAATCGATACAATTAACCCACAGGTCCCATCAGAGACACCAAAGGGAAAAAAACACAAACATGAAACAACAGACCCCAATGGAAACATCAATAGTGGAAAGCCAAAAGGACAGTTACTTTCTCACAAAAAGGCCAATAGGCTATCCAAAATAAAATAATATAAGCGACACAAACACCCAAAGACAAACCATAACAAAAATACACCGCAACAGAACCGCCTTGGAACGGTCAGCTGAAATGAATTCCACTGTGGGGCTTAAGTCGATTTTACGTGGCCACAATCCTCGCCCTTACTTCCGTCACGATTAAGACAAATAATTTGTTCAGTCTGCATGAAGGCCTCCTAACTCATCAGTGCAACATCTCCGTGAACACAAAAATCAAACAACCACAGAGATGAAACAACGGTGAGGACTCGACAGCAAGAAACCACTGAAATGCTGAAGCAAAAGAAAACCAACAATAAGAGTCTGATGGGCCCGACCAGAGACAGAGCATCAGGTACCAACCAACATAAGCCTTTACGCTGGAACCTTCATAGAATCTGAGGCCTGACCCACCGGCGAGTTCATTTTTTGCGATTTTCTAGCAATTTTTCGGCTGTCTGGTGTGTATTGTTGAGTAAATCACAAACTTCATGTTGCCCAATCAAAATAACTCAGAAAAATGTTTTGCTTTATCTGTTTAACCAGTAACAGTTTTTAAACCCAAATTTATGTTTTGTTTAGTTTAAACATATTTTATTCAGGAGATATATACACTACAATTCTTTACAAGTTAATAAGTGTGAGAACACAGAAAAGGATCAGAACGAAAAGTTTTGTTTACCAGGGATGTGGCCATGTTCTGTATACTTAAGTGCACCAGGCGGCTTATGCTAAATACCGGACCAAAACACGGCAAAACACTGAGGCGGCGCTATTTATTATAGAGTTCTCCTCTTCCAGAAATAAATTTAATTCTATTTCATTCTAAATACAGTAGAACTTAAATGGCTCGAACACCGATGGCTCGTTCACCATGGGTGTGTCGAACCCTTTCTTGAGCCCCTAGCGAAATCCTGTACATAAGAACTAGTGGGGAATAATTAAGGAGATTTTAGTCTTTTATCTTGCAAATGTATGCTGTGTGTACTCATTAGAATTGCCTCGATGAGGCGATTCTAATGAGTACACACAGCATGCATTTTCATTATAGAACACCGAAAAGATGTCTAAAAGTACCTCTCTATGCCTCCTGGCAGTAACCTCAGTGGCTCGAACTACCCCTGTCTCGAACAGATTTTCGAGGTCCCAAAGGTGTTCGAGCCATTGAAGTTCGACTGTATAAGGTCTATTTAGTCCTTGTGCAAGACACTTTATTCGAATTGCTTCGTTTTGGTTAACTGAGGTAATGGGCAGATGTGACCAACTCAGTATTAGAAGATGGATAGATAGACAAATTGATTCTGTTTGTGATGTCTAACTTGTTTTGTGTCCATTTTTATCGTGCAGCAAAAACCTAAAGATATCAGGCAACTTTATATAGTATAATATAAATTTCCAAATGGTCCTCTTTCCCAAGGCCTGTTGGCCAAGAGGCCCTCCAAACCCCAAATCACAGTAATATAGAGAATCATCCATCTACTTTGCCTTGACACCCAGATGTAAAACCACTGACTTGTCCTCTTGTATTTTTTGCTGGTAACTGGAGTTTTCTCCTTTTGAAGCTGAAGTCACACCTATAAAAATACATTGCAAACTTTAGCGCCGAAAAAACGAAAATTTTAAGATGAAAAACTGTGATATTTTTTCATATTTGTGCTCAAAATATAGATTGTGGATACACATTAGAACCCCCTCATCGAGGCGGTTCTAATGAGTACCCACAATTTGTATTTTAGAGCAGAAATAAGAAAAATAAGGTTAAACCCCAGTTTTACTATAGGGTTCAAGGGGGGTCAAAATTATATAGGCGTGTTTTCATGATGTACAATACATGTCTTGAAATGATAGGTTTTCTTTGTATGATGTAGTTTATAAGCAACACAACCTTTATCCTGCTGAACATGACAATCTATTGGCCCCCGCCCATCGGGGCTTGAAGAAATAAATGTGCTGCATGATGCTTCCACGCAGAGCTGAATCCGGCCGCACATGAGTACTAGTAAGCCGCTTAGAGGATCTAAGCCTGCCCAGGCAAAGCGGTGCGAGTCAGACCGTCCATGCTTATAAATTGGTTTCATTGTGCGACAGAGCTTGAGATGTTATTTCATCTCAATGTCGGGTAAAAGTCCCACAAAATTGGAAGCAACATCTCCAAAATGACCTATACATTGTTGACGTGGACGTTAAACATCAAATCAAAGAAACAAATGACAATCTATACTTTGTAAATAAACAATGCAGAGCCAGATCAGATGGCTTCTGAAGATGCCATCTGATCAGGATCTACTCTGTTATTCTGTTTTTGAATCAAATGGTTACATTATGTTAATTTTATTTATGTTACTCTGTTAGTCTGTTTGTGAATTGAATGAATATTACTACAATGTTGATTACATTATGCTATGTAGTTTGATTGATTGCTAGTTAGAAATGGGTTAGGCCATACTAATGTATTCCACAGGTCAAGGCTTAATGAGATGGTTCTAACAAGCACTTATATTCTATGCTTGGAGGTTCAGTAGGAAAAGGTCACAAGTTTAATCAGGAAAATACCACACCCAAAACATAAAAGATAGTATTACTATGCACATGCATGTTATCAAAATGGAAAGGTTGAAAGAAGAGCCAATGCCTGGGGCATATAGTTTACATAAGTCTTTTTGATTGTCTTCCTCTTTTTTGCTTCCAGGTTTCATCCCTTTTAGACAGCAGCAACAACATTTCAACAAGAAGGTACATGCCAATTTGTTTCAGTCATCTTCAACACCAAACATTTTAGCCCTCTCCCTTCCGCTGTCTTTTGCAGAGCTAAATCAGTATACTTCAGATAGGGGAAATGAAAATGTGTTTCTCTGTTACTAAAATGTACATGTAGTTGAATGGGTTTTATATCTCAGCTCAGCCAACCGACTAGGAATCTAATAGGATATTTATTGGTAATGTATTTTACCCTCAAAATGCACTTCTCATGTTCATGCCAAAACTGGAAATTCCATTTTTACTAAATGGCAAAACAGAATTCATGCAGTTGTCGACGTGATCATCACTGATTTGGGAAAACCAATATTAATAGAACTTGAAACATTGCGCTATTTTTTTTTTCGATGCAACATAAAAGTCAGAGCTATCTATAGAGTCTTGACAGGAATTGTGTGAACACCGAATACCCAGATCAAATGCCGCAGAATGTGGCGTCTGCTCAGCAGGTTGCACAGGGACTACACTTTGCTTAAATAGTGGCATTTGAGGGTTAAACGAACAGACAAAATAGTATAAGAATGACAGGTTGCTCACATAATGAAAGAAAAACAATACACGCTGTCATGCGACGTCTTCGGAACATTCCATTCATAAAACTGTTACACAAATGTATGCCAAGTCGAGTAAAAATAGACTTTTCACACTTCTATTTAGAACCCTGAAATGTTTAAGAGCAAAAATGAGTAGCCCAGACTTTATAGATGGTATCATTATTAGACATACAGCGTTGACCCTGGTGGTGCAAAAACTTGGACATTTTGTAATATCTCTGTCATTGCTGAACATATTTACTTGAAACTCAGACAAGTTGTTATACCCCCGGCATACAGAGTATGCAATGGGGGTATATAGTTTTCGTCTTTTCTGTGTGTGTGTGTATCTGTTAACATTTTCGTGTCTGCTCCATAACATTTAAACTGCTTGACATATTTTCATGAAACTTCACATAAATGTTAAACACCATGAGACGACGTGCAGAACACATGAACCGTAACTCTTGCTTTCCTACTTTCTGAGTTATTGCCCTTTGAATATTGAAAATGACCATTTTTACCATTCACTTGTGTCCACTCTGTAACTTTCAAACCGTTTGTGATAATTTCATTAAACTTCAAACAAATGTAAAGCACAATAATAGGATGGGCAGAACACAAGAACCATAACTCTGGTTTATTTCTCTTTGAACATACTTGAATTATTTCTCTTTGAACATAGTAAATTATGCGTCTGTTAACATCTTCGTGTCCGCTCCATAACTTTTGAACGGCTTGACATATTTTCATGAAACTTTACGCAAATGTTAAACACCATGAGACGACATGCAGAACACATGAACCATAACTCTTGCTTTTCTACCTTCAGAGTTATTGTCCTTTGAATATTATAACTTGCATTTTTTACCATACACTTGTGTCCGCTCTGTAACTTTAAAACCGTTTGAGATAATTTCATAAAACTTCAAACAAATGTAAAGCAAGATAATAGTATGGGCAGAACACAAGAACCATAACTCTTGTTTGCATACATTTTAAATTATATCCCTTTGAAGATAGTAAATTATGTGTCTGTTAACATCTTCTTGTCTTCATTACTTTTAAACGGCTTGACATATTTTCATGAAACTCCACACAAATGTTGAACACCATGAGACGATGTGCAGAACACATGAACCATAACTCTTGCTTTCCTACTTTTAGAGTTATTGCCCTTTGAATATTGAAAATGGGCATTTTTATTACCATACACTTGTGTACGCTATGTAACTTTCAAACCATTTGAGATAATTTCATGAAACTTCAAACAAATGTAAAGCACAATAATAGGATGAGCAGAACACAAGAATCATAACTCTGGTTTCAGTTTTCTTCATTCCTGCTCAAAAGACGGTTGTATGAACTCGACTGTATGTTTGTTTGGCTCATGTTTTACTGATGGCTGTAGCCGGGGGTATTAGTGAGCATATGCTCACTTGATTGTCTAGTTCATTATGAAAAGGGGAACTCATACCAATAGGTGAGGTAACCCTCAAAATATTTTTGGAACAGTTATGCCCCTTTTTCGACTTAGAATTTTTGCAAAAACTTGGACATTTTGTAATATCTCTGTCATTACTGAACATATTTACTTGAAACTCGGACTAGTTCATTATGAAAAGGGGAACTCATACTAATAGGTGAGGTAACCCTCAAAATATTTTTGGCACAAATATGCCCCTTTTTCCACTTATACAGAAGGGAAATAATTGAGTGACTGAGTGTATGAGTTTTACGTCCCACCAACAGCTAAGGTCATATGGAGACAAGACCTCGGTTGAAAGACTCATCCGAAAGTCTGGAGAAGCCCGGGATCTATCCTGCCACCCCTGGTTTACAAGGCGAGTAGGGTAACCACTGCAACACGGAGGCTTCTATGGGAAATAATTGAACACATTAACAAATGACAAGTACATGTAAATTATTTGACGGAAAATGCTACCATATTTATTTTTTCAGACAAAAATTTGATTGAACTTTTTTCTTATAATGAAGCTTTTTAACAGGTACCCACCGGGTACGTTATAAAGCAGAGAATCTGTTGCTTGCTATTGTCCGCGAGACTATCACTGACCATCTGACTGCGGCTGACCTTGAACAAAATCCAAGTACTGGTTGTTTATAGCTTCCCTAAGACGTCAGAGCACAGCGTAAGAAGAAAATTCTGGACTGTGCTAGTTTGTTTGTTTGATTTGAGGTTTAACGTCCCCATCAACACTGTATAGGTCATTTGGAGACATTACTTCCAATTTGATGGGACTTACCCGACACTGAGATGAAATGACCTCTCAAGCCCTGTCGTGCATTGAAACCAATAGGGTTTATGAGCATGGACAGTCCAACTCGCACTGCTTTGCCTGGGCAGGCTGAGATCCTCTAAACGGTTTACCAGTACTCGTGTGCGATCGGTTTCAGCTGTGCATGGAAGCATCATGCAGCCCATCTATTTATTCAAGCTTTGATGGGTTGGGTGGTTGAATGATTTTTCTCCCTTTCTAAGTTTTCAAGTTATACTCTTTTGATTAATTTTTCCTAACATTCTTGTACACTCTGCAATTCAGTAACAGTTACGGAGATCTTTATGCAATGCCACAAGCTTTCTATGTTTCCAAGTTATGCCCCTTTATTAATGTTTTCAAACATTCTTGTACGGGCCATAACTCAGTAACCATTAGGGATATCTTCATGCAATTTTTATAGGAAGTTGTATTAGGTCATGATGTGTTGCATACAAGAATGATTGCTCCCCCTTGATACCAGTGGTCAGAGATTCTAAGGAAACTAAATGGTGGGGGGAATACATTAGGATCAAGAATAGTGACTCTAGAGTACTTAGTTTATAAATTGTTCCCTTGTTTGAAGTCTTCATGTCTCAACATCCTGAAAGCTTTTTATGTTTACTACGAGTAACAGTATTTTATATGTTAATTGTTGTAAAATAGGTGCAATCATTAATTACAGAATGCTATCCTGTTTGTCTGCCTATCCATCTTTGGCCATTCACATGGTGTACATTGGGTACAATGCCTTTAAAATGTTAGTTATAGCCCCGCTTTGAAAAAGTGGGGGCTATATTGGATTTGCCTTGTCCTTCTGTGATTCCGTAATTCTGTGATTCCTTACTTCCATAATTCTGCAATTCCGTTATTCATCATAACTCAAAAATTGTTTGAGGTATTTTCATGAAACTTTACACAAATGTAAAGCACTATGAGACGATGTGCAGAGTGCATGAAGCCTAACTCTGGATTGCCTACTTTTGGAGTTATTGCTCTTTGAACATTGAAAAAATCCCGTTATTCATGGTTACTCAAAAACCGTTTGAGGTATTTTCATGAAACTTCACACAAATGTAAAGCACAAATGTAAAGCCCCGCTTTGAAAAAGTGGAGGCTATATTGGATTTGCCTTGTCCTTCTGTGATTCTGTAATTCTTTAATTCCTTACTTCAATAATTCTGTAATTCCGTTATTCATCATAACTCAAAAACCGTTTGAGGTATTTTCATGAAACTTCACACAAATGTAAAGCACTATAAGACCATATGCAGAGCGCATGAACCATAACTCTGGATTGCCTACTTTTGCAGTTATTGCCCTTTGAACATTGAAAAATGGCAATTTTAACCTTGTCCGCTCCATAAGATATTTTCATGAGCAGAGCACATGAACCATAACTCTGGATTGCCTGTTTACCACATTTAATTAGAGGCTGAAAGCTGAAAACTTTTTTTTTCTTGTTAGCTCGGCTGTTTTCGAATAAAACGACGAGATATTGTCATAGCTCTGGCGTCGTCTGCATCTTGGTCTGCGTCGTCGTGCAAAAACTTGGACATTATGTAATATCTCTGTCATTACTGAACATATTTACTTGAAACTCGGACTAGTTGTTCAATATGAAAAGGGGAACTCATACCAATAGGTGAGGTAACCCGCAAAATATTTTTTGCACAGTTATGCCCCTTTTTCGACTTAGAATTTTTGCAGCCGAGCGTTGGCACCATCATGCGGTGCTCTTGTATTTTTCTTTTCTGATAACGCTATAGTGGGGCTATAGTCAGATCCTCTGACAGTTATAGTTTATACTAATTTATTTTAGTTTGAAAGCTCACCTCAAGCTTATTGAATCACTCTCAAACACTCGTTCCAGATGTTATCACGCACGCAAAAGAGAGGCAGTGACTTACACCACTGCTACCCATTTACAGAGATGGACTGGGGCAGTTGCATATGCATCTTGCACAACAGCACATCTTACCTCCATGGTAAGGATCCAGCTCACAACCTGTCGAACAGGGTAACCACTGAGCTAAGGTATAATGTGCAGCTTGTGAAGCTTTGTTCTAATTTGTCATGATAATCTGGGTATCATTCTACTGCAGTGAGAAAAGCTGGATATTGGAGAGAAAAAAGACACCAAAACCCAAACCCAAAACTTACAAGAGTCGACAAAAAGAACCAAAGTTTACCAACTCACAAACAGAAAGTTCTGATGAAAATGAAGAAGAAAAGAAGAGCAATGTAAATTTTTACCCTTCTATTTATGGTACTTCTGATATTTTTAAAAAAGAAGAGATTGGTATTCATTTATATTTACCAAGAGAAATGGATACACTTTCAGGGGAGTCAACTCTTGCAAAAATATTCTTGTCTCCTTTGTCAGTATATGTCTACTCTTTACATAATTAAAAAGATTAAGGAGCAAATTCTTATCTTTAAGAGTAAACTCAAGGACTCTGGAACATATTTCCGTTGTGAATAGTTTTCAAGAAAGCGAACAGTAAAGTCCAAAAATTGTTCCCCTTGTGCAAAAGTGACAGAAAATGTACCTGATGTATCCATTCTCCTTAACTACATTTGTAGTTGTTTGATTACAAGTAAGATATTCATGCTGGCCAATATTACCATGGAAACACTCTACAAGTAATAAAAATGCTATATTGCTTTTTAGATCAGCTATATGAAAATACAGGAAGTTCTATTGCACTGCCTACTGCAGAGTTGGTAGCATCAGCTACTGCCAAAAAAAAAAAATACAGATTTTATTTTAATTTTTTAGATCTCTTGCTTTCTGATGTGTTCTTTAAAGGGTTATCCTTTGGAAACAAGGAATATATCACAGACCTAAAAAGTTTGGCGCCTACCCGTTTCTCTGGGCCAGTCGAGCTACTTTCGGCCAATTACGCCTCATCAGTAGGATATTTTCAATATTCCAAAATGGAATCAATGATCCATTAGATAGATTCAGACTGCAAATGATGAGATTTAGACTCCAAATGATGGGAGATACTGGTCTTAAGTTTTATTTAGCACTGCTGCCATCCTGCTTATGGCCTTTAAGTCAAGGTAATAGATTTAGAAACTTTGTTTTGAAGACGTAGTGTAAACAGGCATGCTACCCTGCAATAGTTCTTGTTCACTGAATAGTCTTAGTGGCAGGTGCTAGAGAAATTGTGACAATTTTAGGTAGAATTTGAACACAGTTTGCAATGTATTTCAAATTAATCTTTGTTTCTAATGTAAATGTTAGCTGTTCCCAGCTGTTCAACACAAACAGTGTCAGTGTTCGATGTAAATTGCTTGAACACATAGTCTGCTCAAACATCATGACCCACTTGGATGAACATAAACTTTTGTCAGACAGACAACATGCATTTATAGTTGCGAAACTCAGTTGAGCACATTTATAAATGATTGGGAAAAAATCTTGGACAAAGTGGGGCAGGTGGACACATTTATTCTGGACTTCGAGAAGGCTTTTGACACCCCTCCTCATGAACTACTTAAATCCAAATTATTTGGTTATGGAGTTGGAGGGAAGACTCAAATGGATAGATTCCTTCCTTTACAAAAGAAACAGTGTGTTGTTGTTAATGGTGAATCTTCAGTATGGACGCCAGTTTTATCTGGGGTCCCAAAGGGGACTGTTCTTGGTCCGCTGCTATTCTCCCTGTACATCAATGATATTTCCACTGACATTGACTTGGAAATAAGACTGTTCGCAGATGACTGTGTTTGCTATCAGGAAATCAGAGATACTGAGGATTCAAGGAAACTTCAGAAGGAAAAAAAAAGATTTAGGATGTTGGGCACGAAAATGGGGCAAGAGATTTCAACCCGTTAAATGCAATATCATGCAGATAACTGGGAGGAGAAAAAATAAAAATTGAGGCTTCTTACACCTTAAAGGGAACGGTCATTGAAAATGTGGATTCCATTAAATTCCTTGGTGTGACAATCACTCACAATTTAAGATGGAATACACACATTAGCAACGTGTACAAAGGCGAATAGAATACCAGTGTCCTCAGGATGTGAAAGAGACAGAATATAGGGGACTTTTTCGCCCAATCTTGGAATATGGTAGTTGCATCTGGGACCCAAGCGGATTGGTCCTTAATGAAGAAATTGAAAAAGTTCAGAATAGAGCTGCTAGATTTGTAACAGGAAATTACGGTACTGCTTTGAAACTGGGAGCATAACTGGAATTTACCTCTTTGGTTAGAGCTAGGGACTAACTTCCCATATCAAAGGTCCTGGTGTATGAATGTCATTGACGTGTCACCAGTAACAGTTCTGATTCAGAAATATTTGTTAAACATTATATTTTTATATTCCAACATGGCAACTCTAATGTTTATTCTGTGGCATCTCATCTGGGTCTAGACTGTTGCTCAGGCCTGTCTGTCTGAATACATACAGTAAATAAGATAGGGCAAGCAGCAATGTATCTGGTTCTACAAATGCACAGGCTGACCTGTGTCATCACTGGTCAGAGGAAATCGAAAAACATATTCCCATGGCTTTGCTCATTTTTAACCTAATATACTGTAAAATTCTGCCATTAAGACCAGCTAAAATTACAAATTATTAGGGCCCCTCACTGAAAGTGTGGGTGCCCTATAGTAATCACTCTGTCCGTCCGTCTGTCTGTCTGTCTGTCCGGGCCAACATAGATGTGTTAGGGGTTATATTTTGTCCAACCTTATCGGTTTATTCCGTTAAGTTAACACTATAAGCTCATAAAACTTACTGCTTAGGGGCTATTTTTCGGCTTAGGAGCTTAATTTCTCTATGGGAGTTTATAATGGGAAAAGCCCATAAACCGGATTTGTTAGAACGTCCGTCTGTCCGTCCACAAATTTCTGATAGCGCTGCTGGGGCCCTAGTCAGTTTCACTGACAGCTCTAGTTCTTCCACAAGTATATTTAAAATAAATCAGTTTTTCTCTTTTTTGGGTATTTTCTAGTCAGTGTCCTCTGGTAAGCAACTACCTTTAGAACTGTGAAGACTGCTTATAAACACTCCCAAAGGTAGTCTTAATATAGGATTTTTTTTTACTTTGTGTATTGAAGGCATCCAGAAGTTTAAGTGGCAGAACAGGTAGTCTGTCTTTAGACCTGCTCACACCAAGCCTATCGAGTCTGTACAGAGAGGGTAGAGAAGGACAAGAGGTAGAGGAGAACATGATTCTGACACCAGTTACACCTCTAAAACTGTCAAACTCTCAACACAAACCTGGTAAATATCCCAGTCTGTTGTCTGTCTTTCTATCTGGAGTAAGTTGCAGAGTATAGCTCCAGATAAGGAGAAGTACTGAGAATAATTTGACCCATTTTGTACCAAATGGAATGTTCCTCCTGATATATAGCAGGAGTCCATTTCAAAATTAAGGTGTGTCTGGTAGTGGTTTCTTCAAAATCTATTCGGAAAATGGCTGAACGGTTTCCAAACAGTGTAGGCCCTGATCAGACGCCGCATTGTGTGGCATCTGATCTGGGCATGCACTGTATGCCAACTACCCGTTTCAGGGTTTCCGGTACAAAATGGGTTAAGAATATTTATTATTTCTCCATAAAAACATATGTTGTGAGTGCTTGTTAGAATAGCCTCAGTCAATAAAGAGATTCTGTCAAGTACCAGCAGTGTACAAAACAGATCAATTTCAATGCTTGTACTGGAATCATACAAAAAACTAATACACCTTAGCCCCGTTATAGCACGGTTGGTTATAACACGAATTTGGATATAACACGGTTGTTGTTTGGACCCCAAGTTTTCTCCAACCTTCCTTTTTTGCTTCGGCAAAAAAGAAATACTGGTGAGTTAACACGGTAGTTAGAAGAAATCCAGGAGTGTTAACATGGTAATTAGCGTTAAATCCTAATGTCGCCTTAATCACTTGTCAATT
This sequence comes from Lucinisca nassula, assembly GCA_963580285.1. NCBI lineage: Eukaryota > Metazoa > Mollusca > Bivalvia > Lucinida > Lucinidae > Lucinisca > Lucinisca nassula. The sequence continues at coordinate 61,683,494 of OY757014.1, forward strand.
ATCCAATTTAACACCGTTATTGTATATCAGTAAATGTGCAATAAACAACTTCTTCACACCGGTCCGTAAATTTTACTAATGACGTGTGAAAACACCTGTGAAAACTCGTGGCTAATATCCAGCTGAAAGATCAAAGGTAAACACTTCTGCTACATGGAGGTGCTCATCAAAAATTGGTCATTTGCTCATGCACATCGATAATTAAGTAAACAAAACCCTGCAAACATTTTAAATAATTTTTTTGCATACGTGTGGCGAACAGGGTGGGCCAAGATCAGGCAGGTAGCCTGATATGGATCCGCACTGTGCAACAATGATTTTTGTCGCGCCTGCTATTAGCATGGCGCGATATAGGCGCCCGGTTTTCCGTCGTTCGTCCATTCGTTCGTCCGTTCGTCAAGGCGTCAACATTTGCGACCACCCTAGCGTTCACCCTAATGGTCAAGTTTATTTCTCAAGAACTATAAGAGCTTCATTAATGATACTTGGTACAAACTTGTATCTGGGGATGACAACTTACATGGAAGCATCCATATTTGACCTAGACCTACATTTCATGGTTCACTGACTTTGTAAAATATTGCGACCACCCTAGCGTTCACCCTAATGGTCAAGTTTATTTCTCAAGAGCTATAAGAGCTTCATTAATAATATGTGGTACAAACTTGTATCTGTGGATGGCAACTTAAATGCAAGCATCCATATTTGACCTTGACCTACTTTTCATGGTTCACTGACTTTGTAAAATATTGCGACCACCCTCGCGTTCACCCTATTATGGTCAAGTTTATTTCTCAAGAACTATAAGAGCTTTATTAATGATACTTGGTACAAACTTGTATCTGGGGATGGTAACTTAAATGCAAGCATCCATATTTGACCTTGACCTATATTTCATGGTTCACTGACTTTGTAAAATATTGCGACCACCCCAGTGTTCACCCTAATGGTCAAGTTTATTTCTCCAGAACTATAAAAGCTTCATTAATGATATTTGGTGCAAACTTGAATCTGGGGATGGCAACTTAAATGCAAGCATCCATATTTGACCTTGACCTAAATTTCATTGTTCACTGACTTTGAAAAATATTGCGACCACCCTAGCGTTCCCCCTAATGGTTAAGTTCATTTCTCAAGAATTATTAGAGCTTCATTAATGATACTTAGTACAAGCTTGCATTTGGAATCTTTTGTGCAAGCATCTATGGTTGACCTTTCCCTGCATGTCATGCTTCGATGACTTTGCGCCCCCACAGGCGCGACATAGCCTTCGGCGGAATTCTTGTTAAATTAACCAGCTGACGACAAGAGCAGAAGACATTTGTTGTGATTGACACTTTAAGGGTTATGTAACACTTCAATAGAGACAACGCTATGCTCATGCTTGGTAAAGTACAAGAAGGATGAAAATTTGTGCATTAGATCACATCTATACCCTGTCTAACCAAACGTTATATAACGTGTATGAATGTCATATTAAGGTCGATGAAACGTGGTGATTTTCATCGATGTTTATGCGACATTGCAAAGGAAAGAACTGATAAAGCAATCACTACAATTTGCACCCCAATGTGCCCGCTAGGAGGGGTCTACTATCTTAGGAAGAACATTGCATCCCTGAGCGAGGTGTATACACAACGTAGAATCAACGCTGATGCTACGATTTGACGATGCATTGACGTTGGTGCAGCCTTGCTTAGACATCATGTGCCCTCCATGCGCTGGGGGATTTCTTATTTGAGAAAAGAATTTGCTCCTGTGAAAAGAAATTGTGTTGGAAAAGAATCTGAGCCGACACAGCAAACCTCAGCGCAAAACCTTTCCCGTTTGCATAGTCTACCGTATCTGCGGAAGAAAAAAAAAGACATAGAAAGGAAAGAATTTTGCTCCCGTATGCAATGTCGTTTTAACATCGATGTAACAAATTAATGTTGCACCGACGTTTGTGCGGCCTTGCTTAGGTGTCTCATGCTATCCTTGCACTGGGAAGATTTTCTTGCATCACTTGCCTGGGCAGGGTTAGACCTAAGCAGTTTACCAGTACTCATTTGCGGTCCTCTCCAAGACCCGTAGGCGGGGTTCCCGTTTGCTTATTCAATTGCAGCAAGAAAGTTAACTGCGGAAGGGAAAAAATATAGTCAGAGTTTTTTCCCTTGTGCATTTCATTTGCTTATGCAAATGGGAACCAGTCACCGGGAACCACGGCCCATCTAAAAATACACACAGGGATTACACATGGACATATTGGAATAGAAATCAAACACAAACGTATGAATCTCTGATTTTCACAAATTTATTTTAATTAAACAATCATGCAACGAATTTAAAGCAATAAATGCAACATCTAAAAGCAAAACAAACAAACAAACAAAAGAACAAACAATAAATAGCATGAAAAACATTGCAATAACACAAAACAAAGGTAAATAAACTGTGGCAGCCAAACTTTTTACGGGTCATTGACCAGGTCAATGACGATCATTATAACACGGTTCGGTTAGCTAACATCGTCCTCTGATTGGACCCCGAGAACCGTGCTATAACGGGGTTGAGGTGTACTATAATGTTATTAATTAATTGACTACCCTGTATTGATCGAAGGTCGTCCGTTTATTATATATACCAGGTCAACCAATATTAACCGTAGGTCAAGTGATATAAGGCCTGAGGCCAATACAGCAGACCTCAGACCTGTAACATACAAAATTACTTTGATTAATAACATCATAATAAGGAGACTGTGCGAATTCAGTTATAGAATATATTGTAAAATGAACTTTCAGGAGACATGGTATTCTAGTATTATATCCAAAACCATTTCATAATGAGTATCAATATATAATATGTTATTTGGCTGAGGTCAATACAGCTGACCTGTTACTGGGACAATACTAAATTACTTGATTAATGACAATTTTATGAATTGACACCATTAAAAACATAATTATTGATTTTTTACCTCAGTGTTAATTAGGATGATCTCCGAACAATACAGGATAGTCAATTAATAATAGTTATAGTAGTCGCAGATAAGATTGACTAGGCGGAGCTATCATTTGTACCTGCCTTTGGAATGCTCTATTAACAAAAAGGTAAACCAAGTCACCCGATTGTGTGAGTTCAACTGTAACACAAACAACGCTGTGGCGTATATGGCCATTTGGTCCGCTTGCAGAAAGCATGCGGAATGCGCTGTACCGAATCTTCTGGTAGACTCAGCGAATTTGACATGTATTGATAACACCCGAATAGCTCAGCCTAGTCAATCTTATCTGCGACTACTATACCATTCACTGTTTTTTCTTATGGTGAAATGTAGAAAATAATTCCATAATTAACATCAGTATTCCTTGCATAGATACTTTTTGGTTATGGTAGTTCTAGAATGGCTTCCCATGGCAACCGAGTTCCTGACCTTGTTTTCAGCAGTCTTGCATATAATAGGCTGTTTATCAGCAAAATTTTTAAAATCCTACTTCTACTAACACAACAGTTTGGACTTGCAGTGGGATCATTGTCAGACTGCTTGTTTTGGATGTCCCAAATCAATGCCCGAGGGTTTGGCAACCTTTTTTGTTGAAGATTGATCATGAAATATTTTTTGTATGGCCATTCTCTGCCTTGTGCTGATTGATGGTGCACTGTATTGGTTAACTGCTTATGTTTAAACCTGCCCAGGAAAAGTGATGAGGTAAACTGTCTTGCTCTACATGGTCTTAGTAATGCTGACTGGGCAGTTAAAATTCAATTCATACCAGGACAGTTTCAGTGGCATTTCCAGCTCAGAATTACTGGTGGTCCATAAAAAAACATCATACAGAAAAATGCTTGGGCCCAAGAATCACTAAGAAATTTGGATGTTTGTGGTAGGGACCTTATCAAAAATCAAACCAGGTTTAGATTTTCTGACCCAACAGGTTGAGCCCATCCCTGCTGTTTTACTGTTAAACTTAAAACAGGGTCACAGGTAAAATGTTGATGTGACTGCTACATTTTATAGTCTGGGCTAGAAGTTTGTAGTTTTGTTTTTTAAACATTTAATTTTATTGCCAAAAAAGGGGTAAACATATTGGAGCACACACAATGAACATAATAAATTTAATCTTTGATTTAAATCGGGCCACGTGTGAGACGCCAAGTTCTGCAACGGAAGGTCAGGTGGTTTTTCTCCGGGTACTCCGGTTTTCGCCCACCTCTGATTAACGATCGGCTCGATATGAGTGAAATAATCTTGAAAGGGCCGTAAAATCCAAACCAAAAAAAAAAAAAAAAAAAAAATCTTTGATTTAAAAAAAGATTTCAAACTCCTCAACAACATCATCAAACTTTAGCTTGTTTGGTCTGAAGATGTTCATTATTTTTTCTTTGATTGCAGAAGATGATATAGAAGTGTTCCAAACCCAGGAAAACTGCACAGTTTCTCTAAATATGGTAAGATTTGAGAGAGTTGCAATTGTTTGAATATCACATTGGTAATGGCAGAAGTTCAGGCCAGTCTGCGCACCAGAATATTCACTGTTTAAACAGATTTAGAATGTGAACAGAGAGAGCGCCAATCCAAGAGGTAGATAACTGGTTTGTTAAATGGTTAATCAAGCATATTTGAAGGATCAGTTAACACAAGCTATCAAGTGTATGGATGTGTGGGTATAATGTAAAGTTTATGAAAGATAGAAGGATTGTGGTAGTTGCATTTCAGTTGTTGATACACTCCTGTACTCTGCTGCTCCTCTGAGCAAATCCTGAATTTTAAGAAAAATAGATAAACATTTTAAAGAGGCAACTATTGCAAAAAAAAAAAAAATCTTGCCTCCCATGCTAATGGCCTTAAAGGAAAGAATTTGCTTCTGAGAAACAAATTCTTTCCTTTAAGAATATAACCCTTTTTCAGAGGGGCGGAATATGCAGAAAAGCAAACAGGAAGGTGCAAAACCTGACTCACTTGTTGAAAAGGCAGAAAAATATTAAATGCTTAATATATCTATTCTGAATTGAGCATAGCCTGATTTGCATGGCTCTACCATAGCCCAAGATATCAGTTAACTCCTTGCTTTCAAATTTATAGCTTTCTTCAGTACATTACAGTGACATAAGAATTCCAGCATCCAGCATCTGCTTTTCTCTGTAATAATGCCTTCAACTTTATTAGGAACCTCTTTGTGTGTGACATATGCTGTCAGAATCATTTTAGGACATTTGAGCCATGTCATGAGAAAAACCTGTTTTTCCATCTACAAACAACAAATTTAAAGGTGAAGATCAGTCTGTGCACCCATGCAGTTCGATCAGCACCTTTGTCCTCAATGGTTGCATAGTATATTATATACCTCAAGTTTTGATAGATAAAGTTAAACTCTTGCTAGCCTGCATAGCTGCATGGCCAGTTTCTGTCAAACCTGGCAGCAAACCCAGACAACAGTTTTTTTTCATGACAGAGGTCATATAATGTATACTTGAATAAAAGTTGAGTCTTGTCCTTTACCATGTTTCTAGTCTTTGGACTTTCAGGATAAGAAGCATGCAGAAATTGACGATATGGATGTTAGTGAGATTGGAAGCATTTGCCTATCTGCTCTAGGTGTTAAGACACCACAAAAATACCCTCAGGTACTTAATATGAACTTAGCATGAGGGTAGATGTTTGCGTGTTGAAATGAGGTTATTTCCACGCTTTGAGTTTTTCACTTTATTATAGAACAAGTAGAAAGTTAGTAAGCCTCTTGTTCTGCCATAGTTAAACTTTGGTTTTGAAGTTTTTTGTCATATTTCCATGAAACATAGAGTCAGTTGATAAGTTCTTGTAAGATTACAAATCACCTCCATGCATGTAGAATATGTTCTACAAAAGGTTGTTCTTTGGAAGCAATGAATACATCACAGAAATGAAAATTATGGAGTAGTCTTTTGTTTGTTTATGTTGAGGATTTATGTCCCCATCAACACTATTTAGGTCATTTTGGAGATGTTGATTTATTGTGGGACCCCAACATTGAGATAAATGACAAATCAAGCCCTACCACCCAAAAGAACTGCAAGGGTTTAAGAGACAGTCCAATTCGAGCCACTTTGCCTGGGCAGGGTTTGACCTTCTAGGCGGTTTCCCAGTACTTAAATGTTTGGTTGGTTTCAGCTCTGCGTGGAAGCAACATGCAGCCCAATCTATTTCTCCACCCCTTGATACAAAATTATGTTGTACAAATTCTTCTGGTCAGACCAGCTAGTTTTTGCCCATTTGAACTCATTAGTGACCTTGAAATATTTTCAGAATTCAACAATGGAATAGGGGGTGTTTGGGTAAGGCAAAGGTATTGTGTATCTTGCATCACTTGGGCATCCAACTGATATTTGCTTACAGTTGGGCAAGGCCCACTGTCCTTGGCAGGTAATGGTAGAAGGAGAATGTTATTATTTCTTCTGTTTCTATACTTCCATTCATTTTCCTCTTTCTCACCTGTCCCCCACTTTCATCTCCTCTACTATCTCTTCCATCACTTTTTCACTTTCTGTAGGAGACGACACAAAATGACCCACAAGGGTTGATGTGTCATAAAAACCAAACACAATCAATCAGTCCAGAGTGGAATCAATGATCCCAAAGGATAAGAAAAGATAAGAGCCAAGAACAGGTAAGGGAATAAACCTATTACATTCAGGCACTGTTACAAAATGAGCCAGCCCACGACAAAACCTACAATAAGACATGCATCCAGCAAAGACTTAGATCAACATGTACATCTGCGCAGTCTGATCAGAGTCTTCATTGTGCCCTCTAAGGATAGCTAAGGGCCCATTGCTCCGCCATGCAGCAAGAGAAGTCTCTGGTTAGACTATATGGATGTGCAGGCTGATATGAGTCTTCGATGGGTGCACATGTCTTATTGTAGGTTTGGTCGTGTGCTGGCTCAAATATGTATTCAACTTTTAGCCTATGGACAGTCTATTTTATATATATTCCACTGAAGCATGGTTTTGCAGACATTCCATTTCCTACTATGCAGAAAATTATTCAGAGACATTTAGTTGTAGAAGGTCATTGTGTATTAAATTCTATGCATGGCTATTGAGTGTGTAAAGATGGATAATATATTGAAGATGTTAGTGCTAGGTCTGTAAACAACCAGGTCCAGATGTTCAAAACAATATTCTTTGATTGATTGATTGATTTGATTTGAGCCTTTTCAAAATTTTATAGACGCCATTCTGATTTAATTTCAAAATTCAATATTGGACTTAAATCTCTTCTGCAACAAGGTCTATCGGAACCCGAGTTTTATGGTGTCTTAGTATATAAATTCAGAAAAATATATAACCGCAATGACTTCAGCACCCAATTTCGTAAAATCATTCTTCGATATAAAAATATTAGGTACAACAAGGATGTTATACGACAGACTGCATGCATGGTAGTTAACCCAATCACGGTTGGCAACTTTGCTTCCCTCTTTAATTGCACGCCGGTGGGTCAGGCCTCAGATTCTATGATGGCTCCAACGTAAAGGCTTATTGAGAATTAGAGAGATCTAATTCAAGGTAATGTTGGTTGGTGCCTGATGCTCTGTCTCTGGTCGGGCCCATCGGAGTCTAACTGTTGGTTTTCTTTTGCTCCAGCATTTCAGTGGTTTCTTGCTGTCGAGTCCTCACCGTTGTCTCACCTCTGTGGTTCTTTGATTTTTTGTGTTCACGGAGATGTTGCACTGATCAGTTAGGAGGCCTTCATGCGGACTGAACAAATTATTTGTCTAAATTGCGACGGAAGTAAGGGCGAGGATTGTGGCCCTTAAAATCAATTTAAGCCCCCCAGTGGAAATTCCACTGTCTGTTCCAAGGCGGTTCTTCTGTGGCGGTTTATTTATGGTGTTGTTTGTTACATACTGTATGTATCACTTGTGTCTTTTTATTTTGGATGGCCATTTTGTGGGAAAGTAACTGTCCTTATGGCCTTCCTTTGTTTATATTTCCATTATGGTCTGATCACTTAATTGTGTGTTTCTTTCCCTTTGGTGTCTTTGATGGGTGGAGTAAGTTAATTGTATCGATTCCTGATCTTTGTTTTACTTCCACTTAACATCCCCGTCAACACTGAATAGGTCATTTTGGAGGGCATTGCTTCCAATTTTGTGGGATTTTTACCCAACATGAAGTGCCATCTCAAGCCCTGTTGCCCAATGAAACCAATAGGGTGTATCAGCATGGATGGTCTGACTCGCACCGCTTTGGCTCGGCAGGCTTAGATCCTCTAAGCGGATTACCAATACTCAAGTGTGGTCGGTTTCAGCGCTGCATGGAAGCATCATGCAGCCCATCTATTTCTTTAAGCCCCGATGGGCACTTTATCCTTTGTTAATGTATTGTTAAAACTTGATCATTAAATACAACCAATATAAGAGAATGTTTGCAGAAATAAAATGTGAGTAGCTTTTAGCAAAAATACCAGACTATTAGATAGTTTACTTACAGGAAAAGTAACAATTTTACCATTAACAAATAAAGCTTGTTAAGCTTGATTAAGCTGGGCCCAGATTGGTAGTATAAGGAGACAATTGTATTCAACATTGTCATTTGGGTATGTAAGTTGGCAGTTTTATGGTCACTAATTTTGTTTTACAGTGTATTAAGACTTAATAAGTGAAAGTAAAACCAACAATTTATCTCCAGAAATGACAATTTTCAATGCAGTTATCCCCAATCTAAGGCACTTATTCATTTGCAAGGTCTAAAAATTGCAGATTTTTTTTCCAAATGTTAAGAGATGTCAGTGGCAGCCAATGAAAAGCAATGTTACATGATGATGTCGGGTTTCTGACAGTATACAGCAGAATGCTCCATTGCAACTTTTTGTCATTATCCGAACTGACATTACATTACATATGCCAGTCGACTAGAATTCAACTTATATCCCTGTAAATACCATATAAAAATTTGAGTTTACTTGGGCATATGTTGCATGGACATGATAATGTAATATATTTATGGTTTCATTTTGTTATAGGAAGATCATGAGGATAGAGATGCTGCACAGAAAAGTTCACACAAAAAGCTGAAGAAGAATATTAAAACCTTTCTTGGTGACAGTGGGTTTGCTTCAGGTAAATATCCTAATGTAATAGTAGAATGAGCTGTGTTGCAAGTAGCAGCCACAAAGGCCCGAAAAAGACTGAGCATTCAGGAATTCTAATCAGAGCCTTGACTTTTGCAGACTTGCATAGCTGACCCAGGAAGGATAATTAAGGGACAGTTTCCCTTATTTCTTGTTAGAAACATATGTTGCACATACTTGTTGGAGTTGCCTAAAGTACACCAGTATGAATACATGTATCTCCAATCAGTCTGCAATGGCTTATCTGTATCTGTACTGATATGAACCTAGAATACATGTTTTCTAGCTGGACAACCAGTGTTTGTGGAATAAATGAGGTATACACCTTAGTAAATACAATAATAAACATAAGCAGAGCTCCGGAAATAAAAAAACAACATTATGTTCTTTTATTTGTTCTATTTATTAGTTTCCCTGAGCTAAAGGCTCCGGGAGAGCTTATAGTATGGTAGGCCTCCATATTCCATCTGTGGTCCACCATTTTCAAATGTGTTTTCCTCTGAAACCACCAGGCCAATTTCAATAAAATTTCATATGCAGCCTCCTTGCAATTGGAGAAAGAAAGTTTGCACGAATGGTCCAGGTAGCATGACCAAGATGGCCTCCAGGCCCAAATATGGTAAAACCTTAAAAAAAATCTTCTTCTACAGAACCTCTGTGGCTGATTGACCTGAAACTTGGTATGTAGCATCGGTTGACTGACTAAAAAATGACGACCGTAGATTGACCTTGACCTTTTTATGCCAAGGTCAAATTAGGTTCCTTTGGCTTTTCAATGAGAAATAGGTAAATCAATGCATTTTTTGAATAATATTATGGTCTATGACACGAGAATCATCATCATCATCAACAGATTTTTGATTGACATGCAGGAACAGGGGCAACGTCCACATAAGTGGGCCCCCTTCCAGGTAGCTGGCTTGCTGCACGCATGGCAGATCTTACACCAGATCTCCAGGCCTGCCTATCATGAGGATCGATAGCAGAGAGCTTCCATTCTCTGCAATCTCTTTCTGGCAGCTGCTTCCAGGTCATCTTGGGCCTTCCAGGCCCCCGCTTTCCACCTACCTGTATGTCACAGGCAGTCTTGACTGCACCGTTGGAGCGTCCACATGTCCATACCAGCGGAGCCTTCTCTCTTTCAGGATAAGGTCCAGGTCCTCAATGCCAAGACGCTCAAGTAACTCACTGGACCTGATGGTGACAGTGTCCTGTGGCTTGACATTGCAGATCTGTCTGATCATTGCCCTGTCATTCCGCTGAAGACGTTGAAGGTTTGGCTTTGTCAGTGGCCATGTCTCACTGGCATGGAGCATTGCACTCTGCACATATGAGCTGTACACACGGCCACGTGTCTTGAATGAGAGGTGGCGGGAAAAGAGAATTGGTAGCAACTCCTTGAATTTCTTCCAGGCTGTTTTCACACGTGATGTGGTTGAAAGGTCGCAACCACCCGCTGCTGAGAGCATATCACCTAGGTAGCAAAAGGAAGCTACAACCTCTAACTTGTCGGACCCGACTTGGACTTCCCTGTGTGGTCTGCCATCTAAGGGTCGTGCAGTTCCTTGGCTTGGCAACGTGTACACATGTAATCAGGGTCCTCTAAAAAGCGTTTCAGCCCACTGCATTTCTTGTTCACCCAGAACTTGCAGCCATTACAAAAGATACTGTTGCTGCCCACTCCAGTGTGACATACAGCGCATGGGAGCTGGCCTGTACTCTGCAGGAGGTCCAGACCTGAACCACATATCATGATCTTTGTCTTTCCTGCATTCACTCTCAGCCCTTTCGCCTCCATTGCGTCTTTCCAGGTTAATAGCCTCCTGACACATTCCTCAAGGGATTCAGATATGATGACAAGGTCATCAGCATACAGGTCCTCCCAGGGGACTCCAGAGCGGAACTCGCATGACAAGGCTTCAAGCACAATGATGAAAAGCAGTGGGCTGAGAACAGAGCCTTGATGAACACCCACCTTTATTTCGAATTCTTCACTGTAACCATCACCAACACGGGCACGGCTCTGAGCATTAGCATACATCCCTTGGACCAGTCGCACAATCCACTCGTCCACTCCAAGTTTTCTTAATGCCCACCAGATGACTTTCCGAGGCACTCAATCAAATGCCTTCTCCAGGTCTACAAAAGCCATGTAGAGTCTCCTGTTGGCCGCCAGATACTTCTCTTGCAGCTGCCGTACAACAAAAATTGCGTCTGTTGTGCCTCTTCCTGGGAAGAAGCCAAACTGGGAATCGTCGATGGACACCAACTGCCCAATGAGGCCATCCACAATCCTCTCCAGGACTTTCATGACCTGTTCTGTCAGCTTGAGACCATGGTAGTTGCCCCGTTCCAATGCATCGCCCTTGCCCTTGTAGAGACAGACAATGAAACTCTGTTCCCAGTCAGAGGGTACCTTTCCATCATGGATGATTGCAGCTGCAAGGTTGCCGATCATTGAGGCACCCGCATCACCTGCAGCTCTGATCATCTCCACCACTATGCCAGAAGGGCCTGGTGCTTTGCCAGTCTTCATCTGAGAGATAGCCTCCTTGACCATATCAATAGTGATTGGGATGGGCGGCCCTTCCACTGGTGGTTCATCAGACAAGTGGTCTGGTCCCAGTCAAACTCAACATTGAATAGCCTTTCGTAGTGTTCTAACCAGGCCCTCTGCTTTGAGTCTTCACTCATTGACATCTTCCCTGCATCATTCTTTACTGGTTTGTCACATGACCTACAACATCGGCATTCTCTCTTCTCATCTGGTTAGCAGGGCAGTATACTTCTGAGGACTTAGGGTCAATATTCTTGTAGATCTCCTCAGCTAATAGGTACCAAGATGAATGTCTATGAATGCTGAAGGTCAAGGTCATTTGATGACCTTGGCCCAAGGTCACTTATGTTGCAGGTATATTGACATTACAAAATACATTTTCTCTGAAACCACTGGGCCACTTTCATTTAAATTTTATAGGCAGCCTTAGGACAGTGAGGGAATGCAAATTTGTTCTAATGGTCTTGGTCACATGACCAAGTTGGCTGCCATGCCCAAATGTGGTAAAAACTTTAAAAAATCTTCTCCAGAACCACTAGACCAATTTGTCTGGAAACTTGGTATATGGCATTGGGTGACTCAGTACTATCAAGTTTGCAAAAGTGATGACCCTAGGTTGACCTTGACCTATTTTATGCTGAGGGCAAATTTGTTTCCTTAGGCTTTTAAATTGGAGAAAGGTAAAACTGCATTTTTGGAAAAATGTTGTGGTCTATGACACGAGAATAGGTACAAAATGAACAGTTATGAATGTTAAAGGTCAAGGTCATTTTGGTGACCTTGGCCCAAGGTTACTTGGTCTACAGGTCCATTGACATTTTAAAATACATTAAATTTTATATGCAGCCCCCCCTGACTATGGGGGAAAGAAAGTTTCCATGAATGCTCCAGATCACATGACCAAGATGGCCACCATGCCCAAATATGGTAAAAACATTCAAAGTTCTTCTTCTCCGGAACCAGTCTAGGCTGAGTGTCTTGAAACTTTGTGTGAAGCATTGGATGACCGAGTACTGCCAAGTTTGCAAAAATGATGACCCTAGATTGACTTTGACCTATTTTATGCCAAGGTCAAATTTGGTTCATCAGGCTTTTAAAAGGGAAAAAGGTAAAACAGTGCATTTTTTTTTTCAAAAATATTGTGGTCTGTGACATTAGAATAGATACAAAATTAATGTCTATGTATGCTAAAGGTCATGGACATTTGGTGACCTTGGCCCAAGGTCACTTGGATTGCAGGTCCAGAGACATCTCAAAATACATTTTCTCTGATATCAATGGGCCAGTTTAATTCAGTTTTATATGCAGCCTTAGGACAGCGAGGAAACAAAAATTTGTTGGAATTATTTAGGTCACATGACCAAGATGGCCTCCATGTCCAAATAAGGTAAAAAACTTAAAAACTCTTTGCCTATAGAACCACTGGGCGGATTGTCTTGAAACTTTGTATGAAGCAATGACTGACTGAGTACTACTAAATTTGCAAAAATAATGACCCTAGATTGACCTTGACCTATTTTATGCCAAGATCAAATTTGGTTCCTTAGGCTTTTCAATGGGAAAAAAGTAAAACAAAGTAAAACAATGCATTTTTTCGAAAAATATTATGGTCTTTGACATGAGAACAGATACAAAATGAATGTCTATGAATGCCAAAGGTCAAAGTCATTCAGTGACCTTGGCCCAAGGTCATTTGGATTGCAGGTCCATCGACATTTCAAAATACATTTCTCTGAAACCACTAGGCCAATTTCATATAAAATTTATATGCAGTCTAAGGGCAGTGAGGGAATGCAATTTTTTTTGTAATGGTTCTTGTCACATGGCCAAGATGGCCGCCATGCCCAAATATGTTCAAAACCTTAAAAAGTTTCTTCTCCAGTACCACTGGGCCGATTGTCTTGAAACTTGTTATTCAGCATTGGGTGGCTACCAATTTTGCAAAAATGATGACTCTAGGTTGATCTTGACATACAAATGCAAAGGTCAAATTTGGTTGCCTAGGCTTTTCAATGGGAAAAAAGTAAAACAGTGCATGTTTAAAAAAAATATTGTGGTCTACGACCGGAGTGTAGCTACAAAATGAATGTCTATGAAGGATAAAGTCATTTGGTGACCTTGGCCCAAGGTTGCATGGATTGCAGGTCCATTGAATTTCAAAATATATTTTCTCTGAAATCACTGGGCTAATATTATTCAACTTTCATATGTAACCTTCTGACAGTGAGAGAACAAAAATTTGTTCAAATGGTCCAGATCACATGACCAAGCTGGTCTCCATGCCCAAATAAGGTAATTTCCTTAAAAACTCTTCTTCTTTTGAACCACTTGGCTGATTGCCTTGAAACTTGGTATGTAGCAACGGGTGACTGAGTACTACCAGGTTTGCAAAAATGATGACCTAAGATTGACCTTGACCTACTTTACTGCAAGGTCAAATGTGATTCCTTAGGCTTTTCAATGGGGAACAATGCATTTTTCAAAAAATATTGTGTCTGTGCTATGAGAGTAGGTACAAAATGAATGTCTATGAATGCTACCAAAGGTCAAGGTCATTCAAAGACCTTGGCCCAAGTTTATTTGGATTGCAGATCCATAAACATTTCAAAGGACATTTTCTCCTAAACAGCTGGGCCATTTTCATTGCATATGCCACTTGACAATTGGCGAATGAAATCTTGATAAAATGGTCCAGGTCACATGACCAAGATGGTCCTAAAGGTTGACCTTGACCAATTTATCAGTACCAAAAATCATAGTCACTCAGATGAGGAAAAAAGCATCATGAAAACACGCCTATACAAATACATTGTAACCTTTATCGCCTAAAAAATGAAAATATTGAGATAAAAATTGTGTTATTTTTCTTATTTCTGCTCAGAAATAAGAAAAATAATGTTTAGCCCTGCAAACCCCAGTTTTACTGTATAAATATGGGGTTCAAGGGAGTCAAAATTATATAGGCTTGTTTTCGTGATGGGATTAAATAATACTCAGGGCTCAGGGGAGTGATCAGGACCTCATGGTACTCTTGTTTTTTTTTTGTAGCCAGTGAAACTTTCAGTCTTTACAGAATTATATTTTTCCTATTTTAGGTCCATCATCAGAAGTCCGGCCATCCAGGTCAGCTTTAAAGAGAAAATATCCAATATCCTTTCATACCTAGCAAGTGTTTTATATTGGGATTTATAAGGGTTTATTAATTGAGTAGTCCCAGAATTTAACTTCAGACTTGAGCACATAGTGAAGAACCTAATCAGCCTTTGTGTACATGCAGTGAGACGTGAGTCCTTGTCTGCCTGAATACTCTTAAGGTCATTGACTAAACCACTGGTGCCTATGTCTGATTTTTTTTTTTAAGCACACCTGTCACATAGTGACAAGGTGAGCTTTTGTGATCACTTTTCGTCCGTCGTCAGTGCGTGCATGTGTGCTTAAACAATTTCTTCAAATGACATCTCCTCCTAAACCACTGATCGGATTTTGACCAAACTTCACAGGAATGATCCTTAGGTGGTCCCCTTTCAATGTTGTTCAAATGGTTCCGGTCTGTTGCACATCTGGGTCACAGGAGCCAAAAATAGATTTTTTTCACTGAAAACTTAAAAAATCTTTTTCTCTGAAACCTCAAGGCCCAGGTCTTTGATATTTGGTATGAAGCTTCATCTAGTGGACCCCTACCAAGATTGTTCAAATTATAGTGCTGGGGCCAAAAATGACCCCGCCCCAGGGCCCTTTGGTTTTACATGGGCTTATATAGGGAAAATCTTTAAAAATCTTCTTGTATGAAACCACAAGGCCCAGGTCTTTGATATTTGGTATGTAGCTTCATCTAGTGGACCCCTACAAAGATTGTTCAAATTATAGTGCTGGGGCAAAATGTGCTTCCGCCCAGGGTCCCTTTGGTTTTACATGGGCTTATATAGGGAAAATCTTTAAAAATCTTCTTCTCTGAAACTGCAAGGCCCAGGTCTTTGATATTTGGTATGAAGCTACATCTAGTGGACCCCTACCAAGATTGTTCAAATTACAGTGCTGGGGCCAAAAATGCCCCCGCCAAGGGCCCTTTGGTTTTACATGGGCTTATATGGGGAAAATCTTTAAAAATCTTCTCCTCTGAAACTGCAAGGCCTAGGCCTTTGCTATTTGGTATAAAGCTTCATCTAGTGGACCACTACCTAGATTGTTCAAATTATAGTGCTCGGGTCAAAAATACCCCCGCCCCGGGGCCCTTTGATTTTACATGGGCTTGTATAGGCAAAATCTTTAAAAATCTTCTTCTCTGAAACCACAAGGTCTAGGTCCTTGATATTTGATGTGAAATTTCATCTAGTGGACCCTTATCAAGATTGTTCAAATTATAGCCCTGGGGCCAAAAATCTTCTCCTCTGAAACCACAGATTTTTTTCACTGAAAACTTAAAAAATCTTTTTCTCTGAAACCACAAGGCCTAGGTCTTTGCTATTTGGTATGAAGCTTCATTTAGTGAACCTCTACCAAGATTGTTCAAATTATAGCCCTGAGACCAAAAATGCCTCTGCCTTGGAGCCCTTTGGTTTTACATAGACTTATATAGAGAAAATCTTTAAAAATCTTCTTCTATGAAACCACAAGGTCTAGGTCTTTGATATTTCTAGTGGACCCTTATCAAGAGTGTTCAAATTATAGCCCTGGGGCCAAAAATGCCCCCGCCCCGAAACCCTGTGGTGTTACATAGACTTATATAGGGAAATCTTTTAAAATCTTCTCAGAAACTGCAAGGCCCATGCCTTTGATATTTGGTATGGAGCTTCATCTAGTGGACCTCCACCAATATAATTCAAATTATTGCCCTCGGGCCTAAAATGCCCCCGCCGCGGGGCCCTTTGGTTTTACATAGACTTATATAGAGATAATTTTTGAAAATCTTCTTCTCTGAAGCAGCAAGGCCCAGGTCTTTGATATTTGGTGTGAAGCTTCATCTAGTGGACCTCTATCAAGATTGTTTAAATTATAGCCCTGAGGCCAAAAATGCCCCCGTCCCGGGGCCATTTGGTTTTACATAGGCTTATGCAGGAAATATTTAAAAAAAATCTTCTTCTCTGAAACCGCAAGGCCCAGGTCTTTGATATTTGGTGTGTAGCTGCATCTAGTGGACCTTTGCCAAGATTGTTCAAATTATAGCCTTTGTTGATATTTGGTATGAAGCTTCACCTTTTTAGACCTCTCTCAACATTAAGCACATTATAGCCCTGGGGTTAATAATGGCCCTCGGAGCCAACTTGTTACTCTATGGATCAGGTGAGCGATCCAGGGCCATCATGGCCCTCTTGTTTACTGCATAGCTTAACTTAAGAACCATGGGTGCTAGGTTTTTGAAATTTCATATATAATAATAATAATAATAATCGACCTTATTTATAGAGGGTAACACATTTAGTAAACTAGTACTAATCTTCCATGTGGCCCTCTTTTCCTGGGTAGAAACCAGTACTACGCAATGTGGATAAAGTCTCTTGCTCAAGGAAACAACACTTGCCGCTTGTGGGGTTCGAACCCAGTACCTCTCGATCCCGAGTGCGATACTTTACCACTGCACCACAGCGCTCCACGATATATGGATTCCTTATGAAAAAATAATTGACCCATGTTTTTTTTTTCAGGATTATGCCCCTTTCTTGAGTAATGCCCCTTTGCAAAAAATACTTTGAAATCTTGTAAGCAAGATATCTCAAAAACTGTTTGAGGTTTTGCCCTGAAACTTTACAAACTGGTTTGGGATGATGAGTAGATGAACAGATTAACTTTTGAAAAAAATCCAATTTTTTCTTGAGTTATGGCCCATTGAAATTGTTTTTTTTTTTTTTTGCGTTTTAAGCTTGCAAGCAATAAAACTAAAAAACTGTTTGAGCTATTGACCTGAAACTTACAGAATGGTTGGGGATGATGAGAAGATGAACTGATTAACTGATTGACAAAAATCCATTTTTTTTTTCTTGAGTTATGCCTCTTTGAAAAAAACTGTTTGAGCTATTGACCTGAAACTTTACAGAATGGTTCGGGATGATGAGAAGATGAACTGATTAACTTTCGTCAAAAATCCAATTTTTTTTCTTGTCAGGATTATGCCCCTTTCTTGAGTTATGCCCCTTGACAAAAAAATACTTGAAATCTTGTAAGGAAGATATCTCAAAAATGTTTGAGCTTTAGCCCTGAAACTTTACAGGCTGGTTTTGGATGATGAGTAGATGAACTGATTAACTTTTGAAAAAATCAGAAATTTTTTTCTTGAGTTATGGCCCTTTGAAATTTTTTATGTTTTAAGCCTGCAGTGTTAGGGTCAAGCAGTTGGGGGCATTGTGTTTCATAAACACTGGCTCTAGTTATTCCCCAAACTTCGAAGAAGTTGGCGGGGCATATTGGTTTTGCCCTGTTTGTTTGTCCGTCCTTCCATCTGTCCCGCTTTTTAACTGCATAGCATAACTTAAGAACAATGGGCGCTAGGTTTTTGAAGTTCCATATATGAAAAAATAATTGATCAGTGTTTTTTTTTCTCGTCAGGATTACGCCCCTTTCTTCAGTAATGCCCCTTTTCAAAAAAAAATCTTGTAAGCAAGATATCTCAAAAACTTTTCGAGATTTTGCCCTGAAACTTTTCAGACTGGTTTGGGATGATGAGTAGATGAACTGATTAACTTTCAAAAAAAATCCTATTTTTTTTCTTGAGTTATGGTCCTTTGAAATTTTTTTGCGTTTTAAGCTTGTTTACAATCAAGATAACTAAAATCTGTTTGGAATCCATTGCCTCACATTGAAATTGTCTTTAAATACAATCGGAAGTATTGGTTCGGACATATATTATATGCCTTAACCAAGTGTAAGATTTAGTTGAGTGTGATAGTGGCTCGTCACCAGAGTCAGATGAGGAATTGGTTGATGAAACAGATAAGCCACCTCTAGTACCAAAGAAATTATTCAAGTTAGACCATTCTTGTAAGTATGAGCCAGCATGGGCCAGAGATACAAAACTAATGATGTTGTCTGTTAATGATTTGAGTCACTGTATTGTTAAAAATGATTTCTTAACACGTCAAATACACTAATACTTTGTCCTGAGAAAATATGAGCAGCTTTCACAAATGTAAATGCTACACACATTTTTCAGCAAAATATCCATGCATCAGAAATTGTATTTGCTGGAACAATAATTGAATTAGCATATTGGCCACTAACAGGCACTTTAAACTAACAATACTTTAAACAAATAGGCCCTGTTGATCTGCAATTAACCCATCTACTAAGTTTTTTGCCATATGGGCATCTGAATTTGTCCATTCCAGTCAAAATTTAACTTCTGGGTTTAGTGAGATTTTAATATTTTAATATTTCAGACTGAATAGTTAAGTCTCAGTTTCTACATTGAGAACAGATGGAAATTAAGTGGGATCTGATCATAAAAGTCCCACTACAAAATAGTCAGCAGGTGTAGACATTAAGACAACATAACACTGTGCTTAGATAGCATTTTTCATATCTCTAGAACAGGCAATTTTCAGATGAAACCTTGATATTTTTCTTATTTCTAATCTAAACATAGATCGATTGAGATTGTTCTAATGCGTACCCACAATCTGTGTTTCAGCTCACCTGAGCCTAAGGCTCACAAGGTGGGCTTATAGTATAGTATGTATATATTGTCCGTTGTCCGTCGCCAACCACACTTTCAGATATCTTCTTCTCAGAAACCACTGGGTCAGTGGGAGTCATACTATATATACAGCACGGGAACTAAAGTTTATATAATTTGTCCAGATCACATGACCAAGATGGCCACCATTTTAAACATCTACTCAGAAACCACAAGGCCAACTGAAGTCATACGAGTTTTATATATAGAACATCTATGCATCACAGGAACTAAAGTTTATATAATTTGTCCTGGTCACATGACCAAGATGGCCATCATGTCCATATAAGGCAAAACCCTTTAAAAATCTCTCCAGAAGAATAAATCAGATGATGTTGAAACTTGGCAGACAGCAAAAGAGACTCCAGCCCTACAATAATTATATAAATGATTACCCTGGGTTGACCTTGACCTATTTTACAGCAAGGTCATATTTGGTCCCTCAGGCATTGGAATGGGGAAAAGGTAAAATATTGCTTGTATGCAATTCAATCATAGTTTATGAAATGAAGATCCTCTATGGATACCAAAGCTCAAGGCCATTGGCTCAAGGTCACAAGGATTGAAAGTTCATCAGAATTTCAAACATCTTCTCATCAGAAACCACAAGGCCAATTGAAGTCATATTTTATCTAGAACATTTATGCATCATGGGAATCAAAGTTTATATAATTTGTCGTTGTCACATGACCAAGATGGCTGCCATGCCCATATAAGGAAAAAAACTTTTAAAAATCTTCTTCTCCAAAACCATAAGTCAAATGACCTTGACACTTGGTAGAGAGCAAACGGTACTCGAGTCTAACAAATGTTAAATAAATGGCGACCCTGGGTTGACCTTGACCAATTTTACAGCAAGGTCAAATTTGGTCCCTAAGGTGTTTGAACGGGAAATAGCAAAATAGTGCTTTTATTCTATTCAATTTTAGTAATGAAGAGAAAATAGGTCTTACATGTACCTCTGTTAATGTCAAAGGTGAAGGTCATTCAATGATCTTTGGCTCAAGGTCACAAGAATTGAATCACCATCAGAATTTTAACCACTTTCTCAGAAACCACCGAGCCAATTGAAGTCAAATTTTATGTAGAACATCTTTGCCTCACAAGAACTAAAGTTTATACATGATTTGTTCTGGCCACTTGACCAAGATGACCGCTATGCCCAATAAGGGAAAAAAACCTTTAAAAATCTTCGTCTCCAGAACCATAAGTCAGATGACCTTGAAACTTCGCAGACAACAAAAGACACTTGAGCCCTACACAATTTATATAAATGATGAAGCTGGGTTGACCTTGACCTATTTTATGGCAAGATCAAATTATTTGTTCCCTTAGCTTATATATGGGAAAAGACAAAGGTGAGACAGTGCATTTATCCAAAACAATTGTAGTTCATGCGTTGAAATAAGTCTTACATAAATGTCAATGGTCAAGGTAATTTTTTATTTTGGTCCAAGGTCACTAGGAGTGAATGTCTGTCAACTTTAAAAAGGACTTCATCTTCTGAAAATGCTTGGCCAATTTCTTTTAAATTTGATGTGCAGCTTTCTGGGAAGTAGGGAACGAAAGTTATGTTTAAATTGTCCAGTTTGCTTGACCAAGATGGCTGCCACTCATGTATGGTATAAACCTGAAGAGATTTTTTTCTCTGGTGCCACTTGGCCTATTATATCAGTGACTCAGGTGAGCCATCATTGCCCTTGAGGCTACTTGTTTTTAAAACTAAGGAAAATAATAAATACCCCTGAAAAACACAAAGGTGCTGATCAAACTGTGCAGATGCATTGGCTGGTCTGCACCTTTGTTGTTTGGAAATGGCAAAAACAGGTTTTCTCATGATACTGCTGATATTGAAAGCTTCAAAATTTTAGTTATTCTTGAGAAAGTGAAGACCCACTCTGATACAGCCAGTACTTGCAGTGATACCCTGGAAGATCAACAAGGACTAGGCTTCCCAGTCCAGACAGGTCTCTCTTCATTCCTGGCAGCATTTGGAGCTGATGTGAAGAAACACTTTAATGTAAGAAACAATAAGACACTGACAGTTAGGTTTGGTTTTTTCTCGTAGCACACCCCCATCCCCCAAATTGTCACATGATTGTTGGTATTCAAACAGTTACTCTGTGTGTACTTTATATATATTTGTTTGTGGTTGAATGGCCCAGTCAACACAATTTAGTCCTATTAAGCTGGTCAGTTTACCTAGGCAGGCTTATACAAAAGGGGTTGATCAGTATGAGGTGCCGTTTTACTATAAATCCCCTATTTTGTGATATCACTAAATCCAATTAGTGATATCACTAAATAGAATTAGTGATATTACTAAATAGAGATGAATTTGCGATATCAAAAAATCGAATTAGTGATATCACAAAATCTATATAGTGATATCACTAAATAGAATTAGTGATATCACTTAATCAAATTTATTTTGTGATATCACAAAATCGAATTAGTGATATCACTTTATTGATTTTGTGGTATCACAAATTCAAATTTTGTGGTATCACAAATTCAAATTTTGTGGTATCACAAATTCAAATTTTGTGGTATCACAAATTCGATTTTGTGATATCACTGAATAGACATGATAAATCATTTAGTGATATCACAAAATTGAATTAGTGATATCACTAAATCGAATATAGTGATATCACTGAATATAAACAAATTGAATTGGTGATATCACTAAATATGTTATATTTTGAAACAATGCGATGTTTACTCCCCAACCCATTGTATACTAGTGGTCTCTTCCACTGCTATATGTTGGGCAAGTCCATTTGTCATATAAGGGGTGTCAGGCCTAGTTTTTTCGTTTTTATTCTATTTTTGAGGAAAATTCTGTTAGCAAACAGTGCAAGCCCTGATCAGATGTCGCGTTCTGTTGATCTTGGTCTGCATTGTTTGCCAAGGTATCCCTTTTGGAAATTCCCTTTAGTTGCCCGACAGAGAAGGTGCTCCCCCAACAACCTGTGTCACCTTTACGTCACGTATTGTGTGGTTTTCAACCGTTCAGTTGTAACTAGTGTTTGTTATAATAAGCAGGGTGTTGCAATAGAAGTTGTATTGAAAGATATGATCAGAGCACTAAAAAGGTTAACATCTGGGTGACATGTTTTCATGTTGAAAAATTTAACAAATTTTCTTTTTATTTATAACACCTCGGATGTGTTACCCTTCAGTAAGAATGTTACTTGCTGTGTATTTGATAAACCAGGTACTATTTTGAAAGCGTTTCATTCCTTTGAGAAACAATTTCAAATGTCCAAACTTTTGTGCCAGTCGAATAATAAAAATCCACAAAAGTATACGTCACCATGACGTAGGTTGTTGCCACTGTGCAGTGCAACGTCAAAGTCATATTTCAGCAAACATTCTGAAGGCTATTTTGAAGTGTACAAGATGTTTTGAGACTGGTGATGTAGACGACAGTGGGATATTAATAGAACCCAGTCTATGTCTGAGGGATCTGCAATTTCTCCATATTGACCCAGACAATGCTGGACACATACGGGAGGCTATCACAGTATGGCTTGTTAATTCATGTCTTACTACAGACGACTTAAATGAACACATAAGTTCATTACTGCAATGTCTACAAAAATTCAGATATCAAAGCCCAAGTTCTTGAGAAATCTTTGGCGGAACAAAATCACACACTCACTCACACGCACGCACACAAACGGATAAAGACAACATGGCATACTGGTAAATGCCGGTTTTGAATGGCAGCAGGCGGATGATATGCCGTTAGAGCATGTTCAGTGGTATCCCATGCGCAGTGATTTCGGGAGCCCTCATTATTCCAAAAATTCAAAAAGGAAAAATGAATTAGTGATATCACAAAATCGATTTAGTGAAATCACAAATTCATATCTATTTAGTGATATCACAAATTCGAATTAGTGATATCACTAATTCTTTTTAGTGATATGACTAATTCTAGATGAATTTGTGATATCACTAAATCGAATTAGTGATATCACAAAATGGATTTAGTGATATCAAAAAATAGAATTAGTGATTTCACTAAAAAGAATTAGTGATATCACAAAATGATGTCAATTTTGTGATACCACAAAATCTATTTTGTGATATCACAAATTTGATTTAGTGATATCACTAAATCTATTTTGTGATATCACAAATTCAGTCTTACTTTTTGATATCACAAAATCAATTTAGTAATATCAAAAGATGGATTTTGTGATATCACAAAATAATAAGTGATATGACATAATATTTAGTGATATCACAAAATTGATTGTGATATCACAAAATCGATTTTGTGATATCAAAAATAGAGGATGTATAGTAAAACGGCACCTCATAGATCAGTACAGTGTACATCCTTTTGCCGGAAGCTGACAACTGCTTTATGAGAGTAGAAAAGATTTTATGATCAACCTCAGAGATGAATGTTGCTGACCAGCAGGTATTGGAAGCAACGTCTCCAAAATGACCTTTACAGTGTTGACAGGGACGTTAAACCTAAATTGAAACCACTACCCTCTGCTAACCACAAAATTATATTTGAAATAGAAAACATATTGTTCAGCACACACCAAATGTTTTGTTAACAGTCAGAACATTAGCTCTTGAGATATTTCTGCAGTCTCAGCCATCAAACACTTTTTTGTCTTGGTTTGAACACATTTCATTTCAAAGCATAATGTTTCATAGTTACAACATAGACACAGTGGGACAGTATAGGAAAATAATGTCTCCCCCCCCCCCCCCCCCAATTTTTTTTTTTCGGAGAGACATATTGTTTTTCCCCCGGGCGTCTGTCCGTCTGTCTGTCACACATTTGTGTCCGCTCTATAACTTGAAAACCATTCGAGCTATCTTCACGAAACTTCATATAAATATTAATCAGCATTAGATGATATGCAGTGCACAAGAACTATAACTATCGCATTTATACTTTTTGAATTATCTCCCTTGGAAGTTTGTCGGTATGTATATATGTATCGGCAAATCATGTCCGGTCAATAACTTTCTTATTTTCAGATTGATTTTATAAATACTTGGCAGAAATATTAACAACCATAAGACTGTGTGGTGCGCATGAGGCAGGTCGGTACCTCAAAGGTCAAGGTCATACTTAGAGGTCAAAGGTAAATAAAGGGGCCTTTTTTTCGTGTTTGGTCAATAACTTTCTTATTTTGAGATGGATTTTATAATTACTTGGCAGAAATATTAACAACTATGAGACGATGTGTGGTGCGCATGAGGGAGGTCGGTACCTAAAAGGTCAAGGTCATACTTAAAGGTCAAAGGTCAAAAAAGGGGCCTTGTTTTCGTGTTTGGTCAATAACTTTCTTATTTTGAAATGGATTTTAAAATCACTTGGCAGAAATGTTAACCAATATAAGACGATGTGTTGTGTGCATGACCCAGGTTGGTACCTTAAAGGTCATTGTCCAACTTAGAGGTCGAAGGTAAAAAAAGGGTCTTTTTTTCGGGTTTTGTCACTAAATTGCTTATTTTTAGATAGAATTTGAAGTTACTTGGCAAAAATGTTAACTTTCATGAGACGATATGTTGCATGCATGATTCAGTTTGGTACCTAAAATGTCAAGGTCATACTTAGAGGTCAAAGGTAAAAAAGGGGCCTTTTTTCGTGTTTGGTCAATGACTTTCTTATTTTTAGATGGATTTTGAAACTGCTTGGCAGAAATGTTAACCACCATGTGATGATGTGTTGCATGCATGACCCAATTTGGTACCTGAAAGGTCAAGGTCATACATAGAGGTTAAATGTAAAAAAGGGGGCCTTTTTTGTGTTCTGTCAATAACTTTCTTATTTTTAGATGGATTTTGAAATTACTTTACAGAAATGTTAACCACCATGAGACGATGTGTTGCATGCATGACCCAAGTTGGTACCTCAGATGTCAAGGTCGTTCTAAGAGGTCAAAGGACAAAAAGGGGCCTTTTTTAGTGTTCAGTCAATAACTTTCTTATTCCTGGATAGATTGTGAAATTACTTGGCAGAAATGTTAACCATCATGAGACGAAGTGGTGCACGCTAGACTCAGGTTGGTACCTCCAAGATCAAGGTCATACTAAGAGGTCAGGGGTAAAAAAAAAAGTTTTTTTTTTTTTTGTTTCCAGTCAATAACTTTTATATTTCTGGATGGACTTTATATATAAAGTAACCATGCAGAAATGTTCACCGTCATTAGACCATGAGTCATGTGCAAGACCAAGGTCCATACCTCCAATGTCAAGGTCATACCTAGAGGTCAAAGGTAAAAAAAGGGACAGTCAATAACTTCCTTAGTCTTTGATGGATTATGAAATTACTCGGCAGAAATGTTAACCATCATGAGACGATGTTTTGTACCTCAAAGGTCAAGGCCATACTTAGAGGTCAAAGGTAAAAAAGGGCTTTTTGTGTATGGCCATTAACTTTTGTATTTTTCTATGAATATTTTTAAAGTTACTTTGCAGAAATGTTCATCTTCATTAGATGATGCACACAAGACCCAGCTCAGTACCTCCAATGTCAAGGTTATACTTAGAGGTCAAAAATGGGAGAGACATCTGTGTTTTTGTAGAAAAACAAATTCTAGTTCAGAGTAGCTTTGATACTGTTTATGATGGTATAATTCAGGAGCAAATCATGTGCAAATTTGTGTAACATCTGAATATTGGTGTTACAAAAGCTGATTCGAAAGTGACAATGCTTACATCATTCAAGATACCTCTTTACCAAATGACGTTTAAGTCCATATTCTATTTGAGTTTCTAACAAATAAGTTTAAAAACAAAAAGGATGTAAAACTGTTAATTTGCACTAAAAACGGTTCTTTGCAGAATTTCCAGCATTTCCTTTTAGACAGTTTCAGTGAGAGACCATATATCTTAGAGATATTGTTTTATGTCAGCCTATGAAATGTTGAAAATAAAGCAATGTTTCCGAAAAATTGTATGATCAAAATAAAAATTAATCTCGTAGACCTGTGAAAGATGTCATAAAATTATTTGATCTTACAAATACTGTTTCGATAATTCGTCATCAGAACGTGCACACCCTGGAAAACTTTCTCTTTATTAATATTCCTGACATCCTTATCATAAACCAATGAAAATTTGCTCATGCTTATTGGCTTCATGGGTGCCTTCTGGGGAATGTAGCAATTGAAAATACACTTTTTAACCAGACTTTAACAATTTTTTAGGCTTTAATGGTACAAAAACTAATTTTGCTCTTCACGATCTTAAGCTTCTTTTACTGATGTGTTGATTATTGTTTACTGTATGACCTTGCTCCCACACATCATATCATACACCCTTTTCCTTCTGATACAGTGCAGTTGCCCCAGACAATCATGGTAGTTAGTACTAAAATGCCATTATTTTCTGGCATTTTGATATTTGTCAACATGACAAATAGCTCTCTATTGATTTTTAATGACAGATTCTATCTGTCATCTCTAGCTGCCCTGCGTGTTGTAAAGTAGTTCCGGCTTTCTTATGACTTTCTTCCGGCTTTGACCGCCAAAGAAATATGAGTCCGCACAAAAATGTAGTCCGGTTAGGCGCAGTTATCAAAATTGTACATCCTATAATCGCAATACAAACTTTTGAAGCAGACGACATGATTTTATCTTACCTTTCAGAGAATATATTCAGCAGTTCATATGAATCAGCTGCATCATGCGAGACTGTATACCTAGATCAATGCGGCATCTGCTTAGACGTCTGCTCAGGTTTTACACTGTTTTCTAACAGTGCTGTCAATATTTTATCCTTAAAGACCAGCCGGTCAGCTGCAGACCAGAATATTAATGGGTTTTCCGACATTCGAGGTCAAGTCTAGGTCAGTTACAACTAGGTGTATATCAGACTTTGCGAGAAAGGCTGTCCCTTTCAACCCTGGAATATTGTACAGATACCCTATGCAAACAGTGTAGGTCCTGTGATATAATTCTAGGTGCCATATTTAGCAGAATGGACGAGCCCAACTTCAGTGATGGAAGAGTACACTCCAGAAACTCAAGGCAGTGAATAAATCAAAGCACTGACAATACTCATGCCGATTGTCTCTAAATGCAGGCTGAACGAGGACTTGGACTGATCCGTTTAAACTTAACGGAAGTTTAGTAACGGATGCAAAAATGTAGAAAAAGATCAGCACCGTGTTCTGTGGCGTTTGATCTTAGTCTACATTGTTTGCCAGATCGAACATTTTTTTCAAGTGCAGATTTTACAGATAACACTTACATGTAACCAAGACTGACAAACGATCCGGCTATGTTTGGGTTGATTGTTTGGCATTCGACCCGAAGTTACTAATAAAAAAAGCGATTCAGAGCTAACGTCTACTTGACTATCACTGACTTCTCAGAATAACCTTTTTCTTGCAGAAAATAGCCGCAGTGAGACCAGGGTATTCCATAAGACTGAAGAGGGTCATCCTGGAATCATAGGGTGAGCTTGGCAAACAGTGTAGACCAAGTTCGGACGCTGCAGAACGCGCTTCTTATCAAAATCTTCACTATTTGTTTGGAATTTCAGAGTTCAATTAAACAGTTTAATCTCAGCCAAGGACTTTTACGCCAACCTACATCCCACCAACACTTTCGGTGCTTTGATTTTGAAACAAAACAATTGCATGATTAAAACACGCTTAGGCACCATGCCCTTAAGCTAAAAAGGTTAAATCAATCAACATTGACCAATGGTTACCAGTCCGGCCACGATCCTGTGTTTTGTATTGTTTGATTTGAGGTTTAACGTCCCCGTCAACACTGTATAGGTCATTTTGGAGACGTTGCTTCCAATTTTGTGGGACTTTTACCCGACACTGAGATGAAATGACATCTCAAGCCCTGCCGCCGCCCAATCAAAACCAATAGGGTTTATATGCATGCACGGTCCAACTCGCACCTCTTTGCCTGGGCAGGCTTAGATCCTCTAAGCAGATTACCAGTACTTGTGTGCGGGTCGGTTTCAGCTCTGCGTGGAAGCATCATGCAGCCCATCTATTTCTTTAAGCCCCGATTGGCGGGGGCCAACGATCCTGTGTACCATCTTCACACCAGCACTGATAGAAACCACATGTTCAGGATCAAACTTTTGATGTGTGATGTAAGGTCGTGCCTAGAAAAGAAGAAATTGTATTTTGTTCTCAAAAAGCATCAAGTGAGAACGTATTGCAACATTTTTCATTGAACCCTGGACAGTTAGAGTGAGTGAGTGAGTGTTTGAGTTTTACGTCCCACCAACAGCTAAGGTCATACGGAGACGATACTTTGGTTTAAAGACACATCCGAAAGTCTGGAGAAGTCCGGGATCGATCCTGCGATCCCTGGTTTACAAGGCGAGTAGCCTAACCACGGAGGCTTCTAATGGACAGTTAGAAGCTGGTCGGAAAGCGGATGGCGTTGACTCTGATTTTGAGTGCCATGTGTGTGTGATCTATTTGTCTGTTGGAGCGACATCTTACTATCAACAGAAGACGCTAGTAGACGTCGGCGTAGCGGAAGACCGACGTCAGTACGTCAAGATCGATTCATCCGACAGATGCATATGCAAAGCAGATTTCCAGCGGCATCTGATACACTGTACCTGTAGATAAACAAAGGGTTTCAACTACCGACTAATACGCACTGACACTGTTCGTCGCCCTTATGCGATGCACTTTTGAGAGCTAGACATCCCTGTCGTGACCAAAATTAAGACGTCGACACTTACGCTGGTGCATGAAATACGTACATGTATATTGGCGTCTAAGCGACTCGCGTGATATGCGTTTCAGTGACACATCGCACTTC
The DNA here is from genome assembly GCA_963580285.1 of Lucinisca nassula. NCBI lineage: Eukaryota > Metazoa > Mollusca > Bivalvia > Lucinida > Lucinidae > Lucinisca > Lucinisca nassula. The sequence goes on from OY757014.1 coordinate 61,712,605, forward strand.
AGCGTGAATCATGCCGATTGTCGTTTCGGGATGTTTCGACACATAGGTGTAAGGTATGCCGAGGCGACGTTTGCGTAATAGAGCATGACATATCGGATGGAATAAGCGAAATGGTATGTCGAGCTATTGTAGCTAGCGACATTAAGAACATTCAAGATCACGGCTGAGACGTTAACTGAACAGCGAGACGTTACATCAATCAAGTGCGTCGGCCTCACATGGTTCCATTTATTTGTTTACGCTCAGAATCCGGGATATCTAATGCAGCAGGTTTATAGTGCTGTTCTTACTCAAAAATGTCTTCAAGTAAATGGAATTCATGTACTGGACTGAATAGCCTTTCTCCTCCGATCTCTTTGTGAAAAATAGAGTATCTTTTGGGGGGAGGTATCCACAACCGACCAGACAAAAATGTTACTAATTGCCAGAAGTATTGTTGAAACTTGAATTTTAATGTTTGGTTTTGAAAACTTAAATAGTTTCTTTCCAAAATTTGAAACATCGAATGGCATTTCATGATACCACCGGTGTATCGACAACTGCAAACATATCATACAATGGAATTTGCAGAACTACTTTTCTAAATTTTAAGATCTTTTTAGAAAGGTTGTCTGTAAGTTTTCACAGTGTTTTGATTTTCTCATAGAATCTGTCATTTCAGTGCCTTTGGCGCTTTGATTATATGTTGGTATTTTTGACAGAGCAAATTGTATAGATATTTTGATGATCACTTTTATTAAACAAAGCATCAATTTTACTTCTAGGCAAAGAAGCAGAAGTTTGAAGCTTTGACAAAGACTGTTTTGAAATCAACACAGAAACATTTCAGTAATACTTGGGTTGAACAGCAGCAATATCAGTAAGTTCTTTCTGTTGCATCTGCTTTAGTAGGAAGACCTAGACTTGCAAGTTTCCGTTGGTAGAGTGTCCGCTCCGGGGAACCGGAGGTCACGGGTTCAATCCCGGGCTGCGACATACCAAAGTCGTTAAGAATGGTACTAGCTGCTCCTCGCTTGGCACTCAGATTTACGGGGTAGAGCTAGGACTGGTCGACCCAGTGTCAGGATAATGTGACTGGGTGTGGTATCTTGTAATGTGTCTGGGACATGATACTTCAGTGAGGCAGCACTATAAAAGTGAGCATTGAGCTCCCTGTCGCAACCAGACACCGTTGTGATATGACTGAAAAATTGTTGAAAGCAATGTTAAAACCCAAATTCACACACACACTTGCAAGTTTCCACCCATCTGTTCCTCCATCCATCTGTCCATCCATTCCAAGGAGCAGATACTCTTTTGATGAGTGGTTTTTGATGAGCATTTTTTTATAATTAGTTGGCAAAATTCACATTAAAGGCTAGCCACATAAGAGAAAGCAATGGACAAGCACTCTATATTAAATCTGGCCAAATAAAGACATTTTCTTAATCAGCACAAAATTGTCAGAAATCCATCCACTCTTATAGACGTCCAAATACCCTTGTACTAGTTTATATTTTTTGATGTGCTTGCACAGCAATACATCTTTTGAAAGCTACTTAAAACCAGTAGCCCTTTTTATATGCCCGTTTGAAAAATGGGACATATTATGTTATGGGATATTGCGTCTGTCGGTCCGCCCATCGGTCTGTAAACTTCTTTTTACTTGCCTAACTCCTCTTATAAATTACATCCAATCAAGCTTAAATTTTATTTATAGTAAGACCATGATGTGGTGCAGCACATATTCTTTTGAGATAACAGTCCACCAAATATTAGCAGAGTTATGCCCCTTTGAAAATTTCTTCAAAACTCCGAATATCTCCTCCTACAGTTTACATCCAGTCAAGCTCAAACTTCGTAAAAATGTACATCATGATGTGGAGCAGCGCATATTGTTTTCAGGTAACAGTAAACCAAATATTAATAGAGTTATGCCCCTTTGAAGATTTCTGTAAACTGTTTCATTTCCAGCTAACTCCTCTCAGAGTGTGTATCCGACCAAGCCAAAACTTGTTTTATTGTTAGATCATGATGTGGAACCTTCCACCAAATATTAGCAGAATTGTGCTTCTTGGAAAATGTTTCTAGCTAACTCCTACAGTTTACAGCCAATCAAGCTGAAATTTGTTTTATAGTTAGACAGTGATGTGGAGCAATACATATTGTTTTGAAGTTACAGTCCACTAACACTGACTTGAACAAGAATCATTACATGCGTTAACTTTTTTTTTTGCATGCCACAGGTGTACGATGCCCCAGATTGCAGAGCTCTTGTTGCCACATAATGCATAGCCTCTGCTCTCTTGACTACTAGGTACTTTTGTGGCCTACAATCAGCATTTTTGCTTTGATTCTTAAGTGGCAAAACGTGCTAAGAGGCTAGCCACACAAACATGGACAAGTGGCTAAATGAAGCTGCTGTAATTCATAGACACAGAATGGTGGACAGCAGTAGGCACTTTAAATCAGTAGACCCTTATGAGTTTTGCAACATAGTTTATAGCCATGTATGTATCTATTTTTGGGCAGGTCCATCGGTATGTCCATCCATCAACATTTTACCCTGGCTGTCCTTTGAGCGCACCTCATCTTACAGCTTTGCACCAATCATTTTGAAACTTAACATTCCTTTTCTTCATAGTAAAAGGATGTGCATGTGGTTTGGATACAATTGTTGGATCAGTTTTTGTCACTTTTTCCACATTCTTAACTTTAGTAGTCATTTTTCACCCTCAATATATAAACAGTGTATACCTCTTGTGAGCATATGCCTATGCCTATCCGGGCTAGAAGAAATAGATTAGGCTGCATGATGTTTCCACGCAGAGCTATACCTGCTGCACATGAGTACTGGTAAACCACTTAGAAGGTCTAAGCCCGCCCATGCAAAGTGATGCGTGTTAAATTTGGTCCCTTAGGCTTTTGAATTGAAAAAGGTGAAACAAGCATTTTTTGAAAACTTTTGTGCTATGACGTGGGAGTAGGTACTATATGAATGTCTTTGTATGCTAAAGGTCAAGGTCATTCGGGGACCTTAGCCAGGTCGCTTGGATGGCAGGTCTGTCGACATTTCAAAGGATGTTTTCTGTAAATCAGCTTCTTCATTTTCAGTTAAATTTCATATGCAGCCTACTGACAATGGGGGAATCAAAATTTGTTTGAATGGTCCCGGTCACATGACCATGATGGCCGCTATGCCCAAATATGGTAAATACTTCTTCTCCAAAACCACTGAGTCAATTGCCGTTAAACATGGTATTAGCATCAGGTGACTGAGTATTACCAATTTTTTCAAATGATGACCCTAGGTTGACCTTGTCCTATTTTATGATAAGGTCAAATTTAGTCCCTTAGGCTTTTGAATGGGGAAAGAGATAAAACAGTGCAATTTTGAATACTATTGTGATCAGTGACATGACAGAAGGTACGATAATAATGACTATGAATGCCAAAGGTGAAGGTCATTTGGTGACCTTGGCACCAGGTCACTAAGAATACTGGTACATTAACATTTCAAAGTATGTCTTCTCCAAAACTGCTGGGCCGATTTCAAATAATTTTCATATATGTAGCATACTGACAATAGTGGAACAAAACATTTGAATGGTCTGGGTCACATGACCAAGATGGCCACCATGTCCTGATATGTTGAGAACATTTAAAAAAATCTTCTCCAAAATTGATGAGGTTATTCTCTCAAAACTTTATATTTAGCAATAGATGACTGAGTACAATTAGATTTGTTCAAATAATAACATTAGTTTCACCTTGACAAATATTACGGCAAGGTCAAATTTTGTCACTAGACTTTTGAATGGGAAATGGAAAAAACAATGCATTTTTGAAAACTTTGTGCTTCATCATACCTGTGATATCTCCCGGATCATGCGGGAGGCTCCCGCATTTGAAGCATACCTCCGCTCTCCCGTCCGGGAGACAGAATCTCCCGCATTCGCAATTTTCCTGTCCCCGATTTTTCCAGAGTTACCATTTGTGGTAAGCGGTAACAGACTTAAAATTTTCACTGCTGGAGGCAATTAACAAATAAGCAGGAGAATATATCGGACACTTAACGGTAAATATCAACTTCAAAAAGCTGATAATCCTTTCTGTCTCAGCTGACTGCACAGAATAAACATGATCTGGCTGCCAGTAAAGATTACATAAGCTGACGTAATTTATTTACCGTTATCTTTTAAGGGAGCGGTGCATCTGCACTCAGTAGTACAGATCCTCAGAAGTTTGTACGGTGATGGTTGGTTGATTTGAGGTTTAACGTCCCCGTCAACACTGTAAAGGTCATTTTGGAGACGTTGCTTCCAATTTTGTGGGACTTTTACCCGACATTGAGATGAAATGACATCTCAAGCCCTGTCGCCCAATGAAACCAATAGAGTTTATTAGCATGGGCGGTCCGCCTCGCACCGCAGTTCCTGGACAGGCTTAGATCCTCTAAACAGTTTACCAATACTAGTGTGCGGGCCGGATTCAGCTCTGCGTGGAAGCATCATGCAGCCCATATATTTCTTCAAGCCCCTATGAGGTACAGTGAAATTAATATTTCTATTTCACTTATATTTATCCTAGATTTAATTGAAATTGTGCATTTATTTTCCCATTTTTTATCACTGTTTGTTCCTTTTATATCACTCTCCCATATGTCTTTTGTTTTTATATTTTATGTAAACTTAGAAATTTTGATTTTGAAAGTGGAAAATAGTTATTATTTATCAATCAATAACGAGTAATTACTAAAAGTTATGAAATCAACAGCAGATTATCTTATTTGGAAATTGCTCCCCTTGAGTAAGCTTTGTACAAGTACTGTATTTAAAAAGATTTGTGACCGGGAACTTCATGTTAGTGAAATCTATAATTAGTGTGCATTTATTAGCTCACCTGTCCGAAGGTCATGGTTGAGCTTTTGTGACTGTGAGATGTCCGGCTCCGTCGTGCGGCGTCCGTGCGTAAACTTTTCTTATGAACACACCAGAGGTCACAGTTTTGGGCCAATCATCATAAAACTTGGTCAGAATGATCACCATGACAATATATCGGTCAAGTTCGAATGTGGGTGATGTGGGTTCAAAAAGTAGGTCAGTAGGTCAAATCATATAAAATCTTTGTGAACATACTAGAGGCCACAGTTTTGGTCTGATCATCATTGAACTTGCTCAGAATTATCATCTAACAATATCTTGGTCAAGTTCGAATATGGGTCATGTCGGGTCAAAAAGTAGATTAGTAGGTCAAATCATAGAGAAACCTTGTGAACACACTAGAGGCCACAGTTTTGGACCAATCATCATCAATTTATCTCAGAATGATCATCTTGACAATATCGCTGTCATGTCATAGAAAAACTTTGTGAACACACTAGAGGCCACAGTTTTAGTCTGATCATCATCAAACTTGCTAAGAATGACCATCTTGACAATATCTAAGTAAATTTCGAAAATGGGTCATGTTTGGTCAAAATGTAGGTCAGTAGGTCAAATCATTGAAAAACCGTGTGAACACACTAGAGGCCACAGTTTTGGTTCAATCATCATTAATCTGAATGATCATCTTGACAATATCTCAGTCAAGTTTGAATATGGATCATGTTGGGTCAAAAAGTAGGTCAGTATGTCAAATTGAAGAAAAACCTTGTCAACACACTAGAGGCCACAGATTTAATCTGATTTTCATCAACCTTGCTCAGAAAGCTCATCTTGACAATATCTAAGTCAAGTTCGGCAAAAACGTAGGTCAGTAGGTAAAATCATTAATAAACCTTGTGAACAAACTAGAGGCTACAGTTTTGGTCTGATCATCATCAAACTTACTCAGAGTGATCTTCTTGACAATATCTCGGTGAAGTTCGAATATGGGTCATGTCGGGTCAAAAAGTAGGTCAGTAGGTCAAATAATAGAAAAACGTTCTGAACACACTAGAGGCCACAATTTTAGTCGGATTATCATCAAACTTGCTCAGAATGATCATCTTGACAATATCTTGATTAAGTTTAAAAATCAAAAAGTAGATCATTAGGTTATTTTGTCATATCTGTTGATCCGTTTAAGATAGAGCCTGCATATTTGGCATGTAGGTTCCTTGTGACAAGTGCTTCCACTCATACAAAAATGACCTTTAACCTTGACATGTGATCTTCTTTATCATCACTTTTGAACCATTTGAGATAGTGCCTTCATATTTGGAATGTTTGTTCTGTGTGACAATGACTTCCCACCCATACAAAAATTTTGACCTGTGACCTTCACCTTTGACCTACTTAATCATAACTTTTGAACTATTTGGGATAGAGCCTTCATATTTGGCATGTATGTTCCTTCCGTCAAGGGCCTCCCACCCATACACATGATTTTACCTGCGACCTTGACCTTTGACCTACCTCACCATAACTTTTTGAGCCATTTGAGATAGAGCCTTCATATATGGCATGTGGGCTCCTTGTGACAGGGGCTTCCCACACATACAACATTTTTGACCTGTGACCTTGACCTTTGACCTTTTTTGTCATAACTTTTGAACCATTTAACACAGAGCCTTCATAATTGGCATGTAGGTTCCTTGTGATAAGGTCTTCCCACTCATGCAAAAATTTTGACCTTGACCTGTGACCTACTTAATCATAACTTTTGAACCATTTGAGATGGAGCCTTCATATTTGGCATGTATATTCCTTGTGAGAGGGGCTTCCCACTCATACAAAAAGTTTGACCTTGACCTACTTTATCATAACTTTTGAACCATTTGAGATAGATCCTTCATATTTGGCATGTATGCTCCTTCTGACAAGGCACCGTACTATAATAATATTACCTACCATTTCATTTCTTCAGTGTGGATCAGGTGAGCGATCCAGGGTATCATTATATCAAGGTTTGGATGTAACAAAATTTACATTTTAAACAAATAAAGACTCAGCATTTTTCTTTCCTGGGCTTCTCACTAATTTTTTGGGGCCAACCTGAACAATTGTTATAAAATGGTATTAATTTCAGCATGGACTGCTTTACCTATACATGTATTTATGAACAGGGTGTTCTGAGAAAGGCCAAAAAAAGTTGCCTGAAAGAGTGTAAATAGTGCTAGAAGTAATGCTTATTGAAGAGAACTTTGTGCTTTGGGTCTGTTTAGTAGCAGTTAAACCCAGCACTGGATAAAGAGGAGTACTGGAAACATTTTAGGATATCTTTTCTAATCAAGTATTTCTACACTAAAGCATATTGCGGGTACTTTCAACAATCAGGTGATTCTGACAAATACCCACAACATCACATCAATGGACTTGTGGTCACAGCATTGTTTTGTAAACAACCTACAACTTGCTATTTTGAAATTAAACTTGACAAAATATGTTCCTATCATTTTAATTAAGTAGTTCCAGTTCCTTTGTACATCTAAACCACAAAAAAAATGACAAGAAAAAAACACTTAATAATGCCGTCAGAAAGTCTCCCTCTTTGGGACCCCAATCTCCCTCATCTGAGAAGCAAATCTCCCTCATGGTCAACATAAAATTATTACAGGTATGCTTCATGACATGAGAGTAGTTACAATATGAATGTCTATGAATGCCAAATGTCAAGGTCACTGGGCAACCTTTGCCCCAGGTCACTTGGTTTCAGGTTCAATGAAATTTCAAAGGACATTTTCTCTAAAACTGCACTGCCAGATTTAGTTATATTTCATATGCATCCTCCTGACAATGGAAGAATGAAAATTTATTTGAATGGTCAAAAGCTGAGCATATTTAGGCCAAATTTACATAAGAGGTCTTTATGGGATGGAGAAAAAAAAGTTTGCTCAAATGGTTTAGGTACGATGACCAAGATTTCTGCAATGGTAAAAAAAGCTCCAAAAATTTTCTCAGAAATCAAATCATGGCTCCATAAACACTAGCACTCATGTGAGCAGTTCGGGACTCTTGGTCTTCTGGTATATAGAATTGTGTCCACTGAAATTTAGAGGTATCTTTTTGCGATATTTTTGGAATTAACTTAGAAAATGGCTGAACTTTTTGCATACAGTGAAGGCCCTGATCAGATGATGCTTATCTGGGCCTGCATTGTTTGCCAATATCACATTTCTGGGTTGGGTTAATATGGGCTATATAAGAATTTGTTATACTGCAAAGAAATTTCTAGGCTTTTGATTGGACAGGGCAAGGGCAATTATTTTCCATATACCCCGTGAGGAAAAATAAATACCCCTCTCACGCTTGCCTTCGCTGAATTGCGATGTCTACCATCTTGGATTTATTGCAGTTGATAAAAATATAAGCAAAATAATTTCATGCACCACAACAAAATAGAAACTTCTGGTTGTTTTTCATTCATTTGGTACTTCATTTCATTGTTTTCCGTTATTTAACTCTCATTCTAACACGACATGAACATTTTCCCACTGAGTGCCATGATCAATGTAGTGAGTACAGTAGGGCGCATTTGATGACGTCACATGTAAACATCTACTTCTCACGACATCCATTGCTAAATAAACGGTGGAAGATGTACAAAATGTCATGAAAAGCTTTGCAGTTTAACAAATTTGTTCTTTTGATTCTTGGCGGGGAACATGAGATCACATTCCCCACCTGAAAGTGATATTTGCCCTTGCCTAATGGCTCGGGCAAATATCTCTCTCAGGCAGGGAATGTGATCCCATGTTCACCGCCAAGAATCAAAATAACTGATATTGTGCATGAGTAGCCTTAGTATTAAACCATGGAAGTATAGCCATTCATCCTAACATTCTTTTCTTTGTATTCCATATACAGATCTAATGTAACTGATGATTTCCAGGCCAAAATGATGGCTGAACTGACTCAGCTTGAGACAGATATTGCTAAGATGAAAGAAGCTGAAATAAAATCTGAGGTATATAGTTCGTCACAACTTCCTTATAACTATTGTTAGAATCCAAAGCTGAAACCTTTTTATGTACCAAATGGAATCTTCCTCCTTATATATAGCAGGAGTCCATTTCAAAATTTAGGGTTGTCAGGTTGTGTTTACTTCAAAATCTATTTCGAAACTGGCTAACAATTTGCAAACAGTGTAAGCCCTGATCAGACGCCGCATTCTGTGGCGTCTTATCTGGGCCTACACTGTTTGCCAACTACTTGTTTTGGGGTTTCCGGTACAAAATTTGTTAAACAGCCATCCAACAAAAATGAATAGATTGTAAAGAAAAATGACCATTTACGGTTATTCCATACAATTTATACAATTTTGAGATCAATCATTGCAATGTGATATTTCCAAGACAATGTTATAAGAACCATCTTATAAAGAAGTTGTATATTTCGGTCTAATGTATGGTTTTGCTGTTTGGCTATGTGGAGGACTTCTGTCATGTTAACAAGTCTGTGTAATGAACACCCCTCTTAATCCCACTTTATTTAGAGAAAACTTGAGTTTACAGGGGTATACATTATTAGGGCCCCCGTAGATTTTTGCGTGTGCCCTATAGTAATCACCCTGTCTGTCCACATTTTGCATGTTTTTATGCCCCCCGAATCTAAGAGATTCGGGGGCATATAGTTTTTGGTCTGTCTGTCTGTTTGTCCGTTTGTCTGTTTACAAAAACCTTAACATTGGGCATAACTTTTGAATGGTAATAGATAGAGCTTTCATATTTCACATGTGTATACCTTATCCATACCTGCCAACTTCCACCCATTAGGAGTGAGTTTCACGATTTTTCCATGCATTTTGACCTCACGATCGTGTTGCAACAATAAGGCAAAAATCACGATTTTTCCACCTCCTCACGCTTGGTATTTTTATCAGCCATATTGTTTGTGGATAGTCATTCGTTCGTTATTTTGTATTAACTTCCAATTCTGGAACACCAGGAACCAGGGCTCCTGTATCTGTATCTTCTTGAGCTCACAACTTTTTTAAGAGTTCATATTATGGGCGTATTTACATTAAAAATTACGGTCCCTACAGAATAAGGGCTTATCCGTTTATGAATCGCTGTACAATATATATACATATCCTGGAGTGGGCACTGTAGGCGGGTCTATGATGAGTTAGACTGAAGCTCCGGCCAACTTATTCGACCTTGCTACATGAAGTCTGTAGCACATTTCTGTAGTTAACTTGACAATCGTTGGATATTCTGCGGTATCACTTATTACCGAAAAACTGGAGCAGTCCAGAATTAATTTTACGAGATTCTCATTATTATTGTTAAATATTTGGGTATAATCTGCAGACCAAAGCTTGCAGACCTTTGGACCGTGGACCGGTCTGCAGTGGACCAAAGGGTATAATCTGCAGACCAATTACCTTGCAGACCAAGTTCCAATAATCAATATTTCATATTTTATAGACTATATATACACTAATATGAAAAAGAAATTTTATGTTTATTGCAAAATTTATTTTTGTCAGATTATAAAATGTCAAATATTTTAGCAGTAACAATAAAAACCATGGATTTTTTTTTTCTAAAACAAACATTCTCAAGAAATAATAATAAAAAAAATGCTTTTTAATGTTGATTGCGAAATTTATTTTATCTTATTATTAAATGTCAGATATTTATTTTAGCAGTAACAATAAAATACCATGAAAATTGTTTTCTAAACAAACATTCTCATAATCACTGAGAAATGCTATTCAACTGATTCAAAAACTGAAGGAAACAGAACACAATACATCCATGTAATTACAATCTAAAATGGCTTCTGTCTTATCTCTAGGACTAACCTTTTTCAGATGAAAATGTTTGATATTTTTCTTATTTCTAGTCCAAATATAGATTGTGAGTGCTTGTTAGAACCGCCTCAGTGAGGCGAAACTGCCTCAGAGTGGCGGTTCTAATGAGTACCCACAATCCAAATATAGATTTGAGTGCTCGTTAGTACTGCCTCAATCATGCAGTACAAACTAGTATCCACAATGTATACCACCTCTACCCCTTCGTAAACCCTACGTTTCTCTATTGAAAGTATGGTTTAGAGGAGTCTTCATTTAACAGTCTTGATATAATGCTTCATTACATTTGCCAAACATGGCTTTATTGGAACGGAGATTTTTTATATTTATTCTTATTTCTGCTTGTGGTGCTCTTTTGAATTACCAACAGCATTTTTTAAACAAAAGTAAAAAAAAAAAAAATCTTTTTTCCCCCAGGTTCATTTTTCCTTGATTGTTGCACATAAAAAGAAATAAACAATAAAATAAAGTAAATAACTATATTATAAAAAATATAATTTATTAAATAATTAAATAAATAAATGCTTATTTATGGGTCCTGTGTGAGAACTGCAATGGAAGTTCACATTTTTCACTTTTCAGCTCAACATAAGAAAATTAATAATAAAAGGTCCTAATTAACCCGTTTGGTACCGGAAACCCCAAAATGGGTACATTGGCAAACAGTGTAGGCCCAGATCAGATGCCGCAGAATGTGGCATCTGATCAGGGCCTACACTCTTTGCAAAAATTCAGCTATTTTCTGAATAAATTTTGATAACACAACCTGTCACCCCTACATTTCGAAATGGATTCCTGTCGTTTATTGAGAGGAAGATTCCATTTGGTACAAAAAGTCCCAAAATAATTAGAAAAAAAGTGCTTCTGAAAGATCAAACAACACATTTTAAAAATGAAGACTTTCAATCATTTGCAATTTCAACCTAATCATAGGCTTACAGCCATTGGTTCTAATATAAACTTTGCCCCATCTGCAATAAGATAAGCCCCACCTACAAATAACCATTAAACTGTCAATCACAACTACCGTATTTCAATATCAAGCCTTCTTCTTTACTTCTCAAAGAAAATCTTGTTTAGCATGGAAATGTTGTTCTCTGAAAACAAACAAAAGAACAAAAAAAAAAAAAAATGCCATCTGCTTGGTGCTTAATTTTTTTTTCCATATACAGCTCTGAATGTAATACTTGGAGGTCTGCTACACTGTTACATGAATATTTTTCCTAACATTAGCTAGTTATAGATGGTCTCAACTTGCATGTCTCTGTGGCAAAAAAATAGGTAAATAAATTAAATAAATAAGTCACCAGGACAAATTAATTTGGCCAAATTGTCCTAAAAAATTAAATAAATAAATAAATTTCCAATGGAACTGAACATATTTCTTTTAAAAGAGTAACAAGATGCCTAAATATTCTTTTCTTTCGTGGAGATTGATGATGATCATGAAATCTTTTCTTCGGTCATTCTCTCCCTTCCGCTGATTCAAGAAGGACAGTTGTCAGTTTCTGGCGAAAGAATGTGCACTGTACTGGTTAACCGCTTACGTATACGCCTGCCCAGGAGAAGCATGGATAGGTAAACTAACCAACTCCAAAAATGACCTAAAATAGTGTTGACTGGGCCGTTTAACTCCAATACAAACAAACAATATTCATTTATTAATATGATGAAAAATTTCCTAATGGCATTTTTCCATTCATTTATTTTCCCCCCCACTTATCCCGCTGAACAAGACAATCCCTACAGTGTAGCTCCAAACAGTGTAGCTCCAGATAAACCATCTGATCTGTATCTTCACTGTTCATCGTGCAGTTTGTGAATTGAACATAGAGATTATTTGTTTGTTTGATTTGAGGTTTAACGTCCCCGTCAACACTGTAAAGGTCATTTTGGAGACGTTGCTTCCAATTTTGTGGGACTTTTACCCGACATTGAGATGAATGTCATCTCAAGCCCTGTCGCCCAATGAAACCAATAAGGTTTATTAGCATGGGCGTTCCGCCTCGCATCGCGGTTCCTGGACAGGCTTAAATCCACTAAGCGGTTTACCAGTACTAGTGTGCGGGCCGGATTCAGCTCTGCGTGATTATATAAGTATATCAAAAGTACTTACTAATTTCAAGTGAACATTTTTAAAAGAGTAACAATATGCCATCTGATCAGGATCTTCACTGTTCATCATGCAGTTTGTGAATTTAACAGATAGCTTGTATGAATTATATTCAAGTAGAGAAATTCTAATTTCAAGTGAACATTTTTAAAACAGTAACAACATGCCATCTGGTCAGGGTCTTCACTGTTCATCATGCAGTTTGTGAATTTAACAGATAGCTTGTATTAAGTATAATGAAAGTAGAGAAATTCTAATTTCAAGTGAACATTTTTAAAAAGAGTAGCAATATGCCATCTGATCAGGATCTTCACTGTCCATCATGCAGCTTGTGAATTAAATAAATAATAATAAAAACAACAACAACAAAAAAAAACAGATAGATAGTATCAAGTATATAGAAAGTACTCTACTAAACATTTTTTATCAGAGTAACATGATGCCAAAAAATATATTTCATAAAATTCTATGGTGAAAAATTTCCTGAGCATAATAATATGTTTTTCCTTTTATTTATTTTATTTTAATATTTCTTTTTTTTTCCCTTTTCTTTCTGTATATATGCCCATGAGGTGATATACCATACCAACAGGTGTCATTTTCAATAAACAGTAATTACGTGGCTGATTAAAGCACTGGTCCTCCTGTATTTGGTCCTCAAATTATACCCCTGGTCCTCTGGAGGACTTGTTCCTCATTCCTCTGGTCCTCCAGTGAAGGTAAGTCCTCAAATTATACCTTCCCCAAGAAGAGGAAGACATTACGCTAATTCTTCTATGAGTCATGGTGCATTCAATTATTTTTTTTAAAAAATTACATATTCTAAACTTAGGTAATGGGTGCACATTAGAACCACCTCATTGTGGTAGATTTTTTTAGCAATGTTGACCCAAATCAGACTTCTCCTAGAGGAGCAGTCTGATCAGGGTCCACATTGCATGTATGCAAAAATATGTTTCAAAAGTTTGCAAGAAGATATAGCTGCTGAGATATACATAACAATCCCTTTACTGTGAGTAAACAGTGTAGATCCAGATCAGTCGCTGCAGAAAATTAGAAACAAAGAAACAATTAATGAACCATGACTATATTGTTTTCTTTGGTTGTCTATTCAAACCAGCTATGAAGTGTATCTGCTATTGCATAAGACCTGTCAATCATTTTTGAAATTTCTGTCAATCACTGTGATGTCACAATACCACTCAATTTACAGCCAATCAGATCAATAGAATTGATGATAAGCCTTCAGAGTCAGATAAAGAATTATAAGAGAAAGAAAGAAAGAATGCACTGTTCATGGGAAGAAACAGTACCTGAACTTTATTGCTGTACTCACTTGTCCATAATTAATTAATTAATGAAATCCAGGAAATTAAAATGAATATGGGGGAAAGTCCCAATGCTGGTCTTTTGACAACACACCTTGTGACATGCAGCCCAGCAGGCATATGACGTAATTGTGACGTCCCATCGACGTCATTACAATGCCATGAGGTTTATGCAACGTCAAATCTACGTCAGTGCAATGACGTTGCACCGACGTTGATTTGACGTTGCCCTAGCGACGTGTGCCTGCTGGGAGCACTCTTCTAGATTGCCCAAACTGACATTACTGGTCCCAGCAAGCATTCTCAACATTTGTTTGGACAAATATCACACATTTTGGTCAGAAAAATAAATGTTTTGGAGATATGAAAGAAAGCACTATATCTCGCGAACGTGATATAGTAATTCTCTAGTTTTTACACCAATGTTGAAATTCGGAAGTTGAAACCATGTTATATATATATATATATATAGTTAGTTGTACAAATGTGTTATATGCAAAAAAAACAAAAAAAAAAACACCCAAAACATAGACTTTTAGAAGATTTTTCCCAAAGATTTTAGTAGGTAAAACACAAGAGACATTTTTCTACACAATCTGTGTATCTTTCAAGCTTCCACATTTAAACTGAATTATTTTTAGGCATCCCCACCCATCCGGGGTTGGAGAAATTGATTGGGCTGCATAGTGTTTCCATGCAGAGCTGAAACAGGCTGAACTCCAGGTTTAAGCCTGCCCAGTAAAAGTGGTGTCAGTCGGACCATTCCATAGAGATTTTTTGTGCAGTAGGGCTTGAGGTGTCATTCTGTCTCAATGCTGGGTAAAAGTCAAACAAAATCGTAAGCAACGTCTCCAAAATGACCTAAATATCATCATGTTAACAAGTCCTTGAAATGAAGACCCCTCTAAGCCCCACTTTATATAGAGAAAACTGGGGTGTACGGGGGTATACATTATTTTTCTTATTTCTGCTCCAAGATATAGGTTGTGGGTACTCGTTAGGCGAGCACCCTCAACCTATGTTTTGAGTATTTATAAGAAAAATATCAAGAATTTTCATCAGAAAAGTAGCCATTTTGGAGATGTGAAAAATGCACTGTGTCACACGTGTTTGTTATCGTAATGGTATTTCATCAGAAAATTGGCCATTTTGGACATGTGAAAAAATGCACTGTTTCACGGCCTTGTTATCGTAATGTATATAGAAAACTGGGGTTCTCAGGGGTATGTCTGATCCAAGATCCAGGTTGTTGGTTCTCGTTAGATCTGCCGCAATGAGGTGCTTCGAATGTGCACCAACAACCTATGCCTGGAAAATATTATATAAATATTAAATCACACAGAAGAGTTTTTGTAAGGCCCACCTGTTCTTAGAAAACTAGGAAAATTATTTGTTAATTTTCATGTCAACAAGTCCATACAATTAAAACATTTGTTGACCGCATTTTCTTCAGAGATAAATGGGTTTTAAAGTTGTAAAAGAAACACAAAACATTTTTTAAGTTAGCTAAAAAGTGTTGGAGGAACTTCATCTCAGTGAAGCAGATTAAAAGAGCACCACAAGCAGAAAATAAGAATAAATATCATACATTTCCATCAAAATAATACCAATTTTAACCCTGAAAGAAAGCATTATATCACATGGATGTATTATGCCCGATTTCCTTTAAACTAAATAATTTGAATAGCATTTCAATGATTATGAGAATGTTTGCTTAAATTAGATAATATTTTCCATGTTCATTATTGTTGTTATTATTATTGCAATAATAATTATTCAAGTAAAATACATTTTGCAGTAAACATTTGGAATAAACAAGCTTTTTGTTTTTATTTCTTTTCAATTCAATATTTATAATCTATATATGATATAATGATTATTTCTGTCTGCATAAATCTTGGTCTGCAAGGTAATTGGTCTGCAGATTATACCCTTTGGTCCACTGCAGACCGGTCCACGGTCCAAAGGTCTGCAAGCTTTGGTCTGCAGATTATACCCAACCAAATAACTTTCGCCATCTCATGGCACCGATACAGTTAATGACCTTAGACTTTATTTCTGTATACAGTGGTTTTCTCTGCTGAATCAATGATGGACATTCTAACAGCATATGAGCTAAGTCTTCTTCGTTGAGACCACAGCATTTACATATAGCACTAATAGTATTTTTATTGAATTTGTGACAGTTAGTTTGTAGGAGATAGGTTCCTGTTATCATTCTACTTTTAGTAATTCCTTTCTTAATGTCGAGCCCCATAATTCTGATGAGCCCCATACTGGATGATTTTGACCAATTTTCAATAATTCAGTGTCCAGAAATTTCAATGTAGACTTCTCTTTTGCTTCACATTTAATAATTTCAGTCCAATATTCACTTATTACTAATCTTGTTTCACTGTATTTTTCCAGGATTCTTTGGTGGGCTGGTTTTGTTTCAGGTCATTCAGAGAAGGTAACTGATACAGCTCCAAAGTATCTTTCACTCTACTGTAGTAACTTAGTGGATTGTCAAGGTTAATTACAATTTGGCATTCAGTCAAGTCTCGTATGGTGCTGTTCTTGTAGGTAAGGATTGGAACCGTTTCAGATTATCATTGTGGAACCTTGTTAACATGTTCAACTGTGTTTGGTTGATTGGTAAGACTTCAAGGCCGAATAGAAGTCTTGGTATAACATAGCATTGGTAGATTTTATATGACACACAGGGATTTAAACCGTTCGACCCGTGGACCCCTGTAGTTATTAATGATATAGTGTTCGACGAGCCAATTTTAGACGTTCCTCGATGTTGATAATATTTTCATTCGTTTCTGCCCGGAGGAGTCCGAGATGAGTAGTACTTGATGTCAGTGGGATGTCTTTCTCACCCAGTTTTAATGAGAAAGATTTTTTTGAGAATGTCTCAGACTTGTTCAGTAGAACGGCATTTGATTTATCAGGGTGTATTGTCACACGGTCCTGTTTTGCATTTCTTTTTACTAGATTGGCCATTACTTGAAGCTCATTTGAAATATCTTGGATTTCTTCACTATCTATTTTAGAGATGGAAAACCTCTGAGTATATTTTTAGCTGTATTGACTATTTTAACCCAATGATAGATTACCCAGTACCGACAAACAAATGAAAGTTGCCAACAGTTTTCTATCTGTATGAGCATGAACAGGGATGGCCTTTGCTGATCTTTTCATGAAAGTGTGTTTGAACGATCATTTAATCACTCCCAGATGTAATGAAAGTAAATATTTACCTATTAATGAGCAATGTCACGTATATTTTTTGTGACTACGAAAATCGTAGTTTTTATCTCTCAAACTAAGAATTGTATTCATATTTGGTAATGAGTGTTCTAACACTTCAGAAACAATTGTTTTGCAAAATAAAGGCTGTTATGGTCAGACATTAAGCACGCATTGCAATTGCATGAAAACTGTTTCTGAGTAACAGAACCAAATTTCAGACAGATCATATATTCAGGCAATCTTAAGTTATTGCAAATACTGTTAATTATTGAAGCTTAAGTTTTATACCAGTGATTTATTGGATAATACATAAAATATAAACATGCAATTTTTCTGATTGTACTAGTGGACTGGAGTGTGTCTACTAGCTTGAAAAAAATCTCCCCCATGGAAATTTTGGGGAACATATTCACCGCGCTTTAATCCATTGAAAAATGCCGTGACAAGCAGAATCTCCCCCATGAAAAATTTGAAAAGTTGGCAGGTATGCTTATCACAAGACCTTTCCAGTGGTACCATAATTTTTGATCTCGTGACCTTGAACTTGACCTTTGACCTATTTTTTACAAAATTTTTAAAAACATTAACATTGGCCATAACTTTCAATTGGTAAGTGATAGGGTTTTCATATTTCACATGTGCAGTCCTTGTCACAAGACCTTTCTAGTGGTACCATAATTTTTGACCTTGACCGTGATGTTTGACCTACTTTTTAAAAACTTTAACATTGGCCATAACTTTCGATTGGTAAGTGGTAGGGCTTTCATATTTCACATGTGCACTCCTTGTCACAAGACCTTTCTATTCGTACCATAATTTTTGACCTCGTGACCTTGACATTTGACCTACTTTTATAAACTTTAACATTGGTAAGTAGTAGGGCTTTCATATTTCACATGTGCACTCCTTGTCACAAGACCTTTCTAGTGGTACCATAATTTTTGTCCATCCAGACACCCCCCCCCCCCCCCCCCCCCCCTCAAGGTCAAGGTCACTGTGGCTATTTTTAGAAAAACTTTGTCATCCCTCTAGCGCCAACATTTCTTTACTGATTTCAATATAACTTCACACAAATGTTCCTTATGACAATATCTCGAGCGAGTTCGACTTTCAAGGTCATGACCTCAAGGTCAAGGTCAATGTGTCTATTTTTAGAAAAACTTTGTCATCGCACTAGCGCCTACATTTTTTCACCAATTTCAATATAACTTCACACAAATGTTCCTTATAAAAATATCTTGAGCGAATTCCACTTTCAAGGTCATGGCCTTAAGGTCAAGGTCACTGTGGCTATTTTTAGAAAAACTTTGTCATCGCTCTAGCGCTTACATTTCTTCACCGATTTCAATATAACTTCACACAAATGTTCCTTATGACAATATCTCGAGCGATTTGGACTTTCAAGGTCAAGGTCACTGTGGCTATTTTTAGAAAAACTTTGTCATCGCTCTAGAGACTAAATTTCTTCACTGATTTCAATATAACTTCACACAAATATTCCTTATGACAATACCTCGAACGAGTTCCACTTTCAAGGTCAAGGTCACTGTGGCTATTTTTAGAAAAACTTTGTCATTGCTCTAGCGCTTACATTTTTTCACCAATTTCAATATAACTTCACACAAATGTTCCTTATGACAATATCTCTAGCGAGTCCCACTTTCAAGGTCAAGGTCACTGTGGCTATTTTTAGAAAAACTTTGTCATCGCTCTAGCGCCTACATTTCTTCACCGATTTCAATATAACTTCACACAAATATTCATTATGACAATATCTCAAGCGATTTCGACTTTCAAGGTCAAGGTCACTGTGGCTATTTTTAGAAAAACTTTGTCATCGCTCTAGCGACTACAATTCTTCACCTATTTCAATAGAACTTCACACAAATCTTCCTTATTACAATATCTCTAGCGAGTTTGACTTTCAAGGTCAAGGTCACTGTGGCTATTTTTAGAAAAACTTTGTCATCGCTCTAGCGCTTGCATTTCTTCACCGATTTCAATATAACTTCACACAAATGTTCCTTATGACAATATCTCAAGCGATTTCGATTTTCATGGTCAAGGTCACTGTGGATATTTTTAGAAAAAACTTTGTCATCTCTCTAGCGACTACATTTCTTCACTGATTTCAATATAACTTCACACAAATGTTCCTTATGACAATACCTCCAGCCAGTTCGACTTTCAAGGTCAAGGTCACTGTGGCTATTTTTAGAAAAACTTTGTCATTGCTCTGGACCTTACATTTTTTCACCAATTTCAATATAATTTCACATAAATGTTCCTTATGACAATATCTCGAGCGATTTTGACTTTCAAGATCAAGGTCACTGTGGCTATTTTTAGAAAAACTTTGCCATTGCTCTAGCACCTACATTTACTGATGGATTTTAATAGAACTTCACACAAATGTTTCTTATGATGACATCTCGAGTTGCTTTGACTTTCAAGGTCATGACCTCAAGGTCAAGGTCACTGTGGCTATTTTTAGAAAAACTTTGTCATCGCTCTACAACAGATTTTAATATAACTTCACGCAAAAGATGCTTATGATAATATCTTGAGCAAGCTCTACTTTCGCGGTCAAGGTCACTATGGCTATTTTTAGAGAAACATTGTCATCACTCTAGTTTTACCTCGTTACCTTGATGTTTGACCTTTTTTTTAAAATTTAACATTGGCCATAACTTTCAATTGGTAAGTGATAGGGCTTTCATATTTCACATGTGCATACTATGTCACAAGACCTTTTCAACAATACCATAATTTTTTACCTTGTGACCTTGACCTACTTTTTTAAGACTTGAACATTGGCCATACCTTTTGATTGCTTAGTGATACTGCTTTCATATTTAACATGCGCTGTCCGGGGGCATCAGTGTTTCACAAACACATCTTGTTTCTCAATAACTTACAAACTGTCAAATGTATCAACTTCAAACTTTAAATATAAGGTCACACTACCATTACACAATTTCATGGCAAGTTACATAACTCTAGCTACAATACTCTCAGAGTTATGGCCCTTTGAAAAACTTAAAAACGTCCAATTTTTTTTTCTTATTTCTGCTCTAACACATAGGTTGTGGGTACTCGTTAGAACCACATCAAAGAGGCCGTTCTTAGGAGCAATCATAACCTATGTTTGCATAAGAAAAATATCAAACATTTTCATCAGAAAATGACCAATTGTGTCACACAGGTGTGTTATCGTAATGTAAACTTATATTTTATGATAAGGTCTAACATGCTGTTGTTTGTTATATGGAGTCTTTCTTCTTTTTTTTTCAAAAATTTAGTCAAATTGAATTGAAATTAGCCTCTTATTCCTATTTGTTTTATAGTTTTTTACAGAAGAAATAACAATTTTGATTAATCATATTATGTTGTGTCAGATTAAAAGGTCAGATTGTGATGTTGGGAGCAGATACTGAAATTCTAAATCACAGTGGCAGAATCAGAATGAATTATTAATATTTGCATCTTATCTGCCCAATAACAGATTGAGTGAAGTACAGAAAATGAAATTTTCACCTGCTTAGATCTTTCAGATAGTTCATTTTGAGCATTGACAACATTGTTTGTATACTTCATTTTAAAAGCATGCCTATTTCGATATGCTTAATTTTCAGGATTTTTACAAAGGTCAGATTGAAATGCTTCGGAACAACTACCAGTCTCAAAGGGCAAGGTAAATTAAATAATAATAATAGAAAAAACATATACTGATCAATGTTAAATGTATCTCCAGCTCTCAGCTATGGTATTAATCGGTGATAATTTTTGATGTTTTTTGTTTTTAGCTCACCTGACCGAAGGTCATGGTGAGCTTTTGTGACAGTAAGATGTCCGGCGTCGTCGTGCGTCGTCCGTCGTCCGTCGTGCGTAAACTTTTTCTTGTGAACACACTAGAGGCCACAGTTTTGGTCCAATTATCATCAAACTTGCTCAGAATGATAATCATGACAATATCTCGGTCAAGTTCGAATTTGGGTCATGTCGGGTAAAAAAGTAGGTCAGTAGGTCAAATCATAGAAAAACCTTGTGAACACTCGAGAGGCCACAATTTTGGTCCAATCATCATCAAACTTGCTCAGAATGATCATTGTGACAATATTTTAGTGAAGTTTGAATATGGATCATGTCGGCTTAAAAAGTAGGTCAGCGGGTCAAATCATAGAAAAACCTTGTGAACACCCTAGAGGCCACAATTTTGGTCCAATCATAATCAAACTTGCTCAGAATGATCATCATGACAATATCTTGGTCAAGTTCGAATATGGGTCATGTCCGGTCAAAAAGTAGGTCAGTAGGTCAAATCATAGAAAAACCTTGTGAACACTCTGAAGGCCACTGTTTTGGTCCAATTATCATGAAACTTGCTCAGAATGACCATTGTGACAATATTTCAGTCCAGTTCGAATATGGGTCATATCGGGTTAAAAAGTAGGTCAGCGGGTCAAATCATATAAAAACCTTGTGAACACCCTAGGGGCCACAATTTTGGTCCAATCTTAATCAAACTTGCTCAGAATGATCATCATGACAATATCTCGGTCAAGTTTGAATATGGGTCAAATGGTTCCGGTCCGTTGCACATCTAGGTCACAGGAGCCAAAAACAGATTTTTTTCACCAAAAACTTAAAAAATCTTCTTCTCTGAAACCACAAGGCCCAGGTCTTTGTTATTTGGTATGAAGCTTCATCTAGTGGACCCCTACCAAGATTGTTCAAATTATAGTGCTGGGGCCAAAAATGCCCCCGCACGGGGGCCCTTTGGTTTTACATAGGCTTATATAGGGAAAATCTTTAAAAATCTTCTTCTCTGAAACCACAAGGCCCAGGACTTTGATATTTGGTATGAAGCTTCATCTAGTGGACCCCTACCAAGATTGTTCAAATTTGAGTGCTGGGACGAAAAATGCCCCCGCCACGGGGCCCTTTGGTTTTACATTGGCTTATATAGGGAAAATCTTTAAAAATCTTCTTCTCTGAAACCACAAGGCCCAGGTCTTTGATATTTGGTATGAAGCTTCATCTAGTGGACCCCTACCAAGATTGTTCAAATTATAGTGCTGGGGCCAAAAATGCCCCCGCCCCAGGGCCCTTTGGTTTTACATAGGCTTATATAGGGAAAATCTTCAAAAATCTTCTACTCTGAAACCACAAGGCCCAGGACTTTGATATTTGGTATGAAGCTTCATCTAGTGGACCCCTACCAAGATTGTTCAAATTATAGTGCTGGGACAAAAAATGCCCCCGCCACGGGGCCCTTTGGTTTTACATTGGCTTATATAGGGAAAATCTTTAAAAATCTTCTTCTCTGAAACCACAAGGCCCAGGTCTTTGATATTTGGTATGAAGCTTCATCTAGTTGACCCCTACCAAGATTGTTCAAATTACAGTGCTGGGGCCAAAAATGCCCCCGCCCCGGGGCCCTTTGGTTTTACATAGGCTTATATAGGGAAAATCTTAAAAAATCTTCTTCTCTGAAACCACAAGGCCCAGGTCTTTGATATTTGGTATGAAGCTTCATCTAGTGGACCCCTACCAAGATTGTTCAAATTTTAGTGCTGGGACAAAAAATGCCCCCGCCACGGGGCCCTTTGGTTTTACATGGGCTTATATAGGGAAAATCTTTAAAAATTTTCTTTTCTGAAACCACAAGGCCCAGGACTTTGATATTTGGTATGAAGCTTCATCTAGTGGACCCCTACCAAGATTGTTCAAATTTTAGTGCTGGGACAAAAATGCCCCCGCCACGGGGCCCTTTGCTTTTACATTGGCTTATATAGGGAAAATTTTTAAAAATCTTCTCTGAAACCACAAGGCCCAGGTCTTATATATTTGGTATGAAGCTTCATCTAGTGGACCCCTACCAAGATTGTTCAAATTATAGTGCTGGGGCCAAAAATGCCCCCGCCACGGGGCCCTTTGGTTTTACATAGGCTTATATAGGGAAAATCTTTAAAAATTTTCTTCTCTAAAACCACAAGGCCCAGGACTTTGATATTTGGTATGAAGCTTCATCTAGTGGACCCCTACCAAGATTGTTCCAATTTTAGTGCTGGGGCCAAAAATGCCCCTGCCCCGGGGCCCTTTGGTTTTACATAGGCTTATATAGGGAAAATCTTTAAAAATCTTCTTCTCTGAAACCACAAGGCCCAGGACTTTGATATTTGGTATGAAGCTTCGTCTAGTGGACCCCTACCAAGATTGTTCAAATTATAGTGCTGGGACAAAAAATCCCCCCCTGCCACGGGGCCCTTTGGTTTTACATAGGCTTATATAGGGAAAATCTTTAAAAATCTTCTTCTCTGAAACCACAAGGCCCAGAACTTTGATATTTGGTATGAAGCTTCATCTAGTGGACCCCTACCAAGATTGTTCAAACTATAGTGCTGGGGCAAAAAATGCCCCTGTCCCGGGGCCCTTTGATTTTACATAGGCTTATATAGGCAAAATCTTTAAAAATCTTCTTCTCTGAAACCGCTAGGCCCAGGTCTTTGATATTTGATGTGTAGCTTCATCTAGTGGACCTTTGACAAGATTGTTCAAATTTTAGCCTTTGTTGATGTTTGGTATGAAGCTTCACCTTTAAGACCTCCCTCAACATTATGTACATTAAAGCCCTGGGGCCAATAATGGCCCTCTCTGGGGCCCACTTGTTACACTATGGATCAGGTGAGCGATCCAGGGCCATCATGGCCCTCTTGTTGTAATTGTAAACAGAGACTGTTTGAACTCATTAAAATTGCCTCAGTAAGATGGTTTTAATGTCAAACTACAACCAATTTCTTTCTGCAGAAAAAATGAACATCACGAAAACAGGCTTGTATAATTTTGACCCCCTTGAACCCCATTTTTATATAGTAAAACTGGGGTTTACAGGGGTAAACCTTTTTTTCTTATTTCTGCTGTAAATTATAGATTGTGGGTACTGGTTAGAACTGCCTCACTGCCGAGCCAATGCAGATGTTTTGACAGAAGTTTTATAGAAATGTTTCTGGAGTATTCTTCCTATCAGCCATATGATGTTATGCCCATTGCTCATTTTTACTGATTGCTATGGAAACTGAAATGCCAAAAAAGGAAAAAATAATAGATAATTATCTTCTTAGAAACTATATGCTCTGTGAGGTTGGATGTTATAAAAATATTCACCATGTTAGGGTTTACAGATTTTTTGTTTTTCTGTTTGTTGATTTTTATGAAAATCGGTTCTTTAGTTTGGTTGCTTTGGCATAAGAAAAATGGTATTTACTTTCAGATATTGCAGATTGCAGATATTCTGACCAAACATTTATAGAAATGTTCCAGCAGCCAGATTTTCTGTTTAGCTTGCCTGTAGGAAGTACATGGAGAGCTGTTGTTGTCACCTCGGTCGTCAGCATGTGTGTTTGCGTAGTCGTTTGTGTGTGCGTTCCCGCCACACTGCGTTAAAGTTTGCTTTCACAGAGTACTCATATTTGGAACTTAAGTACCTGGGAGGGTTTTCTGATGTTGAAAGAGAACAGACCCCAAGGTTCATGCCCGGGGAAGGGGCTAGGGTTCAAAATCTAGAACACCAATGTAATACTGTGTTAAAATTTTTTGAATGCTTATATCTCAAAAGTCACTCATCACAAAGCATTCATATTTACAACTTGGATACCTGGGAGTGTCTTCTGAGATTCCAAGACAACACACCTCTTGGTCCTTGCCTGGGAGGAAGGGGTGGGGGGGGGGTGCTCTGGTTTTTTAGTTATCTCCCCTGACAATATAACCTTGTGATGACCATAACTCCAACACCCTTTGAGATATATTGAAGGAACTTGGCGCAACTGTATACAAGGTACAGAAGAGGTGTCATGTTCAAGAACCACAACTGTTTGTGCTGTGGTATTTGAGTTATCTACCCTTCCAATATAGCAGTATGACCAGCTTGTGATCACCATATCTCCAATACCCTTCGAGACATATTGATGGTACTTCATACAGAAATACATGAGCTTAAGCAGGCACGTCATGCGCAAGAACCACAATTCTGAGTGCCCTGGTTTTTGAGTTATCTCCTCTGAAAGTATAATCTTGTGATGGCCATAACTGCAATACTTTTGCGATATATCGCTGGTTTAATTCTGGTGCACTTTCTATTGGTGAACAATCTTCTGAAGGCCATATTGGCTTTTAGTTGGGGGATTTGCCATCTCTTCCGAAGGCTATTTTTGTTTCCTAAATTGCAATCATTCCTTGCTGGGCAGAAATACTAGTCTCAAAAGGCACTTGGATCTGCCATTCATTAGTACTGCATTTCTAGCCACAGGGAGTACTTTGAGGGCATGAAATGAGTACTTTTGGGCTTACTTGAAATTTGAAGTCTTCAGATAGAAATAAGCAATTCTTTTCCCCTTGTATGTTCAATGTGACCTGATGATTGACCTCAAAATATATCCAGGTGAGTGTGACCTATATTTCATGGTTAAGTAATTTTACCTTACCGTAAAAATTCAGCTATAAGGCGATTCGGCTATAAGACGGGACCCCTTTTTCAGTTCTTCTTAGGTGGGATTTTGCTTATACTCTTTTATAAGACGAGTCAAATTTTTGCCATATCTGTCGGGGCCTACCTGCTACCGCTAGATGCCGTTTAGATGTGAGAAATCGGCCTTTTTTTTGTCAGAAAACCACTCTACTTACACCTCATTGGCTTTGTTTATATGTCTGTTGACATAGTGTGTCTTCGTTTGTGAGAGTTACAAAGAGAGACAACTCTTACTGAATCTGAATCGGTAGGTCTATTAAGCGTCATGAAAAGGGGGAAATTTATTTTCATCCAAAATAGTTAGATATGTTTTTTGCAGCTTTTCAATAAGTAACTGAACTTTTTTTTTTTTATCGGGGAACACAATACCTAGGTATTCAGAATCAGAACCAACGCCCTAGCTATCACAAAATAGCGGGCAAACGTCGGGCCGATACGTCGTATCGCTGTCGGCCCGGTGCATACTTTGCTGGCTCAGGCTAGACAGCTTCACAGACTTCTATTTAATACGACAGGGCTGACAAATCTATTTCCCGGCTGCCCAGGAAAGACCGAAATCGCGCCGGGCAGGTGCACTTTGACCTTATGACGTCCGGTCGGGCAAGTGCAAAAAAAAATTGTCTTTTTGAGTCCTTAAATCCGGTAAAACTAGACCAGTAAGTAAATCGCAATAATAAATGCAGACAAACCATCTGTGTATTTATTACGGTTCAAGTATGACACTATTGTTAATCCCTGTCTTTTAATTGCCACCCTGCGATGCGTGTCGATGAGGTGTGAAAATATGGTCAAGTTATGTCTCGTATTTGCGTTTATCCTCCAATCATAAAATTTAATCCCCAATCAATGTGAAAATGATTTAATCACTCCTCAGACAATTAGCTACATCTAACGGTAGATGTTTGCATTACAAAAATGGACTAGTCTACGATCTCATGAATGGTTATGTTTTGGCGCCAAATAGCAGACGCTGGGCAGGAAAAGTCGAACGCTGTTGTTGGTTATTGACACAGAGCTTCTGGGGATAATTCTGGAGCTGTGCAAAGCACTGGTTTTCTATCCACCTCTATTCACAACCGTTTAGCTATCGAGAAAATATATTTTACCGGTACCTAACGTTTTTTTAATGAACGAGTTACACACAATGACATTAAACACGTGTTGGGGTGTTGGCGTCGGATGACGTCATTTACCGATCGCGTGCAGAAAAATGGTAGCGTCGGTTTGTGGGCGGCGATTTATATCAATTCAAAAATCACCGATCGGCATTTTCCATATGTCTGGTCTTTGCCGGACATTGCCGGAAAAAAGCATGCAGTCCATGACCTCGGCTATAAGACGGGGTCAATTTTTTGGGCTCATTTTGGAGGGAAAAATCCTCATCTTATAGCCGAATTTTTACGGTATATCTTGAAGCGCAAAACAGGTGAGCTATGCTGCCATGCGACTGCTCTTCTTTTCTAAAGAGATCCAGATAATTATGGGCTAGATCATACCTGTGATATCTCCCGAATAATGCGGAAGGCTCCCGCATTTGAAGCATACCTCCCGCTCTCCCGTCCGGGAGACAAAATCTCCCGCATTTGCAATTTTCCTGTCCACGATTTTTAGCTCACCTGAGCCGAAGGCTCATGTGAGGTATTAGTATACCACGAGCCGTCGTCGTCGTCCGTCGTCCACACTTTCAAAGAAGTATATCTCCGGAACCAGTGGGCCAATCTTGATCAAATTTCATGTGAAGCATTATCAGGTAGGGGGAAAGGCTGCATACTGTTTTCGGGCAGATCGGATTGGAACTCTGGTTGCCACGGCAACAAATAGCTCCCATTGGCTTAACATAGGAAAAAGCTTGTCATCACTCTAGCTCCGTCAATTTTTTTCTGATCGACTTCATTCTTGCAGATAACGAGGACAGGCATGAAATCTCGATCAAGTTCGATTTTGGGCTGAATCGGATTATTCACTCAGGAGTTACGTGCCCTTGAGCGTTCTTAACATAGGAAAAAGCTTGTCATCACTCTAGCTCCGTCAATTTTTTTCTGATCGACTTCATTCTTGCAGATAACGAGGACAGGCATGAAATCTCGATCAAGTTCCATTTTGGGCTGAATCGGATTATTCACTCAGGAGTTACGTGCCCTTGAGCGTTGAAAAAATTGCCTATTGACTTAACATGGGGAGAATGTTGTCATCACCGTAGCTGCTTCAATTATTTTCAGATTGGCTTTATTCTTGCAGATAACCAGCACAGCCATGAAATCTCGGTCAAGTTCGATAACTGGCAGAATCGGATCATTCACTTAGGAGTTACCTGCCCTTGTGTGTTTTTGCATTAGGGTTAATGGGAATTTCAAAAATGTATATCTTAAAGACTACTTGGCCAACTTTGATCAAATTTCATGTGTCGCATTATTGGGCAAGTGGAAAGGCTTCATTAGGTTTTCAGGCAGATCTGAGTGGAACTCTGGTTGCCATGGCAACATCTAGCTCCCATAGACTTCACATAGGAAAAAGCTTGTCATCACTCTAGCTCCGTCAATTTTTTTCTGATCGACTTCATTCTTGCAGATAACCAGTACAGGCATAAAATCTCGGTCAAGTTCGATTTTGGGCCGAATCGGATTATTTGCGTTGGAGTTACCTGCCCTTGAGCATAAAAAAAATACGTCGTGACCACGATAGCAACTTTATTTTTATTCAGATCAGCTTCAAACTTGCAGGTAACGTGGACAGGCATAAAATCTCAGTTAAGTTCGAATCGGAATATTGACCTCGGAGTTACATGACCTTGAGAGACAAAAAATTTGCCCATAGACTTTACATAGGGAAAATGTTGTGACTACGATAGCGACTTGAATTTTTTTCAGATCAGCTTCAAACTTGCAGGTAACGAGGACAGACATAAAATCTCGGTTAAGTTCGATTTTGGGCCGAATCAGATTATTTGCCTTGGAGTTACCTGTCCTTGAGCATAAAAAAATATGTTGTGACCATGATAGCAACTTTATTTTTATTCATATCAGCTTCAAACTTGCAGGTAACGAGGACAGGCATAAAATCTCGGTTAAGTTCAATTTTGGGCCGAATCGGAATATTGACCTCGGAGTTACGTGACCTTGAGCGACAAAAAATTTGCCCATAGACTTAATTAGTGAAAATGTTGCGACTACGATAGCGACTTGAATTTTTTTCAGATCAGCTTCAAACTTGCAGGTAACGAGGACAGACATAAAATCTCGGTTAAGTTCGATTTTGGGCCGAATCGGAATATTTGCCTTGGAGTTACCTGCCCTTGAGCATAAAAAAATATGTTGTGACCACGATAGCAACTTTATTTTTATTCATATCAGCTTCAAACTTGCAGGTAACGAGGACAGGCATAAAATCTCGGTTAAGTTCGATTTTGGGCCGAATCGGAATATTGACCTCGGAGTTACGTGACCTTGAGAGACAAAAAAATTTGCCCACAGACTTAACGTAGGGAAAATGTTGTGACAGAAATAGCGACTTGAATTTTTAGCTCACCTGAGCCAAAGGCTCCAGTGAGCTGATAGTATACCAAGGCTCCGGAGTCCGTCGTCTGTCGTCCGTCCACCCGTCGTCCACACTTTCAATGAAGCATATCTCAGAAGGCAGTCGACCAATCTTGTTTAAATTTTATGTGTAGCACCATTGGGCAAGGGGAAAGGTTGCATTAGGTTTTGGAGGTAGTCTGGTTCATTTGTTCCTTCATTCTTCTTTCTCTCCATATAGAGATAATAGACCAATGTTAAATTATTAATCAAAGATTTCTCAGGAACTATAAAAGCTAGAAGCATCAAATTTGGTATTCAATAGAATAATGATGACTTATTTTGTGTAAGAGACATTGGGCTTTCTCAGCTTATTTGTTCATCTGTTCTTTCATTCTTCTTTCTCTCCATTTTGACCAATGTTAAATTTTCGTCAAAGATTTCTCAGGAACTATAGAAGCTAGAAGTCTCAAACTTGGAATGCAATGCAATAATGATGACTTATATCCTGTAAGGGTCAATGGGCTGGATTCTTTAGCAGATTTAGTAGTCAAGTCTGTGAATTGTTAAAACTTAAGTTCCTCAGGTGAGCGGTTTAGGCTCATTGAGCCTCTTGTTTCCAGAGCTACCATTTGCGGTAAGCGGTAACAGACTTAAAATTTTGACTTCTGAAGGCAATTAACAAATAAGCAGGAGAATATGTCAGAAAGTGAAGGTGGAAAATAGTTATTATATACCAATCAATAACAAGTAAATATTAAAAAATCAACAGCAGATTTTCTTATAGTGAAATTGCTCTCCTTGAGTAAGCTTTTTACAAGTACTGTATTTAAAAAGATATGTGACAGGGAACTTCATGTTAGTGTGCGTTTATTAGCTCACCTGACCGAAGGTCATGGTGAGCTTTTGTGACTGTGAGCTGTCCGTCGTCGTCGTGCCTCATCCGTGCATAGACTTTTCTTGTGAACACACCAGAGGTCACAGTTTTGGGCCAATCATCACAAAACTTGGTCAGAATGATCTCCATGACAATGTCTCGGTTAAGTTCGAATGTGGGTCATGTGGAGTCAAAAAGTAGGTCAGTACGTCAAATCATAGAAAAACTTTGTGAACATACTAGAGGCCACAGTTTTGGTCTGATCATCATTAAACTTGCTCAGAATTATCATATTGACAATATCTCGGTCAAGTTCGAATATGGGTCATGTCGGGTCCAAAAGTAGGTCAGTAGATTAAATCATAGAAAAACCTTGTGAACACACTAGAGGCCACAGTTTTGGACTAATCATCATCAATTTATCTCAGAATGATCATCTTGACAATATCTCGGTCATATTTGAATATGGGTCATGTTGGGTCAAAAAGTAGGTCAGTAGGTCAAATCATAGAAAAACCTTGTGAACACACACTAGAGGCCACAGTTTTAGTCTGATCATCATCAAACTTGCTAAGAATGGCCATCTTGACACTATATAAGTCAATTTCGAGTATGGGTAATGTTGGGTCAAAAAGTAGGTCAGAAGGTCAAATCATTGAAAAACCTTGTGAACACACTAGAGGCCACAGTTTTGGTCCAATCATTAATCTGAATGATCATCGTGACAATATCTCAGTCAAGTTTGAATATGGATCATGTTGGGTCAAAAAGTAGGTCAGTAAGTCAAATGATTGAAAAACGTTGTGAACACACTAGAGGCCACAGTTTTGGTCCAATCATTACTCTGAATGATCATCGTGACAATATATCAGTCAAGTTTGAATATGGATCATGTTGGGTCAAAAAGTAGGTCAGTAGGTCAAATTGTAGAAAAACCTTGTCAACATACTAGAAGCCACAGTTTTAATCTGATTTTCATCAAACTTGCTAAGAAAGATCATCTTGACAATATCTGAGTCAAGTTCGGTAAAAAGTAGGTCAGTAGATCAAATCATTAAAAAACCTTGTGAACACACTAAAGGCTACAGTTTTGGTCCGATCATCATCAAACTTGCTCAGAATGATCTTGACAATATCTCAGTTAAGTTCGAATATGGGTCATGTCGGGTCAAAAAGTAGGTCAGTAGGCCAATTCTTAACACACTAAAGGCCACAATTTTAGTCAGATTATCATCAAACTTGCTCAGAATGATCATCTTACAATATATTGATAAAGTTTAAAAATCAAAAAGTAGATCAGTAGGTTATTTTGTCATAGCTGTTGATCCAGATAGAGCCTTCATAGTTGGCATTTAGGTTCCTTGTGACAAGGGCTTCCACTCATACACAAATGACATGTAACCTTGACATGTGACCTTCTTTATCATCACTTTTGAACCATTTGAGATAGTGCCTTCATATTTGGAATGTTTGTTTTGTGTGACAAGGACTTCCCACCCATACAAAATTTAACATGTGACCTTGACCTTTGACCTACTTAATCATAACTTTTGAACTATTTGAGATAAAGCATTCATATTTGGCATGTATATTCCTTCTGACAAGGGCCTCCCACCCATACACACAATTTTACTTGCGACCTTGACCTTTGACCTACTTCACCATAACTTTTGAGCCATTTGAGATAGAGCCTTCATATTTGGCATGTAGGCTCCTTGTGACAAGGGCTTCCCACACATACAAAATTTTTGACCTGTGACCTTGACGATTGACCATTTTTGTCATAACTTTTGAACCATTTAAGATAGAGCCTTCATAATTGACATGTAGGTTCCTTGTGACAAGGTATTCTCACTCATGCAGAAATTTTGACCCTGACCTGTGACCTACTTAATCATAACTTTTGAACCATTTGAGATAGAGCCTTCATATTTGGCATGTATATTCCTTGTGAGAAGGGCTTCACACTCATACAAGAAGGTTGACCTTGACGTACTTTATCATAACTTTTGAACAATTTGTGATAGATCCTTCATATTTGGCATGTATGCTCCTTCTGACAAGGCACCATACTATATTTCCTACCATTTCATTTCTTCAGTGTGGATCAGGTTAGCGTGGATCAGGTGAGCGATCCAGGGCATCATTATATCAAGGTTTGGATGTAACAAAATTTACATTTTAACCATAAAGACTCAACATTTTTTCCTGGGATTCTCACTAATTTTTTGGGGCCAACCTGAACAAGTGTTATAAAATGGTATTAATTTCAGCATGGACTGCTTTACCTTTACATGTAATTATGAACAGGGTGTTCTGAGAAAGGCCAAAAAAGTTCCCACCACAGACTATATGAAGGAGTGTAAATAGTGCTAGAAGTAATGCTTATCATTGGAGAGAATTTTGTGCTTTGGGTCTGTTCAGTAGCAGTAAAACCCAGCACTTGATAAAGAGGCGGACTGGAAACATTCTAACCAAGTTTTTCTACACAAAAGCATGTTCGTGGTACTTTCAACAATCAGGTGATTCTGACAAATACCCACAACATATGTTGTGGGTACTTGAAATCACATCAGTGGACTTGTGATTACAGCATTGTTTGTAAATAACCTACAACTTGCTATTTTGAAATTAAACTTGACAAAATATGTTCCTATCATTTTAGTTAAGTAGTTCCAGTTCCTTTGTACATCTAAACCACAAAAAATGGCAAGAAAAAAACACTTAAACATGCCGTCAGAAAGTCTCCCTCATTGAGACCCAAATCTTCCTCATGGTCAACATAAAATTATCACAGGTATGCTAGATAAGTAAATATCATTTGAGTTACACTTGGAAACTCTTAAAAATCTATATCTGGACAGTATATGGGTAACATAATTTTAACAGTACAGAATTCATGTCCAAGCTTATAGGTTGCTTATTTATTTTTCATTTCATTTTTCTTTCCATAGAAGTCCCAGTTTAAAAAATGTCATAGATTTCTCAGAATTTATGAAAGCTTGAAGCATCAACCTTGGTATACTTCTTCAGTAGTCTTACTGTTATAAAAAATTAATGGTCAAAATAGTTTGGCAGCAAAGCTCCTTGGTTAGGGGGGGGGGGGGGGGGGGGGGGCTCTTCTTAGATATTTCAAGTCACATGGTTCGTTGAAATACATGGCTGCCAGTGGGCTGGGCCCATCTGAGCTCTGGTGAGTGAAGTGGCCCATGATCAGGTTTGTTATGTCTCCCCCGAAAAATTTTTTTTCGGAGAGACATATTGTTTTTCCCCCGGGCGTCTGTCTGTCTGTCTGTCCGTCTGTCCGTCTGTCCGTCTGTCACACTTTCGTGTCCGCTCTGTAACTTGAAAACCGTTAGAGCTATCGTCACGAAACTTCGTATAAATATTAATCAGCATTAGACGACGTGCAGTGCGCAAGAACCATAACTCTCGCATTTATACTTTTTGAATTATCTCCCTTGGAAGTTTGTTGGTATGTATATATGTATGGGCAAATCGTGTCCGGTCAATAACTTTCTTATTTTTTGATGGATTTTAAAATTACTCGGCAGAAATATTAACAACCATAAGACGATGTGTGGTGCGCATGAGGCAGGTCGGTACCTCAAAGGTCAAGGTCATACTTAGAGGTCAAAGGTAAAAAAAGGGGCCTTTTTTCGTATTTGGTCAATAACTTTCTTATTTTGAGATGGATTTTAAAATTACTTGGCATAATTATTAACAACCATAAGACAATGTGTGGTGCGCATGAGGCAGGTCGGTACCTCAAAGGTCAAGGTCATACGTAGAGGTCAAAGGTCAAAAAAGAGGCCTTTTTTTCGTATTTGGTCAATAACTTTCTTATTTTGAGATGGATTTTAAAATTACTTGGCATAATTATTAACAACCATAAGACGATGTGTGGTGCGCATGAGGCAGGTCGGTTCCTCAAAGGTCAAGGTCATACTTAGAGGTCAAAGGTCAAAAAAGGGGCCTTTTTTTCGTATTTGGTCAATAACTTTCTAATTTTGAGATGGATTTTAAAATTACTTGGCATAATTATTAACAATCATGAGACAATGTGTGGTGCACATGAGGCAGGTCGGTACCTCAAAGGTCAAGGTCATACTTAGAGGTCAAAGGTCAAAAAGTGGGCCTTTTTTTCGTATTTGGTCAATAACTTTCTTATTTTGAGATGGATTTTGAAATTACATGGCAGAAATGTGAACCAATATAAGGCGATGTGTTGCGGGCATGACCCATGTTGGTACCTCAAAGGTCAAGGTCATACTTAGAGGTCAAAGGTAAAAAAAGGGGCCTTTTGTCGGGTTTTGTCAATAACTTGCCTATTTTTAAATAGAATTTGAAGTGACTTGGCAAACATGTTAACTATCATGGGACGATGCGTTGCATGCATGATTCAGTTTGGTACCTAAAATGTCAAGGTCATACATAGAGGTCAAAGGTAAAAAAGGGGCCTTTTTTGTGTTTGGTCAATAACTTTCTTATTTTTAGATGGATTTTGAAATTGCTAGGCAGAAATGTTAACCATCATGAGATGATGTGTTGCACGCATGACCCAGTTTAATACCTGAAAGGTCAACGTCATACATAGAGGTTAAAGGTAAAAAAAGGGCCTTTTTTGTGTTCTGTCAATAACTTTCTTATTATGCCCCCAACTTTGAAAAAGTTTGAGGGGCATATTGGTTCTGGTTCGTTCGTCCGTTCGTCCATCCATTACGCTTTTTATGCATAGCATAACTAAAGAACCGTGTATGCTAGGGTTTTGAAATTTCATATATGGATTCCTCATGGAAAATTAGCTGACACGTATTTTTTTTCTTGTCCGGAATATGCCCCTTTCAAGAGTTATTGCCCTTTGAAAATTTTTTAATAAAATCTTGTCAGCAAGATATCTCAAAAACTATTGGAGCTAGAGCCTTGAAAGTTGGTGAATAGATTGGTGATGAGTAGATGAACTGATTAACTTATGACAAAATTCTGAAAAATACTTTGTGAGTTATGGCCCTTTGTCATTTTGGTAATTTGTGCCCATTGTAATGTATGCTAAAAGTGATGCATAGCATAACTTTAGAACGGTGTATGCTATAATTTTGAAATTTCATATATGCATTTCTGATGGAAAAAAAGCTGACACGTATTTTTTTTCTCGTCAGGATTATGCCCCTTTCAAGAGTTATTGCCCTTTGAATTTTTTTTAATAAAATCTTGTCAGCAAAATATCTCAAAACCTATTGGAGCTAGAGACTTGAAAGTTGGTGAATATATTGGTGGTGATGAGTAGATGAACTGATTAACTTTTGACAAAATTCCAAAAAATACTTTGTGAGTTATGGCCCTTTGTCATTTTGGTAATTTGTGCCCATTGTAATGTATGCTAAAAGTGATGCATAGCATAACTTTAGAACCGTGTATGCTAGGGTTTTGAAATTTCATATATGGGTTCCTCATGGAAAATAAGCTGACGCATATTTTTTTTTCTCGTCCGGATTATGCCCCTTTCAAGAGTTATTGCCCTTTGAAATTTTTTTAATAAAATCTTGTCAACAAAATATCTCAAACACTATTGGAGCTAGAGCCTTGAAAGTTGTTGAGTATATTGGTGGTGATGAGTATATGAACTGATTAACTTATGACAAAGTTCCGAAAAATACTTTGCGAGTTATGGCCCTTTGTCATTTTGGTAATTTGTGCCCATTGTAATGAATCCTAAAAGTGATGCATAGCATAACTTTAGAACTGTGTATGCTATGGTTTTGAAATTTCATATATGCATTCCTAATGGAAAATAAGCTGACACATATTTTTTTCTCATCCAGATTATGCCCCTTTCAAGAGTTATTGCCCTTTGAATTTTTTTAATAAAATCTTGTCAGCAAGATATCTCAAAAACTGTTGGAGCTAGAGGCTTGAAAGTTGGACCATGAGTCATGTGCAAGACCAAGGTCCATACCTCCAATGTCAAGGTCATACCTAGAGGTCAAAGGTAAAAAAAGGGACAGTCAATAACTTCCTCATTCTTTGATGGATTATGAAATTACTTGGCAGAAATGTTAACCATCATGAGACGATGTGTTGTACCACAAAGGTCAAGGCCATACTTAGAGGTCAAAGGTAAAAAAGTGCTTTTTTTGTTTACGGCCAATAACTTTTTTATTTTTCTGTGAACATTTTTAAAGTTACTATGCAGAAATGTTCATCTTCATTTGATGATGTGTTGCACACAAGACCCAGCTCAATACCTCCAATGTCAAGGTTATACTTAGCAGTCAAAAACGGGGGAGACATCTGTGTTTTTGTAGAAAAACAAATTCTAGTTGTTATTTGAGAGCCACACAATTCAAGCAGTCAGCTTTGTACTATGAATGTGAATATTATCATTTTCTCATTCTAGGTTGGAAAACTTTATGAAGTTGTTTTCATCCTATGGAGACAGAGCCAGGAAAGTTCAAATTTATAACACTGCCACTCATGTAAGTTTGATCTTTTGGCATAATAATTTGGCAAACATAATATACTCGGTTAAAAATATTTCTTTACATATGATTGCTTCTGATGACATAGTTACTTCAAACGTAAACTGCATAAAATTTGTTTTGTTTTGGTTAGAGGAAGCATTTGCCAGGTAAAAGCTCCATTCATTTTAGATCACCTGAGCACGAAGTGCTTAAGGTGAGCTTTTGTGATCAGCCTTTGTCCATCCGTGCTTGCTTGCGTCCGTCGTCAACTTTTACTTTAAAAGACTTATTCTCCAAAACTGCTAGATAGATTTTGAAATAAATTCACAGGAATATTTCTTGGGTGACCTTTACCAAATTGCTCAAACTGTTCTGCTCGGATGAACAAGATGGCCACCAGAGCTAAAAATAGAAAAATCTTTAAACAACTTCTCCTCTTTAACCAGTGATGGATTTTAAAACTATTTTAAAGGAATGTTCCTTGGGTGACCCTCTACCAAAATTACTCAAACCATTCCGCTCGGATGAAAAAGATGGCACCCAGAGCTAAAAATAGAAAAATCTTTAAACAACTTCTCCTCTTTAACCAGTGGATGGATTTTGAAATTATTTCACAGGAATGTTCCTTGGGTGACCCTTTACCAAACTTGCTCAAACCGTTGCACTCGGATGAACAAGATGGCCACCAGAGCTAAAAATAGAAAAATCTGTAAATGACTTCTCCTTAAGCAGTTGATGGATTTTGAAACGATCATAAAGGAATGTTCCTCGGGTGACCCTCTACCAAATTTACTCAAACCATTCCGCTCGGATGAACAAGATGGCACCCAGAGCTAAAAATAGAAAAATCTTTAAAACAACTTCTCGTCCTTAACCAGTGGATGGATTTTGAAATTATTTTACAGGAATGTTCCTTGGGTGACCCTCTACCAAAGTAACCAAACTTGCTCAAACCGTTGCGCTCAGATGAACAAGATGGCCACCAGAGCTAAAAATAAAAAAAAAACCCTTTAAACAGCTTTACCCTTTAACAAATTGATAGGATTTGAAATAATTTCACAGGTATGTTCGTCTAGTAGACCTCTATCAAGATTGTTCAAATTATAGCCCTGGGGCCCAAAATGCCCCTGCCCAGGGGGCCCACTGGTTTTACATACACCATATAGGGAAACTCTTTAAAAGTCTTCTGCTCTGAAATGGCAGGGCCTAGGTCTTCGATATTTGGTATGTAGCTTCATCTAGTTGACCTCTATCAAGATTGTTCAAATTATAGCCCTAGGGCCAAAAATGCCCCTGTCCCAGGGCCCTTTGATTTTACACAGACTTTATAGGGAAAAATAGACTTTATAGGGAAAACCTTTAAAAATCTTCTTGTCTGAAATCATAAAGCCCAGATCTTTGATATTTGGTTTGTAGACCTCTACCATAATTGGTTAAATAGCCCTGGGGCCAAAAATGGGCCAACTCCGGGTCCCACTGGCTTTACATAGATTTATATAAACCTTTGAAAATGTTCTTGTCTGAAACCAGAAGACCAAAGTCTTTGATATTTGGTATGAAGCTTCATCTAGTGGACCACTACCAAGATTGTTCAAATAATAGATAAGGGGCCAAAAATGCCCATGCCCCAGGGACCACTTGTTTTACAAAGACTTATATGAGGAAAACCTTTAAAAGTCTTCTTCTCTGAAACCAGAAGGTCAATGTTTTTGATATTTCGTATGAAGCTTAGTCTTGTAGACTTCTACCAAGTTTGTTCAAATTATAGCCTGGACGCCAAAAATGACCCTGCCCTGGGATCCACTGTTTAATTTAGACTTATTTAAGGAAAACCTTTAAATAGCTACATGTACTTGTCTGAAACCAGAAGGCTCAGGTCTTTGCTGTTTGGTATGAAGCTTAACCTTGTAGACCTCTACCAAGTTTGTGCAAATTATAGCCCTGGGGCCAAAAATGGGCCTACCCTGGGCCCACTAGTTACACTATGGATCAGTTGAGCGATCCTGGGCCATCATGGCCATCTTGTTTTACTTAAACCCATCATTGTATGCTATTGCTTTAAACACCCAAGGGGTTTCTGTGTCACTTTCACTGAGAAAATCACTAAAAATGCTATTAGATTTAACATCATAAAACTTAAACTATACCCATAATTTCTAAAATTTGATACAAGTTACATTTCATTAGATACACTGTGTGTCTATCCACAAAATATTTGGAACATTAATTCCATTAACTATGAGGAAGGCGATCAGGTATGGTCCTTCGATTCCTAGAAGCCGTGTGCAAATGCTGATTTAAATGGAAACTCATGGAAAATAGCAATCGGTAGTGCTACATGTTGCATGAATTTTCTGCATCATATTCCATCATGGTTAACAGCAACGCTGGTAACAAATATTTTTAAAGGATTGACAGGTTTAGAAATAACATTTTTTTTTTTTAACTGGAATGGAGATAATCTGAGAATTTCACAAATTTAAACCTTGCTTGTGATGCAAGGTCATGAGATGTTGTTAACGTAATATGTTACCTGATGTTCACTAGTTATAGTCTTTCATCTTAGACACAAAAAAAAGATTATCTGCCCATACACTGGCTGATATCCTTGCTAAACCTGTCTAGGCACATATTGCAAGACACAAAAAGATTATCTGTACATGCACAATGCCCATTTCCTTGCCAAACCTGTCTAGGCACATACAGTAGAATCTCGGTGATTCGAACGCCGATTTTTCGAAAATACCGATTTTTCGAAGACGACTGGCTGTCCCGACATTTTTCTCTATAAGTTATTGCAAAAATATTACCGATTTTTCGAATTTCGATTTTTCGAAAAATTCGATATTTCGAACAGTTTCGTCGGTCCCAATCGAAGAAATTCTTATTAAAATCCTCTGTTTAATTCGAAATATTACTTGGCTAATCAAGGTCACACATCGCAATTTTGCGGCGAGTTCGATTGTTACACTTCACACCCGACTGACTTCAAGAATTAGTAGATACAGGTAATTAACACCGGATTAACGGCCACACTACAGGTGATGATCCTTTATTGAGTAATTGGTTTCTTTAATTGATTTCGTCCGCAATGAATATTTTATTTGATGTTTTTTATGTGTTTTAATTACGGTACGGTCAGTCCTGTTGTTCTTTTTGCGGGGTTAAATATTTCGTCAGTAAAATGGTTTAGTAATTTGCATTCAACCTTCATTTTTGTTATTGTTGATGGCTGTAAATAAAAATGAAAGTTCAAGTTTTATTATTATTTCCTGCTTTCGTAGCCCTGTCAAGCATAAAAGACGATGAGATTAACCTTCACGTACCTCATTTTCTTTAATGCTTTGGCAGTTATTACCGTTTCTTTATCATAGCGCCGAAATGAAGTTCGAATTATAGTCATTTGAATTGCATTGAATAAAAAAAATCCGAACATATCCGAAAATTGCCGATTTCGATAATTCGAACTCTCGATAATTCGAAGGAATTCCTGCGGTCCCTTGCACTTCGAATTATCGAGGTTTGACTGTATTGCAAAACAGTACCAGAAAGCTAGTGTGTTTTACCCGGAAGCTGGTATAGTTTCTGTTTTGACTGAGTACAGTTGCCAGATATATTTCAGTGCCTTAAAAGTCATAGAAGCTCAAAAATAGTATTTGTTTGTTTGGGTTGAGGTTTTACATCCCCATCAACACTATTTGGGGCATTTTGGAGACATTGCTTCCGATTTTGTGGGACAGCTACCCAATAAAGACATAAAATGACATCTCAGGCCTCGGGGGCGGTTTGGTGAGGCGAATGTGTTGTGCATCTTGCATCACTGGTGTGTCCAACTGATATTGGTTTGCAACAGGTAAGGGTAGAGGGGGAATGTTGTTAGCTCACCTGTCACATAGTCAGGTAGAAGAAAGTTGTTTTATTTAAAGACTGTCTTTAAATTTAAAGACTGTCTTTAAATTTAAAGACTGTCTTTAAATTTAAAGACTGTCTTTAAATTTAAAGACTTTTTAGTCTGTAAATTTAAAGACTAACACAAATAAAATAGTGAAAATGGTGTCAAAACTGAAAAATCGCACTTTGCTGTTTATAGTAATTTGGCCGTTATCTATGGAATATTTAATAATGTGTAACTGCAAATGATATAGTTGTCTCTATGTAATTAAATTCCTTCCACCATTATTGAAGAGTTATCAGAAAAACAGGTTTTGTAATAAGATCCATTGGTAAAATGAACTCAGGAATGAATGTGTATAACGTTTTTATCATTTTGTCAATATACCAACCACTTGCTTCGACAGACAGTTTTTCTGACAACTAAAATTGATGAAAGTTTCAGACGGACTACAACAGTAAAATGTCCATAACGAAATGACATCAGTACTAAACTCATCTTATGTTCGACCTTTGACAGATATTTCCTCCCTTACTGCGAACTTTCACGGCATTTGTGGTCTAATGGAAGGAACTGTGTTGTTTTATTTCTTAATTATTTCTATCATTAAAGCGATATTAAAAGACAATAAAATACATGCAGTCTATAGCAACGCACCTTTTATTAATGAGATGAAGACTGAGGCTGCGTATGAGAATACGATTTTTTCGAGTTACATCATTTTCATGACTTTCCTTTGTGTTACTCAGTGTTAGTCTTTAAATTTACAGACTAAAAAGTCTTTAAATTTAAAGACAGTCTTTAAATTTAAAGACAGCCTTTAAATAAAACAACTTTCTTCTACCTGATAGTGACAAAGCTATGTGACAAGGTGAGCTTTTGTGATCACATTTTGTTCATCGTGCGTCCGTGCATCCATACGTGTGTCCGTGCATCTGTAAACAATTTCAAATAAGTATATCTCTAATACACCATGGCCTATCTTTATCCAATTTCATGAGAAGCATCATCAGGTAGGGGGAAAAGTTTTTGGGCTGATCGAATTGGAATGGTTGCCATGGCAACATATAGCTCCCATAGACTTACAGTTGGAAATTTTTTTAAAAATCTCTGAAACCACAGGGCCTAGAGCTTAGATATTTAGCTTGTAGCAACTTCAAGTCGTCATCGTATGTCCATCTGCTCTCACAAAATGGGTTATGTGGCTTTTAAGCGGAGTGACAAGGTGAGCTTTTGTGATCACATTTTGTCCATCCATTCCATGTCTCCTTTATCCCTGGAAGGATTTTCATTAAACTTTGATCAAATGTTTGCTTAAGTGAGACGATGCATAACCCATAATTCAATCATGTCGACTCAAAGTGAAGGTCACGAGTTTGAGCCTTGAATTTCATGTCCGATCTTTATCTCTTTTATCTCTGGAAAGATTGTCATTAAACATTGGTCAAACATTCGCTTCAGTGTGCCGATATGCAGAACCCATAACTACACCATGCAGCCTCAAGATCAAGGTCACAGTTGAAAGTCATGAGTTTGAACCAAAGTTTTTGTCATTCCATATCTTCTTTACACCTGGAAGGATTTTCATTAAACTTTGGCTAATTGTTGGCCAAAGTGACATAATATGTAGAACCCATAACTCAACCATGCCAACTCAAGGTGAAGGTCACAATTGAAGGTCAAGAGTGTGATCCATGAATTTTTGTCTATTCCATTATTCCTCTACCCCTTGAAGGATTTTCATTGAACTTTGGTCAAATGTTGGCCTAAGTGAGATGATTTGTAAAACCAACCATGCTGACTCAAGGTGCAGGTCACATCAGAAGGACACAAGCTTGAGCCTTGAAGTTCCTGTACACTCTCCTTGAAACATTTTCATTAAACTTTGGTTGCATCAGTGCGCTGATGTGCAGAACCCATAACCACACCATGACAAATCAAGGTCAAGGACACAATTAAAAGTCATGAAACTGCGGTGGGGAATATAGCTCTCCCTCAGACTGCCTTCTTGTCTCCTCAACTGTCTCTCCTCTTGCCCCCTCCCATCGGGGCTTGAAGAAATAAATGGCGTGCATGATGCTTCCTCGCAGAGCTGAATCTGACCCCAAACGAGAACTGGTAAATCGCTTAGAGGATGAGGATCTAAGCCTGCCCAGGCAAAGCTATGCAAGTCGGACTGTCCATGCTTGTAAACCCTAATTGGTTTCATTGGGGGACAGGGCTTGAGAAGTCATTTCATCTCAATGTCGGGTAAAAGTCCCACAAAATAGGAAGCAACGTCTCCAAAATGACCTATTTAGTGTTGACGGGGACTTTAAACATCAAATTAAATCAAACAAACTGTCTCTTCTATCTCTTTTGTCTCCTTCTCTGCACTAGAGATGGTTCAACTGACACCACTGTTCCTGGGCAGACTTAGACTTTCTTTTAAGTGGTTTACCTGAAAATATGGGCTTTCTGCGTGTCTGACCAATGTAATGCAGTTGTAAAACATGATGATCACTGTTTCATCTGTTATGCATTTATAGTTTTATGTAAAATGTAGATTATTATAACAAAGACAACAGGCACTTTTTCCACCTTGCTCTGACAATTGAACAATGTAGAACTATAAAAGTTGCCTTTGAAAAAGAGAATAAAAACACACAAAAACAACAAAAACACTCCAGAAAGAAAACCAAGTCTTCGCTTTATTGAGATTATTTAAAAGCATTACTGCAGTTTGCTAAAGGGCTTAGTGCACCCTCTAGCGCACATTCAAGTAGTATTATATTTTCAGAATACTAAAATGGGCCCAAAGGAAATAAAGATATAATTGCACTGTGATGATGTTCAGGGAAATATACTACCATTACTATCTAGAACACCATCTGCAGTGATCTAAAATTAACCATTATCCCGCTGAACACAACAACCAATACCTTTGCAAATAATGTAGCTTTAACTTGGTACACTATATGATTGCAACCTACCAAACATTTGTCGGATTTTGTGACGTTGACCTTATTTTCAGTGTCACATGTTCCTGAAAGCTGTCAATTTTTGGGCCAAATGTAACATTGCAACTTATTACAGATTTCATTAACTTTTGGTGACCTTGACCTCATTTTCAAGGTAACAGACCCCAAAAACACAATGTTGGGCCCAAAATCATGGCTTGTCTGCACCCTATTTCATGAATGAATCAATGAATTTGGGTCAAACTTTGGGTACAATATAGCATTGCAACCTACGAAAGAATTGGTTAGATTTTGGTGACCTGGACCTAATGTTTAAGGTCACAGCCTTCCAAAAACTCAGTTTTGAGCCAAAAAGGCTTGTCTGCACCCTATCTCATGAAGAAAATTGATGAATTTCGGTCAAACAT
The DNA here is from genome assembly GCA_963580285.1 of Lucinisca nassula. NCBI lineage: Eukaryota > Metazoa > Mollusca > Bivalvia > Lucinida > Lucinidae > Lucinisca > Lucinisca nassula. Next base: position 61,756,641 of record OY757014.1, read on the forward strand.
AGTACATTGATTGATTGGTTTGGGTTTAACGACACGTCAACTCTTGTGGGTCATTTTGTGTTGTTTCCCAGAGAAAGGTAGAAAAGAGATAGAAGAGATAGTAGAGAAGATGAAACTGAGGAACAGAGGAGAAAGGAGAAGATGAATGGAAGCATAGAAACAGAATAAATACAGTAAAACTTCAATGGCTCGAACACCTTTGGGACCTCGAAAAACTGTTCGAGACAGGGGTAGTTCGAGCCACCGAGGTTACTGTCAGGAGGCATAACGAGATACTTTTAGACATTTTTTCGGTGTTCTATAATGGAAATGTATGCTGTGTGTACTCATTAGAATCGCCTCATCGAGGCGATTCTAATGAGTACACACAGCATGCATTTGCCACCTTAAAGACTAAAATCTCCTCAGTTATCCCCCACTATTTCTTATGTAGAGGATTTCGCTTGGGGCTCAAGAATGGGTTCGAGTCATCCTTGGTAAACGAGCCATCGGTGTTTGAACCATCGAAGTTCTACTGTAACATCATTCCCCCTCTACCCTTACCTGCTGCAAGGACAGCAGGCCTTGTCCAACTGTAAGCCAATATCAGTTGGATGTCCCAGTGATGCAAGATACACGTCGCCTCTGCTTCACCTAACCACCTCCCAAACATACAATATATCTTTACACCCTTTTTGCTAGAATTTGGTGATCATGACCTCATTTTCAAGGTCACAGGCTCCCCAGAACAGTCAATTTGGGCTTAAAAGCTTGCCTAAAATGGCTTGTCTGTACCCTAACTAAAATCTTGAATTGTGTTCAGATGTGTAGTGCAATATATTTAACCCATAAGACACCAATCACTCCATTTTTTGTCTGCTTTGTTTGTTTGTTTGATTTGAAGTTTAACGTCCCCATCAACACTGTACAGGTCATTTTGGAGATGTTACTTCCAACTTTTACCCGACACTGAGATGAAATGACATCTCAAGCCCTGTCCCCCAATGAAACAAATAGGTTTTATAAGCATGGACGGTCAGACTCGCACCGCTTTGCCTGGGCAGGCTTAGATCCTAAGTGGTTTACCAGTACTCGTGTGCGGGACGTTTTCAGCTCTGCGTGGCATCAACATGCAGCCCATCTATTTTTTTAAAGAAGCATTATTGAGCTACCGAGTCTCAATTTTTTTTTTTCTGGTTTTTATCTTCAATTCATACTCCTTTGTCATGTGTTCACTTTTAGAGCCAAATACAGCTTCAGAACTTTGTGAAAATGGTCGTTTTCATTCGTGTTTACCCTTTGCTCTGAACATGTGTTCGGAATTTCTGTTCTAAAAATAAATCTGTCACTTTACACATACACACGGTAACATTTACAGGCCGCCAAATTCAACGGTTCAATGGAATGGAATTTTTGAAGATTGCATTGAAAATGTATTAAAAGAGGAAAAAGAAATTTATATAATGGGAGATTTTAACAGGGATCTGATGAACATCAATATCAGAAAAGCTTGGACTGATTATATGGAACCCTTTGGTCTAAATCAGCTAATTTCAGAACCCACCAGAATAACTGCCGACTCAAGTACTCTCATTGACCATATTTACTCAAATTGTCCTGAAAATATCAATTCTATTAATGTGTCTAAAATTGGTTTGAGTGATCACTATCCCATCTTCTTCACGCGAAAAATGCATGTTCAACCTCCTAAAAATAAGCATTACACAATATTGTACAGATCTTTTCGAAACTTTGATGAAGCCAAATTTTCTGATGACCTTCAAACTGTTCCTTGGGATACTATAAAGCTTTTTGATGATACTGATGACATTCTTGACGCATGGTCAGATCTTTTTCTGCAGGTTGTAGACAAACATTTACCAATCAAGAAACATAGAGTAAAACACAAAAATCAACCCCAATGGATTACACCTGAAATACTAGATGCAATCAAAAGCAGAGACAGGCACAAATCACTAGGTAATACAGATGAATTCAAATTTTGGCGTAATAAGGTAACAAAACTAATAAAAATATCTAAAAAAGATCAATTTCAAACTTATATTGACAATAATAAAGGCAACCCTGGTAGTATTTACAAAATTTTTCAGGAGGTAGGTGCAGGTAAAGGCCCTCAGAGACAAACATCTATAGGTAAAGTACAGAATGAAAACTCCCATACTGAAGACCCTACTGAGGTTTCAAATTTATTTAATGATTTCTTTGTTAATATTGCAACTAAAATAAAAGAAAAGGTTGTGCATACAAATCACGATAAGCTAAAAGCTTTCTGTCAAGATAAACTCTCAGGTGATGTTAAATTTGTTATTCCAAACATACAGAAAGAGACAGTGTTAAAATTTTTGTCATCCATTGATATAAGCAAAGCTACTGGGACTGACAGTCTTGGGCCACGTCTACTAAGACTTGCCGCCCCACACATTGCTGAGGAAATCACTTTCATCTGCAATCATAGTATCAATAAATCTAGTTTTCCGAACAAATGGAAAGAAGCCAAAGTTACCCCTCTTTACAAATCTGGTCCGCATGAGGAAGTTAACAATTATCGCCCCATTTCAATATTACCTGTCCTGTCTAAAGTTCTGGAAAAACATGTTCATGACTGTCTTTCGGATTATCTACAAACATTCAAATTACTCCATAAAACCCAATCAGGCTTCAGATTTCAGCATTCATGCGAAACGGCTCTTATCAATATGATAGATTCCTGGCTACATGCTATTGATCATAGCAAAATGATTGGTGTAGTATTAGTTGATTTTAAGAAGGCATTTGACCTTGTTGATCATCAAATCCTACTATCTAAACTTAAAATCTATGGAATAAAAGAAGAATCTTTAGGGTGGTTTAACTCCTATCTAAGTCAAAGGAAGCAGCAAGTGGCGGTAAATGGTAGCAAATCAGACTTCAAGCAAATTATACATGGTGTCCCTCAAGGGTCAATATTAGGACCACTTTTATTTTTGATTTTCATAAACGATCTCCCTCTGTACACAAACAACGTTAATGTGGATCTCTATGCCGATGACACAACACTGTATGACATTCAGGATTCTCCTGAACTGATCGAAAACAACCTACAAACTGCTTTAACCAATCTTTACCTGTGGTGTCAAAGCAATGGAATGATTCTTAACTCTGCTAAAACTAAGGTAATGCTTATTACAACAAACCAAAAACGTCAAAGGCTGAATAAGGCAACTCTCAACCTCAAATTTAATGAGCAACATCTTGACATGATTTCCAATGATAAAATACTGGGTGTCTTCGTTGACAACAATTTGACCTGGTCTGAGCATATCAAGCATCTAACAAAAAAGATTTCTTCAAGCATATGGCTTCTTTCAAAGATAAAAAGTTTCCTATCTCAAGCTCATCGAGTTCAATATTATAAATCCTACATTCAACCACATATCGACTTCTGCAACATTGTGTGGGGAAGCTCTTCTGAGGCTAATAAGCTAAAGGTTTTTAAATTACAGAAGCGAGCATGTCGAGTTATCCTTGATTATAGAGTAGCAGATTCAAATGAAGCCATGAACTCTTTAAAGATTTTGTCCATTTATGATCGCCTATACTTAAGAAAAGCAAAATTTATGTTTAAAATCTATAATAATACTGTTCCAGAATACATCAATGAAAACTTCATGATGCGTAATAATCTCAATGCCACTGTTACTTTAAGATCAACCTCTACTGGTTGCTATGTCCCACCTAAGCCCAGAACTGAATATTTCAAGCATAGCTTGAGGTATTCTGGCTGTTTGATATGGAACAGCCTCCCAGAACATGTTAAAAATTCTCAGACCCTTGATACCTTTCACTGTAGATGCCTGAAGTGGTTAATCTCCTGAAGTATTTACTCAATGAAGATAATTACACCTGTTGCATACGTGTAAATTTTGTAATCACTGTACCTACTTTGTATTTAATTTCTTGTCTTGTTTTATGTACAAATCAAGTGAACGTATATTGGCCATAGCATAACTAGTATTTTCCTGCATTTTTCCAGGACTTTAGTTATATTAGTTTTGTGGTGGTCAGTAGACTGTCACTGATTTGTACACCTGTACATGTGTATACTTTTGAGGGCCTCATGGAAGATTAGCTAACACATGTAAATGTCTATGCTAAATGTTGTTACCCTCGTTAAATAAAGACTTTACTTACTTACTTACTTACTTACATGGCGACAGTATCGTCTCTGAGTGTCGTTACTTATGGCATGGTATTCAGCATCATATTTTTTCCGATTCAGGCATGGCCTAAGCAAACAAGGCCAAAAATGAACTTCGCATAACGTCATATATGGGGATTCTATTTTTGTCCCGAACTAAAAATAGATCTAACTAGTGTTCGAAACCTAGTTAGGGAATCCCTCTCAAACTCGTTTACCTGTCATCATAATTGTTTGCATCTTTGCATAAAATGCATTCATTTGTATTGTTTCAAAGAAAAATACCGGCTATATGTATTTTATTTTTGGAAGCATTTAACCGATAGCTCAATAATGCACCTTTAAGCCCTGATGGGCAGGGGCCAGTTGTCAGCTTTGTCCTCTGCTGGTTACTTTAAAAGTCATTTCTGCAAACAGTGTGGCCGCAGATCATATCTGTGCCCACACTGTTTGTCTGTAAGCAAAAATATTTTTTAAAACCATTTGTAAAAAAAAAAATCAGCAGACGACAGTCAAATGTAGTTTTTCTTGGCAGCTTAAGGGTTAAACATGCAAAAGGCTTGAATAGATTTTTGTGAGCTTGACCACATTTTTAAAGTCAAAAGGTTGTTAAATGTATATTTATGGTGGGGACATAGCTTTCTTCTGAAAACATTTGTGGTTATTATCACATATGCAGGAAACCCCTAAAGGGGTACCTTGGCAAACAGTGCAGGCCCAGATCAGACGCCGCAGAACACAGCATCTGATCATGGCCAGCACTATTTGCTAACAGAATTTTCCATCAAAAACAGAATAGAAATGAAACAAGAGGGCCATGATGGCCCTGGGTCGCTCACCTGTTCCATACGGTAACAAGTTGGCCCTGGGGAGAGCCATTATTGCCCACAGGGCTATAATTTGCATAATCTTGGTAGTGGTCTAAAAGGTGAAGCTTAATACCAAATATCAAAGACCAGAGCCTTCTAGTTTCAGACAGAAAAGATTATTAAAGGTTTTCCTTAAATAAGTCTATATAAAACCTGCGGGCACCAGGGCATGGCAATTTTTGGCCCGAAGGCTATAGTTTGTATTATCTTGGTAGAGATCCACAAGAAAAAGCTTCATACCAAATATCAAATACCTTGGCCTTCTGGTTTCAGAAAAAAGATTTTCACAGGTTTTTCCAATATAAGTCAATGTAAAACAAGTGGGCTCCTGGATGGGCCCATTTTTGGACCCAGAGCACTAATTTGAACAATTTTGGTAGAGGTCCACTACATGAAGCTTCATACCAAATTTCAGACAAGAAGATTTTCAAAGGTTTTCCCTACATTAGTCTAAGTGGGCACCGGGGTTGGGCCCATTTTTGGCCCCAGGGCTATAATTTGATCAATCTTGGTAGAGGTCTACTAGACAAAGCTTCATACCAAATATCAAAGATCTGAGCCTTCTGGTTTCAGACAAGAAGATTTTTTTAAAGGTTTTTCCCTAAATAAGTCTATGTAAAACCAGTGGGCACCAGGGCGAAGCCATTTTTGGCCCCAGGGCTATAATTTGATCAATATTGGTCCACTAGCTTCATACCAAATATCAAAGAACTGAGCCTTCTGGTTTCAGACCAGAAGATTTATAAAGATTTTCCCTATATAAGTCAATGTAAAACCAGTGGGCCTCGGGGAAGGGGCAATTTTTTGACCCCAGGGCTATAATCTGAATAATCTTGATAGAGGTCCACTAGACGAAGCTTCATACCAAATATCAAAGACCTGAACCTTTTGGTTTCAGACAGATTTTCCAAATATAAGTCTATGTAAAACCAAAGGGCCGCATGGCGGGGGCATTTTTGACACTAGGGCTATAATTTGAACGATCTTGATAGAGGTCCACTAGATGAAGCTTCACACCAAATATCAAAGACCTGGGCCTTGCAGTTTCAGACCAGAAGATTTTTAAGATTTTCCCTCAGTAAGTCTGTTAAACCTAAGGGCCCTGGTGTGGGAGCATTTTTTGCTGGAGGGCTATAATTTGAACAATCTTAATAGAGGTCCACTAGATGAAGCTTCACACCAAATATCAAAGACCTCGGCCTTGCAGTTTCAGAGAACAAGATTTTTTTTTTAATTTTCCTATATAAGTCAATGTAAAACCAAAGGGCCCCAGGCGGGGGCATTTTTTGCCCAAGGGCTATAATTTGAACAATCTTTGTAGAAGTCCATTAGATGAGGCTACACACCAAATATCAAAGACCTGGGCCTTGTGGTTTCAGAGAAGAGGATTTTTTGTTTAAAAGATTTTCCCTATATAAGCCTATATAAAACCAAAGGGCCCTTAGGCTGGGGCAGTTTTGGCTTTGTACAATCTTGATAGAGGTCCACTAGATGAAGCTTCACACCAAATATCAAAGACCCCTGCCTTGGGGTTTCAGAGAAGAAGACTTTTTAAAGTTTTCCCTATATAAGTTTATATAAAACCAAAGGGCCCTGGGGCGGGGGCATTTTTGGTCCAAGGGCTATAATTTGAACAATCTTGGTAGAGGTCCACTAGATGAAGCTACATATCAAATATCAAAGACCTTGGCCTTGCAGTTTCAAAGAAGAAGATTTTTAAAGATTTTCCCTATATAAGTCAATATAAATCAAAGGGCCCTGGGGCGTGGGCATCTGTGGCCCCAGGGCTATAATTTTTACAATCTTGGTAGAGGTCCATTAGATGAAGTTTCATACCAAATATCAAAGACCTTCGCCATACGGTTTCAGAGAAGAAAATTTTTATAGATTTTCACTATAGCCAAGGGGCCCCGGGGCAGGGACATTTTTGGCCCCTGGGCTATAATTTGAAAGCTTCACAGCAAATATAAAACACCTGGGCCGTCTGGTTTCAGACAAGAAGATTTTTAAAGGTTTTCCCTATATAAGTCTTATGTAAAACTGGTGGGCTCCGACGCGTGGGCATTTTTGGCCCCAGGGCTATAATTTGACAATCTGTGTGGAGGTCCACTAGATGAAGCTTCATACTAAATATCAAAGACCTGGGCCTTGCAGTTTCAGAGAAGAAGATTATATAAGGTTTTCATTTAAAAAATCTGTTTTTAGCTCCGGTGACCAAGATATGCAATGGACCGGAACCACATGAACATCTTTGAAAGGGGACCACCACTGAAGTTTGGTTAAAATCCGATCAGTGGTTTATGAGGAGAGTCTTTTGAAGAATTGTTTACGGATGCATGCACACACACACGGATGGACACACGGACGATGGAAGAAAAGTGATCACAAAAGCTCACCTAGTCACTACGTGACAGGTGAGCTAAAAAATAGGCCTGACATCCCTTATATGACAAATAGACTTGTCCAACATATAGTAATGGAAGAGTCCACCAGTATACAATGGGTTATTAGGCAACATCTTTATGTTTATCCAGCAACAATGCAAGATCCCAAACCATACAGTGATCACTGTAATAAAGACATGCATATTTACTCTTTTTGGCACTCATAATAACTGGCAGACAACATTTTCAAAGTACTGCATTCCAATTTTATAGTGAAAATAAGGGCAGACAATAAACATGTGATTTTCACTGAAAAATAATGAAAAAATATTGGGTTGTCATCTGCTCTGGATTTTCCCCTTGTGCTTTAAGGGTAAGTTTGGTCAATTAGCTGGCAGGTGTCAAAAAAAACAAAAACAAATGTTTATATGACATTGTGACATTTATATAATTTCTACAGAAAACTATGATGGATCAGTTGAGAAAAGAAATGCTTAACCTTCAGAAGAGACTCCTTGAAGAAACAGTAAGTAGTTGAACAGTGCATGAATAGTAGGAAATATATTCTGAGTTTGTTTTTCTTATTATTGTGTACATAATTCTTGTGTGGTTGAAGGATTAAAAAAAAAAAAAACAGCCAATAAAAATTTAGATCATTACATGCCTGTGCCAAAGTTTTTCTCCACAGCAACAGAAGGGTTGTAATCCATCTGCTTACACTTCAATAAAACCCAACTTTGTTTACCAAAGATTTAGAAATATTTTCTATGGATACTCTCGTTTTAGCCCACTTTGTTAAATTATCAACTTAATTACTTGTGTAACAAACTAATTTAAAAAATAATAGAAGTTCCAGCAGGCAGTATGCTCATTAAGACCATGATATGTACAATGATGTTTTATGGGTATTGGCTTTGATAATGGCAGTCAAACCTGAGGGATGCCCAGGCCAATCAGAACAGAATATACATTGTATTCTGATGTTCTGTCTGACTAAGGCATCCTGGGACTATAACAGCCAATAGTACATCCATACAAATTTACCATTTTCTTTCTTGCACACAAAATTTTCCTCAAATTTATAAATTATTTATCTCTACCATCTGCACTGGGAGCTGCTGTTGTAACAATGGTGTTCGCTTCAGCACCAGAATCCATGTCAGACTCAGGTCAAGGATTTACAGAAAAACAAAATTCATACCTCAGCTAACATTTTCTTACCTCAGCAAAAAGCCGAGCCCCTACCCATCGGGGCTTGGAGAAATAGATTTGGGCTGCATGGTGTTTCCATGCAGAGCTGAAACAGACTGCACATGAGTACTGTTAAACTGCTTAGGACTAAAGCCTTCCCAGGCAAGGTGTTGTGAATCAGACCGTTCCTGCATTATAAATCCTGTTGGTTTTGCTTGGCCAGAAGCCCTGAGATGTCAATTCATCTCAGTGATGGTAAAAGTCCCACAAAATTGGAAACAAGGTGTCCAAATGGCTGAAATAGCATCGACGGGGACTTAAAACCTCGAAACAAACAAATCAGCAAAAAGCCGAATTACTTCCATTTGGTCAAAGCCTGCATGACTACCCATACTTCTGTCAATGACCTTGAGGTCAAGGTTACTGAAGCAGAATTCCATTTCTGTTTAAATTCAGGGCGCAAGCATGTGAGTTACCCTGCCATGCAACAGGTCTTGTTATATTTATTGTACCCCTTGAGGGTGGCCCAGAAAACATGTTCATATTTTCCAGTTCTGTGGTGTATTCCTTGCTTCAAAGGATAACCCTTTCTAGAACATATTTACAATGTTTTCAGATTTTGATTACATTTCACATATAATCCCTTGATTGCTGTCAGAAAATGATTTCCACTCAAGACCTTGTCAAAGATTGATGAATTTTTATCATTATGATAATACATCCGTGTGATATAGTGCATTTTTCAAACCTAAAAAAAAGGTAATTTTTCTGATGAAAATTTGTTAAATTTTTGTTATTTACACTCCAAACATAGGTTTTGGGTGCTCGTTAGAACCGCCACATTGAGGTACATGTAGTTCTAATGAGTACCCACAACCTATGTCTTGGAGCAGAAATAAGGAAAATAATGTTTACACCCCCCCCCCCCCCCCCCCCCCCCCTAAACCCCAGTTTTTAGCTCACCTGTCACATAGTGACAAGGTGAGCTTTTGGGATCACTTTTTGTCCGTCGTCCGTCTTTAAGTTTGCGGTGAAAAAAATCTATTTTTGGCTACTGTGACCTATATGTGCAATGGACCGGAACCATTTGAACAACTTTAAAAGGGGACCACCTAAGGATCATTCCTGTGAAGTTTGGTCAAAATACGATCAGTGGTTTAGGAGGAGATGTCCTTTGAAGAAAAGTTTACGGACGCACGCACGCACGGACGCACGAAACCGCAAGGCCCAGGTCTTTGATATTTGGTATGAAGCTTCATCTAGTGGACCCCTACTAAGATTGTTCAAATTATAGTGCTGGGGCCAAAAATGCCCCCGCACGGGGCCCCTTTGGTTTTACATGGGCTTATATAGGGAAAATCTTGAAAAATCTTCTTCTCTGAAACCGCAAGGCCGAGGTCTTTGATATTTGGTATGAAGCTTCATCTATGGGACCCCTACCAAGATTGTTCAAATTATAGTGCTGGAGCTAAAAATGCCCCCGCACGGGGGCCCTTTGGTTTTACATGGGCTTATATAGGGAAAATCTTGAAAAATCTTCTTCTCTGAAACCGCAAGGCCGAGGTCTTTGATTTTTGGTATGAAGCTTCATCTAGTGGACCCCTACCAAGATTGTTCAAATTATAGTACTGGGGCCAAAAATGCCCCAGCACGGGGCCCCTTTGGTTTTACATGGGCTTATATAGGGAAAATCTTTAAAAATCTTCTTCTGAAACCGCAAGGCCCAGGTCTTTGATATTTGGTATGAAGTTTTATCTAGTAGACCCCTACCAAGATTGTTCAAATTAAAGTGCTGGAGCTAAAAATGCCCCCCACACGGAGGCCCTTTGGTTTTACACGGGCTTATATAGGGAAAATCTTGAAAAATCTTCTTCTCTGAAACCGCAAGGCCCAGGTCTTTGGTATTTGGTATGAAGCTTCATCTAGTGGACCCCTACCAAGATTATTCAAATTATAGTGCTGGGGCCAAAAATGCCCCCGCACCAGGGCCCTTTTGTTTTACATAGGCTTATATAGGGAAAAATCTTGAAAAATCTTCTTCTCTGAAACTGCAAGGCCAAGGTCTTTGATATTTGGTATGAAGCTTCATTTTGTGGACCTTTACCAAGATTGTTCAAATTATAGCCCTGTGGCCAAAAATGCCCTCGCTCCGGGGCCCTTTGGTTTTACATAGACGTATATAGGAGTGTAACGATGCATAGGACCATTGATGCATTGCGATAGGCACTGGGCCGATAGTACTGCATCGATGGTAAAGTTAAACATCGATGACTATCGCCGATAGTGTTTTGAACTATCGATAGTTTCGATAGTTTTCTATATCACAAGTTTTTCAGATAATTCCCGGAGTTGTTTTCATTTTTATATAATTTATATTCTTTATTCCCACCTAAGTCTTGTACCCGGTCAAGCGTCAAACTGTACATTGTCCTAATTATAATCCAATAATCTCCTGTGTGTCAGTGGGAGACAACGGCTGCTTGCCGCCAGATAAAGGCAATAAAATTAGCCGACTCGCGATTTGGCGGTCGTGATTTGGCGGTAGCCTGCAGGTACACTGTGTTTATGCATCCTATCTTGTTACACATTATCCACTTAACACCCGATGTCTGTGTAAGGTCAGACCGCTGAATATTCCTTCATTGAACTGGTAAATTTACAACTTTCTGAAGCATATGTCAACAGCACTTTGATGATAATTGATTTCGAAATCGTTGACACGGACGACCACGCATATTTTGATTACGCTAATCTGCAAGCTGTCTGTAAGCCAGTGATAAGAAAAGCGATAATTAATGCATGTTTACACAGTGGTATTGATTATCAAAGGGTGCCGCCCGCATTAATTAGCACATGAAGCATGGAAAGTCCGCACGTGTCACTACCGCTTCAAAAGATGAAAAAAAAAACGTTCTGGTTGATGTTTTAGTGGATTCTTATTTTGTCAATAACAGACATCAAAGGAAATGAAATACGTGTCGTCCTGCAAAGAACGTTTATTATTTGGGCATCCAGACATGTTTAAACAGCCGAGGAATTAATTTTGAATCTTGGACACCGTGTAAGGTAATACCGCACTAGAAAACAATTAAAGAAATTAAAAACGTGGTACGATTTTTCTGTTTATTTGCATGTATTGCTAAAATATTTTAAAAGATTTTACCAAACAACAAAAGAAAAATACAAATGAGGGGGAATGGTGGAAAAAAAAAAAACATTACACAATGAAAATGATGGATAAGTTGGCAGATGCAAGAATGTCGGGATGACATTGTAAGGCATGTTCGGCACGTTACTGGTGACGTTATCGGTCGACCGGGGCCTATTTGGATAAAAAAATTCTTTAGCCCTGATTTCAAAGGTGTTCCGTTTAACAAGCGCATGCGATCGATTGTGTACCGAAACACTGATTTTCGGTCTTAAGATTCAAATCAAACTTCCCAAAACACAGGTTCTGGTGTATTGATTTGTTTAACGTGTCATCGGTAACAATTCTGATTCGGAATCGTATGCATTGCTGACACAGGTTTTCAGCTATCTACTATTTATATTAATGAAGCGTATTTCTTTCGTAACAGGTAAAACATATTTTCTCAACAGCTTAACGGTTGTGGATAGAGGTGGATAGAAAACAGCGCCCTGCACAATTTCCGTTTTATACCCGGAAGCTCGATCCGTGTCACCAACAACAGCATACAGATGTGTTTACACAAATTAAAGTGTTCGACTTTTCCCGCCAAGCGTCTGCTATTTTGCCAAAATATAGCCATGCACGAGGCAGTAGAATAGTCTGTTTTTATTAATATGCATACATCTACCGATAGATGAAGCTAATCGTCTTAGGAGCGATTTGATTGTGGATTAAATTTTATGATTGATGGATAAATGCAAATTATAGACATAACTTTATCTTATTTTCACACCTTGTCACGCGAAACATTATAGGCTTATCGGTAGCACCGGAGGCTTGTGTTTACAGTGTAATTATAGAAGAGACTGCATATCCGGCGTTTATTACACGATTCGGTTAACTTACATGGTCGGTTTGGTTGGACCCAAAGTTCAGTGTTATAACGAGGTTGAGGTGCATTTAGACACTTTGTCATGTCTGAAGTGTTTTTGAAGACAAGCAAAGATTTCATTGTCTTCGTGAAGAGCTTACATTTATTTTGATTAAGAAACTGATTTCACATTCTCACTGTGAATTGGTACATTTTAATTGGCTACTTCTTTTAAAATGAGTCTCCCGGCTCTTCTTGAAGGATAAACACTTAAAGGAAAAAAGATGCTCCTGGGGAGCTGTTTCCTCTTCATGAAGGGCAGCCAGAAAAGCAAACAGGAGTTTACAACAGGTGTCCCTCTTGTGTAAATTATCTTGTTTATTTCTTGTATGCAGATAAAGCATACAGAAAACAGTCTGAAGGATTAAATAGTTTTTATTTCCTTCTCAAACAAGAAAATTTGTTTCAGGCAATAGTATCGCAATAGTATTGCAATAGTAGTCAGCAATAGTAATAGTATCGCAATGGTTCTTCCTGCAATGTCAATACTATCGCAATAGTCATTTTTTGACTATCGTTACATCCCTAGACGTATATAGGGAAAATCTTGAAAAATCTTCTTCTTTGAAACCACAAGGCTTAGGTCTTCGATATTTGTTATGAAGCTTCAGCTGGTGGACCTCTATAAAGATTGTTCAAATTATAGCCCTGAGACCAAAAATGCCTCCGCCATGTGGCCCTTTGGTTTTACATAGACTTATATAGGGAAAATCTTTAAAAATCATCTTCTCTGAAACACAAGGCTTAGGTCTTTGATATTTGTTATGAAGCTTCAGCTAGTGGACCTATACCAAGATTCTTCAAATTATAGCCTTGGGGCCAAAAATGCCCCTGCTCCGGGGCCCTTTGGTTTAACATAGACTTATATAGGAAAAATATTTTGTTTTACATAGACTTCTATATGCAGGGTAAACCTTTAAAATCTTCTTCTCTGAAACCAGAAAGCCCATGTCTTTCATATTCGATATGAAGCTTCATCTTGTGGACCTCTACCAAGATTGTTCAAATTATAGCCCTGGGGCCAAAATTGGCCCTGCCCGGGGCCCACTTGTTATACATTGGATCAGGTGAGCGAACCAGGGCCCTCTGGGCCCTCTTGTTTCTATATAAAGTGGGGTTGGGGTGGGGGGGGGGTGGGTCTTTATTTCACAGACTTGTTCACGTGATGCAAATGTAAAATTCTGAATGATGCAGAATATAATACCATGCTTGGGATAGTTACTCTGATAGAATTTTTCCTTTATTTATACCACAGTTACTGTCCTTGATTGCCATCAGAAAAGTATTTCCTCTCAGCATCTTGAGAAGGAAGTGATGAATTTCAATCAAATTTCACATGTTATATGATATTGACAGTAACTCATTTGGGATTGTTATTCCACATTTTCCAGTGGTGTAACTGTCCTGGACTGCAGCAACAATATTATTTGAAAAGATTGATAAATTTCTATTAGATATTCTTGTTTGTTTACTTGAGTTGAGGTTTTACATCCCTATCAACACTATTAAGGCCATTTCGGAGGTGTTGCTTCCAGTTTTATGTGACTTTTACCTGACATTGAGATAAAATGACATCCTAAGCCCTAGGGTTGGTCCAACTCGCACCACTTTGCCTGGGCAGGCTTAGACCTTCTAAGCAGTTTACCAGTACGCACAGTCAGTGGAAGCACCATGTTGCCTAATCTATTTCTCCAAGCCTCAGCGGGCGGGGATGTTTCATTTAGATGTCAAACAACTAGCTTGGGATTGTAACAGGGCATTTATCGGCAATTTACATTGCCAATGATTGCCATGAAATGATTTGTGCTGCTTATCTTTAAAAATGAAAAGATGGATATCAATCAAATTTCAGATATAAAATATTGACAATAACTTGCTTGGAATTAAAGTTTATCATTTTCCACCAGTTGTCAGCAGTGTGACTGCGACTGCCCTAAATAAGCAATAAGCATCAAAAGATGGCTTCAACTCTCCACTCAGTAATTTGTGAAAGAATTACAATAATTGGATTTTGATCAAATTCACATATTGAATGATATTGACAATATATCATTTGGCATTGCTAATCGGCATTTTTTGTTGATTTCTTAAACTTTATTTATACTTAATGGTCACAGAAATTATTGTTTTCTAAGACACTGATGTTGGAGTATAGTGACCTTGCATGTTGGAGAAAACTAAAGTACCAAGGAAAACCACAAACCTTGGACAAGTGATCGCTACCCTGCCACATGGCAACATCCAGAATCAAAACCAGGCCACAGCTCTGACTAGGAATGGGACACACTCCATGCTATCCAGGCCACCAAGAGCATTTTAAGTTACTGTGTTTTTGTGCACTTGCTATTTTTATGTCTCATTATTGTTTGTTTGTTTTTAGCTCACCTGTCACGTAGTGACAAGGTGAGCTTTTGTGATCACTTTTTGTCCGTCGTCCGTCGTGCGTGCGTCCGTAAACAATTTCAAATAAGTATATCTCTAAAACCACATGGCCAATCATGATCGAACTTCATGTGAAGCATCATCAGGTAGGGGGACAGGCTGCATAAGGTTTTTGGGCTGATCAGATTGGAACTCTGGTTGCCATGGCAACATATAGCTCCCATAGACTTATAATGGGAAAAATTAAAAAAATCTTCTTCTCTGAAACCACAGGGCCGAGAGCTTAGATATTTAGCATGTAGCAACGGCCAGTGGTCACCTACATAATTCCTGCCAATCATGCCCCTGGGTATCAAATGGGCCACACCCCGGGGCCCCTTCTCTCCCATAGACTCATAATGGAAAAAAAAGCTTCAAAAATCTTTTTCTCTGAAACCACAGGACCCAGAGCTTAGATATTTAGCATGTAGCAACGGCCAGTGGTCACCTACATAATTCCTGCCAATCATGCCCCTGGGTTTCAAATGGGCCACGCCCCGGGGCCCCTTCTCTCCCATAGACTCATAATGGAACAAAAAGCTTCAAAAATCTTCTTCTCGGAAACCACAAGGCCCAGAGCTAAGATATTTAGCATGTAGCAACGGCCAGTGGTCACCTACATAATTCCTGCCAATCATGCCCCTGGGGTCCAAATGGGCCACGCCCCGGGGCCCTTCGGCTCCTATAGACTCATAATGGAAAAAAGCTTCAAAAATCTTCTTCTCTGAAACCACAGGGCCCAGACCTCAGGTATTTGACATGTAGCAATGGCAAGTGGTCACCTACATAATTCCTGCCAGTCATGCTCCTGGTGTCCAAATGGGCCACGCCCCGGGGCCCTTTAGCTCCTATAGACTCATAATGGAAAAAAAAGCTTAAAAAATCTTCTTCTCTGAAACCACAGGGCCCCGAGCTGAGATATTTGGCATGTAGCAACGGCAAGTGGTAACCTACATAATTCCTGCCAATCATGCCCCTGGGGTCCAAATTGGCCACACCCAGGGGCCCCTTAGCTCCCATAGACTCATAATGGAAAAAAAGCTTCAAAAATCTTCTTCTCTGAAACCACAGGGCCCAGAGCTTAGATATTTAGCATGTAGCAACCGCCAGTGGTCACCTACATAATTCCTGCCAATCATGCCCCTAGGGTCCAAATTGGCCACGCCCCGGTGCCCCTTCGCTCCCATAGACTCATACTGGAACAAAAAGCTTCAAAAATCTTCTTCTCAGAAACCACAGGGCGCAGAGCTTAGATATTTAGCATGTAGCAATGGCAAGTGGTCACCTACATAATTCCTGCCAATCATGCCCCTGGGGTCCAAACGGGCCACGCCTCGGGGGCCCTTTAGCTCCTATAGACTCATAATGGAAAAAAGCTTCAAAAATCTTCTTCTCTGAAACCACAGGGCCCAGAGGTGAGATATTTGGCATGTAGCAACGGCAAGTGGTCACCTACATAATTCCTGCCAATCATGCCCCTGGGTTCCAATATTGGCCACACCCCGGGGCCCCTTCGCTCCAATAGACTCATAATGGTAAAAAAGCTTCAAAAATCTTCTTCTCTGAAACCACAGGGTCCAGAGCTTAGATATTTAGCATGTAGCAATGGCAAGTGGTCACCTTCATAATTCCTGCCAATCATGCCCCTGGGTTCCAAATGGGGGACGCCCCAGGGCCCCTTTGCTCCCATAGACTCATAATGGATCAAAAAGCTTCAAAAATCTTCTACTCGGAAACCACAAGGCCCAGAGCTTAGATATTTAGCATGTAGCAACCGCAAGTGGTCACCTACATAATTCCTGCCAATCATGCCCCTGGTACCCAAAAGGGCCACGCCCCAGAACCCTTTAGCTCCTATAGACTCATAATGGAAAAAAAGCTTCAAAAATCTTCTTCTCTGAAACCACAGGGCCCCAAGCTGAGATATTTTGCATGTAGCAACGGCAAGTGGTAACCTACATAAATCCTGCCAATCATGCCCCTGGGGTCCAAATTGGCCACACCCCGGGGCCCCTTAGCTCCCATAGACTCATAATGGAAAAAAAGCTTCAAAAATCTTCTTCTCTGAAACCACAGGGCCCAGAGCTTAGATATTTAGCATGTAGCAACCGCCAGTGGTCACCTACATAATTCCTGCCAATCATGCCCCTGGGTTCCAAATGGGCGAAGCCCCGGGGCCCCTTCGCTCCCACAGACTCACAATGGAACAAAAAGCTTCAAAAACTTCTACTCGGAAACCACAAGGCCCAGAGCTTAGATATTTAGCATGTAGCAATGGCCAGTGGTCACCTACATAATTCCTGCCAATCATGCCCCTGGGGTCCAAATGGGCCACGCCCCGGGGCCCTTTGGCTCCTATAGACTCATAATGGAAAAAAGCTTCAAAAATCTTCTTCTCTGAAACCACAGGGCCCAGACCTAAGGTATTTGACATGTAGCAATGGCAAGTGGTCACCTACATAAATCCTGCCAATCATGCCCCTAGGGTCCAAATGGGCCAGGCCCTGGGGCCCCTTAGCTCCCATAGACTCAAAATGGAAAAAAAAAACTTCAAAAATATTCTTCTCTGAAACCAAAGGGCCCACAGTTTAGATATATAGCGTGTAGCAAGGGCAATTGGTCACTTACATAATTCCTGCTAATCATGCCCCTGGGTTCCAAATGGGCCACGAGCCTGGGCCCCTTTGCTCCCATAGGCTCATAATGGAACAAAAAGCTTAAAAAATCTTCTTCTCTGAAACCAAAGCGCCCAGAGCTTAGATATTAAGCACATAGCAATCGCAAGTGGTCACCTACATAATTCCTGCCAATCATGCCACTGGGATCCAAAAGGGCCAAGCCCCGGGGCCACTTAGCTCCTATAGACTCATAATGGAAAAAAAGCTTAAAAAATCTTCTTCTCTGAAACCACAGGGCCCAGAGCTTAGATATTTAGCATGTAGCAATGGCAAGTGGTCACCTACATAAATCCTGCCAATCATGTCCCTGGGGTCCAAATGGGCCACACCCTGGGACCCCCTTAGCTCCCATAGACCCATAATGGAAAAAAGACTTAAAAAATCTTCTTCTCTGAAACCACAGCGCCCAGAGCTTAGATATTTAGCATGTAGCAACGGCAAGTGGTCACCTTCATATTTCCTGCTAATCAAGCCCCTTGGGTCAAAATGGGCCACGCCCAGGGCCCCTTAGCTCCCATAGACTCATAATGGTAAAAAGCTTCAAAAATGTTCTTCTCAGAAACTGTGAAGCACAGAACTTAGATATTTAGTATCTAGCAACATAAAATAGCCAGCTACATAAATCCAGCTAACCCTGCCCCTGGGGTCAAAATTGGCCTCGCCCCAGCTCATCACCTCCAATAGAATTATAATGGAAAAAAACTTAAAAGATCTTCTTCTATGAAACCATAAGGCCCAGAGCTTAGATTTTTATATGTAGCAACATCAAGTGGCCACCTACATAAATCCTGCCAGTTATGCCCCTGGGATCCAAATGGGCCCCACCCCAGGGCTCTTTAGCTTCCATAGACTTAAAATTGGAGAAACTTCAAAAATCTTCTCTGAAACCACAGGGCCCTTATAATGAAAAAAAAAAACAAAAAAAAACTTAAAATGGGGAAAAAATCTTCAAAAATCTTCTTCTCTGAAACCATAAGTCCCAGAGCTTAGGTATTTAGCATGTCGAGTGGTCGCCTACATGAATCCTGCCAATCATGCCCCTGGGGTCCAAATCCTGTGGCCCCTAAACTCCAACAAACTTATAATGGAAAAGGCTTCAAACATCTTCTTTGAAACCATGAAGTACAGACCTTAGATATTTAGTATATACATAGGGGCTTGAATCATGAAAAAAAAAAAAAAAAAAATGAAATTACTATATTAGAGACAAGGGGGGAAACTTCGGCACCATTTTTGGGGGGGGGGGGGGTTACCTCATTTTACCCAGTGTATCTTTTTCGCAAATGAAGTTTTTCACCTGCTTATTACGAATTATACAAGTTAAATATGTCCACTTAGCAACAATAATCCGCCTCTGTCTGTCACTTGCAGAAAACATGTTTTTCTCGCATGGATTAACTCAGCAAAGCAAAATTCGGCATAAACGTGTGACAAAAATTTTCAGGTTTTCATCAATCACAAGCGAACTAGTGTTACGGAGGAAACTTTTTTCGCTTTCAACTGATGTCTTTCATTCAAATGAACCTCTCTTGACCAATTTGAATCCAAAATGATGTATTTGCAGCTCTAAATTTAGATTTTATTACTTTTACATCACTTTATGTAAAAGATCAAGAAAACAGTCGTCGCGAAGCTTGGTTTTTCTGCTGATTCCGGGCTGCTCTATCGATGAACTAACGACCGGTACGACCGGTGCTGTTTATTTTTTATACCGTTCGCAGTAGTGACAAATGAGCATTATCGCTATTTTTCTTCCATTTTCAACTAAACCCCAAGAGGGGACACAGACGTTGTATACTGCATATACTCCAGTTTTGAGAGCTGAAAGAGTACACAGTCACCATGTAAATACGGTAGGGTTCTTTAACCTGCACAGGGGATGGTTCTCCCTGCACAGAGGTCTCCAGTTAACGTTCAGATTCGAAGGACGATGCACCGTTATGATATTCATACCTGCAAAATTTATTATACAAATGGAACGTGTTCTGACGCCGAAATTTTGGCACCGCTGCTGGGGATCAAACCTGGTACCTTTAGCATCTGAGGCACTGAGCTAAATTTAGGTGGCTAAATTTAGGAAGGCAGGGATTAGCCGCAGTTATCTCCTTACCGGACTCAGAAAATGTGAAATGTATTTTTTGTTGAAATCGTGGACGTTTTGTGTTATTTTCAAAACAGTTTCACTCATGCTTGTGTAGGCAGAAATAAAACAAATGGACCCTGTATCGCTCACCTGAGCTAACAGATTCAAAGTTTTAGGAAGTGCCAGCCTTTACTGAAGGATTAATGGAAGGACATGGTGATGACAGGGTAAGCATTTTCTGCAAATCAAGTAGAATGTAACACTATGATAAATAGGCTGACCTCACCAGTTTTCAAACGGACCCCAGCTTTTATTCCTGACTTGCTAAGAAGATCCGATATAAACTGATGGGGCTATGGTGATGACAAGTTCAAAAATAAGCAATTAACTGCTGCAATCAAGGGGATGTTACCCTGTGACAAATAGGCAAACCTCACGAGTTTTCAAACTCCTCCGAGCTTTTCTGCCTGACTTATTTGTTTGTAAGTTTCATAAAGATCCGATCAAAACTGAAGGGGCAGCAGTGCTAACAAGGTCGAAAATAGGCATTTTTAAGCAATCAAAGGCAGGTAACTCTATGATAAATGTGCCGACTTGGCCAGTATTCAAACTCATCCAAGGTTGTATTCCCAGCCACCTTACGTGTAAGTTTCAGAAAGATCCGATCAAAACTGAAGGGGCTACGGTGATGACAAAGGTAAAAAATCAACATTTTCAGCCATCAAAGGGATATAACTCTACGATAAATAGGCTGACTTGGCCTGTTTTCGAACTCATCCAAGATTTTATCCCCAGCCACCTTACATATAAGTTTCAGAAAAATCCGATCAAAACTGAAGGGGTATGGTGATAACAAGGACGTAAATCTATGATAAATGGGCCAACTTGGCCGGTATTCGAACTCATCCTAGGTTTTATCCCCAGTCACCTTACATATAAGTTTCAGAAACTGAAGGGGATACGGTGATGACAAGGTCGAAAATTGACATTTTCAGCCATCAAAGGGACATAACTATATAGTAAATAGGCTACCTTGGCCGGTATTCGAACTCATCCGAGATTTGATCCACAGCCACATTACATAAAAGTTTCAGAAAGATCCGATCAAAACTGAAGGGGCTACGGTGATGACACGGTCAAAAATCGGCATTTTCAGCGATCAAAGGGATGTAACTCTATGATAAATGGGCTGACTTGGCCGGTTTTCGAACTCATCCGAGGTTTAATCCCAAGCCACCTTATATATATGTTTCAGAAACATCCGATCAAAACTGGAGGGGCTACGGTGATGACAAACATTTTCCCATTGTAAGTCTATGGGACCTTGTGATTGCCATAGCAACCAAAGTTTTCATGCGATTTCAAAAAAAAAAAAAAGAAAAAAAAAACGCTAATGTCATCAATGCCCCACTAGAGGCATGCTACAGATGAGAAATGATTGAGATCAGCCTGCAGGCTGCAGAGATATAGCTGCTCAAAAGTGTGGACGGACGGACGGACGACGGACGACCCACTATACTATAAGCTCCCCTGGAGCCTTCGGCCCAGGTGAGCTAAAAAACAGCCAGCTTGTTAAAATGCCATCAATACGTAAATGTTCAAAATGATGCAGCATGGAAACAAGTTGTTCCCTAATAATGATAATAATAATAATAATAATAATAATATAAATAATAATGATAATAATAATAAAATAATAATTGCAACATATTCTTTTTTATGTTTTGAAATTTTGATCCTGGGTCGCGCTAATGGCCAGTAAATGACAATAAGCACTATTTAGGTTGGGCCCATTGGGTGATTTAAGGGAGTGCAGCACACACATGTTCTCTCATCCGCGAGTTTCTGAAGTGGACGCTTCTATTAATGAATTCGGCCAAATCCATTAATGTAGGGACTTGGGTAAGAAAAAACACTGCTCAATTCTTCTGCTCAGCAAGTTTGTATTAATCTGAATAGGCACCACAACTCACCACAACACGGCAAACAAAGAAGGTCAGATTAAGCTAGAGCATATCAACCTGATTTTCTTGAGGGGGGGTGTAGCGGGGATCATTTTACGGTCCGGTAAAAAAAAAAAAAACATCAGGCCTTCCGTTGCAGAACTCTTGAATGCCTTAAAATAGATGCCTTTTATGAAAGGTTGATTGTGAAGTGCTTAGATCTGTTGAAAAAGTACTTGTATTAGCCTAGAGTGTATTGGAAAGTAAGTGAGAAATGGGGCCTTTTTCAATATATAGGACATTTAATTTTGGTGCTTTTGAGTAAAGCGGCATTCCAATCTTAGTGTTTCTCGACCAGGCTATTAAAAGGTTATAAATCGTTATTCATGCTCAATTCAGTCGAGCGTTAAATTTGTAATGCTCGCTAATTTTAAATACTAAAAGTTCATCAATTTTCCTGCTTAGATTTGTTTGTTTGATTTGAGGTTTAACGTCCCCGTCAACACTGCAAAGGTCATTTTAGAGACGTTGCTTCCAATTTTGTGGGACTTTTACTAGACCTTAAGATGAAATGACATCTCAAGCCCTGCCGCCCAATGAACAAATAGGTTTAATTAACATGGATGGGCCGACTCGCACCGCTTTGCCTGGGCAGGCTTAGATGCTCTAAGTGGATTACCAGTACTCGTGTGCGGGTCGGTTTCAGCTCTTCGTGGAAGCATCATTTCTTCATGCCCCGATGGGCGGGGCCGTTTCCTGCTTAGATAAGAACTGAATAATAGAATGTATGATGGGATTGAGGCCGAAACAAGGAATTTTCAAGCAAGTTTTCAGTTTAGTTAAGTATCATGTAGGATTTTGTCGAGCACGAGACTTTAATTCACTGAAAACGAGCCCGAAGCCACGACCGCAATATTAATTATTTTTCTCACCCAAACACTTTAAGGAATTTATTTGTTTGATTAGATGTTAAAAGTGTCCATCAACAGGTCATTTGGAGACGTTGAATCCATTTTGTGGGACTTTTACTCGACATTGAGATGAATTGACATCTCAGGCCCTGTCGCCCTATGAAACCAATAGTGTTTATAAGCATGAACGGTCTGACTCGCACCGCTTTGCCCGGGCAGGCATAGATTCTTTGAGCGGTTTAGCAGTACTCGCGTGCGGTCGGTTTCAGCTCTGCTTGGAAGCGTCACGCAGCCCACCTATTTCTTTAAGCCCCAATGGGCAGGTCCGAAAACTTTAAAGAATGCGTTGTGAACTGCACAAATATACAGAAATTAATAAGCGATAAAGCACATTCACACCAATGTAACGCAACAAAATGTCAGTATTTTAATATTCATACCTCCTGGAGAATATCGTCATAATTTTTCCAGTGAGCCGCTAAAGTTTGTGTCTAAAGCATCCGTTTACATGTAAAGTGCTACGCATGAAATAAAAACCAGTGCATGTACATTTCATGACCTGCTTTCTTTGACACATGACAGCAGTTTGATGACAAATTGAATGTCCATTTCATTAAAAGTTGATAAGGACATGTCATTCTGAGAAGCTGCTCCCCTAATTGCATGGATAACAAAACATGCTGCAGAAGACGGTTTTGAAAACAAAATTACCTCGGGCTCAATGTGGGTGTTTTGCAATGACTGACATAATGGGATAGCTAATAAACCCTAGAGTAAGCAGCGATATGAGGCAAAGAAAACAAACACTTAAGAAATGAAAATTATTTTTCTGCTGTTCATGATAGTACGGACGCAGTGGGTTGTATGCAAAGTAAGTGAACCCCTTCGGGGTTCACGGGGTTCATGTAAACTTTGTTAGCGACTCGCTGTCGTTCATATTTTCATGAAAAGCAGAAAAATTAAGTTTATTGTTTTATAATAACATTCTATGCCCCTCATCACTGGGCGAAAAATAATGCTTATAGGGCAAACTTTTTAAACTGAAAAAAAACATTTACACCCATTTTACTACATAGAGAGGAACAGCGTTGACCTCACCAACGCCCGTAGAAAACCATGGTTTAGAATGACGTCACTTGATGTCACTGAAAATCATGTGACTCGATGCGTTTACGGAAGTATGAATCATACTGTTTCTATGTGTTTACATTATATTTTTTTATTTATGAGCCGGATAAATTCCATACCCTATCAGTTGAGCATTAAAAAAAGTTTTATAATCCTTGGGCTGCAGGTTGGTGCAGTTTATGTCTGTACACACCTCTGGAATCTGGAATGAACAGTACACAATATTTCCATACCCCTCTAATTAATCTTAAGACTTCCACAAATTTAATCCAAATATCTGAGAGAGAGAGAGAGCGGGAGAGAGAGAGAGAGAGAGAGAGAACAGCTAACATTAGACAAAATACATGTTGAAACGCTTTTTCCTTGGTTTCCACTTATCACAAAGAAAAAAAAAAGAACGAAAATTCCTACAGGCCTATTGGCACCAAAACAACCTTTGTTATTTAGGTAATAATATTAGAACACACGCTTAAAGTCGTCAGTCTTTCCGACCACTATGAATTCAAATTTGTAAAACAATTTCAAGTTATTTCTAGCCGTATCTCTTTTAACTAAAATTCTGAACCGTTTGGCTTAACACTGCTGCATTTTTATTTATTATTTTGCTTAGCTAACCGTCGCCGTGTACCGGGAACGAGCGTTTAAACATAAGGTGACGATGTTGTGTACATAGCGGCCCCCGCCCAAAGGGGCTTGAAGAAATATATGGGCTGCATGATGCTTCAACCGCAGAGCTGAATCTGGTCCCCCACTAGTACTGGTAAACCGCTTAGAGGATCTAAGCCTGTCTAAGAACCGCAGTGCGAGGCGGACCGTCCATGCTAATAAACCCTATTGGTTTCATTGGGCGACAGGGCTTGAGATGTCATGTCATCTCAATGTCGGGTAAAAATTGGAAGCAACGTCTCCAAAATGACCTTTACAGTGTTGACGGGGACGTTAAGCCTCAAATCAAACAAACAAACAAACGTCATGTACACATGTTCTTTAGCACTCTGCCAAAAACACATAGATTTTATACGATAGCCGTTGTGCAAGAAACTGACAAACATTTCCCCTTCAATACGGAGCTCTCTAGCAATCTCCTCGATAACGTGGGTTGTGCCCGTCCCAGCCTGGACATAAACAAGGCAGTTGGGCCTTGTTTTTTTAATCAGATCAAAGGCCGTCTTCTGCTTTTTAGTAAACATTTTATTTCCTTTTCTGCGCATGTGTCAAAAAAGTTACAGCGGCTGACTGGAAGCGATGCAATACAAAATTCCCAGAGCACAGCCCATTATACGTAGAAACACCATCCAGTTATCTTAGCTGCGTAATACGTGTATACGTAGTCCTAGCAGAATATGTTACATTGACAAAATAAATTAAAGGAGAAATCAAGGCTATCACACTCATTTTAACAGTAACAACTCCACTGCCGGAACGTAGTTTCAGAAGTTCCGGATTATATCTGTCCTGCACGTCCCGCCTTTTAAACACGACGATTATGGCAAGCGCCCGGGTTTCTGTACCGATCATTGACAGAACACTGCGAAAGCGAAGCAAAAGTTGGAAAAATCTATATTTAGAGCTGCGAGTACATCTTTTTGGCTTCAAATTAGCAAAGCGAGTTAAAGTTAAATGAAAGACAACGGGTGAAAGTGAAAAAAGTCCCCCCCGTATCACTAGTTCGGTTGTGATTGATGAAAACCTGAAAATTTTTGTCACACGTTTATGCCGAATTTTGCTTTGCTGAGTTAATCCATGCGAGAAAAGCATGTTTCCTGCAAGTGGCAGACAGTGGCGGATTATTTTTGCAAAGTGGACTTATTTAACTTGTATTATTCATAATAAGCAGGTAAAAAACTGCATTTGCGAAAAAGATACACTGGGTAAAATGAAGTAACCCCCCAAAAAATTGAGCCGAAGTTTCCCCCCTTGTCTCTATTATAGTACCAAAAAAAAAAAAAAAAAATTTTTTTTTTTTTTTTCATTTTTTTTTTTCTCATTTTTTTCATGATTCAAGCCCCTATGGTATATAGCAACACAAAATGGTCACCTACATAAATCCTGCCAACCATGCCCTTTGGGTCAAAATTGGTCCAGCCCCAGGCCTCATTAGCTCCTATAGACTTAAACTGGAAAAAACTAAAGTATCATTTTTCTCCAAAACCATAAGGCACAGATTTTGTTTGATTTGTGGTTTTACATCCCCATCAACACTGTATAGGTCATTTTGGAGATGTCTCTTCCAATTTCGTGGGACTTTTACCAGACATTGAGATGAAATTACATCTCAAGCCCTGTTGCCCAATGAAACCAGTAGGGTTTATAAGCATGGACACCGCTTTGCCTGAGCTTAGATATTTAGTATGTAGCAATGTCAAGTGGTCTCCTACACTAATGATTTTCTAGTACACAGGTGAGCGATATAGGGCCATTGGTTCCTCTTGTTTTATTATTATTATTATTATTTCATCTTTTTTTTTTTCAGCAAAAGCAAGAACTGATGAATGTGAAAAGAGGTTTACAGAATTTGTTCTAAACCATGACTGATAATGCACTATTTACAGATCCAGCTTGCTGGAAAACATAACATAATATTAGGACATAGTTTGCATTAAAAATTTTCTATTTGCTCACTTAAATCTACATAGATAACCTACTCTTGACACACATCAAAGGGGTTTGAATCCACATCACTGCATGCTGTCCACAAATCTAGGTTATCTCTTTTACAAAAGCCTAGAGTTCTGTGTACACTACAAGAATGACAGCTATCAACAGTATCTTTCAATATTGATCAGCTACACATTGTGTAATAGTTAAGTATGTAAGTATCTTCTTGATAGTTTTCTGCTCACAGATTCATGGATGTGACTTAATTCCACAGAACTCTGGTCTTTTATGCCAAAGCATTTAGTTTGCATTACTTTAAAATTTGATAATAACATTTTAAAAAAAAAAAAAACATAATATACTGGTCTGTGATAGGTTTGTTATAGGTTTTAGCTCACCTGGATGAAGTCCAGGAAGAGAAATTGCACTGCCTCTGGCGTCAGAGTCTGCATCTCGGAAATGCCAAATCCGGCGTATTTTTACGCCTGTTTTTGCTTTTGTACGCGTAAAATTTCCCATCGTGGATTCTTAATAACACCAATTATTTTTCGCCTGACGCGTTCGAAATCGAGTGTAAAAGCGGGTTGATCTCCAAATTTAGCTACCACTTTCAGATCAAAAGTTTACCGTTAATCGTCGTCACCAGGCTTGTTCAAGTTTTTTTTTTTTTTTTTAATGAAAGTCAAAATTTCTTATTCCATCTTATTTCTTCAAATCCTGGTTATTTTGAAGAAGCAAAATGGACTGGACTGGAAATTTTCGCTAGTATTATGTCTTTAATCATTATGTGAAATATTGTATGATTCAAAAAGGTTCCAGATGCCATTTTATGTACTAGGATGTAGTCCATGACCTGAACAGACTTTCCTGTTGGTGCAGCCTGATCAGAGCCTGTACTACTGTTAACTGCCCACACACAATTTAAACCCTTATCCTGATTAATAAGGATAAATTAATTTACCCAGTCCTCTCCTGACTTTCAAAAGCCTAATGTAATTTATCCATTCAAATCCACAATCTCCGTGACAGTGTAACTCCTGATTAGATGGAAGCCATCTGATCTGGATCTCCACTGCAAGAAAAAGGTTTGTCATGTTAAGCAGGATAAGGGTTCAAGCCTAAAAGTCTTTTTGAGTCACACTCTACAGCCGTATGCATTTAGCCATAATTGACACGCATTTTTTAGGGTCAAACTTTTTTAAGGTCAAATTCCAACTTATCAAAATTTGAATCTAACTTTTCAGTTTTGAATCCAACTTTTCCCATGGATGGATTCTTAAACTCCTGTTTTCAAAATTCTAGTGAGAACTCTGTTTTTTTTAGCTCACCTGAGTCGAAGGCTCCGGGGGAGCTATTGTGATCACTCACCGTCCGTCGTCGTCGTCCGTCTGTCCGTCCGTCCGTCCACAATTTCTTCAAACGACATCTCCTCCTAAACCACTGAACAGATTCTGACCAAACTTGGCAGAAATGATCCTCAGGTGGTCCTCTCTCAAAGTTGTTCAAAGAATTCAATTCCATGCAGAACTCTGGTTGCCATAGCAACGAAAAGGGAAAATTAGAAAAAACCTTTAAAAATCTTCTTTTCTGAAACCAGAAGGCCTAGGTCATTGTTATTTGGTATGAAGCTTCATCTACTGGACCTCTACCAAGATTGTTCAAATTGTAGCCCTGGGGCCAAAAATGCCCCTGCGCCAGGGCCCACTGGTTTTACATAAGCTTATATAGGGAAAACCTTTAAAAATCTTCTTCTCTGAAACCAGATAGCCCAGGTCTTTGATATTTGCTATGAAGCTTCATCTGGTGTTCCTCTACCAAGATTGTTCAAATTATAGCCCTGGGGCCAAAAATGGCCCCGTCCCACTGGGCCCACTGGTTTTATATAGGCTTATATTGGGAAAACATATAAAAATCTTCTTTTCTGAAACCAGAAGGCTGAGGTCTTTGATATTTGGTATGAAGCTTCATCTAGTGAACCTCTACCAAGAGTGTTCAAATTATAGCCCTGGGACCAAAAACACCCCCGTGCCGGGGCCCACTGGTTTTACATAGGCTTTTATAAGGAAAACCTTTAAAAATCTTCTTCTCTGAAACCAGAAGGCCCAGATCTTTGATATTTGGTATGAAGCTTCAATTAGTGGACCTCTACCAAGATTGTTCAAATTATAGCCCTGGGGCCAAAAACGACCTTGCCCCGGTGCCAATTGTTTTTACATAGACTTATATAGGGAAAACCTTTAAAAAATCTTCTTCTCTGAAACCAGAAGGCCCAGGTCTTTGATATTTGGCATGAAGCTTCATCTAATGGACCTATACCAAGATTGTTCAAATTATAGCCCTGGGGAAAATAATGCCCCCACGCCGGGGCCCACTGGTTTTACATAGGCTAACATAGGGAAACCCTTTAAAAATCTTCTTCTCTGAAACCAGAATGCCCAGGTCTTCGATATTTGGTATGAAGCTTCATCTAGTGGACCTCTACCAAGATTGTTCAAATTATAGCCCTGGGGCCAAAAGCGACCCCGCCTCAGGGCCAACTGGTTTTACATAGGCTTATATAGGGAAAACCTTTAAAAAATCTTCTTCTCTGAAACCAGAAGGCCCAGGTCTTTGATATTTAGCATGAAGCTTCATCTAATGGACCTATACCAAGATTGTTCAATTATAGCCCTGGGGCCAATAATGTCCCCATGCCAGGGCCCACTGGTTTTACATAGGCTTATATAGGGAAAACCTTTAAAAATCTTCTTTTCTGAAACCAGAAGAACCAAATTTTTTATATTTGGTGTGAAGATTCATCTAGTGGACCTCTACCAAGATTGTTCCAATTACAGCCCTGGTGCCAAAAATGCCCCCACTCCGGGACCCACTGGTTTTACATAAGCTAATATAGGGAAAACTTTTCAAAATCTTCTTCTCTGAAACCAGAAGGCCCAGATCTTTGATATTTGGTATGAAGCTTCATCTAGTGAACCCCTACCAAGATTGTTCAAATTATAGCCCAGGGGCAAAAAAATGCACTCGTGCCGGGGCCCACTGGTTTTACAACATTAGGCTTATAGAGAGAAAACCTTTAAATATCTTCTCCTCTGAAACCAGAAGGCCCAGGTCTTTGATATTTGGTATGAAGCTTCATCTAATGGGCCTCTACCATGATCGTTCAAATCATAGCATACGGGCCAAAAATGGCCCCGCCCTTGGGCCCACTGGTTTTACATAGACTTATATAGAGAAAACTTCTAAAAATCTTTGTGTCCGAAACCAGAAGGCCCATGCCTTTGATATTCGATATTAAGCTTCATTCAGTAGACCTCTGCTTAGATTGTTCTATTATAGACCTGGGTCCAAAAATTTCACCGCCCTGGGACCTACATGAGCATCTCTTAGCTCAGGTGAGCGATATAGGACCATCATGGTCCTCTTGTATTTTTTTCAGAAATTTTTGTGTTTAAGTTTTTTAACAGCTCATATTTTCCAAACCATACGACAGATTTGGTTCATATTTTGTATGATGGTAAATATAGGTCCAAAGTTTCATTCAGCAATACCCGACCCAGTCTCAGAACCTTAAGGTCAAGGCCACAGACTGAAATTTTTAATGTAAGTTTTTAACCTCATATTTTCCAAACCATATGATGGATTTGGTTCATATTTGAAATAATAATGATAGATATAGGTCCAAAATAAAGTGAAGGCAGTGTTCAGGACCAGATGCAATTACTTCACACCTCCCATCCAAGACCAAAGTTTCATTCAGCTATACCCCCACCCATGCCGATGACCTCAAGGTCAAGGTCATGGACTCAAAATTTTTATATTAGAGTTTCTAACTGGTCATATTTTCAAACCATATGATGGATTTGGTTTGTATTTGGAATGATGAAACTTTTATTTGACAATACCCTCACTAATGACCTGAAGGTCAAGGTAGCAGACATAGAAATATATATGAAGTTTTAAGAGCTCGTATTTTCCAAATCATATGGTGCATTTGGTTCATATTTGATATGATGTTAAGGTACAATATTGTATTCAACAATTCCCCACCCATGACCTCAAGGTCAAGGTCACAGACTTAGAAATGTTTTTAGAGCGTATAAGAGCGTATATTGTCCTAACTGTGTGATGATAGATATAGGTAAAAAGGTTTATTAAGCAATATCCCACCTATGCCCATGGCCTGAAAGACACTTTCCTGGGTGAGCTATACTGTCTGATGACAGCTCTTGTTGATTTCCAAATGATAATGTGTTCACCATTCTCTGGAATATTGTTTTTAGTTTCAGTTTTGTATTTAAATAAAGTAATAATTATTTTATTCATTCATTCATTCCTGATTTAAATCCTATTAGAAAACTGTTTTATATCTTCAAACTGAAGAATTCCATCTAGCTATTATAGCTTTGTCATGGGATTTGGTATTTGCAACCAATGAAGGTGCCAAAAAGTATGTGCTTTTGCACAGTCTGATCAGCGCCATTGCATTCACTTCTGTGATAGTACAATCCCTCTAGTCTCTGTAGCTAAAATTTCAAGGCTATTCCTATGCTATGTAACTGAATAGACCGCTTTGACTTACCTTGTCGAAAAACCTGAAGACGAGTTTTGTCATGACAGGGCTCATTTCCAGGGAAAATCAGCTACAGAGTTTTGCCTTTCATGATGATAAAATGGCTAAAGGCCAAAGATTTGACATATATAGTCGAACTTCGATGGCTCAAAATCGCCGGGACCGCCGAAAAAAGGTCGAGCCATCGGTAGTTTGAGCCATTGGAGTCCAACTCAGCAAGATCCATCTTTGTGTACTATTTTTTATCATAGCTGCGGCAATTTTGGTGACTTCCGGTACATTTATCGATTCGTATTTAAAGGCAAAGACTGTAATTTTGGCAGGTCTTACTCAATGGCGGTGTGAAATTTAATTTGTGAAAAATATTTTGCCAGCTTTAATTTCCTTATGCCGCCTCATTAGTCCTGGGTTATTGTAGGTGTTTACAATAAACTTAATTTGACACCTTCTCAACATTAATCTCTTGACCTGTTGATCAAAGGCATTGCGCCAATCAAGTACACCTGGGTTATGTAAACAGCTGTTTCGGCAAGATGCTTTGTCAATATCAAAGCGTCTTATGATACTGATCACGCGCCTGCGTGACTTGATCGATAAAATTGGAATTTTTAAAAAGGTAATTAGTGCGAGCCATCGGTGGGATTTTACATAGAAAATGGACTCTAGGGACAAGGCTTAGCGTTTGAGGGTTCCAGCCATCGTGGTTCCAGCCAAGGGTGGCATGTTTAGTTAAAATGAATAGGGATTTTGCCGGGACTGATAAGTCGGTTCGACCCAAACGTGGTGTTCGAGCCTACCGAGTTCGACCCATCGAAGTTCGACTGTAGAGTATGCCACTTTATTTACAGTATACAGAAATTTACATATCAAAATGGCGAGTACAATAAAAAGTCATGAGGAGGTAAATTCTTCCATGGCTCCAAAATTTATATTCATATACTATTTATATAATTAGTAAATGCACAAAGGAAACAGGATACTGATCCAGCCCCTAATTGCAGAATTATTTCCCCTAGAATGACTTAATTATTTTGGCCATATCAGCATATGATGTTAAATAGTAATGTTCATGTCTCCACAACTCCTCCTACTGTATTTATGCAGGACACAGTTGAGACATGCATTGAACATGTGCACAAAGGAAACAGGATTCTGGTCCAGCCCCTTCTGGCAGAATTACAAGGGATGTTCGAAATGAAGTGCTTATTGTCCTCTAGCTCGATATCCACCCAGGACACAATAAAAACCAATACATACATGTATAGGGTTATTCAAAACCTACACGACTGTATATAAATGTACATGTTACACTAAGTGTAAGACATGAAATTTGCCTTTTGAATACACCAAACCATTGACTGGTTGGTTGAAGCGTCGACAAGAAAGAGGAAATACGGGCTTACATCAAAGCTCGCTTAAAACTTGGTTGTTCTTTGAAACAGCTGATGACTGAAATTTCTACTGATTACAGAACTTCTTGTGTGTCTTATGACACAGTTCGGCGGTGGAAAAAGAAATTTGAGTCTGATGTAGAGCCCATCAAAAATGCACCGAAATCAGCTAGGCCAAAATCTGCATCTCCTTAAGAAATTGTTTCCAAAATAAAGGAAATCATTGAAGGAGATGCCAGATTTACAGTTTGTAATATTGCATGAAAGGTAGGCATATCACTATCAACGGTTCACCATATTTTGAAGAAGCATTTGAAAGTCAGAAAGATTTCTGCTAGCTGGGTGCCACATCTGTTGACTGATGAGCAAAAGAGGTAATGGGTTAAAATGGCCAAAAAGTTGCTCCAAATGTTTCCAAAATATGACAAAAAGCAGTTACCATCACAGGTGATGAAACCTGGGTCCATTATTTTGAGCCTGTCGAGAGAAAGGTTAGCAATAAGATCTGGGCCACTAAACACAGCCAACAGGCAATAATTGCCAAACGTTCTTTAGAGGAAACAGGATTCTGATCCAGCCCCTTATTGCAGAATTATGTCCCCTTGAATGACAATCATTTTGGCCATGTGTTATTTTGAGAATGTTGCAGTTTCTAGTTTAGTTAGAATGTGTACCTGTATACTGTATATGTCATATTACTCATCTAGTGAGCCATATGGTGGGGATATTCCTCACCTTTAGTGATTGTCTAATTTCTCTATAAAATGGTTTTATTGTGTGCTTGGTAACAACATGATGTAGAGGGACCCAATGCTATCAACAAGAGTTCAGCAAGCGGGGCATCTTACGCCCATGTATTTATTGGACGGCAGCTTTAAAACAAGAGAGCCCAGAGGCCCTGAATCGCTCACCTGAGAATCAGTGTCTCTAGTACATTCTTGGCCCAAGGGCTATAATTTTAACAAACTTGGTAGCGGTCCACTAGATGAAGCTTCATACCAAATATCAAAGACCTGGGCCTTCTTGTTTCAGACAAGAAGATTTTTAAAGGTTTTCCCTATATAAGCCCATGTAAAACTAGTGGGCTTTGGCATGGGGGCATATTTGGCACCAAGGCTATAATTTGAACAATCTCAGTAGATGTCCACTAGATGAAGCTTCACGCCAAGCATCAAAGACCTGGGCCTTCAGGTTTCAGACAAGAAGATTTTTAAAGCTCTAAGGGCTGTAACTGCAAAACCGAATGTCAGCTTCAAGCCAAATTCAAACTCATCTGAGGTTTTATGCTTGTTCTCCTTTACTGAAAGTTTCAAAAAGATCAGATTAGAAACGGATGAGAAAAGGTAGAGATACTATTTTTCACTAATATTTATGCTCAAGGGCAGGTAATTCGAAAGCCTTTTGTCTCATGCGGCCAAAATTCGAACTAAACATGGACTGTAAGCTCCTTCTGGTTATCTAGAAGTTTGATGAAGGTCAGGTTAGAAATAGCCAAGCAAAGTTGGTGACATCGTTTTCCCATTGTAAGTCTATGGGAAAATTTTTCACCCTCAAGGGGATGTAACTGGAAATCCAGTGGTCAGATTCAAGCCAAAATCGAACTCAAGAGATTTTATGCCTATCCTTGTTTACCAAAAGTAACAAAAAGATCAGATCAAAAACAGTTGCGGAAAGCTGGATACACAATTTTTTGCTAATATTCATGCTCAATGGCAGGTAACTAAGAATTCATTTGATGTGCATGGCCCAAATTCAAACTCAACATAGACTGTATGCCCCTCCTGGTTATATGCAAGTTTGATGAAGATCTGATTTGAAATGGTCGAGAAAAGCTGGAGACGTTGTTTTCCCATTGTAAGTCTATGGGAAAATCTTTCACACTCAAGCAGATGTAACTGGAAAACCACTGATCAGATTCAAGTCAACTTCGAACTCGCTTGAGATTTTATGCTTGTCCTCTTAACCAAAAGTTACAAAAAAATCCAATCAAAAACAGCTGAGAAAAGCTGGAGACACCATTTTTCACTTACATTTATGCTCAAGGGTAGGGTACTCAGCAGCTGTTTGTCCCTTGCAGCCTAAATTTGAACTCAACATAGACTGTAAGCCCCTCCTGGTTATCTGCATGTTTAATGAAGATCGGATCAGAAATGGCGGAGAAAAAGTGGAGACGTTGTTTTCCCCCATTATAAGTCTATGGGAAAAATTTTCACCCTCAAGGGGATGTAACTAAAAAAAACGCTCGTCAGATTCAAGCCTAATTCAACTCGTCCAAGAATTTGTGCTTGTTCTTGTTTATGAAAAGTTACAAAAAGATCAGATCATAAAAGACTGAGAAAAGCTGGAGACACCATTTTTCACTTATATGCTCAAGGGCAGGTAACTCCAAAGCTGTTTGTCACATGCATCCCAAATATTAACTCAACATAGACTGTAAGCTTCTCCTGGTTATCTACAAGTTTGATGAAGATCGGATCAGAAATGGCTGAGAAAAAGTGGAGACATCGCTTTCCCCATTATAAGTCTATGGGGAAAATTTTCACGCTCAAGGGGATGCAACTGGAAAACCGCTGGTCAGATTCAAACCAAATTCGAACTCGTCCGAGATTTTATGCTTGTACTCGTTTATGAAAAGTTACAAAAAGATGAGATCATAAACAGCTGAGAAAAGCTGGAGACACCATTTTTCACTTATATTTATGCTCAAGGGCAGGTAACTCCAAAGCTGTTTGTCGCGTGCAGCCCAAATTCGAACTGGAAGTAGACTGTAAGCCCCTCCTGGTTATCTGCAAGTTTGATGAAGATCGGATCAGAAATGGCTGAGAAAAAGTGGAGACGTCATTTTCCCCATTATAAGTCTATGGAACCTTTTTGTTTCCATGGCAACCAGAATTCCAAAAACCCTACGGAGCCTTTCCCCCTACTTGATGATGCGTCTTACGAAATTTGATCAAGATTGGCCATGGGGTATTAGAGATATACTTATTTGAAATTGTTTACGCACGCATGACGTACGAAGGACAAA
The DNA here is from genome assembly GCA_963580285.1 of Lucinisca nassula. Taxonomy (NCBI): domain Eukaryota; kingdom Metazoa; phylum Mollusca; class Bivalvia; order Lucinida; family Lucinidae; genus Lucinisca; species Lucinisca nassula. The sequence continues at coordinate 61,792,071 of OY757014.1, forward strand.
ATGCGATCACAAAAGCTCACCTTGTCACTATGTGACAGGTGAGCTAAAAATATGAACTGCCCTAAACAACATGCGCTGCTCCACATCATAGTCAAACTAAATATCAAGTTTTTCCTGGATCAAATGTTACCTACAGGAGAAGTTAGCCACAAACAAAATGTGTACAGAAATGTTCATAGGGCATTAGGGCATACCTCAATTTTTGGAGGACCGTAACCTCAAACAATATGCGCTGCTCCACATTGTGGTCAAACTATATATAAAGTTTCAGCTTGATCAAATGTTTACTGCAGGAGGACTTAGCCAGAGACAAAATGTTCACAAACTTTTCAAAGGGGATAACTAAATATTTGGTGGACTATAAACTCAAAATAATATGTGCTGCTCTACATCGTCTAACTTTATACAAAGTTTCAGCTTGACAGGATCTAAATTCCAGACGAAGTTAGCCGAACCAAAATGTTTCCAGAAATTTGCAAAGGGGTATAACTTTGTTTTTATTCGGTGGACCAAAACCTCAAAACTAGATCACTGACCACCTCAAAAAGGACCCCACATAAAGCTGTCAAAGAGGTATGGTTCAAGTTTTTGTCAGAATGTAGGTCTAGTGATGTGGTAAGTATGTGTGTGAAGTTTCATGAGAGAAAGGCAAATACTTTTGAAGTTATGACCGAGGTTAGACTTTTTGGTTAAAACAGAATGTAGTAGGTCTTGTGATGGTAACGTGTGCGAAGTTTCATGAGAGAAGGGCAAATACTTTAGAAGTGTTTTTTAGCTCACCAGAGCCAAAGGCTCCTGGGGAGCTTATAGGATAGGCAGTTGTTTGTTGTCGTTGTCTGATGTCAACACTCCACTGAAGCCACTGGGCCGATTCAGACCAATTTCACCCGTAGCATCCGTGGGCTGGGGGATTGAAAGTTTGTGTTTTTAATGAAAATCGGCTCATTAGTTTGGTTGTTATGGCAACTTAGAGTTTCCATAGACTTATAATGGGGAAAATTGAAAAATGGCATTTACTGCCAAGTCTCTGCAGATATTTTGACAAAACTTTCATAGAAATGTTCCTTAGGCAATCTACTATCTGCCATATGATTTTAGGCCTACTGCTCATTTCTATTGGTTGCCATGGAAACCAAAGTGAAAAATAAAAAATTCAAAAATCATCTCCTCAGAAACCCTATGCTCTATGAGGCTGAGAGTTTTTGGAAATATTCACCATATTTGCCTTTACAGGTTTTTTTTTTTTTTTTTTTTTTTTTATGAAATTGGCTCTTTAGTTTGGTTGCTATGGCAACTTAGATTTTCCATAGACTTATAATGGGGAAAATTGAAAAATGGCATTTGCTGCCAAGTCATTGCGGATATTTTGACAAAACTTATATAGAAATGTTCCTTGAGTAAACGTCTCTCAGCCATATGCTTTTATGCCAACATGGGGGTCCCCTAGGTTGTACCCAGGCCATGCCCCACCCCCTCCACTTAATAAAAGGCCATATAGATCAGAAACCATTCAGATCCCCACCCCAAAACCATATATATTCTTGTTCCTTATGATAAGATGCATTCAGTGACACCAACCTGGGCGTCCCCCGGGATGTGCCAGGGTCATGCCCCACCCCCTCCATTCCATAAAAGGCCCAATATCTTGGAAACCTTACAGATCCCCACCCCTAAACTATACATATTCTTGTTCCTTATGAAAAGATACATTCACTGACACCAACTTGGGGGTCTCCCGTGGTGTGCTGGGGCCTTGCCTCACCCCTCCACTTCACAAAAGGCCATATATCTCAGAAGCCATTCAGATCCCCACCCCAAAACAATATATATTCTTGTTCCTTATGATAAGAAGCATTCAGTGTTACCAACCTGGGGGTTCCCCCGGGATGAGCCGGGATCATGCCCCACCCCCTCCATTTCATAAAAGGCCCAATATCTTTGAAACCTTAGAGATCCCTACCCCTAAACCATATATACTCTTGTTCCTTATGAAGAGACGCATTCATTGACACCAATTTGGGGGTCTTACTGGGTGCGCCGGGGCCTTGCCCCACCCCTCCAATTCACAAAAGGCCATATATTTCTGAAACAATTCAGATCCCTGCCCCTAAACCATATATATTCTTGTTTCTTATGATAAGACATTCATTGACACTAGCTTGTGGGTCCCCTGGGATGTGTCGGGATCGTGTCCCACCCCTTCATTTCATGAAAGACCCAATATCTCGGAAATTTTACAGATCCCCACCTCTAAACCATATATATATTGTTGTTCCTTATGATAAGACACATTCATTGACACCAACCTGGAGGTCTACCTGGTCAAGCCAGGGCTTTGCCCCTTCCCACCACTTCACAAAAGGCCATATATCTCAGAAACTGCTCAGAGCCCCACCCCTAAACCATATGTATTCATCTTCCTTATGATAAGACGCATTCAAATAACACTACCTTGCAAATCCTCCTGGGTGCCCGGGCCATGCCCAACTGCTTTACTTAATTAAAAGCCATATATCTCAGAAATCATTCAGATCCAAACCCATAAACTATTCTATTCTTGTTCCTTATGATAAGACTCGTTCAGTCACACCAACCTGGGGGTCACTTTATGCAGGGGCAATGTGTCCCATCCCTCCACTTTTAAAAGGCCATATATTTCAGAAACCATTCAAATCCCCACCACATAATCATATATGTTCTTGTTCCTTATCAATAGCACACCAACCTGGGGGTCCAGGGTCCATTCCTCTCCTCTCCACTTCAAAGAAGGGCCTCATATATCAGAAACCATTCAGGTTCTCACCCATAAACCATATATATTCTTGGTCCTTATGATAAGACACATTTAGGGACAACAATACATGGCTGCTGTTGGGCAGTGCGCACCTGAGCTCTGGTGAGCATAGTGGCCCATGGGTCTCCTGTTTGGTTAAGGCGTGACAAACACATGGACAAAAGCAGTATAGCTATGGCCCTTGTCAGAATGTAGGTCTTGTAATGGTTAGTATGGGTGTTAAGTTTCATGAGAGTAGGGCAATTACTTCTGAAGTTATGAGCAAGGCTAAGTTTTTTTGTTAAGATGTGACAAACACATGGACAAAAGCAATATAGCTATGGCCCTTTGCCAGAATGTAGGTCTTGTAATAACTAGTATGTGTAAGAAAGTTCATGAGAGTAGGGCAAATGCATCTGAAGTTATGACCGAGGTTAAGTTTTAAGTTTTTAGCTCACCTGAGCCAAAGGCTCATAGGTTAGCTTATAGTATGGTATGGCTCCGTTGTCTGTCTGTCGTCTGTCAGCATTTTCAAACATCTTCTCCTCTGAAGGCCGATTGGAGTCATATTTCATGTGGAGCATTCATGGGATGGGGGAATGAAAGTTTGTTCGCAGGGTCCAGGTCACGTGACCAAGATGGCCGCCATGCCCATATAAGGTAAAAACCCTTCAAAAATCTCCGGAACCAGTGGGCTGATTGGCCTAAAACTTGGTATGTAGCATAAGGGACTCTGGGTCCATCATATATTGTTCAAATGATGACCCTTGGACGACTTTGACCAATTTTAGGCCAAGGTCAGATTTGGTTGCATAGACTTTTGTATGGGAAAAAGTCAAAACTATTTTTTGGAAACTATTGCAGCCTGTGATCTGAAAATTAGTAGATGCAGTAAGCTAAATGGGTGGATGAAACTACATTAGTATTCAAGGTCAAGGTCATTCTTTGAACTTTGTTCAAGTTCATTCAGATATGAGAATTAAAACTTACTTTTCTCAGAAACCACAAAGCCATTTGTAACGAAATTTCATATGAAAGTTTTTAGAACAAGGAAATGACAATTAATCAATATTAATTTGGTCACATGACCAATATGGCCGTCATGCCATTATAACTAAGGTAAAAACCTTTCAGAAATCGTCTTCTCTGGAACCAGTGGGCCGATTATCATGTAACTTGGTATGTGGCATTGGGGTATCGGGCCCATCAAAATTTGTTCAGTTGATGTCTCCTGAATGGCCTTGACCTATTTTAGGCCAAGGTCAAATTTGGTCGCATAGACTTTTGTATGGGGAAAAAGTCAAAACCGTGTATTTTTTGGAAAATATTGCATGTGGTGATCTGAAAATTGGTAGATACAGTGATGTGGATGAAATGACATGAGTTTTCATGGTCAAGGTCATTCTTTGATCTTGATTCAAGGTCATTCAGATATGAGAATTAAAACTTATTTTTCTCAGAAACCCCTGAGCTGTTTGCAACCAAAATTTCATATGAAAGCTTTTGGGAACAAGAAAATGAAAATTAATTAATATGAGTTTGATTACATGACCAATATGGCCGCCATGCCCATATAAGGTAAAACCCACTCAGAAATTTTCTTCTCCAGAATCTGTGGGTTGATTATCATATAACTTTGTATATGGCAATGGGGGCTCAAGCCAATTACAATTTGTTCAGATGATGACTCCTGAATGACCTGGACCTATTTTACGCTAAGGTCAAATTTGAACAAGTAGGCTTTTGTATAACAAGAGGGCCCAATGGCCCTATATCGCTCACCTGTGTACCAGAAAATCATTAGTGTAGGAGACCACTTGACATTGCTACATACTAAATATCTTAGCTCAGGCAAAGCGGTGTCCATGCTTATAAACCCTACTGGTTTCATTGGGCGACAGGGCTTGAGATGTAATTTCATCTCAATGTCGGGTAAAAGTCCCATAAAATTGGAAGAGACAACTCCAAAATGACCTATACAGTGTTGACAGGGATGTAAAACCTAAAATCAAACAAAATCTGTTCCTTATGGTTTTGGAGAAAAAGATTTTTTTAAGTTTTTTCCAGTATAAGTCTATAGGAGCTAATGAGCCCTGGGGCTTGGCCAATTTGGCCCAAAGGACACAGTTGGCAGGATTTATGTAGGCCACCATTTTGTGTTGCTATATACTAAATATCTAAGGTCTGTACTTCATGGTTTAAAAGAAGATGATTGAAGCTTTTTTCCATTATAATTTTGTTGGAGTTAAGGGGCCACAGGATTTGGACCCCAGGGGCATGATTGGCAGGATTCATGTAGGCAACCACTCGACATTGCTACATGCTAAATACCTAAGCTCTGGGACTTATGGTTTCAGAGAAGAAGATTTTTTTCCCCATTTTAAGTTGTTTTTTTTTTTTTTTCATTATAAGGGCCCTGTGGTTTCAGAGAAGAAGATTTTTGAAGTTTCTCCAATTGTAAGTCTATGGAAGCTAAAGAGCCCTGGAGTGTGGCCAATTTGGATCCCAGGAGCATAACTGGCAGGATTAATGTAGGTGGCCACTTGACGTTGCTACATACTAAAAATCTAAGCTCTGGGCCTTATGGTTTCATAGAAGAAGATTTTTTAAGTTTTTTTCCATTAGAAGTCTATTGGAGGTGATGAGCTCGGGCGTGGCCAATTTTGACCCTAGGGGCAGGTTTAGCAGGATTTATATAGCTGGCTAATTATATTGCTAGACACTAAATATCTAAGTTCTGTGCTTCACAGTTTCTGAGAAGAAGATTTTTGAAGCTTTTCTCCATTATGAGACTATTAGAGCTAAGGGGCCCCCGAGGCATGGCCCATTTGGACCCCAGGGGCATGATTAGCAGGAAATATGTAGGTGACCACTTGCCGTTGCTACATGCTAAATATCTAAGCTCTGGGCCCTGTGGTTTCAGAGAAGAAGATTTTTGAAGTTTTTTCTCCATAATAAGTCTATGGGAGCTAAGGGGGTCCACGGGTGTGGCCCATTTGAACCCCAGGGGCATGATTGGCAGGATTTATGTAGGTGACCACTTGTCATTGCTACATGCTAAATATCTAAGCTCTGGGCCCTTTGGTTTCAGAGAAGAAGATTTTTGAAGCTTTTTTTCCATTATGAGTCTATGGGAGCTAAGGGGCCCCTGGGTGTGGCCAATTTGGACCGAAGGGGCATGATTGGCAGGAATTATGTAGGTGACCACTTGCCATTGCTACATGCCAAATATCTCAGCTCTGAGCCCTGTGGTTTCAGAGAAGATTTTTGAAGCTTTTTTCCATTATGAGACTATAGGAGCTAAAGGGCCCCGAGTCGTGGCCCATTTGGACCCCAGGGACATGATTGGCAGGAATTATGTAGGTGACCACTTGCCGTTGCTACATGCTAAATATCTAAGCTCTGGGCCCTATGTTTTTAGAGAAGAAGATTTTTGAAGCTTTTTTTTTCCATTATGAGTCTATGGGAGTGAAGGGGCCCCAGGGCGTGGCCAATTTGGACCCAGGGGCATGATTGGTAAGAATTATGTAGGTGTACACTTGCCGTTGCTGCCAAATATCTTTGCTCTGGGCCCTGTGGTTTCAGAGAAGAAGATTTTTGAAGCTTTTTTCCATTTTGAGTCTATAGGAGCTAAAGGGCCCCGGGGCGTGGCCCATTTGGACCCAAGGGGCATGATTGGCAGGAATTATGTAGGTGACCACTTGCCGTTGCTACATGCTAAATATCTAAACTCTGGGCCCTGTGGTTTCCGAGAAGAAGATTTTTGAAGCTTTTTGTTCCATTATGAGTCTATGGGAGCGAAGGGGCCCCGGGGCGTCGCCCATTTGGAACTCAGGGGCATGATTGGCAGGAATTATGTAGGTAACCAATTGCCGTTGCTACATGCTAAATATCTAAACACTGGGCCCTGTGGTTTCAGAGAAGAAGATTTTTGAAGCTTTTTTTTCCATTATGAGTCTATGGGAGCTAAGGTAAGTAAGTAAGTAAGTAAGTAAGTAAAGACTTTATTTATAGAGGGTGACACATTTAGCACATACGAGTACAAGATACAAGTAACTAAGGGGCCCAGGGGCGTGGCCAATTTGGGCCCTAGGGGCATGATTGGCAGCATTTATGTAGGTGACCACTTAGAGTTGCTACATGCCAAATATCTCAGCTCTGGGCCCTGCGGTTTCAGAGAAGATTTTTGAAGCTTTTTTCCATTATGAGACTATAGGAGCTTAAGGGCCCCGGGGCGTGGCCTGTTTGGATCCCAAAGGCATGATTGGCAGGAATTATGTAGGTGACCACTTACCGTGGCCACATGCTAAATATCTAAGCTTTGGGCCCTGTGGTTTCTGAGAAGAAGATTTTTGAAGCTTTTTGTTCCATTATGAGTCTATGGGAGCAAAAGGCGCCCAAGGGCGTGGTCAATTTGGACCCCAGGGGCATGATTGGCAGGAATTATGTAGGTGACCACTTGTCGTTGCTACATGCCAAATATCTCAGCTCTGGGCCCTGTGGTTTCAGAGAAGAAGACTTTTGAAGCTTTTTCCATTATGAGTCTATAGGAGCTAAAGGGCCCCTGGGCGTGGCCCATTTGGATCCAAGGGGCATGATTGGCAGGAATTATGTAGGTGAACACTTGCCGTCGCTACATGCTAAATATCTAAGCTCTGGGCCTTGTGGTTTCTGAGAAGAAGATTTTTGAAGCTTTTTTTCCATTATGAGTCTGGGAGCGAAGTGGCCCCGGGGCGTGGCCCATTTGGAACCCAGGGGCATGATTGGCAGGAATTATGTAGGTGACCAATTGCTGTTGCTACATGCTAAATATCTAAACTCTGGGCCCTGTGGTTTCAGAGAAGAAGATTTTTGAAGCTTTTTTTTTCCATTATGAGTCTATGGGGCCCCGGGGCGTGGCCCATTTGGACCCTAGGGGCATGATTGGCAGGATTTATGTAGGTGACCACTTGCCGTTGCTACATGCCACATATCTCAGCTCTGGGCCCTGTGGTTTCAGAGAAGAAGATTTTTGAAGCTTGTTTCCATTATGAGTCTATAGGAGCTAAAGGGCCCCGAGGCGTGGCCCATTTGGACCCCAGGGGCATGATTGGCAGGAATCATGTAGGTGACCACTTGCCGTTGCTACATGCTAAATATCTAAGCTCTGAGCCCTGTGGTTTCCGAGTAGAAGATTTTTGAAGCTTTTTGTTCCATTATGAGTCTATGGGAGTGAAGGGGCCCCTGGGCGTCGCCAATTTGGAACCCAGAGGCATGATTTGCAGGAATTATGTAGGTGACCACTGGCCGTTGCTACATGCTAAATATCTAAGCTCTGGGCCCTGTGTTTTCAGAGAAGAAGATTTTTGAAGCTTTTTTTTCCATTATGAGTCTATGGGAGCTAAGGGGCCCCGGGGTGTGGCCAATTTGGACCCCAGGGGCATAATTGGCAGGAATTATGTAGGTGACCACTTCCCGTTGCTACATGCCAAATATCTCAGCTCTGGGCTCTGTGGTTTCAGAGAAGAAGATTTTTTAAGCTTTATTCTATTATGAGACTATAGGAGCTTAAGGGCCCCGGGGCGTGGCCCGTTTCAACCCCAGGGGCATGATTGGCAGGAATTATGCAGGTGTTCACTTTCCGTTGCTACATGCTAAATATCTAAGCTCTGGGCCCTGTGGTTTCAGAGAAGAAGATTTTTGAAGCTTTTTTCAATTATGAGTTTTTAGGAGCTAAAGGGCCCTGGAGCGTGGCCTGTTTGGACCCCAGGGGCATGATTGGCAGGAATTATGCAGGTGTTCACTTTCCGTTGCTACATGCTAAATATCTAAGCTCTGGGCCCTGTGGTTTCCGAGAAGAAGATTTTTGAAGCTTTTTGTTCCATTATGAGTCTATGGGAGTGAAGGGGCCCCGGGGCGTGGCCAATTTTGACCCCAGGGGCATGATTGGCAGGAATTATGTAGGTGACCACTCGCCGTTGCTACAATGCTAAATATCTAAGCTCTGGGCCCTGTGGTTTCAGAGAAGAAGATATTTTAATTTTTATCCCATTGTAAGTCTATGGGAGCTATACGTTGCCATAGCAACCAGAATTCCAATCTTATCAGCCCAAAAACCTTATGCAACCCTTCCCCCTACCTCATGATGCTTCTCATGAAATTTGATCAAGATTGACCATGGGGTATTAGCGATATACTTATTTGAAATTGTTTACGGACGCAAGCGCGACGGACAAAATGTGATCACAAAAGCTCACCTTGTCACTACGTGACAGGTGAGCTAAAAAAAAAAATTAAAACCATGTACTTTTCAGAAACTGTTGCAGCCTGTGGCCTAAACTAAGTATTCAAGGTCGTCATTCCTTGTTCTTAGTCCAAGGTCACTCAGCTGTGAGAATTATAACACATTTTTCTCAAAATCGCTGGGCCTTTGTCACCAAATTTCATAGGAAACAAGGAAAGGAAATTTGATTAATACAAATTTAGTCACTTGACCAATATGGCCACCATGCCCATATATGGTATAAACCCTTTAGAAATCTTCTTCTCCGGAACCAGTGGGCTGATTATCATGAAACTATGGGACATTAGGGACTCGAGCCAATTAAAATTTGTTGAAATGATTACCCCTGAATGACATTGTCCTATTTTAGGGGAAAGGGAAATTTTGTTCACATAGGCTTTTTTATGGCAAACAGTCAAAATCATTTATTTTTCAGAAACTATATCAGACTGTGATCTGTAAATTGGTAGATAGAGTTGGCTAAATCAGTAAATTAAACTATGTAGTTATGTAGTTTTAATCTGAATCTTCCTGGTACTCCATACACCGGCAGGGCTTTAGATAAGGATGTGTACATATGTAGTTAAGGTCATTCCTTGACCTTAGCCCAATGTGACTCAGATATGAAAATGAAAATATGTTTTCTCAAAATCGCTGGGCCATTTGTAACCAAATTTCATATGAAAGCTTTAAGGAACAAGTAAATAAAATTGATTAATACAAATTTAGTCACATGATCAATCCTTATTTCATCATCATCATCAACGGATTTTTGATGAACGTGCAGGTACAGGGGCAAAGTCCACATAAGTGGGCCCCCTTCGAGGTAGCTGGCTTGCTGCACACATGGCAGATCTTACACCAGATCTCCAGGCTTGTCTATCAGCCAAGGTTTTATCCCTTACTTACTAACATGTAAGTTACAAAAAGATCCAATGAAAAATGAAGTGGCTATGGTTATGCCAAGGTCAAAAATAGGCATTTTCAGCTGTAAAGGGGGCGTAACTCTATAATAGATGAGCCAGCCTTGTAAGTTTTTTAACTCATCAGAACTTTTATCCCTGACTTACTTGTTTGTAAGTTTCAAGAAGATCAAAACTGAAGGGGCTACGGTGATAACAAGGTAAAAAATAAGCATTTTCAGCAAAGGAGGGGACATAACTCTGTAAGTAATTGACCTATATCGCTAGTTTTCAAACTCATCCGAGCTTTCAACCCTGATTTACTTGTAGGCAAGTTTCAGGAAAATCCAATCAAAACTGAATGGCTACGGTGATGACAAGGTCAAAAATCGGCATTTTCAGCAATCAAAGGGACGTAACTATGATAAATGGGCCGACTTTGCTGGTTTTCGAACTCGTCCGAGTTTTTATCCCCAGCCACATTACATATAAGTTCCAGAAAGATCCGATCAAAACTGAAGGGGCTATGGTGATGAAAGGTCAAAAATAGGCATTTTCAGCAATCAAAGAGATGTAACTCTATGATAAATGGGCCGTCTTGGCCAGTTTTCAACTCGAGCCACCTTACGTATAAGTTTCAGAAAGATCCGATCAAAACTGAAGGGGCTACGGTGATGACAAGGTCAAAAATCGGCATTTTCAGCAATCAAAGGGACGTAACTATGATAAATGGGCCAACTTTGCCGGTTTTCGAACTCGTCCGAGTTTTTATCCCCAGCCACATTACATATAAGTTCCAGAAAGATCCGATCAAAACTGAAGGGGCTATGGTGATGAAAGGTCAAAAATAGGCATTTTCAGCAATCAAAGAGATGTAACTCTATGATAAATGGGCCGTCTTGGCCAGTTTTTATCTCCAGCCACCTTACGTATACGTTTCAGAAAGATCCGATCAAAACTGAAGGGGCTACGGTGATGACAAGGTAAAAAAATCCGCATTTTCAGCAATCAAAGGGACGTAGTTCTATGATAAATGGGCTGCCTTGGCCGGTATTCGAGCTTAGCCAAGGTTTTATCCCCAGTCACCCTTCACATAAGTTTCAGAAAGATCCGATTAAAACTGAAGGGGGGCTACGGTGACGACAAGGTAAAAAATCGGCATTTCAGCAATCAAAGTGACGTAACTATGATAAATGGGCCAACTTGGCCGGTTTTCAAACTCATCCGAGTTTTTATACCCAGCCACCTCACATAAGTTTCAGAAACATCCGATCAAAACTGAAGGGGCTTCAGTGATGACAAGGTAAAAAATCAGCATTTTCAGCAATCAAAGGGACGTAACTATGATAAATGGGCCGACTTGGCCCATTTTCGAACTCATCCAAAGTTTTATCCCTAGTCGCTTTACATATACGTTTCAGAAAGATCTGATCAAAACTGAATAGGCTATGGTGAAAACAAGGTCAAAAATTGGCATTTTCAGCAATCAAAAGGACGTAACTTTATGATAAATGGGCCAACATGGTCGGTTTTCGAAATAATCAGAGTTTTTATCCCCCGCCGCCTTACATGTAAGTTTCAGAAAGATCCAGTCAAAACTAAAGGGGCTACGGTGATGACAAGGTCAAAAATCGGCATTTCAGCAATCAAAGGAACGTAACTCTGATAAATGGTCCCACTTGGCAGGTTTTCAAACTCATCTGAGTTTTTATTGCCAGCCACCTTACAAATAAGTTTCAGAAAGATCCGATCAAAACTGAAGGGGCTACGGTGATGACAAGGTAAACAATCGGTATTTTCAGCAATCAGAGGGACTTAACTATGGACAAGAAGGCCAAATGACCCTATATCGCTCACCTGTGTACAAGAAAAGCCCATCGGGGTTTGAAGAAATAGAAGACTGGGCTACATGGTGCTTCTATGCAGAGCTGGAACCGACCACACATGAGTACTGGTAAACAGGTTCTAAGCCTGCCCAGGAAAAGCGGTGCCAGTTGGACCGTCCATGCATAATGACCCTATTGGTTTCATTGGGTGGAAAGGGCTTAAGATATATTTTCATCTCGATGTCGAGCAAAAGTCCCACAAAACTAGAAGCAATGTCTCCAAAATGACCTACACTGCGCTGACAGGGATGTTAAACCTCAAATCAATAATCAAGGGCAGGTAACTCCAAAGTTGTTTGTCTCATGCAACCGAAATTCGAACTCTATTTTAGACTGTACATGTATGTCCCTACTGGTTATCTGCAAGTTTGATGAAGATCAGTTCAGAAACGTTTTCCCCATTATAAGTCTATGGAACGTTTTTGTTTCTATGGCAACCACAGTTCTGATCAAAACTGGTCCAAAACTTAATGCAGTCATTCCCATTACCCAGTGATGCGGCACATAAAATTTGATTGGGATTGGCCAGCTAGTCACTTAGATAGTCAAGTTCAAAGGTGTGGACGACGGACGGAGGTTTTATGCTTGTTCTCGTTTACTGAAAGTTTCAAAAAGATCAGATTAGTAATGGCTGAGAAAAGGTGGAGACACTATTTTTCACTAGTATTTATGCTCAAGGGCAGGTAATTTGAAAGCCTTTTGTCTCAAGTGTCTCAAGCGGCCCAAATTCGAACTAAACATAGACTGTAAGCTCCTTCTGGTTATCTGGAAGTTTGATGAAGGTCAGGTTAGAAATAGCCAAGCAAAGTTGGTGACATCGTTTTCCCATTGTAAGTCTATGAGAAAATTTTTCACCCTCAAGGGGATGTAACTGGAAATCCAGTGGTCAGATTCAAGCCAAAATCAACTCATTAGAGATTTTATGCTTATCCTCGTTTAACAAAAGTAACAAAAAGATCAGATCAAAAACAGTTGAGGAAAGCTGGATACACCATTTTTCGCTCATATTTATGCTCAAGGGCAGGTAACTAAGAAGTCATTAGACCTGCGTGGCCCAAATTCAAACTCAACATAGACTGTATGCCCCTCCTGGTTATCTGCAAGTTTGATGAAGATCTGATTTGAAATGGTCGAGAAAAGCTGGAAACGTTTTCCCATTGTAAATCTATGGGAAAATCTTTCACACTCAAGGAGATGTAACTGGAAAACCACTGGTCAGATTCAAGTCAACTTCGAACTTGCTCAGGATTTTATGCTTGTCCTCTTTACCAAAAGTTAAAAATGATCCAATCAAAAACAGCTGAGAAAAGCTGGAGACACCATTTTTAGGGCCTCGCACTGAAAGTGTGGGTGCCCTATAGTAATCACTCTGTCCGTCCGTCTGTCTGTCTGTCTGTCTGTCCGTCCACAAATTTTCCTACTCTGATAGCGCTGCCGGGGCCCTAGTCAGTTTCACTGACAGCTCTAGTTCACTTACATTTATGCTGAAGGGCAGGTAACTCAGAAGCTGTTTGTCCTGTGCAGCCCAAATTTGAATTCAGCGTAGACTGTAAGCCCCTCCTAGTTATCTGCAAGTTTGATGAAGATCAGGTCAGAAATGGCTGAGAAAAAGTGGAGACGTCGTTTTCCCCATTTGAAGTCTATGGGAAAAATTTTTCACGCTCAAGGGGATGTAACTGATAAAACCGCTCGTCAGATTCAAGCCAAATTCAAACTCGTCCAAGATTTTATGCTTGTTCTCGTTTATGAAAAGTTACAAAAAGATCAGATCATAAACAGCTGAGAAAAGCTGGAGACACCATTTTTCACTTATATTTATGCTCAAGGGCAGGAAACTCCAAAGCTGTTTGTCCCATCCATCCCAAATATGAAGTCGACGTAGACTGTAAGCCCCTCCTTGTTATCTGCAAGTTTGATGAAGATCGGATCAGAAATGGCTGAGAAAAAGTGGAGACGTCGTTTTCCCCATTTTAAGTCTATGGGAAAAATTTTTACGCTCAAGGGGATGAAACTGGAAAACCGCTGGTCAGATTCAAACCAAACTCGTCCGAGATTTTATGCTTGTCCTTGTTATGAAAAGTTACAAAAAGATCAGATAAACGGCTGAGAAAAGCTGGAGACACCATTTTTCACTTATATTTATGCTCAAATGCAGGTAACTCCAAAGCTGTTTGTCCCGTGCAGCCCAAATTCGAACTCAACTTTGACTGTAAGCCGCTCCTTGTTATCTGCAAGTTTGATGAAGATCGGATCAGAAATGGCTGAGAAAAAGTGGAGACCTCATTTTCCCCATTATAAGTCTATGGAACCTTTTTGTTTCCATGGCAACCACAGTTCTGATCAAAACTGGTCCAAAACCTAATGCAGTCAATCCCCCAACCCAGTGATGCGGCACATAAAATTTGATTGGGATTGGCCAGCTAGTCACTTAGATATTCAAGTTCAAAGGTGTGGACGACGGATGGACGCCGGATGCCTACCTATACTATAAGCTAACCTTGTCAGCCTTCGGCCCAGTGAGCTAAAAAGATCAGATCATAAATGGCTGAGAAAAGTTTGAGACACCATTTTTCACATATTTATGCTCAAGGGCAGGTAACTCCAAAGCTGTTTGTCCCGTGCAGCCCAAATTCAACCTTGACTTAGACTGTAAGCCCCTCCTGGTTATCTGCAAGTTTGATGAAGATCGGATCAGAAATGGCCGAGAAAAAGTGGAGACGTCGTTTTCTCCATTATAAGTCTATGGAACCTTTTTGTTTCCATGGCAACCAGAATTCGAATCTGATCAGCCCAAAAACCTTATGCAGCCTTTCCCCCTACCTGATGATGCTTCTCATGAAATTTGATCAAGATATGCCATGGGGTATTAGAGATATACTTATTTGAAATTGTTTACGGACGGACGACGGACAAAATGTGATCACAAATGCTCACCTTGTCACTACGTGACCGGTGAGCTAAAAATGGGCCGACTTGGCCCGTTTTCGAACTCATCCAAGGTTTTATCCCCAGTCACCTTACATATAAGTTTCAGATAGAGCTGATCAAAACTGAATAGGCTATGGTGAAAACAAGGTCAAAAATTGGCATTTTCAGCAATCAAAAGGACGTAACTTTATGATAAATGGGCCAACATGGTCGGTTTTCGAAATAATCAGAGTTTTTATCCCCCGCCGCCTTACATGTAAGTTTCAGAAAGATCCAGTCAAAACTAAAGGGGCTACGGTGATGACAAGGTCAAAAATCGGCATTTCAGCAATCAAAGGAACGTAACTCTGATAAATGGTCCCACTTGGCAGGTTTTCAAACTCATCTGAGTTTTTATTGCCAGCCACCTTACAAATAAGTTTCAGAAAGATCCGATCAAAACTGAAGGGGCTACGGTGATGACAAGGTAAAAAATCGGTATTTTCAGCAATCAGAGGGACTTAACTATGGACAAGAAGGCCAAATGACCCTATATCGCTCACCTGTGTACAAGAAAAGCCCATCGGGGTTTGAAGAAATAGAAGACTGGGCTACATGGTGCTTCTATGCAGAGCTGGAACCGACCACACATGAGTACTGGTAAACAGGTTCTAAGCCTGCCCAGGAAAAGCGGTGCCAGTTGGACCGTCCATGCATAATGACCCTATTGGTTTCATTGGGTGGAAAGGGCTTAAGATATATTTTCATCTCGATGTCGAGCAAAAGTCCCACAAAACTAGAAGCAATGTCTCCAAAATGACCTACACTGCGCTGACAGGGATGTTAAACCTCAAATCAATAATCAAGGGCAGGTAACTCCAAAGTTGTTTGTCTCATGCAACCGAAATTCGAACTCTATGTAGACTGTACATGTATGTCCCTACTGGTTATCTGCAAGTTTGATGAAGATCAGTTCAGAAACGTTTTCCCCATTATAAGTCTATGGAACGTTTTTGTTTCTATGGCAACCACAGTTCTGATCAAAACTGGTCCAAAACTTAATGCAGTCATTCCCATTACCCAGTGATGCTGCACATAAAATTTGATTGGGATTGGCCAGCTAGTCACTTAGATAGTCAAGTTCAAAGGTGTGGACGACGGACGGAGGTTTTATGCTTGTTCTCGTTTACTGAAAGTTTCAAAAAGATCAGATTAGTAATGGCTGAGAAAAGGTGGAGACACTATTTTTCACTAGTATTTATGCTCAAGGGCAGGTAATTTGAAAGCCTTTTGTCTCAAGTGTCTCAAGCGGCCCAAATTCGAACTAAACATAGACTGTAAGCTCCTTCTGGTTATCTGGAAGTTTGATGAAGGTCAGGTTAGAAATAGCCAAGCAAAGTTGGTGACATCGTTTTCCCATTGTAAGTCTATGGGAAAATTTTTCACCCTCAAGGGGATGTAACTGGAAATCCAGTGGTCAGATTCAAGCCAAAATCAACTCATTAGAGATTTTATGCTTATCCTCGTTTAACAAAAGTAACAAAAAGATCAGATCAAAAACAGTTGAGGAAAGCTGGATACACCATTTTTCGCTCATATTTATGCTCAAGGGCAGGTAACTAAGAAGTCATTAGACCTGCGTGGCCCAAATTCAAACTCAACATAGACTGTATGCCCCTCCTGGTTATCTGCAAGTTTGATGAAGATCTGATTTGAAATGGTCGAGAAAAGCTGGAAACGTTTTCCCATTGAAAATCTATGGGAAAATCTTTCACACTCAAGGAGATGTAACTGGAAAACCACTGGTCAGATTCAAGTCAACTTCGAACTTGCTCAGGATTTTATGCTTGTCCTCTTTACCAAAAGTTAAAAATGATCCAATCAAAAACAGCTGAGAAAAGCTGGAGACACCATTTTTAGGGCCTCGCACTGAAAGTGTGGGTGCCCTATAGTAATCACTCTGTCCGTCCGTCTGTCTGTCTGTCTGTCTGTCCGTCCACAAATTTTCCTACTCTGATAGCGCTGCCGGGGCCCTAGTCAGTTTCACTGACAGCTCTAGTTCACTTACATTTATGCTGAAGGGCAGGTAACTCAGAAGCTGTTTGTCCTGTGCAGCCCAAATTTGAATTCAGCGTTGACTGTAAGCCCCTCCTAGTTATCTGCAAGTTTGATGAAGATCAGGTCAGAAATGGCTGAGAAAAAGTGGAGACGTCGTTTTCCCCATTAGAAAACTATGGGAAAAATTTTTCACGCTCAAGGGGATGTAACTGATAAAACCGCTCGTCAGATTCAAGCCAAATTCAAACTCGTCCAAGATTTTATGCTTGTTCTCGTTTATGAAAAGTTACAAAAAGATCAGATCATAAACAGCTGAGAAAAGCTGGAGACACCATTTTTCACTTATATTTATGCTCAAGGGCAGGAAACTCCAAAGCTGTTTGTCCCATCCATCCCAAATATGAAGTCGACGTAGACTGTAAGCCCCTCCTTGTTATCTGCAAGTTTGATGAAGATCGGATCAGAAATGGCTGAGAAAAAGTGGAGACGTCGTTTTCCCCATTTTAAGTCTATGGGAAAAATTTTTACGCTCAAGGGGATGAAACTGGAAAACCGCTGGTCAGATTCAAACCAAACTCGTCCGAGATTTTATGCTTGTCCTTGTTATGAAAAGTTACAAAAAGATCAGATAAACGGCTGAGAAAAGCTGGAGACACCATTTTTCACTTATATTTATGCTCAAATGCAGGTAACTCCAAAGCTGTTTGTCCCGTGCAGCCCAAATTCGAACTCAACTTTGACTGTAAGCCGCTCCTTGTTATCTGCAAGTTTGATGAAGATCGGATCAGAAATGGCTGAGAAAAAGTGGAGACCTCATTTTCCCCATTATAAGTCTATGGAACCTTTTTGTTTCCATGGCAACCACAGTTCTGATCAAAACTGGTCCAAAACCTAATGCAGTCAATCCCCCAACCCAGTGATGCGGCACATAAAATTTGATTGGGATTGGCCAGCTAGTCACTTAGATATTCAAGTTCAAAGGTGTGGACGACGGATGGACGCCGGATGCCTACCTATACTATAAGCTAACCTTGTCAGCCTTCGGCCCAGTGAGCTAAAAAGATCAGATCATAAATGGCTGAGAAAAGTTTGAGACACCATTTTTCACATATTTATGCTCAAGGGCAGGTAACTCCAAAGCTGTTTGTCCCGTGCAGCCCAAATTCAACCTTGACTTAGACTGTAAGCCCCTCCTGGTTATCTGCAAGTTTGATGAAGATCGGATCAGAAATGGCCGAGAAAAAGTGGAGACGTCGTTTTCTCCATTATAAGTCTATGGAACCTTTTTGTTTCCATGGCAACCAGAATTCGAATCTGATCAGCCCAAAAACCTTATGCAGCCTTTCCCCCTACCTGATGATGCTTCTCATGAAATTTGATCAAGATATGCCATGGGGTATTAGAGATATACTTATTTGAAATTGTTTACGGACGGACGACGGACAAAATGTGATCACAAATGCTCACCTTGTCACTACGTGACCGGTGAGTTAAAAATGGGCCGACTTGGCCCGTTTTCGAACTCATCCAAGGTTTTATCCCCAGTCACCTTACATATAAGTTTCAGATAGAGCTGATCAAAACTGAATAGGCTATGGTGAAAACAAGGTCAAAAATTGGCATTTTCAGCAATCAAAAGGACGTAACTTTATGATAAATGGGCCAACATGGTCGGTTTTCGAAATAATCAGAGTTTTTATCCCCCGCCGCCTTACATGTAAGTTTCAGAAAGATCCAGTCAAAACTAAAGGGGCTACGGTGATGACAAGGTCAAAAATCGGCATTTCAGCAATCAAAGGAACGTAACTCTGATAAATGGTCCCACTTGGCAGGTTTTCAAACTCATCTGAGTTTTTATTGCCAGCCACCTTACAAATAAGTTTCAGAAAGATCCGATCAAAACTGAAGGGGCTACGGTGATGACAAGGTAAAAAATCGGTATTTTCAGCAATCAGAGGGACTTAACTATGGACAAGAAGGCCAAATGACCCTATATCGCTCACCTGTGTACAAGAAAAGCCCATCGGGGTTTGAAGAAATAGAAGACTGGGCTACATGGTGCTTCTATGCAGAGCTGGAACCGACCACACATGAGTACTGGTAAACAGGTTCTAAGCCTGCCCAGGAAAAGCGGTGCCAGTTGGACCGTCCATGCATAATGACCCTATTGGTTTCATTGGGTGGAAAGGGCTTAAGATATATTTTCATCTCGATGTCGAGCAAAAGTCCCACAAAACTAGAAGCAATGTCTCCAAAATGACCTACACTGCGCTGACAGGGATGTTAAACCTCAAATCAATAATCAAGGGCAGGTAACTCCAAAGTTGTTTGTCTCATGCAACCGAAATTCGAACTCTATGTAGACTGTACATGTATGTCCCTACTGGTTATCTGCAAGTTTGATGAAGATCAGTTCAGAAACGTTTTCCCCATTATAAGTCTATGGAACGTTTTTGTTTCTATGGCAACCACAGTTCTGATCAAAACTGGTCCAAAACTTAATGCAGTCATTCCCATTACCCAGTGATGCTGCACATAAAATTTGATTGGGATTGGCCAGCTAGTCACTTAGATAGTCAAGTTCAAAGGTGTGGACGACGGACGGAGGTTTTATGCTTGTTCTCGTTTACTGAAAGTTTCAAAAAGATCAGATTAGTAATGGCTGAGAAAAGGTGGAGACACTATTTTTCACTAGTATTTATGCTCAAGGGCAGGTAATTTGAAAGCCTTTTGTCTCAAGTGTCTCAAGCGGCCCAAATTCGAACTAAACATAGACTGTAAGCTCCTTCTGGTTATCTGGAAGTTTGATGAAGGTCAGGTTAGAAATAGCCAAGCAAAGTTGGTGACATCGTTTTCCCATTGTAAGTCTATGGGAAAATTTTTCACCCTCAAGGGGATGTAACTGGAAATCCAGTGGTCAGATTCAAGCCAAAATCAACTCATTAGAGATTTTATGCTTATCCTCGTTTAACAAAAGTAACAAAAAGATCAGATCAAAAACAGTTGAGGAAAGCTGGATACACCATTTTTCGCTCATATTTATGCTCAAGGGCAGGTAACTAAGAAGTCATTAGACCTGCGTGGCCCAAATTCAAACTCAACATAGACTGTATGCCCCTCCTGGTTATCTGCAAGTTTGATGAAGATCTGATTTGAAATGGTCGAGAAAAGCTGGAAACGTTTTCCCATTGAAAATCTATGGGAAAATCTTTCACACTCAAGGAGATGTAACTGGAAAACCACTGGTCAGATTCAAGTCAACTTCGAACTTGCTCAGGATTTTATGCTTGTCCTCTTTACCAAAAGTTAAAAATGATCCAATCAAAAACAGCTGAGAAAAGCTGGAGACACCATTTTTAGGGCCTCGCACTGAAAGTGTGGGTGCCCTATAGTAATCACTCTGTCCGTCCGTCTGTCTGTCTGTCTGTCCACAAATTTTCCTACTCTGATAGCGCTGCCGGGGCCCTAGTCAGTTTCACTGACAGCTCTAGTTCACTTACATTTATGCTGAAGGGCAGGTAACTCAGAAGCTGTTTGTCCTGTGCAGCCCAAATTTAAATTCAGCGTTGACTGTAAGCCCCTCCTAGTTATCTGCAAGTTTGATGAAGATCAGGTCAGAAATGGCTGAGAAAAAGTGGAGACGTCGTTTTCCCCATTAGAAAACTATGGGAAAAATTTTTCACGCTCAAGGGGATGTAACTGATAAAACCGCTCGTCAGATTCAAGCCAAATTCAAACTCGTCCAAGATTTTATGCTTGTTCTCGTTTATGAAAAGTTACAAAAAGATCAGATCATAAACAGCTGAGAAAAGCTGGAGACACCATTTTTCACTTATATTTATGCTCAAGGGCAGGAAACTCCAAAGCTGTTTGTCCCATCCATCCCAAATATGAAGTCGACGTAGACTGTAAGCCCCTCCTTGTTATCTGCAAGTTTGATGAAGATCGGATCAGAAATGGCTGAGAAAAAGTGGAGACGTCGTTTTCCCCATTTTAAGTCTATGGGAAAAATTTTTACGCTCAAGGGGATGAAACTGGAAAACCGCTGGTCAGATTCAAACCAAACTCGTCCGAGATTTTATGCTTGTCCTTGTTATGAAAAGTTACAAAAAGATCAGATAAACGGCTGAGAAAAGCTGGAGACACCATTTTTCACTTATATTTATGCTCAAATGCAGGTAACTCCAAAGCTGTTTGTCCCGTGCAGCCCAAATTCGAACTCAACTTTGACTGTAAGCCGCTCCTTGTTATCTGCAAGTTTGATGAAGATCGGATCAGAAATGGCTGAGAAAAAGTGGAGACCTCATTTTCCCCATTATAAGTCTATGGAACCTTTTTGTTTCCATGGCAACCACAGTTCTGATCAAAACTGGTCCAAAACCTAATGCAGTCAATCCCCCAACCCAGTGATGCGGCACATAAAATTTGATTGGGATTGGCCAGCTAGTCACTTAGATATTCAAGTTCAAAGGTGTGGACGACGGATGGACGCCAGATGCCTACCTATACTATTAGCTAACCTTGTCAGCCTTCGGCCCAGTGAGCTAAAAAGATCAGATCATAAATGGCTGAGAAAAGTTTGAGACACCATTTTTCACATATTTATGCTCAAGGGCAGGTAACTCCAAAGCTGTTTGTCCCGTGCAGCCCAAATTCAACCTTGACTTAGACTGTAAGCCCCTCCTGGTTATCTGCAAGTTTGATGAAGATCGGATCAGAAATGGCCGAGAAAAAGTGGAGACGTCGTTTTCTCCATTATAAGTCTATGGAACCTTTTTGTTTCCATGGCAACCAGAATTCCAATCTGATCAGCCCAAAAACCTTATGCAGCCTTTCCCCCTACCTGATGATGCTTCTCATGAAATTTGATCAAGATATGCCATGGGGTATTAGAGATATACTTATTTGAAATTGTTTACGGACGGACGACGGACAAAATGTGATCACAAATGCTCACCTTGTCACTACGTGACCGGTGAGCTAAAAATGGGCCGACTTGGCCCGTTTTCGAACCCATCCAAGGTTTTATCCCCAGTCACCTTACATATAAGTTTCAGATAGAGCTGATCAAAACTGAATAGGTTACGGTGATGACAAGGTCAAAAATCGGCATTTTCAACAATCAAAGGGACGTAACTCTATGATAAATGGGCCGACTTGGTCGGATTTCGAAGTCATCCGAGTTAATATCCCCCACCACCTTACCTGTAAGTTTCAGAAAGATCTTATCAAAACTGACAAGCATTTTCCCAGTATAAGTCTATGGGACCTTATGGTTGCCATAGCAACCAAAGTTTTTGTGTGATCCCGAAAAAAGCTTATGTCATCAATGCCCCACCAGAGGCATGCTACAGATGAGAAATGATTGAGATCAGCCTGCAGGCTGCAGAGATATAGTTGCTCAAAAGTGTGGATGAACGACGGAGGGACTACCATCCTATAAGCTCCCCTGGAGCCTTTGGCCCAGGTTAGCTAAAAACTGAAGGGACTACGGTGATGACAAGGCCAAAAATAGGTATTTTCTGAAATCAAGGGGGACATAACTCTCTTCAATATAGGCTGACCTCACCAATTTTTAAACTAAGCTGAGGTTTTATGGTTTTATACCTTACTTACATGTAAGATGCAAGACTGTAGTGGCTACAGTGATGACAAGGCCAAAAATAGGCATTTTCAGCTATCAAGGGGACGTAACTCTATGATAGGTCGACCTCACAGTTTTCAAACTCATCGGAGCTTTTATCACTGACTTTTTTTTTTTGGTTTGGGTTTTACGGCCCTTTCAAGATTATTTCACTCATATCAAGCCGATCGTTAATCAGAGGTGGGCGAAAACCGGAGTACCCGGAGAAAAACCACCTGACCTTCCGTTGCAGAACTTGGCGTCTCACACGTGGCCCGAGCGAGGCTCGAACCTACGGCAGTGAGAGACCTAATGACTAAGAGTCAGCGCTCTTATCCACTAGGCCATGGAGGCCTGTAAAATTTTATCACTAATTTACTAGTTTGTAAGTTTCAAGAACATTCGATCAAAACTGAAGGGGCTACGGTAATGACAAGGTCCAAAATAAGCATTTTCAGCAAAGTAGGAGACATAACTCTGTGAGGCATCGACCAACATGGCTAGTTTTCGAACTGGTCCGAGCTTTTAACCCTGACTTACTTGAATGTAAGTTTCATGATGATCGGATCAAAACTGAAGGGGCTACTGTGAAAACAAGGTCAAAAATAGGCATTTTCAGCAAGCAAGGAGAAGAAACAGAGATACCACCTGGGTCTTGCGCGCAACACATCATCTAATGATGGTTAACTTTTCTGCCAAGTAATTTCAAAATCCATCCAAGAATAACAAAGTTATTGACCAAACAAAAAAACAACCTTTTTTGACCTTTGACCTCTAAGTATGACCTTGACCTTTGAGGTACCGACCTGGGTCATGCGCGTGACACATTGTCTCATGGTGGTTAACATTTCTGCCAAGTAATTTCAAGATCAATCGAGTTATTTATGGGGGACAATTTGCCCATACATACAAGATTTTGTGACCGACAAACTTCCAAGGAAAATAACTCACAAAGTATAAATGCGAGAGTTATAGTTCTTGTGCTCCGCATGTCGTCAAATGTTGATTAATATTAGTATGAGGTTTAGTGAAGACAGCTTGAACAGTTTTCAAGTTATAGAGCGGACACGATTTTGTGACAGACAGACAGAAACGCCCGGGGGGGAAAACAATATGTCTCCTCTAAAAAGGGGGAAGACATAATTGTGATGGACTGGAGTTTAAAGGAAATTGGCTCACTGGTTCCAGAGGAACTTTTGAATAATTTTACCATAAAAAGTCATGGTGGCAATCTTGCTCATGTGACCTGGATCAGTTGATTTGTTTGTTTGATTTGTGTCTGTCAACACTGTAGGTTATTTTGGAGACGTTGCTTCCAATTTTGTGGGACTTTTACCCGACATTGAGATGAAATGACATCTCAAGCCCGGTAGCCCATGAAACCAATAGGGTTTATTAGCATGGACGGTCCGACTCGCACCGCTTTGCCTGGGCAGGCTTAGATCCTCTAAGCGGATTACAAGTACTTGTGTGCAGTCAGTTTCAGTTCTGCGTGGAAGCATCATGCAGCCCATCTATTTCTTCAAGCCCCGAGGGGGGGGGGGGGGCAGATCAGTTGAACAAACTTTCATTTCTTCACTCCGATTAAAACTTCATATGAAATTTGACTTCAATTTGCCCAGGGTTTGTTAAGAAATAACAAGTTGTAATTATTTTGGTATCAGAGTCATCTTGGTCCAAAGTCAAGTAGCAACCTAGATACATTTATTCATAGTTGATTGCACTAGCCACAAAACTTTCCGAAACAATTGACAATTTCCACTTTTTACCATACAAAAGCATATGCAACAAAATTTTACCTTGATGTAAATTTGGTCAAGGTGAATCTAAACAAAATATATGGCCTTTGAGTACCAAGAGCCACATACCAAGTTTCAAGGCAATCAGCTCACTGGTTCCAGAGGTTTTTGAAGTGTTTTCCTATAGACGGATCCAATGTTTTGACACGTGCGCCATGCGCCAATTACCTCCCCTGTAGAGTAGCTCTTTTATCTGGTTGGCAAAACATGACTGTTGCTGTATAGTATCAATGAGAATTTCGAATATTTATCATGTAATTAAAAGGCCTTTCTTCCCCCCAAAATTAACTGATCCTTGTTAATTTGTGTTTTTGGAGTATTAAATGATATAGACCCAATCTCTTCTGACATTTTATCGCACATTTTGTTGCCTAAAAAGCGTTATAAAACTACCCACCATCATACCAAAACCTAGTGATGCGCTTTATTTAACGAACAGAAATTAGATTAAAGCATGTATTTTTACATCCAAATTTATACGAAAAAGATGCAGTTTAATGTCCAAAAAGGTTTGTGGCAAACAGTTTTGATAGAACGACGATTTAAAATACTAATGACCTTGACTACTCATGTAGTTTCACTGACTCATTTATAACACTGCATCTACCAATTTTAACATGACAGGCTGCAATAGTTCTTGAAAAATACACAGTTTGGACTTTTTCCAACACAAAAGTCTATGTGACCAAATTATACCTTGACCTATTTGAGTTCAAGGTCATCCAGAGGGTAAATAGGTCAAGGTCATCCAGAGGTCATCATTTGAATGAACTATGATGAGCCCAAG
Source organism: Lucinisca nassula (assembly GCA_963580285.1). Lineage (NCBI taxonomy): Eukaryota > Metazoa > Mollusca > Bivalvia > Lucinida > Lucinidae > Lucinisca > Lucinisca nassula. Next base: position 61,817,068 of record OY757014.1, read on the forward strand.
TCCCCAATGTTTCATACCAAGTTAAATGATAATTGGCCCACTGGTTCTGAAGATTTTTGAAGAGTTTAACCTTAAACGGGAATGGCGACCATCTTGGTCATGTGACATGTACCCCACTCCTCGACCTTGGACCAAGGTTACTGAGTTATCAAAATTAAAACCTAATATTCATTAAAAACTGCTGGGAAAATTGGTCAATTTTCATATGAAGCTTTTATGGGATGAAAGAAATGAATTTTGATTGCATGACCAAGATGGCCGTCATGAGCATATATGGTAAAATATCTTCAAAAATCTTTTTATCTGGAACCAGTGGGCTACTGACCTTGAGACTACGAATGTAGCATTGGGAACTCTAGCCCATTGTAACTAATTCAAATAATGAGTCTGGGTTCACCTTGACCCATTTCACATCAAAGTCAAATTTGGATGCTTGTGCTATTGTATGAGAAAAAGTTGAAATTCTTTCAAAAACTGCCACTGCCCTTGAGCTTAGATGGTAAACAAGTTAATGAAGCTGCAGGAGTACCAAACGTAATCGTTACTCACTGACCTTGGTCCAGGGCCACTCAGATATCAAAATAAACTTATTTTTGTTTTGAAAAATAGGCCAAATTTACATATGAAGCCTTTATTGGATGGACAAACAAATGTTTGTTCAAAATGGTTTAGGTTACATGACAAGATGGCTGCCATGTTAAAACCCTTCAAAAATTTTCTCACAAACCAAATGGCTCTATAAACAGCACTCAGGTGAGAGGTTCAGGACAATTGTCCTCTGGAGTTTGTCATGTTGTGTCTGGTCTCATGATATAGTGCTTAAATGGAAGTGGCAATAAAAAAGTAGATGCTTTATAATATAAAATAAAATACTAAAAGAAAATCAACTGTGAATTTTATTTATTTTCTTAAAAAATCAGCAACAGTATAAATAGACAACAGTGAGTATTACAAAAATAAATTGTATGCCGTATTAATTAACAAATCAGCTTGGCTGTAGAATATTAATACTACAAAATCACCCTCTGACATTACGATAACACACCCATACGACAAAGTGCTTTTTTTCACATCTCCAAAATGGCTACTTTTCCGAAGAAAATCTGTGATATTGTCCTTATAAATACTGCAAATATAGGTTGCGGGAGCTCGTTAGAACCGCCTCATTGAGATGGTTCTACGAGTACCCACAACCTATGTCTTGGGGCAAAATATGAAAAATAATGCATACCCTCTTAAACCCCAGTTTTCTCTATATAATATAAAGTGGGGTATAGGGGGGTCTTCATTTCACGGACTTGTTCACATGATGATGAGTAATATTGATCATCTACAATGATTTAAAACAAACAAAAGTATGTGAAAGTGCATAGGACAAATAAGAAATCCAATCATTTGGATCCGTAGCCAAAAGCAATGTCTTCATTCAAACTGCTACAGTGCTTAATGCTGAAATGAAATTGCAAAACAAAGTTCGCATCTAGAAAACTTTGTAAGCTAACATTCTTGCTATCTCAAGTTGGCAGTGATATTGAAAATATGTCTGAGCATATTCAATTTGTAAATGGAAAACTTGGAATCCAACCTTCTCTGGTTGTATGTAGAAGCTTTGGGCATCAGTCTAGACTGATCAAAATAGTTAATCCGAGTCTGCAGGGCAAACATAATTCAGCTTGTTGTCAATACATGCATTATTATACACAGTAAAATTCCTATATTAAGACCACCTTTGGGACTGTTCAAAAATGGTCTTTAAGACCACTTTTGAACAGTCCCAAAGGTGGTCTCTGACCAGAGGATACGAGGACTGTTCAAATATGAATTCAAGTAGAACGTTTTCTCATGCACTAATGTGAAAATCACCTGGAAATAAATATCACAGCATAGAAAACATTTTACCTATACATTGATACCAAACCTGTTAAAATCTGTCCACTTTAGCCATGTATATCGTTCGATAACCACTGTCTACTCTTGTATACTAATACAAAACATGGTTGGAAGAAGGTCAGAGTACGCCGTTGAAATACTGGTCCTATATTAAGAATCGTTGTATTCTTGGTATACGGTGCAAAGACATTTTTGATGAAATATGTTCGGTTTATGGGCATAATGAAATGTCTTTTCCGACAGTTTTTTGTTGGTGTAAGAAATTCAGCTGTGTGCTAGGCTCAACAAAAGATGCACCACGTGATCGTCGGCCGAAAAGAGCAACATCTGCCAAGATGGTTGCTAGAGTGAAAGAAATAGTTGCTACCGATGTACGATACACCACTAGGCAAATAGCTAGTATGGTTGGCATCTCATTAGGAGCAGCTCATACAATTCTGAAACGGGATTTGAAAATGAGAAAGATTGACAGATGAACAGAAAAAGACACGCGTTAAGTGCGCCAAGAAGTTGCTTAAAAAGTTTCCAATTTACAATGCACGGTTTTTCGCTAATGTCATCACAGGTGACAAGACATGGGTTCACTTTTTTGAGCCACAACGAAAGATTCAGAACAAAATATGGGCAACAAAGTATTGCAAAAGACCATGCATTGCAAAGCAGACCATGAGCGTCAAGAAGGTAATGTATGCCATATTCTTTTCAAATCAGGGCCCTGCTATTCAGGTTGCTGTGCCTAAAGGCAAATCTGTAAATGCGAAGTTTTACAAGAATAAAGTTCTTCGAAAATTGAAGAAATATTTCAAAGAACGAAGACCCGCAACTGGTTTGGCCAATGTCAGATTGCTACATGACAATGCGTCATCGCACAAGGTGTTCATTGTGCAAGACTATCTGAAGCAGGAAAAGGTTGTTGAAATCCCTCACCCCCCGTATTCCCCTAACCTTGCCCCGTGTGACTTTTTTTTGTTCCTGCGGCTGAAAAATACCTTTCTGGTCGAAAATTTGTACAGCGCAAACACCTCAGTTCTGCAATACTCCAGTGCCTTCATAGTATACCTCGAAAAGCCTACCAAAATGCATTCAATGATTGGATCAGAAGACTGAAAGTTTGTATATCTGTTAATAGGCGTGTTGCTGAACTTCATACAAGGCCTAAATTTTACGAAAACTTACCTCATCGTCCTAAAGGATAAGATGGGTCTCAAATTAAAGAACAATGTCTTGTCTTTCATTTTCTAGGGGTCGTACGTTCAGAAATGGGTAGCGTCATATCTAAAATGGGGAGATAACTCTGATACTAGAAAATGGTAAAATCTGCAAATAAGAATGTTGTAAATTATGTGATGAAGCTTTGCCATTACGTGCTTATAGTTTTTAGTTTATATCCATAGATATATATATTTCAAATTTTGTGATTGTCTTCTTTATGCAAATTCTGTTGTACATGACCGGAAGTACAGCTAAACGGAGTATTTGCCCTTGCCCTTATGTTGGAGTTTCGCTATAAAAAGTGTTGATGTTTAACTTAGTATAAGCATAGAAAACTTTTTTTAAAAACAAATTTTTGTAACTTCCCGCAAAACAACTACAAAACATTTACTGAATTTGGAACCCAATCATTAGGAATCAATTCGTACACAAAGATTTTGCCCTACGGTGCAATTTTGCTAAAAATAATAATGTCATTTCTGTGCCATGTTGGTAATTTTTATACATATATTGTACTGGATATTTATTATTGTGTATGTTTTCGCGCCTTGACGCTTATTTCTATTCTTGCTGTATTATGCTATATAAATTTACAAGTATGAAGGACTGAAGCCTCTGCAATGGATGAAGTATGAAAATACAGTTTTATATTTGCAAAAATAACAGCGTAAATAGAATAGTTTAAACAGGACTGTTAAGTATCAGACGTTAAAAAAGTAAGAATAAAGTGATAAACAAAAATAAACATAATTTATACAACTAAACATTTGGAACGAGACACTATTCCAATCAATTACACCAACAATGCCTTTAATGAGTCGGCTGCGTTCGCTAATTTCTTGATTTTGCTATTAAAAATGGGTCATCCATAGCCCCAGATGTAGTATCCACACAGTATTTTTTCTTATTTCTGCTCGGAAACGTGTGTTGTGGGTACCTTTCCACGATGAGGCGCTTCTAATGAGTACCCATAGCATGTATTTGCATGCAGAAATAAGAAAATTATCAGTACTTTTCATTTGCAAAAACGCTTTATCTTGAGCTATGGGACTCATTTACGTAACAGTACTCTGAAGTTTGAAAGAAACGTAGCAAAAGTATAGGAGCAGTTGTCGTTTTTTTTCTATTTTTAGCTATAGCTGCCATCTTGTTCTTCCGAGCAAAACCACTTTAGCAATGTTTAGGGTCTTTTAAGCAAGAATCCTACGGGCTATGAAGTTTGAATGAAACTGACCGAAAGGTGCAGAGGGAGTTGTCATTTAAAGTGCGTTTATTATTATTAATAGTAGTATTAGTATTATTTATTTTAGCTTAAGCCGTGGTGGCCATCATGCTCATCAAAGCAAAACTTTAATAGCTAATTTGGTAGCGGGCTTCTCAGCAACCTTCCTGTGAAGCTTCAGTGAAATGGGACCCAAGGAATAGGAGAAAATGTCTCTTAAAGGTTTTTTTTTCTATTTTTAGCTTTGTTGGTCATTTTGTTCATCATTGCTGTGACGTTTTGGGAAATATAGAACCAAAGGTGTAGGTGTAGTTATCATTTAAATATTTTTTCTATTTTTAGCTCTGGTGGCTATTTTGTCAATCAGGGCGGAGCGTTTTTCTATTCTGGTAGAGGGTCACCTGAGCAATATTAATATGATGATTGATTGAAATTGACCCCAGGGTATAGGAGTTGTGGTCGTTTAAAGATGTTTTTCTATTTTTAACATTGGCGGCCATTTTCTTCACCATAGTGAAGTAGAAGTGACACAAAGATCAGGAATCGATACAATTAACTTACTCCACCAATCAAAGACACCAAAGGGAAAGAAACAGAAATATGAAGCGACCAGACCATAATGGAAACCTAAACAAAGGAAGGCCATAAGGACAGTTACTTTCCCACAAAATGGCCAAATGGCCATCCAAAATAAAAAGACACAAGTGATACACACAGTAAGTAACAAATAACAACATAAATGAACCGCCACAGAAGAACCGCCTTGGAACGGTCAGTGGAAAGAATTCCACTGGGGGGCTTAAATCGATTTTACATGGCCATAATCTTCACCCTTACCTCTGTCGCGGTATACACTAATTTTGTTTAGTCCGCGTGAAGGCTTCCTAACTCATCAGTGTAATATCTCCGAGAACATACAAATAAAAAAACTACAGACATGAAACAAGGTTGAGGACTCGACAGCATACAACAACAGAATTGCTAGAGCAAAAGAAAACCAACAGTTAGACTCCGAGGGGCCCGACCAAAGACGGAGCATCAGGCGCCAACCAACATAAAGAATACTAAAATAAAATTTAGCTCTAGTGGTAGGGAGTAACCTAGGCAACATAATTGTAAAGGTTGAATCAAATTGGCTCATGAGTTAGAAGGAGTTGACGTAAATCGTTGAGGTATTTTCTATTTTTAGCTCTGATAGCCATATTGTTCATGAAGAAGAGGCCTTTTATTTGTTTTGATAGCAGTCACTTAAGAACTTTTCCCATGGGGTTTGAATGAAATTCGTCTAGGTGTAAAGGAGCGTGCGTGCATCCATGCGTGTGTGCGTCCGTAAACAATTTCAAATAAGTATATCTCTAATACCCCATGGTCAATCTTGATCAAATTTCATGAGAAGCATCATCAGGTAGGGGGAATGGCTGCATAAGTTAAGTGAAAGTTGTCATTTGAAGTTTTCATTATCTGTTTTAATTTTTAGAACTGCCGGACATATTGTCCATCAGAGTTTTATGTTTGCAGCTATTCAAGTAGGGAGTCACCTATGGAAACATTCCTGTGAAGTTTGAATCAGTGGCCCAAAGGTTAAGGAGGAGTTGGCATTTAAAGGAAAATGTTGACGTTTTTCTAATTTTATCTCTAGTGGCGATTTTATATTTAAGTACGGAATCATAGTTTTATTATTTTGATAAAGAGTCACCTAAGCAGCATTCTTATGAAGTTTGAATGAAATTGAAAAAAATGTCGTTCAAATATGTTTCTAACTTTAACTTCACCTGCCACCTGGTTCATCGGAACGGATCAATTTCAGATAGTTGGTAGCTATATAGGGAGCCACCTAATCAATATTAAAGTTTGAATCAAAGTTGTTCAATGCTTTAGGAAGAGTTAGCATTTGATGCAACTTTAAATAATCTTGTTAGCGTTACTCTAGTTTTATCTCTCATGGTCATTTTGCTCATCAGAGCGGAACCGTTTTAGTTACTTTGGTAGAGGGTCACCTATGCAAGTTTCCAATGATGAAGAAAAAGTCGTTGGAAGACGTTTTTTTTTTCTATCTTAGCTCTTGCGGCCATCTTGTTCATCAGAGCTGAACGCTGTTTGCAATTTTGGTAGGTAGCCATCTAGGCAAAATTTATTTGCTTCTATTTTAAGCTCTGTTGGCCATTTTGCTCATCAAAGCAGGACCGTTTTAGCTATTTGGTAAAGGGTCACCTAATCAACGTTCATATGAAGCTTGAATGAAATTGACCCAAGGTAAAGAAGTTTTGTTTGAAGACTTGTTCTAGTTTACCTATGGCGGCCATCCTGTTCATCGGAGAGGAGCAATTTTAGCTGTTCTGGTAGGGAGCCCGCTAGGCAACATTCCTGTGAAGTTTTTAATCAAATCGGCCCTAGGGTTAAGGAGGAATATGCATAAAAAGCAAATTGTTGACATTTTTTGAGGTTCATCTCGGCAATATTCACATTAAGTTAGAATTAAAATTGGCCGAGGGATAATGGAGGAACTATCGATTGAATATATTTTTATTTTTAGCTCTGGCAGCCATCTTGTCATGAAAGCAAAGCAGTTTTAGCTATTTTGGTAGGGAGCCAATAGGCAATATTCCTGTAAAGTTTGAATCAAATTGGCACATGGGTTCATGAGGAGTTAACATTTAAAGCACATTGTTGACGTTTTTCTATTTGAGATGGTCACCTCAGCAACAGCAAGATTAAAATTGGCCCAGAGATAAAGGAGGAGTTGTCGTTTGAAGTTTTTCCTTCTCTTTTGTGCTCCGGCAGCTATCCTGTTCTTCGGAGCGAAACGTTTTTGGCATTTTTGGTGGGGATCCACCTACGTACGTTCCTGTGAAGTTTGAATCAAAATCGGCTCAAGGTCACAATAGCTCACTGTAAGCACTCCGTACTCAGTTGAGCTAACAAGTGGTCATATGTATAAGTATTAAATCTCTCACCTGTCTGAAATTTTTACGGTGTAATTTAGATCGAAATCCTGACAGTTAGTTTTGAAAGTAATATTTCGTGTATCATAACTGAAAGTGACCAATCTTTTTCGCATGTGAGAAATGCTACGCCTCGTGTGTTCTTAGATGATTGTTGAGACCAATTCTAGCTCTGAACTGTCTGTTGCAGATAACGCAACAGAGGTTAGAGGAAGACAGGGCTGTTGGTTATGCCTTAGCTTTGGCTTTGCGCTGTGCACGTTTCTTCTTGGCTTCGCTGATTCTTTTCACTAGCCCCTCTTCTGATGAGGCCTTGCCACTTTACTCGGTCCTGTGCAGTTTGTTCTAACGAATCTGCTGGTATGCTGAAGTCCTGGAAGGAGGCTTACAGTGTGATATAGTAACGCTTATTCTGACCACCTTAGGAGCGTTTGACCATTTCTAGTTTTCCATATAGGATTTTCTTCGGCAAACGGTTCTCAAGCATCCTGGTAACATGGCATGTCCATCTTAATTCTGCCACTTTAAGAAGATCATGTACAATCTGCATCCCCGACCTTTTCATGACTTCTATGTCTGGAATCCTGTGTACCATTTAATATTTAAAAGTTTCCCAAGACAGCTTTTATGGAAGTGGTTCAGTCTTTTCACGTGCCGTTGTAAACTGTCCACGTTTCACATGCATATAATAGTGTTGGCAGCACCACAAATCTATAGGCTTTCAGCTTTCTGTCTGATTCTACTTCGATACCAAACACGACCACGATGGCCAAATGCTGCACTAGCTTTGGCAATCCTGTCATTCTGACTTCATCATCAATATGCACGGCTGTTGACAGTGTACACCAAGGCAGGCATTTGCAGTCTTTGACCGTTCACTGGGATGGTGAACCCTTTGTAAGGCTTGCCAGATGCTAGGTGATAGATCACCTCAGTATTTCTGATGCTGGTTGCTTGGTCATTGCTGTCACAGGAGTCAGATACTTGATCTACATAATTTTTGTGCGAGTTCACTCAAAATTTAGAATATCTCCAAATGCGTACATAGTATTTTTACAACGACAACGATCAGTCTCGAATGCGTACATTCTATTTTTACAAAAACTGTATTTTGTTGGCTTGATTTTTATTCACGTTTTACGGCCCAGTGAATAGTAATTCCAATGTGTTTAGACAGGGTCAACATGCAAATATCGATAACAATGTCACAATGAAACTTACCACATCCCACGGTCTTTGATTGTGTGTGTCGGGGAGGAGTGCACAGAGGCTGAGGAGAGGGCAAGTATTATAAGTCATTGAAAATATTTTAAAATGATTTCGCACCGAAATTTATAAACACCCTATAAAATGCTTAACTGAAGGCTCTTTCATGTTTCGAAAGTCGAGCCTATTCATTTCATTTACGCGACTTTGTAGTATGAAGTGATTTTTAGGACTTTTAAAGTGTAAACATTTTCAGAAGAAAAACAAATGATAATTTTATTGTTTGTGTTATTTTAAGCTAAATATTGCTTGTAGGTGCTCGTTAAAACCGCCCCATTGACGTGGTTCACACAAGTACCAAAGGTCTTTGTTTTGAGTGGTTATAAGGAAAATAACGTTTGTCTCTGTAAATCCCACTTTTACGGGGTTGGGGTAGGCCTCACTTTCCCGAGGTGGGGTTTACCGTTGCAAGAGTTTGTTAATGTAACGACATTTTAAATTTGTGCATGCACAACCTGGTGCAATTGCTACATATAGAATCTTCTTTTAGAGAACCTCGCATTTTCATTAACAGCTGTCCATGAAATTAAGTCTACTGGCTGATCAGACAGAGAGTCGCTGAACTCACTGAATTCGCACAACGTTGACTCAATGGGAAATTTTGGACGCCTTAACGTCGACTCGGCGTTGATTTAACTATTACATATCGACGATTTTTTGTTCACGGAGATAAATGCGCCGACAATTGGATGTAAAATGACTTTCTTAAAGTTGCTTAAGAAATGTATTGGAAAAACGCATTAAACTTATACCTTTTTCACGCAGGGTGTGTACCTTTGACAGTGGGTTTCGAAGCCACTAAGGGTATCAGGATGTCTAAATGTAATGTTTTGATTAGCGAAATGGTTACATGTTTAGAAAATTACAAGTTTTATGCTGTGTTTTGAAAACTAAAGTTGGCAGAAAGAACGATCACAGGTGAAAAATCCGATTTCATATGGTAGGAAGAATTTTCTCCTCATAAAATATCAACCAATCTAAAAATAGCGCCCAAATTGCACACAAAAAGTACAAAATTGAAATGTTCTTGACGAAGACGGAACAATTTGCGTAAAAAAGACAGTTTTGAAAGGAGTAAAATTCATGTAGAAGTACGAGCTCTTTGATTTTGGTTTCAACGAATGAAGAGTTATCTCCCCATTTTTAGTATGATGCTACCCATGTGAGAGCGTACGACCAATTTATAAATAAAGTAGGGCCATTTATCTTTAATTTGAGACCAGCTTCACCCTTTATGACGATGAGGTATGTTTTTGTCCATTGAATTTGGTTCGGCAACGTGCCTATAAAGGGGAATACTTTGAGGGGACAAAATAAATTTTTTCATCGAAATCTATCACAGAATCATTTTTATGTGCTTAGTTGCATTCATATTTGAACAGTCCTCGTATTGTGTGCAGAAAACACGAAAGAATAATTGCAACCTACTAAATAAGCTTTTGAAAGCAGAATAAGTCTTCATTTTAGGTGGTCTTACTAGTGGAATTACACTTTAAGTTCTTTCTTTTGTACTTCAACAAGACACAACATAAATTTCAACACTCAAAACTTTCTCCAGGAACACCTTTTCTCACCAATACAGACGTTCTCGATTCATAAGTTCATCAAACCATTCGTGAATAAAAACAAATGATGTGCTTTTGAAGAGCTACTGCATTTGAAAGATGCCATTCTTTGAGAAAGGCCATCAAGTTTTTGATTATTTGTTTGTATTGGAGTTTAATGGCCCAGTCAACACTATTTAGGTCATTTTTGACTGGGTCAGTTTACCTATCCACACTTTTCTTGGGCAGGCTTATACATAAGCTGTTAACCAGTAGAGTGCACATTCTTTCGCCAAAAACTGACAACTGCCCTTCTTGAATCAGAGGAAGGGAGGGAATGACCATAGAAAACATTCAATGATCAATCTCCATGAAAGAATGTTACCGACCCCGGCAAGTATAGAAGCCGTCAAGTGGAAATATTTACTCTGTGACTTGTGTAAAATCTTGGATTTATGCACCTGCCCTGACACCAAAAAAGGCACTACATACACACACCCCACATTCACTCATGCACAGCCCTTTGTTTTGACCAGATTTCTCTTAATATTATTTGATATACAAAGGCGCAGTCGAGATTTCATGTACCAGTATGCTTTAATCTCTCCTAAACCTGTTTAGCTCAATTACCTCGACTCAGTTCCTTTGCCTTAACAGTGATAACTTCTAAATTGTCTGCAACTGAAGGTTGGGTGTTTTTACTCTAGATACTCCTGTATTCACCTGCTAGGTAAAATAATCTTGAAAGAGCTGTAAAACCCAAACAAAAATCTTTGTCATTTCTGCAAGTGAATTCTTTTTCTTTTTTTTTTAATGATAAATTTCATTTTGCAGCAACACATGAGAAGCACATGAAAAACTGCAATTTGCAACCATATATACCTTCTAAATGGCAATTTTCAATAACACATTTATCCACATTCCTATTGCAGTGGATAAGACTGCCGACTCTTAATCATTAGGTCTCACACTGCTGTGTTTCTAGCCTCGCTCAGGCCACATGAAATGCCAAATTCTGCAATGGAAGGTCAGGTGGTTTTTCTCCGGGTACTTTGGTTTTTAGGCCACCTCTGAATAATGAGCAACACAAAATAAGTGAAATAATCTTGAAAGGGCTGTAAAACCAAAATAAAATAATAGTAAATCCACATTCCGATACATGTATTTGTTTTATGTAAAATTTGTTCTCTTTACACAAAAGTAAAGCAGTTCCAGCACCAAAAAAAACAAGAGGGCCCAATGGCCCTATATCGCTCACCTGTGTACCAGAAAATCAGAAGTGTAGGAGACCACTTGACATTGCTACATACTAAATATCTGAGCTCTGGGCCTTATGGCTTTGGAGAAGAAGATTTTTGATTTTTTTCCAGTATAAGTCCATAGGTCAATTTTGACCCAAAGGGCATGGTTGGCAGGATTTATGTAGGCGACCATTTTATGTTGCTATATACTAAATATCTAAGGTCCGTACTTCATGGTTTCAGAGAAGAATATTTTTAAAGCTTTTTTTTCCATTATAAGTTTATTGGAGTTGACAAGCCACAGAATTTGGCCAATTTGAACCCCAGGGGCAAGACTCCGGCAGGATTCATGTAGGCAACAACTCCATGTTGCTACATGCTAAATACCCAAGCTCTGGGCCTTATGGTTTCACAGAAGAATATTTTTGAAGTTTTTTTTTTCCATTTTAAGTTTTTTTTCCATTTTAAGTCCATCCATGGTAGCTAATGGGCCATGGGTGTGGCCAATTCTGGCCCAAGGGGCATGTCTGGCAGGTTTCATGTGGGTGACCTGGGCCCTGTGGTTTCAAAGAAGACGATTCTTGAAGTTTTTTTCCATAAGGGGTCTATGGGAGCTAAGGGGCCCGGGGCGTGGCCCATTTGGACCCCAGGGGCATGATTGGCAGGATTTATGTAGTTGACGACTTACCGTTGCTACATGCTAAATATCTTAGCTCTGGGCCCTGTGGTTTCAGAGAAGATTTTTGAAGCTTTTTTTTCAATTAGGAGTCTATGGGAGCTAAGGGGCCCTGGGGCGTGGCCCATTTGGACCCCAGGGGCATGATTGGCAGGATTTATGTAGGTGACCACTTGCCGTTGCTACCTGCTAAATATCTAAGCTCTGGGGCCTGTGGTTTCAGAGAAGAAGATTTTTGAAGCTTTTTTCCATTATGAGTCTATGGGAGCGAAGGGGCCCCGGGGCGTGGCCCATTTGGAACCCAGGGGCATGATTGGCAAGAATTATGTAGTTGACCACTTGCCCTTGCTACATGCTAAATATCTAAGCTCTGGGCCCTGTGGTTTCAGAGAAGAAGATTTTTGAAGCTTTTTTCCATTATGAGTCTATGGGAGCAAAGGAGCCCCGGGGCGTGGCCCATTTGGAACCCAGGGGCATGATCTGCAAGAATTATGTAGTTGACCACTTGCCCTTGCTACATGCTAAATATCTAAGCTCTGGGTCCTGTGGTTTCAGAGAAGAAGATTTTTTAACCTTTTTTTCCATTATTAGTATACAGGAGCTAAGGGGCCCCAGAGTGTGGCCAATTTGGACCCCAGGGGCATGATTGGCAGGAATTATGAAGGTGACCACTTGCCATAGCTACATGCTAAATATCTATGCTCTGGGCTCTGTGGTTTCAGAGAAGAAGATTTTTGAAGCTTTTTTTCCATTATGAGTCTATGGGAGCGAAGGGGCCCCGGGGCATGGCCCATTTGGAACCCAGGGGCATGATTGGCAGGAATTATGTAGGTGACCACTTGCCCTTGCTACACGCTAAATATCTAAGCTCTTGGCCCTGTGGTTTCAGAGAAGAAGATTTTTGAAGCTTTTTTCCATTATGAGTCTATAGGAGCTTAGGGTCCCCGGGGCGTGGTCCGTTTGGACCCAAGGGGCATGATTGGCAGGAATTATGTAGGTGACCTCTTGCCGTTACTACATGCTAAATATAATATTATAAGCTCTGGGCCCTGTGGTTTCAGAGAAGAAGATTTTTGAAGCTTTTTTCCATTATGAGTCTATGGGAGCAAAGGGGCCCCGGGACGTGGCCCAATTGGAACCCAGGGGCATGATTGGCAGGAATTATGTAGGTGACCACTTGCCCTTGCTACATGCTAAATATCTAAGCTCTGGGTCCTGTGGTTTCAGAGAAGAAGATTTTTAAATTTTTTCCCTTTATAAGTCTATGGGAGCTATATGTTGCCATGGCAACCAGAATTCCAATCTGATCAGCCCCAAAACCTTATGCAGCCTTTCCCCCTACCTGAACATGCTTCACATGAAATTTGATCAAGATTGGCCATGAGGTATTAGAGATATACTTATTTGAAATTGTTTACGGACGCACGCACAACGGACAAAAAGTGATCCCAAAAGCTCGCCTCGTCACTACGTGACAGGTGAGCTAAAAACAACAAATGTTAGTCAATGAAATACAACCTTACATTATACAACATTACATTATATCTGGTTTGAGGCTTATATAATCTAAGATGGAGTCGAGACCCAGAAAAGAAAATCTCAGGGAAGTTTTCAGTTTATTTAATTCTCGGAGGGCAAGTCTAAGCCAAGCACGAGACTTAAAATAAAATAAACTGAAAAGGAGCCTGAGATTTCCTTGTGAAATCTACATCGGATATACATTTTATGACTTTCTTGACAACATTTTGATGATACAGTGATGTCCATTCCATTAAAAGTTGATCAAGGACATGACCATGTGTGAGAATTTCAGATGCTTTCATGAGTATGGATTCTATAAATGCATTTCAAACAAGAGGGATGGCCAGGCCAATCAAAACCAAGGCAAAGCCGAGGTTCCAAATGGCCTGGCCAACATGAGGGTGGGAAATGCTTATAACGAATCCAAAGGAATAAAAGATTCTTTTTCTTGCATACCAAAACATTTCTTTTCAGTTTCATATTTTTACCTGAAAGTCATGCTTTTTGAGTGGTTGAATACACTATTGACTGCCAGAAATCATGTAATTTTGTTTAGTGATTTTCAGCGATTATCTGCGGTCCCCACCCATCAGGGCTTGAAGAAATAGAAGGGCTGCACGATGCATCCACGCAGAGCTGAAACTGACCGCACACGAGTACTGGTAAACCACTTAGAGAATCTAAGTCTGCCCAGGTAAATCAGTGCGAGTCAGACTGTCCATGCTTATAAACCCTATTGGTTTCATTGGGCGACAGGGCTTGAGATGTCATTTCATCTCAATGTTGGCTAAAAGTCCCACAAAACTGGAAGCAACTTCTCCAAAATGACCTATACAGTGTTGACGGGGACGTTAAACCACAAATTATACAAAATCAGCTATTATCTGACCATAACTGCATTTGCAGTTATAGTTATTCCATAATTGTCACAAAGAGTTATCTCAGCATTAGGACCAAAAAACAAGAGGCTCAATGAGCCTAAACCGCTCACCTGAGGAACTTAAGTTTTAACAATTCACAGACTTGACTACTAAATCTGCTAATAGCATCCAGCCCATTGACCCTTACAGGATATAAGTCATCATTATTGCATTGCATTCCAAGTTTGAGACTTCTAGCTTCTATAGTTCCTGAGAAATCTTTGACGAAAATTTAACATTGGTCAAAATGGAGAGAAAGAAGAATGAAAGAACAGATGAACAATTAAGCTGAGAAAGCCCAATGTCTCTTACACAAAATAAGTCATCATTATTCTATTGAATACCAAATTTGATGCTTCTAGCTTTTATAGTTCCTGAGAAATCTTTGATTAAAAATTTAACATTGGTCTATTATCTCTATATGGAGAGAAAGAAGAATGAAGGAACAAATGAACCAGACTAGCTCCAAAACCTAATGCAGCCTTTCCCCTTGCCCAATGGTGCTACACATAAAATTTAAACAAGATTGGTCGACTGCCTTCTGAGATATGCTTCATTGAAAGTGTGGACGACGGATGGACAGATGACAGACGACAGACTCCGGAGCCTTGGTATACTATCAGCTCACTGGAGCCTTTGGCTCAGGTGAGCTAAAAATTCAAGTCGCTATTTCTGACACAACATTTTCCCTACGTTAAGTCTATGGGCAAATTTTTTTGTCTCTCAAGGTCACGTAACTCCGAGGTCAATATTCCGATTCGGCCCAAAATCGAACTTAACCGAGATTTTATGCCTGTCCTCGTTACCTGCAAGTTTGAAGCTGATATGAATAAAAATAAAGTTGCTATCGTGGTCACAACATATTTTTTTTATGCTCAAGGGCAGGTAACTCCAAGGCAAATATTCGGATTCGGCCCAAAATCGAACTTAACCGAGATTTTATGTCTGTCCTCGTTACCTGCAAGTTTGAAGCTGATCTGAAAAAAATTCAAGTCGCTATCGTAGTCGCAACATTTTCCCTAATTAAGTCTATGGGCAAATTTTTTGTCGCTCAAGGTCACGTAACTCCGAGGTCTATATTCCGATTCGGCCCAAAATTGAACTTAACCGAGATTTTATGCCTGTCCTCGTTACCTGCAAGTTTGAAGATGATATGAATAAAAATAAAGTTGCTATCGTGGTCACAACGTATTTTTTATGCTCAAGGGCAGGTAACTCCAAGGCAAATAATCCAATTCGGCCCAAAATCGAACTTAACCGAGATTTTATGTCTGTCCTCGTTACCTGCAAGTTTGAAGCTGATCTGAAAAAAATTCAAGTCGCTATCGTAGTCACAACATTTTCCCTATGTAAAGTCTATGGGCAAATTTTTTGTCGCTCAAGGTCATGTAACTCCGAGGTCAATATTCCGATTCAAACTAAACTGAGATTTTATGCCTGTCCACGTTACCTGCAAGTTTGAAGCTGATCTGCATAAAAATAAAGTTGCAATCGTGGTCACAACGTATTTTTTTATGCTCAAGGGCAGGTAACTCCAAGGCAAATAATCCGATTCGGCCCAAAATCGAACTTGACCGAGATTTTATGCCTGTACTGGTTATCTGCAAGAATGAAGTTGATCAGAAAAAAATTGACGGAGCTAGAGTGATGACAAGCTTTTTCCTATGTGAAGTCTATGGGAGCTAGATGTTGCCATGGCAACCAGAGTTCCACTCAGATCTGCCTGAAAACCTAATGAAGCCTTTCCACTTGCCCAATAATGCGACACATGAAATTTGATCAAAGTTGGCCAAGTAGTCTTTAAGATATACATTTTTGAAATTCCCATTAACCCTAATGCAAAAACACACAAGGGCAGGTAACTCCTAAGTGAATGATCCGATTCTGCCAGTTATCGAACTTGACCGAGATTTCATGGCTGTGCTATCTGCAAGAATAAAGCCAATCTGAAAATAATTGAAGCAGCTACGGTGATGACAACATTCTCCCCATGTTAAGTCAATAGGCAATTTTTTCAACGCTCAAGGGCACGTAACTCCTGAGTGAATAATCCGATTCAGCCCAAAATAGAACTTGATCGAGATTTCATGCCTGTCCTCGTTATCTGCAAGAATGAAGTCGATCAGAAAAAAATTGACGGAGCTAGAGTGATGACAAGCTTTTTCCTATGTTAAGAACGCTCAAGGGCACGTAACTCCTGAGTGAATAATCCGATTCAGCCCAAAATCGAACTTGATCGAGATTTCATGCCTGTCCTCGTTATCTGCAAGAATGAAGTCGATCAGAAAAAAATTGACGGAGCTAGAGTGATGACAAGCTTTTTCCTATGTTAAGCCTATGGGAGCTCTTTGTTGCTGTGGCAACCAGAGTTCTCATCCGATCTGCACGAAAACCTAATACAGCCTTTCCCCCTGCCTGATGATGGTTCATAGGAAATTTGATCAAGGCCGGCCCACTGGTTCCAGAGATATACTTCGTTGAAAGTGTGGACGACGGACGCCGGCTCGTGGTATACTAATACCTCACATGAGCCTTCGGCTCAGGTGAGCTAAAAACCCAGGACAATACTTTGCTGCAAAATAGGTGCGTCTACAGGGAAAACATTCTTCAGAACTGGGAAATATCACCCCTACCCCCCCATCCACGAAATTGGTAATTATACTGTTTGTGTTATCTGTCCAGGACTCTTAAATTTACAGCCTATGATTTTTATTAACTGAAATTTAAATACTTTCCCAAGATGTACTGCGAGTACTGCACAACAAGGTGAGATAAGGAGGGTGAGATAAACGGGAAGAGATGTGAATTTCTATACCCTGTGCAAATGTTGGATATAGAGGATCTTACATGAGTGGTCATGTATTATTGAATTTATTAAATGAGTTTAGGAAAAGAGATAAAATGCGAGGCTGTGCCGAGCATTTTATCCCTTTTTGTCAACAGGTTTAAAAAATTCTTATCTTGTGTGCAAGAAAATGTATTACAGAATATAGTCAAATTTTTAACATTATCCAACAGGATGTCATTACTTTCACTGGTGTTTTTGAATAAGGCAGCATGGGTGATGTCTGAGCAAGGGCTTTTGACGAAAAGCAAAGGTTCTGGTGAAACTAAGCAATCTCAGCTGAGCCTTTTCTGTCCACGTCTAAAGGACCTCATGGACTCTCAATTTATGTTCCATAACAACACTAAAATATCCTGTCATTACGGTAACATACCCGTGAGACTAAAAGAATCTATGACGGAGTTGAGACTGAGATAAGGAAATCTAAGGCAAGTTTTCAGTTTATTTAAGTCTCACTCGAGGCTAAGCCGAGCATGAGACTTAACTGAAAACGAGCCCAAGATTTCCTTGCTGATGTCTCTATTTCTCACCCACCAGCTTTAAAGAATGTGTTGTGAATGGTAGAATGTCAGCAAAGCTATTGCCATAAGACTGCCCAAGAATACAGAAAATCAATACTCAAAATGATGTAACAAGGTAAAACAAGAGGCCCATGGGCCACTAGGCTCACCAGAGTTCAATTGCACTTAAGGACCTGCGCCCTGGCAGCCATTGGTTCTGGAGAAGAAACTCTTTGAAGGATTTTTATCTTATATGGGCATGGCAGCCATCTTGGTCCTGCGACCAAACTCAAATTAATCAATGTTCATTTCCTTGACCCTAAAAGCTTTCAAACGAAATTTGGGTATAAATGGCCCAGAGGTTTCTGTGGAAAACAAGTTTCAATTTTCACATCTGAATGACCTTGGACCAGGGTCAAGGAATGATCTTGACCTTGACTACTCTTTCATCCAATCATTTAGCTTACTGCATCTACCAATTTTCAGGTCACAGGCTGCAATAGTTTCCAAAATATACGAAGTTTTGAATTTTTCCCATACAAAAGTCTATGTGTACAAAATTGACCTTGGGGTAAAATAGGTAAAAGTCATCCGAGGGTTATCATCTGAATATACTATGATGGGCCCCGAGTCCCCAATGCTACATACCAAGTTTCATGACACTGGTTCTGGAGAACCCACTGGTTCTGGAGAAGAAGATTTTTGATGAGTTTTTACCTTATATGGGCATGGCGGCCATCTTGGTCATGCAACCTGGACCTCGCAAACTAACTTTTCTTCCCCCATCCCATGGATGCTCCACATGAAATTTGACTTCAATTGGCCCAGTGGTTTTGGAGTAGAAGTTGTTTGAAAATGTTGACGACAACATACGACGGACCACTGCGTATCCTAAAAGCTCCCCCGAGCCTTCGGCTCTGGTGAGCTAAAAAGGTAGAACATTTATTATTCCTATCTTTCAAAGAAAGTTGTTAAAACTTTCCAGTGAGCTGCTTAAATTCATTTTCAAAACATTCATTTACATGCAGTGGTAAATTTGAAACGAAAACCATTTGTTGATTTCTACAACAGAGTATGTACATTTCATAATTTCTGACACTTGACAGCAGTTTGATGACACACTGAATGTCCATTTCATTAAAAGTAAGGACATGACATTGTGGCTCTTAAAATGTACATCAAGGGAGAAATAGAAAAGGTGCCTCCCTGATTTCAAGGTTTATAGAACATTCAGCAGAAGACAGTTTTGGAGAAAGATAGCTCCAATGCAATGTACATGGTTTCCTATACTAAGCAATGTTTGACAGATTGAGGCAGCTAATAAACCCTAGAGTGAGGCAGCAGTGTGTGACAAAGAAATCACACACTATCATACTAAATTCAGTCTGTCCTATCTCTAACATGGTTACTTTTCTGATAAAAATTTGTGATATTTTTCTTATTCATACTTCAAACATAGGTTGTTGGTGCTTGTTAGAACCGCATCAATGAGCCTGTTGTAACCAGTACCCACAACCTATGCCTTGGAGCATGAATAGGAAAAATACTGTTTACCCCTGTAAACCCCAGTTTTCTCTATATATAAGGTTGGGTTTAGAGGGTTGTTCATTACACAGACTTGTTAACATGATGTACACTATAGTTCGTTTCAATCATAATCGAATATTCCTACAGCACCAGCTAATCTCTGGTAAGTACTGTCATGCTCTGCAGTCACAAACAACTGTCTCTGAAAAACAAGAGTGAAAAAAAACAATCAAATGTGTCCAACCCTTGATAAAACTGCAATTTAAAAGCTCAGAGAAATGAAGAACAAGAATTCCTTTTTTCAGTTTTCACAGCAATAATAAAACTTGGTATATGTACTGTGTGTATATGTTTTCATTGCACAAAGAAAATGTATAATCCAGGATGCTGCTTATGAATGCCTAGCTTTTATAATTCTGTAGAGCCAAGTTAAGCAACACTCATTCATGAAGAAGTATCATAAAATCTTATCTATGGAAATTTTTCTCCCTACAGCTAATTAAAGAAAGGCAGTTGTGACTTCTTGGTAAAAGTATATGCACTATACTGGATAAATGCATATGTAAAACCCGCCCAAGTAAGGTGGTTATGGCAAAATGACTGGTTCTCCATGACCTTAAGATTGTTGACTGGGCTATAAAACTCCATAAAAAACTGTGCAGTGAAGCTGACTTGTTTAACATCTCCCAGGTAAAATGATTTCATACAGACTGGATTGGGCAAAGAAACTTGAAATGTTCTATTGTTAACCCCTAAGATGCCAATCAAAACTCTGATCTGCCTTGTCTGCTTATTTCAAAAGTCATTGTTGCAAACAGTGTGGACCCAGATCAGACTGCTTGGTCTGATTATGGTCCACACTGTCTGCAGAAATATTTTTTAAAAGTTTGCAAGAATATACAAGAGGGTCATGATGGCCCTGGATCGCACACCTGATCCATAGAGTAACAAGTGGGCCGAGGGGGGTGGGGTTAAAATGTGCATTATGTTGAGGGAGGTCTAAAAAGGTGAAGCTTCATACCAAATATCAACAAAGGCTATAATTTGAACAATCTTGGCAAAGGTCCACTAGATGAAGCTACGTACCAAATATCAAAGACCTGGGCCTTGCGGTTACAGAGAAGAAGATTTTTTTAAAGATATTCCCAACATAAGCCTATGTAAAACCAAATGGCCCCAGGGCGGGGGCATTTTTGGCCTCAGGGCTATAATTTAAATAATCTTGATAGAGGTCCATTAGATGAAGCTTCATACCAAATATCAAAGACTTGCTGTTTCAGAGAAGAAGATTTTCAAAGATTATTTCTATATAAGTCTATGTAAAACCAAAGAGTCTCAGGGTGGGGGCATTTTTGGTCCAAGGGCTATCAAGACCTAGGCCTTGTGGTTTCATAGAAGAAGATTCTTAAAGATGGATAAGTCTTATATAAGTCCCTATATAAGTCTATGTAAAACCAAAGGGCCACGAGGCGGGGGCATTTTTGGTCTCAGGGCTATAATTGAACAATCTTGGTAGAGATCCACTAGCTGAAGCTTCATACCAAATATCAAAGACCTAGGCCTTGTGGTTTCAGAGAAGAAGATTTTTCAAGATTTTCCCTATATAAGTATATGTAAAACCAAAGGGCCCCGGAGCGGGGGCATTTTTGGCCCCAGGGCAATAATTTGAACAATCTTGGTAGAGGTCCATAAGATGAAACTTCATGCCAAATATCAAAGACCTGGGCCTTGCAGTTTCAGAGAAGAAGATTTTTAAAGATTTTCCCTATATAAGCCTATGTAAAGTGAGTGAGTTTTAGTTTTACGTCCCACCAACGGCTAAGGTCATACGGAGACGGGATCTCGGTTTAAAGACTCATCCGAAAGTCTGGAGAAGCCCGGGATCGATCCTGCGATCCCTGGTTTACAAGGCGAGTAGCGTAACCACTGCACCACGGAGGCTTCTAAAGCCTATGTAAAACAAAAGGGTCCCAGGGCGGGGGCATTTTTGGCCCCAGCACTATAATTTGAACAATCTTGGTAGAGGTTCACAAGATGAAGCTTCATACCAAATATCAAAGACCTGGGCCTCGCAGTTTCAGAGAAGAAGCTTCTAAAGATTTTCCCTATATAAACCCATGTAAAACCAAAGGGCCCTGGGGCGGGGGCATTTTTGGCCCCAGCACTATAATTTGAACAATCTTGGTAGGGGTCCAATAGATGAAGCTTCATACCAAATATCAAAGAACTGGGCCTTGTGGTTTGAGAGAAGAAGATTTTTAAAGATTTCCCTATATAAGCCCATGTAAAACCAAAGGGCCCCGGGGCGGGGGCATTTTTGGCCCCAACACTATAATTTGAACAATCTTGGTAGAGGTCCACTAGATGAAGCTTCGTAACAAATATCAAAGACCTGGGCCTTGCGGTTTCAGAGAAGAAGATTTTTTAAGTTTTCGGTGAAAAAAATCTATTTTTGGCTCCTGTGACCTATATGTGCAACGGACCGGAACCATTTGAACAACTTTGAAAGGGGACCACCTAAGGATAATGCCTGTGAAGTTTGGCCAAAATCCAATCAGTGGTTTAGGAGGAGATGTCGTTTGAAGAAACTGTTTACGCAAGGATGCACGCCAGACGACGGGCAAAAATTTATCCCAAAAGCTCACGTCGTCACTACGTGAGCTAATAAAAAAGATGACATTTTCAAATGCAGTTTTTCGTATAATCTTATGTAGGTTTAACCTTCAGCATGCTGTTTTTGTTTGATTTGAAGTTTAGCGTCCCCGTCAACACTGTATAGGTCATTTTGGAGACATTGCTTCCAGTGACTTTTACCCGACACTGAGATGAAATGACATCTCAAGCCCTGTTGCCCAATGAAATGAATAGAGTTTATAAGCATGGACGGTTCAACTCACACTGCTTTGCCTGGGCAGGCTTGGATCCTCTAAGCAATTTACTAGTACTCTTGTGCAGTCAGTGTCAGCTCTGCATGGAAGCATCATGCAGCCAATCTGTTTCTTCAAGCCCCGATTGATGGGGACGGTAAGCGTGCTGTTGACGCATTTAATCGCCTAAGGGGGTAGTCCAACCTGAGCAACTTATCACGCTCAGGAAAGCAAGTACACTCCAACGGATGTGGTTCGCCTACACAGGAGGGGTGGGGTCTTTCTTATAAGGGCACAGGTTTCACCAACATTATCGGCTGTTTGATTTTACACTCAGAAATGACGTTAAAATTGACAATCTTTCTTACATGTTCCATCACAATTTTTTCATACTAGACCTAACCCATCTAAAGAACAACTGGTGATAAATATGTAGCCATAATATAGGTAGCTACACAAGCTATCGTTTTTATCCTACAAAGCACACACTGAGCGCTATTGTCTTGTAGTTCTTTTATTTTTCTTTTCTTTTTTTCAAGTGTCTTAAACAGTTCCCGACCAGATCACCTGACTGCAATATTTGGAAGTCATGTGGCCCGTAATACTTCCAGCATAAATGGCGGAAGATGTCTTTCCTACAACATATCAAAGTATGAACAGAATCGGTTCAGGTTTAAGGAAATTATGGCTGCCGAAATAAGGGTAGCCCCTCTAAGGAACCAGTATTAAATAAGGTTAAATTTGTGGAGATGGGCAATTGCATGAGCTTCTCTGTATATTTCAACTGTTTATGAAAACCATATGAAAAGGTTTATACAAGTTATGAAGACGGACTACCCAGCAATTTCACACACCCTCATTGCTCGCAATGTGGGCTGGATCCATCAATCCATATCCCTACCCAATCTGCCTGAATCCTGACAGTAAACACTGTAAAACAAAGCCAAATTGAGAGTTAATTTGCTTTACAATGAGGAGTTGCAGCAGTTATCTCCCAAAGCACATTACTAGAAACAACAGTCTGATTAATATTACCTGTATATTCCCATATGACTTATTAATGGGTGCATGTTGTTTTTTTTTTCAATTTCATGCAAGATTAAGATCATTTCAGATCATTTTCTTCTAAAAATTTGAATAGACTCTATATAAACCAACAAGGAACATCCTGGCCAACTTGTTCAAAGCATTGTTAGCTTTGTGAGCCTGTTAGTGGCCAAACAAAACGTGATCTGTTCCAGCAATATCTAATTCAGTGGCTTTTTTGCTGGAAAAATGTGGCTTTTGTAAAAGACACATTTTTAAGCAAGATCTTAATATACTTATAATAACAATTGACCTTATTTATAGAGGGTAGCACATTTAGTAAACTAGTACTAATTGTCCATGTGGCTCTCTTTATCTTGTCCTGGGTGGAAACCAGTATTAAGCAATGTGGATAAAGTCTCTTGCTCAAGGAAACAACACTTGGCGCTTGCAGGGATCAAACCTGCTACCTCTTGATCTCAAATCCGTTGCTTTATCAACTGATCAAAGTTTTAACAAGTGAACTAATTAGATTAGTTTTGAACAACTGATGTTTTAGAAATAGATCAGCTCTAGTAGTGTATTTTTTAAATAATAAATCACAATTTCAGGATCTTCTGCTCATTGAGTTGTTGCAAAATAAATCAGTTCCTATATAAGCCTGTTGTGTTAGAATATTTCTTTTAAGCTATGTGGCTTAAAACTTATTTTGCAACTGGATAAAAAATGTGTATTTACCAAATACAGTCGAACTTCAATAGCTCGAACACTTTTGGGACCTCGAAAATCTGTTTGCGGCAGGGGGAGTTCGAGCCACTGAGGGTTACTGCTAGGAGGCATAACAAGATACTTTTAGACATCTTTGCGGTGTTCCATAATGAATATGCATCATGGCGATTCTAATGAGTACACACAGCATACATTTGTAAGATAAAAGACTAAAATCTCCTTAATTACCCACTAATTAAGAGGATTTCGCTTGGGGCTCAAGAATGGGTTCGACTCATCCATGGTAAACGAGCCATCGGTGTTCGAGCCATCGAAGTTCTACTGTATATACAAGGTAATTTTACCATAAAATCAGACGTAATCATTTAAACTGTAAAGATAACAAAGGTAATCTGACTGACTGTGGTGTCTCTTCACAATGCCATGCTCAGATATGTAAGAGGGACTTCTTGAACAAAAAGATAAGCCAATATTTAATTCTTAATCGTTGCTATAAAGTTACATCTACTATTTTACCTTATTTTTGAAGGTCATGAATGCCATATTTGTTCCAAATCTTGTCTGGGGTGCTTCATTAAACCATGTCAGTGTCTCAGATGCCTACAGAAATATATGATAAAACATAACACCCTGAGCCTAACGTACATAAATCTTCACACTGCAAAATTAAGGCAAATGGGAGAACCGGGTAGCTTTTTCTGCTAGTTTTCAAAGGGAGACAACTTCCGGCACTTCATGTTCGCTTTTCTATGAGCCCTGTCCAACTGAAAAAGGGGTCTACTCTTAAAGGAAAGAATTTGCTCCTAAGTAGTTGTCTCCCCTGTAGGTGTATCCATTCCCCTTAAGTCAAAAGAATACTGCAAACATAAGTCAGAAAGTGCAAAACTGAGGGCACACATACCTTTGGTCATAAAAAAATTGTCTTCAATAAAAACTGCAAACATAAGTCAGAAAGAACATTGTTCCATTTGCTAAGAGGTTTGCAAAACTGAGGGCACACATACCTTTGTTCATAAAAAAATTGTCTTCAACAAAACAATTTGTAAGCCTTGGTAGCTCAGATGGATGTTTTAATCCTTATCCTGCTGAATAATTTAATCTATATACACCCATTTCTGGCTATCCTCTAATCAAATTACTTGATATAATGCATTTGTGCAATTCACAACCTGAATGACAAACTGTAGATCCTGATCAGATGGCTTCTTCAGAAGCTATCTGATCTTGATCTACACTGTTTGCAAAAGTAAGAATTGTTGTGTCCAGCAGAATAATAGTTAAACTGCTGTTCAATCCCCGCCTGGTCCAGCTATAGTGTTTTGTGGAGATTAATCATGAACTATTTTCTATGGCCATTCCCTCCCACTGGTTCAACGACATAAGGCATTTTCTGGTGAAGGAAGTGCACTGTACTGGTAAACTGCTCAGATATGAGCCTGCCTAGGAAAACTCCAGGCAGGTTATCTGACCATGTCAATTAGACCTATATAGTGTTGATTGGGCCATTAAACTCTAAACACACCAATCTGTCTGCTTATTTAAGCATGATAAAAAAAAATTATGTTGGAATTTTTTTTAACAGAACAAATTGTATGGCAACTTAATGTTGACTGGGCCATTTAACTCAAATCCACAAACCAAATCCACAAGACATTCCAACATGCTAATTTAGTGAAAAAAATGGCTATGTGTCAACCTTTGATGGCGACCATAAAAGAAATTGAGGTAGTTCCAGGCACTGAGAGTTACTACAGAGCCAGATCAGAGCCTTAATGTGAAAATCAGG
Organism: Lucinisca nassula; assembly: GCA_963580285.1. Lineage (NCBI taxonomy): Eukaryota > Metazoa > Mollusca > Bivalvia > Lucinida > Lucinidae > Lucinisca > Lucinisca nassula. The sequence goes on from OY757014.1 coordinate 61,842,782, forward strand.
CTGTATGATGGATGTTATTTTTTGACGTGTGATGTTCTTCAATATAAACAATATGAACTAGTGGAAATCTACAACATGAGTTGTCAGCAGACAACTTAGCTCGCCTTTGGGGGCCTAAGGTGGATGAGGGCAAGTTATCAAAAATAGAATTTTTCTTCTATAGCGCAATAGAAAACTTTAACCAAATGCTTCAACACAAAATGTCTAAGTCCATGACCAAAAACTTCAACATAAAATTTTTAAGTCTGCGACCTTCACCTCAATGTCACTGAGGGGGGTGAGGCTTGTATTATGCAAAACTTTAGACCAATATGTAGCATCACTCCAAGAATAAACTAAATACATCAAGTGGTTTTAAAGATATAGAGCAATAGAAAACTTTAACCAAAAACTTTAACTTTGAGTGACGTACAAGTATAAGGCAATGCTGACGCCAGTGTGACTGCTATAGCTCTTTCGTACAGGTGAAAAGTGAGCTAAAAACTTGTGTGACCAGCTCAGGCTCAGATCAGCCTGCATACCCTCCGAGTATGACAAGAACTTTTGCTCACCTCTTGGATAGAGCAGAGGCTGTAGAAAGCTTATCATTACGAAAACACGCCTATTCAAATACATTATAAATTTTACTACCGAAAAAAATGAAAATTTTCTGATAAAAATTGTGATATTTTTCTCATTTCTGCTCAAAATATAGACGAGTGCCCACAATCTATATTTTAGAGCAGAAATAAGAAACTTAAGGTTTACTCCTGTAAACCCCAGTTTTACTATATATAAATTGGGTTCAAGGGGGTCAGAATTGTATAGGCGTGTTTTCCTGATGGCAACCAGCAAATATTTTTATCAGTGCATGGATGCACAAGTCTTACTGAAGGTTTTGCTGTGCACTGGCGCATGTATAATTTTGCTAATATTTGATATAGAGGATCTTGCATAAGTGTTCATGGCCTCGCATTTTATCCCTTTTCCTCAACTCGTTTAATAAATTCAATAAAACATGAACACGATTGCAAACGGCCCCCACCCATCGGGGCTTGAAGAAATAGTTGGGCTGCATGATGCTTCCACACAGAGCTGAAACCGACCCGCACAGAAGTACTTGGGAACCGCTTAGATGATCTAAGCCTGCCCAAGAAAAGCAGTGCGAGTCGGCCCATCCATGCAAATAAACCCTATTGGTTTCACTGGGTGGCAGGGCTCGAGAAGTCATTTTCATCTCAAGGTCGGGTAGAAATCACACAAAATTGGAAACGTCTCCAAAATGACCTTTACAGTCTTGACAGGGAGGTTAAACCTCAAATCAAACAAACAAAACACGAATGCAAGATTCTATTTATCATATGGCATTTAAAACGCATTTTATTCATGATTTTTTAACAAAACTGTCAATATTCCACCATTAGTAAACGCGATGTCGTTAAGAACGTCGTACTTGTAATGTTACCGGGCATATCTAACTAATTTGCATACCGTATTCGCCCTAATTACCGCACATGCTCCTATAAGCGCACACTGAAGCTGTTTTTGAAACGGAAATACATAAGCGCACACTTTACAGTAACCTCTTCCTGGAAGCTCTCACAGTAAATCTATAAAAAAAAATTACGTTATTTCTTCAACAGTGAAGGCAATGCTTTAGTATCCTTTTCTATCCCATTAAATATCAGTATGCATCATCTTGGAAGCTACTGTTTTTGCATCGAGTGTGCGCTAATTAGGTAGATTTTTCACCATGATTTTTTGACAAGATTTTGAAAAAACTAAGCGCACGGTGCGGTAATTAGGGCGAATACGGTATTTAATCCACTAGTGAAATATCAAATTTATTACCTGGCGTTATTACATTCTCAGACCCGATGTCATATGATAAAAAAAGTTATCAAAAAAATTCATGAATACTAGCCAAAATTAAGTTCTTATTTACAGTACTCTAAATCCAAATTATACTTGTTTGTTTGATTTGAGGTTTAACGTCCCCGTCAACACTGTAAAGGTCATTTTGGAGATGTTGCTTCCAATTTTGTGGGACTTTTACCCAACATTGAGATGAAATGACATCTCAAGCCCTGTCGCCCAATGAAACCAATAGGGTTTATTAGCTTGGACGGTCCACCTCGCACCGCAGTTCCTGGACAGGCTTAGATCCTCTAAGTGGTTTACCAGTACTAGTGTGCGGGCCGGATTCAGCTCTGCGTGGAAGCAGCATGCAGCCCATATATTCCTTCACGCCCCTATTTGCACGGGCCGCCAAATTATACTTACAGTATATCTTGGACAGGGGTGTACCAGAGAATTTCCACACTTCGCTGTGCCGGAATCCAGTGGAAATGTTTTTCCTCCATTATAGACGACCACCAAACCTTGTTCACCTGCATAGAGAAATAGAAGTGGAGGCATTGATCACAAATCAATACAATTAACCCACAGCTCCAATCAGAGACACCAAGGGAAAGAAACACAAACATGAAACAACAGAACCTAATGAAAACATCAATAGTGGAAAGCCAAAAGGACAGTAACTTTCCCACAAAATTGCAAAGAATTTTTATAAAGACCAACTAAGGCACATTCTCAAGGGAGGCAACTTAAAAATATTCTGTCTCCTTTATCAATACTTACAGAAATGAATCTGGTGCTGCAGAGCAAATTCTTTATTAGCATCTTTTTTCTTCAAAGCAGCAAGTTAACAAGATGTGTTTGTGAAACACTGATGGCCCCGGACAGTGCATGTTAAATATGAAAGCAGTATCACTAAGCAATCGAAAAGTATGGCCAACGTTCAAGTCTTAAAAAAGTAGGTCAAGGTCACAAGGTCAAACATGGGATCATTGGAAAGGTCTTGTGACATAGAATGCACATGTTAAATATGAAAGCCATATCACTTACCAATCATAAGTTATGGCCACTGTTAAAGTTTTTAAAAAGTAGGTCCAAGGTCACAAGGTCAAAAATTATGGTACCACTGGAAAGGTCTTGTGAAAAAGAATGCACAGTGAAATATGAAAGCCCTATCACTTACCAAATCGAAAATAATGGACTATGTTAAAGTTTTTAAAAAGTAGGTCAAATGTCAAGGTCAAGGTCACGAGGTCAAAAATTATGGTACCACTAGAAAGGTTTTGTGACAAGGAATGCACATGTGAAATATGAAAGCCTTACCACTTACCAAACCAAAGTTATGGACTATGTTAAAGTTTATAAAAAGTAGGTCCAAGGTCAAAAATTATGGTACCACTAGAAAGGTCTTGTGACAAGGAATGCACATGTGAAATATGAAAGCCCTACCACTCACCAATCTAAAGTTATGGCCAATGGTAAAGTTTTTAAAAAGGAGGTCAAAAGTAGGTAAAGGTCAAGGACACGAGGTCAAAATTTATGGTACCTCTTGAAAGGTCTTGTGACAAGGAATGCACATAAGAAATATGAAAGCCCTATCAGTCACCATTCAAAAGTTATGCTCAATGTTAAGGTTTTTGCGGACAGACAGACCAAAAACTATCATTACGATAACAAACCCGTGTGACATAGTGCATTTTTTCTCATCTCGAAAATGGCTACTTTTCTAATGAAAATATGTGAAATTTTCCTTATAACTACTACAAACACAGGTTGTGGGTGCTCGTTAGAACTGCCTCGTTGAGGCGGTTCTAACAAGTACCCACAACCTATGTCTTGGAGTAAAAATAAGAAAAATAAAGTTTAACCCCTTAAACCCCATTTTTCTCTATATAAAGTGGGGTGTAAGGGGGTGTTCATTATACGGACATGTTAACCTGATGTATGCCTCCAAATCTTTGATTCCGGGGGCATAAAAATCCGCAAGTATTATACCTTTCCTCTAAATTATTCCAAATCTATCCTTGCATTTGTGTCATACATGTATTACATCAAGAAGAGCAGCTGTTAGTATGAGCAGTTCTGGGGCCAGTTCTTCAAAACTAACATTGTTGTTAGTTAACACATCGTTAAAACATTGATCATTAAATATGGCAAATATACTAATATTTTTGCAGAAAAAATGTGAGCAGCTTTTGCAAATGCAAAATCTGCTCACATTTTTTTCAGCAAAAACACCAGAGTATTAGATATCCTACTTGCAAGAACAGTCAACATTTTGACCGCTAACAAGCTTGTTAAGCTAGCAATGCTTTAAACAACTGGTCCAAGGTTAACCGATTATGTAAAATCCTGCCCAGGCACTGTGGTTTGGTAAACTAACTGGCTCGATATGACCTAAATGTTGAAGGGGCTGTTAAATTTCAAACAAACATGTTTCATCAATGGGCTCATTATGTGCAAATAATAGCATCAATAATTTTCCTATTAGCACCTGACAGCCTTTGTTTTTGAATTAAGGGCAAAATTTATTTTAACTATTGCACAAACTGGAGTAATGACAGATCATGACATTTGACTCGTGCTTTATGACAGCCTCGTGAACACTTAAGTTCTCGATCCTTGACAGTTGTGGAACTAAAAACAAGAAATAAACACTGTGAGACTTCAAATTTTAGGAAATTAAGTGTTCCAATGCTTTGTGTAGAGTAGCTCTAATAGCAAGTTTGGGATCTGTAATGAACATCTTTCAAAGCATAGAAAATGCAATAGAACTGAAAATTGTAGTGTACAAGTTTTTCAGGGCCAGACTAGCTAGTTTTGGACAATCAGGCCTCATCAGTATATATAGAGGAAAGCGGGATGTACTCTTGTACATTCCGCTAAACCCCAATTTATATACAGACTAGATTGCGCAGTCGATGGTAAACCATCGCAAATACCCACTTTTTCTATGAATAACACTAAAGACTATGTATTAGCTAGCCAAAACTACATGTAAGTTAAAAAAAAGTTGCAAAGAACATTCTAACTGATAAGCAAAGTTTCAGAAGTGTAACTCCTATAGTTTAGAAGATATGGCAAAGTCATACTTTTTGAGCCTGGGGTTATGTTAAGGTCCATCAAAAGAATTCCAATTTTTTCTTTATTCCAACGGCCATCCAATAACCAAAGTTTCAGAAGTGTAACTTCAATAGTTAAGAAGATATGGCAAAGTCATACTTTTTTAACTTTGACCTTGGGGTCAGGTTGAGGTCAAGGTCACACCAAAAGCAGCCCAATTTATTCTATATTCCAAGAGCCATCCAATGACCAAAGTTTCAGAAGTGTAGCTCCAATAGTTAAGAAAATATGACAAAATAATACTTTTTGACCTTTGACCTTGGGATCATGTTGAGGTCAAGGTCACACCAAAAGTAGCCTAATATATTCTATATTCCAAAGGCCATCCAATAAGCAAAGTTTCAGAAGTGTAACTCCATTTGTTTAGGAGATATGGCAGTCATATTTTGTGACCTTTGACCTTGGGGTCATGTTGAGGTCAAGGTCACACCAAAAGTAGCCCAATTTATTCCATATTCCAAGAGCCATCCAATAAACAAAGTTTCAGAAGTGTAACTCCAATAGTTTATAAGATATGGCAAAAATCATACTTTTTGACCTGACCTTGGGGTCATGTTGAGGTCAAGGACATCCTAAAAGTTGCCCAATTTATTCTATATTCCAAGGGCCATCCAATAAGCAAAGTTTCAGAAGTGTAACTCGAATAGTTTATGAGATATAGCAAAATCACACTTTTTGACCTTTGACATTGGGGCCATGTTGGGGTCAAGGTCACAAAAAAGTAGCCCACTGCCATCTACATACCATGTACTATCCACATGCAAAGTTTCAAAAGTGTAACTTAAGATATGGCAAAGTCATACTTTTTGACCTTTGACCTTGGGGCCATGTTGGGGTCAAGGTCACAAAAAAGTAGCCCACTGCCATCTACATACCATGTACTGTCCACATGCAAAGTTTCAAAAGTGTAACTTCAGCGGTTGCAGAGGAGATCCATCTACAAGAAACATGACGGACAGACAGAAAGACTGACGCCCACTCAACTTTGGTACGAAAACAATATACCCAATTTTTCTTCAAAAAAGCGAGTATAAAAACTGGGTTTACAGGGGTATACATTTCTTTTCTGCTTAAAGACATAGGTTGTGGGTACTCTAATATTAGAAATGCCTGAATGAGGCACGTCTACAAGCACCAACAGCCCATTGATTTTGACTATAAGTAAGGAAAATATCACAGATGTCAACAGAAAAATAACCATTTAGGAGACATGAAAGAATGCACTAAGAGAAATATCACAAATTTCAACACACAGCCATTTTTGAGATATGAAAGAATGCACTAAGAGAAATATCACAAATTTCAACACACAGCCATTTTTGAGATATGAAAGAATGCACTAAGAGAAATATCTCAAAGAACCAGTCTCTATAAGGCTGTTTTCATGGCCACAACCGATTTCCTTTAAACTTTGTAGTTTCAAATTGGTACATATTGACTGTCTAATGGTGAATTTTTAGACTCGTTGGTTCACTGGTTTTTGCTGTATACACTATTAAAGTGGGTGGGGTAATGTCACCCCATCAAGGGTATACCAAAAAAAATCCTATTATTTTTGTTCAAAGTGCGTGACTGGAGGCGATGTTTGCCACATGCTTACTACCCTTTTAGGCATAACAGCCAGTGATAACAGTCTTATAAATATCAAATAAGAGAAGAGTTTATACGCGCTTGTAAGTTGTACCCAAATATCAGTAATTTTTATTCCCCAACTTTACGAAAAACCACAACACCTTTACAGTTTTCAACTTATTTCAAAGATCTTTCATAAATATAATGTTGATGTAATAGTCATTCTAGGTATATGTCAGAATAATTGTTAGTTCATAAAACTTAAAGAGTTACCTGCCCCTGAAATTGGATTTACCCATTTTTTTAAATCAGAGTGCATTTATCCGTTTGTAGTACTCACAACTTCATTTGAAAGTGAATAAACCGATTCCATGCAAATATTATTAAATAGATGTGGACAAGGAAGTCATTTAATTTAATAGTGCATGCTAGTATTTCCTTTCTTTTTGGTTATTTATGAACTCTTAATTTCCAGGTGCAAATGGAACATTTGTCAACTGTCAAACATTTTTGACCACCAAAGCAGGCTTTGCTCATGTTGTGGAACCTCATTTTAGACTGATACTGTGCTTAAATATAAGCCTGTATGGTCTCACGACATGTTTAAGAATTTGTTAATTTACTGATCTTCCTCTGAATCGCTAGATGTACTCCATGTGTCAATAGCAGCATCATAAACAAAATCAGTATGTTCCCAGCTTGGTTTTGCTTCACTATTATCTGTTTTGTTCCGGTAATATCCCAAATACCAGAGAACAGAAGCCACATGTGCGCAACATCCCACGGTACAAGCTCAACTTCTGCACCCACATTACCATCCAGTGATTTGGTTCAGTCCTTGTGTATATTCAACCCACGTTATATGTTTATAGACGTGTGGCGAGAACGTATCTTTGCTTTGAGAACTCCATCTTCTTCTTTGTGTGCCATTATCTCATATGATCCATGATGATTTGGCTCGTTTCAGCTGGTAAATACCCAGTTTCAAATCCCTGAGTTCATCCTCTGTCATCTCTGGGAAATTCTCAAGTTTCTCATCATCGATCTTTTTCCAAATAACCCGTTTTTTATCCCAGCCATTTTTTGTCGCGCCTGCTATTAGCATGGCGCGATATAGGCGCCCGATTTTCCGTCCATTCGTTCGTTCCTTCGTCCGTTCGTCAAGGCGTCAACATTTGCGACCACCCTAGCGTTCACCCTAATGGTCAAGTTTATTTCTCAAGAACTGTAAGAGCTTCATTAATGATAATTGGTACAAACTTCTATCTGGGGATGACAACTTACATGCAAGCATCCATATTTGACCATGACCTACATTTCATGGTTCACTGACTTTGTAAAATATTGCGACCACCCTAGCGTTCACCCTAATGGTCAAGTTTATTTCTCAAGAACTATAAGAGCTTCATTAATGATATGTGGTACAAACCTGTATCTGTGGATGGCAACTTGAATGCAAGCATCCATATTTGACCTTGACCTACATTTCATGGTTCACTGACTTTGTAAAATATTGCGACCACCCTAGCGTTCACCCTAATGGTCAAGTTTATTTCTCAAGAACTATAAGAGCTTTATTAATGATACTTGTCTGGGGATGGTAACTTAAATGCAAGCATCCATATTTAACATTGACCTATATTTCATGGTTCACTGACTTTGTAAAATATTGCGACCACCCTAGCGTTCAACCTAATGGTCAAGTTTATTTCTCAAGATTTATAAGAGCTTCATTAATGATATGTGGTACAAACCTGTATCTGTGGATGGCAACTTGAATGCAAGCATCCATATTTGACCTTGGCCTACATTTCATGGTTCACTGACTTTGTAAAATATTGTGACCGCCCTAGCGTTCACCCTAATGTTTAAGTTCATTTCTCAAGAATTATTAGAGCTTCATTGATGATACTTAGTACAAGCTTGCACATGAGATAGGGATCTTTTGAGCAAGCATTTATGTTTGACCTTGACCTAAATATCATGGTTTGATGACTTTGCACCCCCACAGGCGCGACATAGCCTTCGGCGGAATTCTTGTAACAACCTTATCCTGCAGTTTATTTGGAGTTTTTGCTGGGGCCATCATTCTTCTAGCAATTACTTTGCCTGAATCTTTGCTTGTTACCAAAGGTAGTCTAAATGCATTGCACAATGAGCAAACAATCCTTACATAGTCGCCAACATATGGTATTTGACTATTGGGCATTGTGTTGCTAAGGGCTATCCACTTTTTAATTCTCCCATTAGCTGATTTGACAACCCATCTCACCTTTGTAACTAGCCTTGACTCATTCGCCTCTTCAGTCGTATGTTGCTTTTTAGATTTGTTTAGGAAGTGAGGCATATGAGAATTGATTCCAAAATCCTTTAGTATATCTATAGCATCCCTGAAGCCGCGGTCTACAACATGAACATCATCTTCTTCAAACCAGTCAGTAATATTTTCTGCATTAGTCTTTAACATGTGTTCGGTAATCTTAGCATCTGTGTTTTTCCCATCTGCAAAATATGGTCCCATCACAGTCAAAATGTAACCATCAGTGGCCACAAGCATCATAGGTTTCAGCAAAGGCTGTCCTTTATGTACGGAATAAGATCTTCTCTGAAATGAGTAGTTTCCACTCTTCTCATTATATATGTACGTTCCATCAGCCAGCCACTGCGATTGCAACATCAGAATTTGAATCCCCAAATAGGACATTTGCAAAAGTTGATGTATGATTCAGGGATGTTAGAGAAATACTAAAGGGTTATGAAATCGATTCTCATATGCTCCACTTCCTAACCAAATCTCAGAAGCAATATACAACTGAAGAGGCGAATGATTCAAGGCTAGGTACAAAGTGAGATAGGTTGTCGAAACAGCTAATGGGAGAATTACAAAGTGGAAGGCCTTAGCAACAAAATATCCAATAGTAAAATACCATATGTTGGCGACTATGTAAGAATTGTTTTCTCGTTTTGCAATGTGTTTAGACCACAAGGACTGAACCCAATCACTGAATGGTACTGTTGGTGAAGAAGTGGTGCTCGTACCGTGGGATGTTGTGCTCATGTGCTTGCTAGCATGCACTATTAAATCAAATGAGTTCTTTGTGCACATCTATTTAATTATATTTGCATGGAATCGGTTTATTCCCTTCCAAATGAAGTTGTGAGTACTACAAACGGATAAATGCACTCTGATTTAAAAAAAATGGGTAAAATCCAATTTCAGGGGCAGGTAACTCTTTAAGTTTTATGAACTGACAATAATTCTGACATATACCTAGAATGCCTATTACATCAACATTATATTTTTGAAAGATCTTTGAAATAAGTTGAAAACTGTAAAGGTGTTGTGGTTTTTCGTAAAGTTGGGGAATAAAAATTACTAATATTTGGGTACAACTTACAAGCGCGTATAAACTCTTCTCTTGTTTGATATTTATAAGACTGTTATCACTGGCTGTTATGCCTGAAATGGTAGTAAGCATACGGCAAACATCGCCTCCAGTCATGCACTTTAAACAAAAACAATAGCATTTTTGTTCGTATACCCTTGATGGGGTGACATTACCCCACCCACTTTAATAGTATATATAGCAAAAACCAGTGGACCAAAGGGTCTAAAAATTCACCATTAGACAGCCAATATGTACCAATTTGAAGCTACAAAGTTTGAAGGAAATCGGTTGTGGCCATGAAAATAGCCTTATAGAGACTGCTCCTTTCACCACACAGCCATTTTGGAGAAAGAATGCACTAACAGAAATATCACAAATTTCAACACACAGCCCATTTTGGAGATATAAAAGAATGCACTCTGTCCCACTGATGTATTTGTTTGTTGGTTTGATTTGAGGTTTAACGTCCCCGTCAACACTGTAAAGGTCATTTTGGAGACCTTGCTTCAAATTTTGTGGGACTTTTACCCGACATAAGCATGGATGGATCGGCTCTCACCGCTTTGCCTGGGCAGGCTTAGATCCTCTAAGCGGTTTACCAGTACTTGTGTGCAGGTCGGTTTCAGCTCGGCGTGGAAGCAGCATGCAGCCCATCTTTTTCTTCAAGCCCCGATGGGCGGGGGCCTCCCATTGATGTGTTATCCTTATGATAAACTCAATATAAGAAAAGATACCTTTATACAGCTCTTCGGTTAGATCATCTGATCTGTAGGTAGCTCCAATTAATAAATCATCGTAGGTGTCATTGTTTAAATCAAAGAACTGCAAAATAAATGGAACAGATTTATAGGACACACATGACATCAAGTCTATGAATCACATGCTGCCTGAGTCATTACAAAATAAACCAGGGCATATTGAAAGCAACAATATGTTACACCGTAATGATCCTAATCATTGGGACAGATAGGCCAAGTCAAACAGTGCCGACCCAGATCAGACTGCTATTGTTGCCTTTGCTGAATTGCGCTGTCCGCCATCTTGGATTTATTACAAAGTTGATGAGAAATAAAAGCAAAACTAGAAATGATGTTTGTAAAACACTATGCCCCCAACCAAATGCTTGCCCTTAAATTCCAAAATATTCAAAGGGCAAAATTGAAGAACAAGATTTCATCCAACTTTTTCAGAATTTATTCAAAAGTTATTCAGCTGGGGCCAGTTGTTCAAAACCAACGACGTCGTTAGTTAACGTATCATTAAAACTTTGATTGCTAAATATGGCAAAAAATGCTAAAATTTTTGCTGAAAAATTGTGAGCAGCTTTTGCAAAAATTTTCAGCATTTTTTCAGCAAAAATACCAAAATTTTAAATATTAAAATTGCTAGAACAGTTAACAATATGACCACTAACGAGCTCGTTAAGCTAACAATGCTTTGAACAACTGGCCCCTGATCTTCTTATCACCACCAATCCACACATCAACTTTCAAGACTCTAGCTTTAATATTTTTGAGATATTTATCTGACAAGATTTTTATCCAAACTTTTACAAAGAGCCATAATTCAGGAAAGGGACATAATTCTGACAGGAAAAAAAATATGTCAGCTGATTTTTTATGAGAAATCCATATACGAAATTTCAAAACCCCAGCATATAAGGTTCAAAAGTTATGCTATGTATCACAAAGCCAAAGCATGCAATGTCCAAATGCACAAAGTTACAAAGGGCAATAGTTCATGAAATATTTTTTGGAATTTCTTCAAAAGCTAATCAGATCATCACTAGAAATCCATTCATCAACTTTCAAGGCTCAAGCTTCAACAGTTTTTGAGATATTTTGCTGACACGATCTCACCCAAATTTTTTCAAAGGGCCATAACTCAGGAAAGGGGCATAATTCAGATGGGAAAAAAATATAGGTCAGCTATTTTTTTCATGAGAAATAAACATATGAAATTTGAAAACCCTAGCATACATGGTTCTTAAGTTATAATATGCATCAAAAAGTCTAATGGACGTACGCATGCACAGATGAATGCACAGACACAAATACATCCCAGATGCAATATGCCTGTCCAACTTCTAGCAAGTTGGGGGCATAATAATTTCATGCACTACAATAATTTTCAGCTAAATATAAATAAATAAAAACTTTTGATTGTTTTTAATTCATTTGATACTTTAATTCACTGTTTTCCTTTATCAAACTGTCATTCTAACATTTTGTCAATATTTTCCCACTGAGCACCTTGATCAACATAATGCATGCAGAAGGGCATGTTTGATGACATCACATGTAACCATACTTGCTACAAAAGTTTGTTTGTTTGATTTGAGGTTTAACGTCCCTGTCAACACTGTAGAGGTGATTTTGGAGATGTTTCCAATTTTGAGGGATGAAATGACATCTCAAGCCCTGTCGCCCAATGAAACCAATAGGGTTTATAAGCATGGATGGTCCGACTCGCACGGCTTTGCATGGACAGGCTTACATCCTTTAAAGCAGTTAACCAGTACTCATGTGCTGTTGGTTTCAGCTCTGCATTGAAGCATCATGCAGCCCATCTATTTCTTCAAGCCCCGATGGGTGGGGGCCTGCTACAAAAGAATTCTTTGTAAAACATTGTAATACAATATGAAATCTCCTGAAAACTCCTTGCAGTATAACAGATTTGTTATTTTGACATGGAATCACATTCTCTGCCCTTAAGCGATATTTGCCTGAGCCATACCACACTGGCAAATATCCCTCTCAGGCACTGAACGTGATCCCCTGATCCCTGTCTAGAATTAAAATATAACTAATATTATATACCAGGTAAACATCTGAAGTATGACCATTAGTAATGTAATAAAGGAACTGGATCCAACTCTGTCAAAAATATTTTGTTTACCATGTCATGGATCAATTTCTTTCCTTCACAGCAGACCTCTTTTTCAGAGGGTTTCAGTTTGTAGGAAAGTCAACAGAAGGTTCCAAAGTTGACTCCGTTGTGAAAAATTGCAAAAAAATGTGTCAGGTGTATCCCTTCCCCTTGAAGTCTTTGGATTTACAGGCAGACATGCTTACAGTAAATACATGGTTAGTGTCTTTAATAATAAAAGATAATCGGTGAGCCTTAGACAATTTTATAGGGGTGAGCTTAAGTGAGCCACTATAAAATTGTCGTGGCAAACCGATTATATTTTATTATTAAAAACACTAATAATGTATTTAGTTTATACCGTAATTCAAAACAATCAAGGGGTTTTGCAATAATTTAGCAAAGTTAAGCGAAAAAATACAGCAGACAGTGTGGCATGTTAAACGACATTCAGTGCCATGGCGCGTATAACGTGACGTCAACGAATGCATATTTTCCGACGTCACCGGGCCAAAAAGGCGTAGGAAACAACATGAACACTTGAATAAAAATTTCTCAGCGCTTTACATTCTGTATTAAAATCTGCAAATAAATAATTTATTTTAGCTTTAGAAATTATTTTCGAGGTCGAGACGCAACTGCAGCAGCAGTGCGCAGTTATTCCAATGGGCCATTCAAACCAGGAAAGACCGAGAAGGTAAGAATTTTGCTGAAATTTTTTAAAATCTGTTCAAATAAATATTGCAAGGATTTTAACTTGCAGTTTCGTTGTTTTCCCGTGTATAAAAGGTTGCATGTTATTGTTTACACTTGTAAACTAGAGCTATCACTAAAGGTGATGAATACCCCCACAAAAACTGCCTTGATAGTACATCAGCGCATTTTGCAAACTGCCTTGATAGTACATCAGCGCATTTTGCAATTTTTTCACTTGAAAGGGGCCATAACTATGTCGAAAATTGACGAATTGTAGTGGAAATCGAACTTGACCTGTATTTTATGATGTTACATCAGTGTACCAAAAATTATAAAAATTGGTGAAGCGCTTTTTGAGTTATCGTCTGGAAACCAAGTCAACAGACTGACCGACCGACCGACCGACAGACAGACCGACAAGCTCACTCCTATATACCCCCCCAAATTTCATTTGTGGGGGTATAATTAGTGATCTTAAAAGAAGGTCCAGTCTATAAATGGTCACTAGACGTATTATAGGTCAGTAAAAGGTATTATAGGTCACTAGCAATTATAGCGTGCAGCAATTTGACCTCCTTTATCAGGTTACTAGAATGCCTGGTTGCGGTATAAAATATTTTTGAATATAGGGATCAACCACGGTTTTTCATGCATTAACATTCGCCGGGTCCTGAGGAAGCTGTTTGAACATGAGGCCACTAGGCTGAATGTCCAAATATCTTCTGAGGAATCCAGCAAATGTCAATGCAATGAAATAACCATGGATGATTGTTGTTCTTGCATAACTTACGATTCTGACAACTAATTTTGATGAAAACGCCCAAAAGCTCTCTATAAACTCCATATAAACTCTTCAAATGCGACCGGCGAACCAACATGGCGGGCAGTTCAGAATGTTGTTTACAATGACGCTGTTACGCAGTAACCATCTGACGTCATCATAGGACCCTAAAACACTACGTTTAGGGCGATAATGTAACGTCACTCAACATAAGGTAACAAAGCAAGGCCTGTCGTGTGATATCAAAAGCTCAAAATCCATGTTCAAACAGCACGCAAATTTCATGATTTGAACATGGTTTTTACTGTCTGAGCACGGCTTTCGGTCTTTTTGACAATGGCTTCAAACACCCATGCCCATAGGTATTTATGCAAGAATGAATGTTTTCCAATAAAATTAAAGTACAGTTGAACTTCAATGGCTTCAACACCCTTAAAACCATGAAAATTTGTTTGAGACAGAGGTTGTTGAGAGTTACTCAAAGCGTCGTGTCAGCTCTAAATAGCTCAGGGATCTTCTATGAAATAGGGGTATGTTGTGTGTAGGGGTAAGTTGTGTGTTCTCATTAGAATGGCCTCTTCTAATGAGTATATTGTAGAGGCCATTGTAATGAGTACACACAATATACCAAGAGCACCACACAACACACCATGAAAAATCTCCCTGAATTAACCCTAAATATTTGTTATCTGGAGGTTCCAGAATAACTTCTTAGCAATTAAAGAATGGCTGAATCAACCATGGTAAATGAGCCAAAGGTACTCTAGCAATTGGCCATTGAAGTTATACTATATGAAGCACCTGAACGAAGCAAGTTACTATTCTAAACTGCCATAAGTGTTTGCTCAAACTATTTTTAACATCTATTGTACCTTAACTTTCCCTCCAAATCTTCCAAAAAATCTGTCTCCCTCAAACCAGGACCTTTTTACGGGTACATCTGAGCTGATATTGTACACACTGACTTGACCAGACTGGGGAAATAGTATAGTTTCACCATCCACTTTGGCTTCTACGTCATACCCCAGACTGTCAATAGCCAACATGTGGGCATAATCAGCATATGGCTGTCCCGCAGCTGCAGACCACCCTGTCTGTTGAAAGTCCTTATTGCCACCAATGTGCAAAGGTTTCCTTTGTGGAGCTGGTCCCAGGTCATAGGCAATCAATCTGCCAGTACTCTGTGTGTCATTCTGGGAGTAGGAACAATCTGGACTGGAACATTGAGGAAAATAGCTACATTTTATACAAGTCTTGAGCAAAAGGAGATCACTTATACAGGATAACTATTCTAATCTAATAAACAACAAGATGTGTTTGTGAAACACGAACATGTCCCCGGGCATGGTCATTTTTTATTCAAAGTTGCTCACAGTTCAAGATTTTTGTTTGTGTGGGAAGGAAGCCCTTGACACAAGAAACTTACATGCCAAATATGAAAGCTCTATCTTCAACGGTTCAAAAGTTATGAACAATAATATTTTTTTTCTTCAAAGTAAGTCAAGGTCACAGGTAAAAATAAAATGCATGAATGTAAAGCTCTTGTCATAAGGAACCTACATGCCAAATATTAAGGCTCTATCTTAAACGGTTCAAAAGTTATGAACAATTTTATTTTTTCTTTTAAGTAGGTCAAAGGTCAAGGTCATGGTCCAAACATTTGCACGAATGAAAAGCTCTAATCACAGGGAACCTACATGCCAAATATGAAAACTCTAGCCCAAACGGTTTGAAAGTTATGACCAAAAATGTTTATTTTTTAAGTAGGTCAAGGTCACAGGTCAAAATTTTTGCATGACTGTAAAGCATTTGTCACAAGAAACCTACATGCCAAATATGAAGGCTGTATCTCAAACGGTTCCAAAGTTATGACCAATGTTAACTTTTTCTTTTATGTAGGTCAAAGGTCAAGGTCACAGGTCATAATTTTTTGTGTGAATGTAAAGCTCTTGTCACAAGGAACCTACATGCAAAATATGAAGGCTCTATCTCAAACCGTTCAAAAGTTATGACCAAAATGTTAATTTTTATTTTAAGTAGGTCATAGGTCAAGGTCACAAGTCAAAATTCTTTGCATGAATGTAAAGCTTTTGTCACAAGGAACATACATGCTAAATATGAAGGCTGTATCTCAAATGGTTCAAAAGTTATGACCAATGTTAATTTTTTCTTTTATGTAGGTCAAAGGTCAAGGTCACAGGTCAATTTTTTTTGCATGTGAATGTGAAGGTCTTGTCACAAGGAACCTACATGCAAAATATGAAGGCTCTTTCTCAAACCGTTCAAAAGTTATGACCAAAATGTTATTTTTTTTATTTTAAGTAGGTCAAAGGTCAAGGTCACAGGTCACAGGTCAAATTTTTTGCATGAATGTAAAGCTTTTGTCACAAGGAACATACATGCTAAATATGAAGGCTGTATCTCAAGTGGTTCAAAAGTTATGACCAATGTTATTTTTTTCTTTTAAGTAGGTCAAAGGTCAAGGTCACAGGTCAAATTCTTTTGCATGAATGTGAAGGTCTTGTCACAAGGAACCTTCAGGACAAATATGAAACCTCTATCTCAAACCGTTCAAAAGTTATGACCAAAATGTTATTTTTTTATTTTAAGTAGGTCAAAGGTCACAGGTCAAATTTTTTTGCATGAATGTAAAGCTTTTGTCACAAAGAACATACATGCTAAATATGAAGGCTATATCTCAAGTGGTTCAAAAGTTATGACCAATGTTATTTTTTTATTTTAAGTAGGTCAAAGGTCAAGGTCAAGGTCACAGGTCAAGTTTTTTTGCATGAATGTGAAGGTCTTGTCACAAGGAACCTTCAGGCCAAATATGAAAGCTCTATCTCGAACGGTTCAAAAGTTATGGCCAACGTTAAAGTTGTCCACGTACAAACCAACAAACAGACAGGGCAAAAACAATATGTCCCCGCTATCGCTACCGGGGACATAAAAAGTCAAATGATACCGTTGTGGGTTGCTTGTTCTGTTGTTTCAATCCCATTTTGATTTCTATTTTAATCCATATTCAAAGAAAGGTGATTCTTACTAGAAACAAGATGTGTTTGTGAAACACGAACATGTCCCCGGGCATGGTCATTTTTTATTCACAGTTGCTCACAGTTCAAGATTTTTATTTGTGTGGGAAGCCCTTGACACAAGAAACTTACATGCCAAATATGAAGGCTGTATCTCAAACGGTTCAAAAGTTATGACCAATGTTAACTTTTTCTTTTATGTAGGTCAAAGGTCAAGGTCACAGGTCAAATTTTTTTGTGTGAATGTAAAGCTCTTGTCACAAGGAACCTACATGCAAAATATAAGGCTCTATCTCAAACCGTTCAAAAGTTATGACCAAAAATGTTTATTTTTTTAAGTAGGTCAAGGTCACAGGTCAAAATTTTTGCATGAATGTAAAGCGTTTGTCACAAGGAACCTAAATTCTAAATATGAAGGCTGTATCTCAAACGGTTCAAAAGTAATTACCAATGTTAACTTTTTCTTTTATGTAGGTCAAAGGTCAAGGTCACAGGTCAAAATTTTTTGGGTGAATGTAAAGCTCTTGTCAAAAGAAACCTACATGCAAAATATGAAGGCTCTATCTCAAACGGTTCAAAAGTTATGACCAAAATGTTATTTTTTTATTTTAAGTAGGTCAAAGGTCAAGGTCAAGGTCACAGGTAAAAAATTTTAACATGAATGTAAAGCTTTTGTCACAAGGAACATACATGCTAAATAGGAAGGCTGTATCTCAAACAGTTCAAAAGTTATGACCAATGTTAACTTTTTCATTTATGTAGGTCAAAGGTCAAGGTCAAGGTCACAGGTCAAATTTTTTTGCATGAATGTGAAGGTCTTGTCACAAGGAACCTTCAGGCCAAATATGAAAGCTCTATCTCAAACGGTACAAAAGTTATGACCAAAATGTTATTTTTTTATTTTAAGTAGGTCAAAGGTCAAGGTCACAGGTCAAAATTTTTTGCATGAATGTAAAGCTTTTGTCACAAGGAACATACATGCTAAATATGTAGGCTGTATCTCAAGTGGTTCAAAAGTTATGACCAGTGTTAATTTTTTCTTTTAAGTAGGTCAAAGGTCAAGGTCAAGTTCACAGGTCAAATTTTTTTGCATGAATGTGAAGGTCTTGTCACAAGGAACCTTCAGGCCAAATATGAAAGCTCTATCTCAAACGGTTCAAAAGTTATGGCCAACGTTAAAGTTGTCCACGTACAAACCAACAAACAGACAGGGCAAAAACAATATGTCCCCGCTATTGCTACTGGGGACATAAAAAGTCAGCCGTAGAGCTATGTCTTTTATTTTAGACCTCTATGAAATAGGTGGGACAGATTAACCTTTGAAAATTTACCCTTTTTCTGAGTTTTACTGACAATTTTTATTAGACAACAGTAAACTATACATAATGTGTTACATTTATATATTAATTTACTACATGTACCAGCAATAGAAAAATTAAACATGTGTATGCCTGTTTTATATTCGAGTATCTGTTGTCAAACTTATTCACTCTGTGTGAGCATGAAGCATGACAGACAAGAAGAAGAGTGATTACTTGTAGTATGGGGAGATTTTTTCACACATACATGAGCTTCATCAGAAAGTTTTTATAATGAGCCAACAATGAAGGCTGTGCATCTAAAGGTCTCTGATCAGTCTTTGCTGTTCATTAAATATTATAATACATTCACATCACACAGTGCCCTCTTTCATATGGACCAAATGCTCATTTTTCTGATGAAAATGTTCGTGACATTCTTCTTATTCATACCACAAACATAGGTTGTGGGTCCTTGTTAGAATCTAGAATCGCCTCATTGAGGCGATTCTTACAAGTACCCACAACCTATGTCTTAGAGCAGAAATACATACAAGAGGTCCATGATGGACCTAATTCGCTCACCTGAGTCAAGTTGTATTATCTTTTGATGATGTTTTTAATTTTGTCTATGCGCTATTTGTTCAATGTAGCAGAACCATTTAAGAACTTAGGTGGAGATTTTGGAAATTTTTCTTAAATTCAGTCACTGTGTTCAAAGGATGTGGATTCTCGGCATCAAAAACGCCTCAAGTGTGGAGAAGCATGGGACTGAACCCCATGAAACTTGGTTTATTAGGCAAGTAGTTTAACCATTTCACCTTAGAAGCTTCTAACACTAATTTTCTGATAATATGAAATTGTGTTAGTTTGCACTGGAGTTTTTGTATTTGAATATAAATCACGTTAAGTTTTGTTTTTGGAAATAATGACATTAGATTTTCGAGCATAAACACTTTAGTTCGTTATGAAGTCAGTTTTATTTTGAGAAACAATAGCATATTTCAAAGCACTGATAGCACTGGTGGGCCAATTGTGTCGGAATGTAGACTAGGAAAATGATCCTGAATTGCGGTATAGACTGTTTACATTTCGTTTATTACTTGTACATTTCTGTACTGTAAGCAAGATGTGTAAATTCCAATTGGACACCACATTCTGCAGCATCTGACTCAAAGTTTCCTGTACTGTAAGTAACAAAGTAGACTTTGATCAGACAGAGGCCATATTCTGTGGCATCTGTTCTAGGTCTACACTGTTTTGTCAACCTCAACCCCTAATATGGAAAATGGCAGAACCTTTTTCAAACAATGTAGGCCCAGATCAGACGTAAAGTTCTGCAGCATCTGATCTGGGCCTTCACTGTTTGCCAATCTCGGGTTGCCAGTATCCCAATCTAAGTTTTCAGCACAAACTGGGTTAAAATGATGTAATTTATTCCTATAAATTCACAAACTGAATGTAAGTGTAAATCTTGATCAGATGGCTTCTTTAGAAGCCAAGAAGCCATCTGATCAGAATCTACATTGTTTGAAAGATAAGGCATATCCAGGCTCAGCAGGGCAAGGGTTAATTTGTTTGTTTGTGTTGAGCTTTACATCCATGTCAACACTATTTAGGCAAGCCAATACTATATGCCAGCTTGATTCTTTTCTGTGCCTTGGTTCAGAATTCAATTATTAATACTGTAATTAAATCTCTATAAGTGTATCTTGCATCACTGTTGTGTCCAACTGATATTGACTCACAGTTGGACAAAGCCTACTGTCCTTGCTGCAAGTATGGGTAGAGGGGGGGGAATGTTATTTCTTCTGTTTCTATATACACTTCCTTCCATTCATTTGCCTCTTCTCCTCTGTCCCTCACTTTCATATCCTCTACTATCTCTCCTACCTCTTTTCTCTGTTTCTCTGAGAGGACACAAAATGACCCACAGGGGTTGACGTGTCATTAAACCCAAAACAATCAATCAGTCAAGTCTTTAGTTCATAGAGCTGTAGATATGGTGGGTATTTAGTGGTACATTAGCTAAATTCTCCCTTATATTTCGATAAAAATGTATGGTGTGTATATATTCATTAAGAGCAAGGTGGTTCTAATAAATACCCACAACATATGTTTTATTGATAAGGAAAATTATCCTTTAACTATCAACATATACCCACCTTATCTACATCACTCCATCCAAAATAAACAGTTTTTTGTCTGATTCTGTATACTGCAGCGCAGATCCTTAAGCCACCTATATTATTCTAAAGAGCCTAGTAGTTATCTAGCCCATGTTTGCAGCTCTGTTTATAACTAGGTCAAACACCTGGGTCCTAACCTCTAAGTCACTTCTATTTTACAATGAGAGCCAGAGTCACTGCACAATTTAATATGTATAACTTCTGGCATAACAATATTAGTCACTTCACAGTTTGTTTTAAGTCCTACTGATTCATACCATATTATGCAAGCAGTGACAGAGCTATGTATAGTCTATCTTCAACTGCCTGTTGATATTTTGACAGGTCTAAAACCTTGTTGTTTTTATATAAAGGTATAATTTCAAAGAGTGATTAAGATGTTTCTGTTTAACCCTTCAGAATTATCTTCTGCTTTGTGTTGGCTGGTTACTTTAAAGTCATTATTGCAAACAGTGTGGATCCAGATCAGACTGGTCCTCTTATGCCCTTTTTGTTTAAATTGGGATTTAACGTCCCAGTCAACACTATTTAGGTCATTTTGAAGATGTTGTAGCCATTTTGTTCATTGGAATAAAACCATTTTTGCAAGTTTGGATGAGGGTCACCCTAGGAACATTTCTGCAAAAGTATGGCAGCCATTTTGTTCAGCAAAGCAGAACCGTTTTAGCAATTTTGGTAGAGGGTCAGCCAAGGACTGTCTCTGAGAAATTATTTCGAAATCAGGCCATTGGCCTAGGAGGAGATGTTATTTAAAGGTTTTTCTTTTTTAAGCTCTGGTGGCCATTTTGTTCAGCAGAGTAGAACCATTTTAGCAATTTTGGTAGAGGGTCACCCGAGGAACATTTCTGTAAAATGATTTTGAAATCGGGCCATTGGCTTAGGAGCAGATCTCGTTTAAAGGTTCTTCTATTTTCATATCTGGTGGCCATTTTGTTCAGCAGAGCAAAAACATTTTTGCAATTTTGGTAGAGGGTCACCCAAGGATCATTTCTGTGAAGTTATTTTGAAATCGGGACATTGGCCTAGGAGGAGATGTCGTTTAAAAGTTTTTCTATTTTTAGCTCTGGTGGCCATTTTGTTCAGCAAAATGAAACCGTTTTAGCAATTCTGGTAGAGGGTCAGACAAGGACCCTCTCTTTGAAATTATTTTGAAATCGGGCCATTGGTCTAGGAGGAGATATGATTTAAAGATTTTTCTATTTTTAGCTCTGGCGGCCATTTTGTTCAGCCATGCAGAACCATTTTAGCAATTTTGGTAGAGGGTCACCCGAGGAACATTTCTGTGAAATGATTTTGAAATCCGGCCATTGGCTTAGGAGGAGATATCGTTTTAAGGTTTTTCTATTTTTAGATGTGGCGGCCATTTTGTTCAGCAGAGCGGAACCATTTTTGCAATTTTGGTAGAGGGTCACCCAAGAAACATTTCTGTGAAATTATTTTGAAATGGGGACATTGGCCTAGGAGGAGTTGTCGTTTAAAGGTTTTTCTATTTTTAGCTCTGGCAGCCATTTTGTTCAGCGGAGCAGTACCATTTTAGCAATTTTGGTAGAGGGTCACCAGAGGAACATTTCCGTGAAATTATTTTGAAATCGGGACATTGGCCTAGGAGGAGAGGTCGTTTAAAGGTTTTTCTATTTTTAGCTCTGGCAGCCATTTTGTTCAGTGGAGCAGAACCATTTTAGCAATTTTGGTAGAGGGTCACCAGAGGAACATTTCTGTGAAATTATTTTGAAATCGGGACATTGGCCTAGGAGGAGATGTTGTTTAAAGGTTTTTCTATTTTTAGCTCTGGCTGCCATTTTGTTCAGCGCAGCAGAACCATTTTAGCAATTTTGGTAGAGGGTCACCCAAGGAACATTTCTGTGAAATAATTTTGAAATCGGGACATTGGCCTAGGAGGAGATGTCGTTTAAAGGTTTTTCTATTTTTAGCTCTGGCAGCCATTTTGTTCAGCGGAGCAGAACCATTTTAGCAATTTTGGTAGAGGGTCACCAGAGGAACATTTCTGTGAAATGATTTTGAAATCCGGCCATTTGCCTAGGAGGAGATGTCATTTAAAGAAATTGTTGACGTACAGATGGATGGACGACGGACACAAAGCGATCCCAATAGCTCACCTTGAGCACTTCGTGCTCAGGTGAGCTAAAAAATAAGGTATACCCCTATAAACCCAAATTTTCTCTATGTAGCGTATGGTTTACAAGGGTGTTCATTATATGGATAGTTAACAAGATGTAAACAGCTTTAGCTTTCCATTCAGAAAGCACTGATTTGCTCCAACCATACAGAACAGAAGCTAATCTGTATCATCTCAGGTCAGAGAACATTGAAACTCTAAATGCAATTCACAAAACATATGCCAAAGGCTGAAACATGCGAACAGTGGTGTCTCTGATGATCAAACTGCATTGATGCATATGGTTTGCATGTCATCAGACAGGTTTCAAAATGACATAGCTCAAATTTAATACAGTTCAATGTATAACAAGACAGTCACAAATTTTTCAAACCTGGGGCCAGTTGTTCAAAGCATCGTTAGCTTAAAGAGCTCGTTAGTGGTCAAATCGTTAACTGTTCTAGCAAGTTTAATATTCAAAATTTTGGTATTTTTGCTGAAAAAATGTGAGCAGTTTTTGCATCAGCAAAAGCTGCTCACATTTTTTCAGCAAAAATATTAGCATATATGCCATAATAAATGATCAGTTTTAATGATATGTTAACTAACGACGTCGTTAGTTTTGAACAACTGGCCCCAAGACTTTTGCAAACTATGATGTTTACTTTATAAAACTTGTTCTTTTTTTTTTAAAAAAAACAAAGAAACTAGTCTTGTAAAAAGTTCGTGGTGTAATAGGAGTCAATGCTTTCTTATCAGTAGGGGTCAGCTGTTAAAGGAATGCATTTGCTCAAAGCAACCAGTTTTGGAGGGGCTCAGATAATTTTTAGGTAAACAAATACTCAAGAAAGCTGTGTGAAAAAAAATGACTCAAATATGCCAGGTGTATTCTTTCCCATTAATCCTAATTCTGCTGAATCACCCTTTCCAAAACATATTGCTCATTTTGGGGTAATATTTTAGGGAAATTCCAAGCTTATAAAACATTCTTCATACTGCAGAGCTATTCCTACTCTTCACTCATAGATAAATAAAAAAAATTCAACTGAGCAACAAATGTTTGTGCTCCAGCTCATACATTGTAGATGTTGTCAGCATTAATAATGAGCATGTTTTAGCTTAAATTTATGCTTAGCTTGAATTATTTTAACCCTTCTCTTGCTGAATATTCAGTTTAGCCACGCCCATTTATGACTTTGAACCAATCAGATTACTTGATGTAATTTATTTCTACAAATTCATAAATTGAATGTCAAACAGTGTAGATCCTGATCAGATGGCTTCTTCAGAAGCCATCTGATCTGGATCTACACTGTTTCCAAAGACAGGGGTTGTTGTGAACAGCATGATAAGAGTTAAACTTCAAAGCCTTGTTTCAAGAGCTTACTTTTTACAAATCCTGAACTCTGGCTGACTCACAAACATGTGGTTTCTGTCAAACCAGTTGTAGAAAAAGAAGTCGTAGCCAAACCATCCATAGTCCTACAATTCAAAATACATTATATGTCTACAATGCAATACATGTATGTTTTGAAAGTGCTAAAATCTATCTCAGAGTGAGCATGGTGCAGTGAGTGAGTGAGTGTTTTTAGTTTTACGTCCCACCAACAGCTAAGGTCATACGGAGACTTTACCTCGGTTTAAAGACTCATCCGAAAGTCTGGAGAAGCCCAGGATCGATCCTGCGATCCCTGGATTACAAGATGAGTAGCGTAACCACTACACCACGGAGGCTTCTAAGCATGGTGCAGTTGGATAAATCACTTGCTTTTCAAACAAGCGGTCACAGGTTTGATCACAGAAACTTTAAATAAACCACATCATGAAAAAAACCTTTTCTGCCATTTACAAACAACAAAGGTCCATATCAGCTTGTGCACCTGTGCAGTCTGATTAGAATCTTTGTGTTTGCTGCTTGGATAGTATGATACAACTGAGCCCAGTTGTTAAAGCATTATTACTTTAAAGAGCCTGTTAGTGGTCATATTGTGAACTATTCTAGCAAGTACAATATTTAATATAGTGCTATTTTTGCTGAAAAAATGAGATTTGCAAAAGCTGCTCACATTTTTTAAGAAAAATATTTGCATATTTTCCACATTAAATGATCAAAGTTTTAACTATACCTTAACTAATGACATCGTTAGTTTTGAACAACTGGCCCCTAGTGTCTTTATCTAAAATTTCATATCTCTTGCCAATCTGTGTAGCTGAGCAGGTCAGTTTGTGTCTTGCCTGGGCAGAAACCACCATGACTGGGCTCAAATGGAGGCCCCAACACCATATGAGCCCCGCCAAGCGAATTTGTGTCTTCGAGCATTCCGTCATGACAAATTTTAACTGCGCATGCCCAGCCATTCAGAGGGGCCAGAGATATGGCTTTCCATCTGAAGGTTCCTCTTGATTCACTGCTTGTATGAGCGAGCAGCGAAGGTTCTGGCGAGACTGCGCAGATGCGCAGGCTCGCCTGAACCTTTGCTGCTAGCATAGGGGATAAGTACCAAAATCGCTTGACGGGGCCCATATGTCCTTGCTGTAGGTGTAAACATCAACTGGGCCACATGAAAACATGTCTTTGGACATGATCGTGCTTAAAAAACACTTACCATATTTCCCATTTGTATTCAGGACAGATAGGCCTGAGCAAACAGTGAAGACCCAGATGAGACACTGCAGAATGTGGCATCTCATAAGGGTCTACACTTTTTACCATTCATCCAGCTATTTTTAGATAGAACACTGGGTAGCGAATTGTACTTATTAAAATTTTAGAACAAGTATGGAAAGGAGCGGAGGTGACTGCGGTAAATCAGTGGAATACAGCAGCTTTTTATGAATGCATGAAGGAGGTCTGGGTCAAAAGACATTCACTCAGTGCACCGTGTAGATTCTGTTCATACTGCACAGGGACCTGGGGCCAGCCATTCAAAAGTAACGACACTGTTAGTTAAAACTTTGATGATTTATTATGTTAAATATGCTAATATTTTTGCTGAAAAAATGTGAGCAGCTTTTGCATATGCAAAAGCTGCTCACATTTTTTTCAGCAAAAAAATACCAAAATTTTAGACATTGAAGTTGCTAAAACAGTTAACAATATGCCCACTAACGAGCTGGTTAAGCCAGCGATGCTTTGAACAACTGGGCCCAGTTGTATAAAACTAACAATGTTGTTAGTTAACATATTGTTAAAATTTTGATCATTAAATATGGGATTCCTACTTTGCATTTGCAAAAGCTCCTCACATTGTTTCCCGCAAAAATACCACATTACGAGGACTGTTCAAATATGAATGCAACTAAGCACATAAAAATGATTCCGTGATAGATTTCGATGAAAAATTTATTTTGTCCCCTCAAAGTATTCCCCTTTAACAGATATACAAACTTTCAGTCTTCTGATCCAATCATTGAATGCATTTTGGTATTCTTTTCGAGGTATACTATGAAGGCACTGGAATATTGCAGAACCGAGGTGTTTGCGCTGTACAAATTTTTGACCAGAAAGGAATTTTTTCAGCCGCGGGAACAAAAAAAGTCACACGGGGCAAGGTCAGGGGAATACGGGGGTTGAGGGAGTTCAACAACCTTTTCCTGCTTCAGATAGTCTTGCACAATGAACGCCTTGTGCGATGATGCATTGTCATGTAGCAATCTGACATTGGCCAAACCAGTTGCGGGTCTTCGTTCTTTGAAATATTTCTTCAATTTTCGAGGAACTTTATTCTTGTAAAACTTCGCATTTACAGATTTGCCTTTAGGCACAGCAAACTGAATAGCAGGGCCCTGATTTGAAAAGAATATGGCATACATTACCTTCTTGACGCTCATGGTCCGCTTTGCAATGCATGGTCTTTTGCAATACTTTGTTGCCCATATTTTGTTCTGAATCTTTCGTTTTGGCTAAAAAAAGTGAACCCATGTCTCGTCACCTGTGACGACATTAGCGAAAGACCGTGCATTGTAATTTGGAAACTTTTTAAGCAACTTCTTGGCGCAATGAATGCGTGTCTTTTTCTGCTCATCTGTCAAAAGATGGGGAATCCATCTAGCACAGATCTTTCTCATTTTCAAATCCCGTTTCAGAATTGTATGAGTTGCTCCTAATGAGATGCCAACCATACTAGCTATTTGCCTAGTGGTGTATCGTGCATCGGTAGCAACTATTTCTTTCACTCTAGCAACCATCTTGACAGATGTTGCTCTTTTCGGCCGACGATCATGTGATGCATCTTCTGTTGAGCCTAGCCCACAGCTGAATTTCTCATACCAACGAAAAACTGTCGGAAAAGACATTTCATTATGCCCATAAACCGAACATATTTCATCAAAAATATCTTTGCACCGTATACCAAGAATACAACGATTCTTAATATAGGACCGTATTTCAACGGCGTACTCTGACCTTCTTCCAACCATGTTTTGTATAATAATACAAGAGTAGACAGTGTTTAACGAACGATATACATGGCTAAAGTGCACAGATTTTAACAGGTTTGGTATCAATGTATAGGTAAAATGTTTTTTTACGCTTTGATATTTATTTCCAGGTGATTTTCGCATTAGTGCATGAGAAAAGGTTCTACTTGCATTCATATTTGAACAGTCCTCGTATTTCCAGCATAATTACCAGAGTATTGAACACGGTATTTGCTAAAACAGTTGACAATTTGACTACTAAACAGCTCATTATGCTAACAATGGTTTGAAGAATTGGGCCCAGAATATGAAGGATCACATATTTACATCCTGTTTGAAAATTATGCAGATGTGTAAAAATACATGCAATATTAAGTATGAGGGTATGCTGAAAAGTTCTGAGCAAGACCAAGAAGCAGGCATTGAACAGCCATGAAATTTTGTATTCATTAAATCCAAACCTTTATTACTTGATTTGACTCAAACGAGTTCAAGTTTACCTGCAATTAGGGAAATTCTAGACTTTGAAAATTGATATTAGCACGTTTTTGAGAAAATGGACAAAATCTGGCATTGTGGTGTCTTCAAGTACCTCCATAAAAAGGGGTTAGCTCCTAAGGACATTCATGTCGATATGGTTGCTACATTAGGGGATGATGCTCCTTCGTATGCATACAAAGGTGGGCAGCAAATTTTAAGATGGGCAAGGACAGCCTTGAAGATGATGACCGGTGTGGACGATCCACAACGGCAACAACTGAGGAAACCATCAGCCAAGTGCACAGGGCTGTGATGGATGACAGGCGTTTAACTGTGAATCAGTTAGCTAACACTGTTGGCATCTCCCCTGAATGAGTAGAGAACATTCTACACAGTGAATAAGAAATGTTGAAGGTTTCCGCCAGATGGGTGCCACGGCTTTTGACGCCTGACCAAAAGTTGACCAGACTGAAGTCACAAGCCAATTTGGCTACTTTTTGAAGCAAACCAAGATGGTTTTCTTGACTGTTTTGTCACTCAGGATGAGTGTTGGGTTCATCACCAAGAGCCAGAGACCAAAAGACAATCCATGCAATAGAAGCACCCTTGCTCACCCCCTCCAAAGAAGGCAAACGTCGTCTCCTCTGCAGGGAAGGTGATGGCATCAGTGTTCTGGGATGCCAAGGGTATAATATTCATAGATTACCTTCAAAAGGGCAGAACAATTAATGGAAAGTACTATGCAGATCTGCTAAAACAATTGCGAAAAGCAATTAAGGCCCGAAAAATTGACAAAAGGGGTCTTGATCCATAAAGACAATGCGCCTGCTCATAAATCGGTTGTCGCAATGGCTGCTGTGCATGACTGTGGCTTCACACTTGTCGATCACCCTCCGTATTCACCTGATCTAGCTCCATCAGATTATTTCCTGTTTCCAAACATGAAAAAGCACTTGGCTGGGCGAGGAGGTGATAGCTGCTTTGGAGGAGTTTTTCAGGGACCAAGATGAGACCTTCTATACCACTGGGATCCAAGGACTCCAGCATCGCTGGAGGAAGTGTGTGGACAGGAAGGGAGTCTATGTTGAAAAATAAGGCACTTTTAGCATGGACAAACCATTGGATCTTGGTCAGGCTCAGAACTTTTCAGACTACCCTCGTACATGAACTTGGTGAAATCTGGAGTTACTGTATCAAGTAGGGGAGGGGGTGGTATTTAGAAAATGCAGAATGTACAGAAGAAGACAACTTGTATATAAACAGTGAAACTTCAATGGCTCAGTCATCTATGACCTGTTTATTATGGCTGTTTTGAACTTGTTCTTGAATTCCTGGAAACAATTCCCATAACTACAGATATTAATATAATTATTTGGGATAATTAAGGAAATTTTTTTCTCATCTTGAATATGTTTGGGGTGTGTACCCATTAAAATTGCCCCAATGAGGCGATTTAAGTGAGTACATAATGACATACCTTTATTTTAAAGAAAATGAAAATATTTCTTTATGCCCCCTGACCTAGAGCTTTGAATGACCCTCAATCACTCGAAATAAATCTCTCCCATTGAAGTTCTCTATATTTGAGAGTTCTGTTCAGGGTACAAGCTTTCAATGAGGTGTATAGAAAACCTACCTGGGTTCCACTTTTCTTCCATTTAAGATCTGTGACATCCATTGTTGTATAGCCTGCTCAAACAGAAAATAGCATTACGATAACTCGCCCATGTGTTCAATGACGTCTTTCTTAACTGTGGAACTAACATTTTTCAAAAGAATTTTTTGTGTATTTTTCTTATTTCTTGTCAAAATATAGATTGTGGATTCTCATAGGAACTGCCTCATTGAGGCAGTTCTAATGAGTACTAACAAGCCATCTGCTTGAGCAAAAATAAAGAAAATAATGTATACCCTGGTAAACCCTTCATTTTTCTTTGTGAAGTGGGGTATACAGCCTTTGTTGAATCTAAATATTAACCCATTCAGTACCAGAAACCCCTAAAGGGGTACCTTGCCAAACATTGCAGGCCCAGATCAGACGCTGCAGAACGCGGCGTCTGATCAGATCCAACACTGTTTGCAAAAAGTTCAGCCATTTTCCAAATATATTTTGAAGAAAACACAACCTGTCATCCCTAAATTATGAAATGGACTCCTGCAATATATAAGGAGGAAGATTCCATTTGGTACTAAAAGGGTGAAGGTGAATGGGTACACTTGCCATATTCTCTACCACTATATATCTGACAAGGGAAACAACTCTTTGAAACTTCTTGTTACCTTCCCTGAAGAAGCCATCTGATCAGGATCCAAACTGTTTGAAATACAGTTTGGAAATTTGAATGAATACAGTAACCCATTTTGTACTGGAGACCCCAAAACGGGTAATTGGCAAACAGTGCAGGCCCAGATCAGATGCTGCAGAATGCAGCATCTGATCAGGGCCTACACTGTTTGCAAAAAGTTCAGCCATATACTAAATAAATTTCCTGACACCCCCAAATTTTGAAGTGGACTCCAAAGGAGAAAGATTCCATTTGGTACAAAAAGGGTTAAAAAAAGTAAATTGGTTGGATGCTAATCAGAAATAGGTGTAGCAAAATTAATCTATTCAGCAGGACAAGTTTAAGAATGAAGCAGACAAACAGCTCTTTGTCATAAGCTTTTATTCCCCATCCATCCCTAAAATAATCAAACTTTTAGTCAAGAATTCCTTAGATGTGCCTCTCAATTTATGTATAGCTTCTTCAAGAATTTCAGACAAAGGTCTCTAACATCTCATCACAGAAGCTATGAATTTTGCTCGAGTCTGAGGCTGTCACCACCCTTCTTTAGGGAAAACATTGGCATTAGAAGTGAAAAACTCACCATAGTTGTGTTTACTGGAGATCAGAGCAGCAATAAATCCTCTCTGTTCCCCACCCTCTGGAGCAAACGGGGAACCAAACACAAGATCAGGATAGCCATCATTGTTAACATCGCCAGCAGTCATGGAGAAACCAAGATTACAGTAGCGGAACTAAAATAAGGACAGACATACTCATGTCTTTTAAAATGAAAATTAGTAAATAAATTGAATATATTTGTTATTTCATGTGCCTTGGTGTGCAAAGTACCAGAACTAGGAATTTTAACCCTTAAGACGCCGAGAAAAACAACATGTGAAAATGTCCCTGCTTATGTCGTCTGCTGAATTTTTTAGCAAATTTTTTAAAAATATTTTTGCATACAGGCAAACAGTGTGCGCCCAGATCAGATTGCTCCTACAGGAGCAGTCTGATCTGGGGCCACACTGTTTGCAAAAAAAATTACTTTTAAGGTAACCGGCATACGGCAAAGCAGATGGCAATTGTTGTGATTGGCATTTTATGGGCTAATAAATTTCTTTTTCAGTACATCAGGGTAGCAAGCCTGTGTAATGAAAACCTCTGTAAACCCCACTTTATGTAGAGAAAAGTGGGGTTTACAGCAGTATATATCATTTTCCTTCTTTTGTTCAGAAACATAGAATGTGGGTACTTGTAAGACCGGTCTCAATTAGGTGGGTCTGACAAGCACCCACAGTCTATGTTTGGACTAGAAATAAGAAATATATCAAACTTCTCATCTAAAAATGCTACTTCTACAGATATGAATGAAGCCATTTCAGTACACTGGTGTGTCATCATAATTACAATAGCACACCCGTGCAACATAGTGCATTTTTCACATCTCCAAAATGGCTACTTTTCTGATGTAAATCTGTGATATTTTTCTTATTTATACTGCAAACATAGGTTGTGGGGGCTCATTAGAAAATGAGGCGGTTCTAACAAGTACCCACAACCTATGTCTTGGAGCGGAAATAAGAAAAATAATGTACACCCCCGTAAACCTGTTCTCTCTATATAAAGTGGGGTTTAGGGGTGATGTTTATTTCATGGACTTGTTTATGTGATGTAGTGTGTCAACATAATGATCCCAAAAAGTGCAAGACCTACCCAAATATAATTCTTTATAGGGTACAAAGAAGTGAACTGATATTTTAATGGCGTAATGTTTTCCGACAAATTTTCCTAGGAACTCAACTTTATAACTAAAGTCATTCCTGTTTGGTTTCCTGTAAATTGAGCATGTCACTCATAAATATTTTAAGAGTTTTGCCCCTTGAAGGCTATCCCCTAAAGCACATTTTTTCGTTTCTTGCATCTGATTTCAACTTTTTATAGACATGACGTTGAGATGGCCTTTCCCAACTATAACCCTTTGGTACAGTTCCACTCTTGAATTTCATAGGTGGACACATTCATCTTCAACCCTTGTCCTGCTGAACAAATTAATTTACCACACCCATTTCTCAATACCAACCAATCAAATTATTTGATATAGTGTATACATTCTAATTCAGAAACTGAATGCAAACAG
Organism: Lucinisca nassula; assembly: GCA_963580285.1. Lineage (NCBI taxonomy): Eukaryota > Metazoa > Mollusca > Bivalvia > Lucinida > Lucinidae > Lucinisca > Lucinisca nassula. Next base: position 61,874,988 of record OY757014.1, read on the forward strand.
TATAGATCCAGATCCATCTTATCTGGATCTACACTGTTTACAAAGGTAGGGGTTGTCATGTTCAGCAGGATAAGCTTTAATCTGGAGAATCAATGCTTCAGATAAAAGATAGCAAATAGTGTAGATCCTATAATAAAGACCTCTTGAGACAATCATACACAAAAACGCTTTGAGTCTGTTTATGATCATTGCGGGTAATAAGAAATCTATTGAACATGAAATTGCTGAAAGACAGCTCGTCATGAAAGATGATCAAGAGAATAGTTGGTTCAATTTCATTAAATCCATATTAAAAACATATGATCTCCCCTCAATTTTTTGCCTTTTTGAGACACATATGTCCAAGTTTCAATGGAAACAGGCCCTCACTAATGCTATCAACTCTCATATAGAGTCCATTTGGCAGGACGATCTTAGGAGTAAATCATCCTTAAAGTATGTCAACCCACTTTCACTTAAAGTAGGGAAAGCTCATCCAATATGGTGTACTGTTAGAAATAGTATTGCCGACAATAGGAGGGCGCAATTAAAATGCAAACTTTTAACGGGATCTTATATTTTGCAAGGTAATAGGGCTGCATTTAATCAGTACACAGTTGATGCTACATGTAAACTGTGTTTAGCTGCTCCAGAAACTCGGCAACACTTCATAGCAGAATGCTCAGTTTTTGGTCCTGAAAGGGAAGCCTATAAAGAAAAACTACAGGAGAATTCAGCCTTAAGAGACGCAAAAGACGTGAACCTAACAGACCCAGAAGTGTTTACTCAGCTCACATTGGATGTTTATGTGACCAGTAACGACGATATTCTTCTTACAGAACTGTACTCCAGAGAATTCATAGAGCAGATTCATCGAAAGAGAGTTGCAAAACTTAAACAGATATCACAGTGTTAACGCCGCATGGCGAGTGTGTACATAAATATTTGAACTGCACAAACTGTATATATAACCTTCACCAGCACAAATATATATTAAGAGCTCATATATTTACCCGTATTGAAATACGGGGTGCCCCGACAAGTCAACGGGGGAACTCTACGTCACAACAGAACAGAACAGATGACTCATGGTGCCTTTTCTGGGTCTACTATGTTTGCCCTGGAATATGTTTGGCCTACACCTAAACTATAAAAAAAATTGTGAATTCCAATATAGTTTGCCACTTAAATAAAAATAAAATGTTTAACTACTTTTGATTGGATAATATTTCACAGCTGCACATTAGGTAACATCTACACTACAAACCTTTTGACAAAATATAGTAATATTAGCTGCTCCTCTGGCCACTTCATGTTTCTTAGGGTCACCAAAGTATATCATCACATAACCCTGGAATAACATAAGTACTAAGCATTTATTTAAACAAAATTTTCTTACTTTAGCATGTCTATGCAATTTATTAATATGTCATACCAAGCAAACATGTGTTTTGGGACATGTGAAAACAGCAAAGACTCAGATTAGGGGCCAGTTGTTCAAAACAAACAACAGTATTAGTTAACGTATCATTCATTATGATAACACTACCGTGCGACAATGCATTTTTTCACATCCCCAAAATGGATACTTTTCGGATGAAAATCTGTTATATTTTACTTATTTTTACTGCAAACATAGGTTTTGGGTGCTTGTTTGTTTGTTTGATTTGAGGTTTAACATCCCCATCAATACTGTAAAGGTCATTTTGGAGACGTTGCTTCCAATTTTGTGGGACTTTTACCCCACATTGAGATGAAATGACTTCTCAAGCCCTGCCGCCCAATGAAACCAATAGGGTTTATAAGCATGGACGGTCCGACTCACACCGTTTTGCCTCCTCTAAGTGGTTTACCAGTAATCATGTGCGGGTCGGTTTCAGCTCTGTATGGAAGCATCATGCTTTTGGGTGATTGTTAGAACTGCCTAATTGAGGTGGTTCTAAAGAGTACCCACAACCTATGTCTTGGAGCAGTAATAAGAAAATTAATGCATACACCCATAAACCCCAGTCTTTTGTATAGAAATTGGGGTTTAGCGGGGTACTCATTTCATGGACCTGTTCACATGATAAAAATATGGCAAATATGTTGATATGTTTGCTGAAAAAATGTGAGCAAAATGCAAAAGCTGCTCTCATTTTTTCAGCAAAAATACCACTATATTAGATATTGTACTTGCCAGAACAGTTAACAGTTTGACAACTAACCAGCTTGTTAAGCACAACTGGCCCCAGACTTGCATCTGCAGTGTCTGATCAATCTTTTCTGTGCACTACATGGATCTGTTGGCCTTTGGTTTTTCATGCAGACTGGTTAAGCATTTTATGGCCCAGTAAACACCATTAAGGCCATGTTGAGCCAGTCAGATAATCTAATCACACTTCCTGTGGTTAACCAGTACAATGCACATTCTTTCGCGATAAATGGAAAACTGCTTTTCTTCAATCAGCAGAAGGCAGAGATGAACATAGAAAATATCTGAAGCTCAATCTCTATGAGAAAATGTTGCCGACCCAGGGGGGACTGAATCTGTGACCTAATGATCACAAGTTAAACTCACAGCCCACTGGGCCACCAATGCCCAGTTTGCATACGGATTGAGCTGACAGGCAGGATGAATGAAGTAATCACCTATCACACGTCAAACAGCATATTTTCGCTTGATGTGTCTTAATTCATAAATATTTACTATCAATGAGTTCTCAAGATATTGAGTGGGTAACTTCTCTAACATCAAGCAAGGGCTGAACTCTGTAACATCCAAGATATATGGAGTCCCTGTCAAAAACAAAAACACATCTTTTGTTCAAAGTTCAGCATTTCTTTCTCAAGATACCGAGTACAGCACCTCTTTATAACACTGTTCATTATAGCAGTTTTGGATAACCATCGTCAAAACATGGAGCCCAGAAATGTATAAATCGTACAGAAAATGACTATAAATGTTTCTTCTATATGTCTGGATATTACAGGATTGATTACCTAACACAGTTTTGGCTTTGGACTCCTAACATAAGTGTTACAAAGACATTATGGTCTGACTTTGTTTTTTCTGAAAAGCCTGATCAAAGTAATTGTTATCTGGGACTCTGGTTCAGTCATTCAATACTAACAAAGTTGTATGTTAACATACTGTTAACCCTTGTTCTGCTGAATATTCATATATGTCACATGCACTACCGATTATCAACCAATCAGATTACTTGATGCAAATTATTGCAATACATTCACAATCTGAATGGTAAACAATGTAGATCCTGATCAGATGGTTTCGTCAGAAGCCATCTGATCTGGATCTACATTGTTTCAAAGATAAGGCATATCCGGGATTAGCAGGACAAGGGTTAAAAATTTGATCATTTAGCATGGCAAATTTGCTAATATTTTTGCTGAATAAAATGTGAGTAGCTTTTGCATTTGCAAAATCTACTCATTTTTCAGCAAAAATACCAGATTATTAGATATTTTACTTGCTAGAACAGTTAACATTTTGCCCACTAGCAGGCTTGCTAAGCTAACACTCATTGCTTTGAACAACTGACTTATAATGATGAAAATGATCAGAGTTCTAGCAAGCACTCAAATCAAACACACTGATACATTTGCTGAAGAGAATGCGAGAACCTAGCAATGCAACAGCTACTCACAATTTAGTCACAAATTTTTATGCAAATATCAAAACTCTTGAGTGTATTTGACGTAATGAATCACACGTTTTAAAGTTACCTCAATCCATATAAGCCTAGTGTAAAATGGACATTGGTAAATAGTGTAGACCCTGATCAGATGCCACAGTATACAGTATGTAGCATCTGATCAGGGTCCACACTGTTTGCTTAAAGTTGAAGAATTTTGTAAGAAATACAACAAATAAAATCAACTGGACACACTAACACTGGAAATGAACCTATCCAATCTATTAAAGAATGATTCTGCATTATATAGAAGGGTTCACTAATGCAGTGTTTGCTTTGAAAAACTGGGTAATGATCAACCACTGTTTGAAAATGGCCTTTTGTGCAGTGCAACAGGTTAACAAGTCTGTGTATTGTTCTTTGTTCTTTTTTGTTTTACGGCCCTTTCAAAATTATTTCACTCATATCAAGCCGATCGTATATCAGAGGTGGGCGAAAACCGGAGTACCCGGAGAAAAACCACCTGACCTTCCGTTTCAGAACTTGGCGTCTCACATGTGACCCAAGCGAGGCTCGATTCACAGTGATGAGAGACCTAATGATCAAGAGTCAGCGCTCTTAACCACTAGGCCACGGAGGCCCGTTAACAAGTCAGTGAAATGCTTACCCCTCTAAACCATAATTTTACAAGGAGAAAAGTGGGATTTACAAGGGAATACATTTTTCATGGATTTTGCTCAAAAAGACAGATTGTAGGTTCATTAGAAATGCCTCAATGGCAGTCTAACAAGCGCTTACAATCTAGGTTTGGACTGTTGATAAAAACTAGAGCTGCCGCCTAACGGGCGCCAATTATACCCCCGCTACCGACAAATTTTTACAAGTATTTGACCTTGAGGAAGGTCAACATAAAGGTCAAGGTCAGGTTTGTGTATATCAATCTTAAGTACTAGTGGCAAGGTGTGTGGTGTGTGAATATTATAGAAATCGGTCAAAGAATAAGGAAGTTATGAGCAATGTTAAAGTTTTTTGTAACGGACCGACGACAGACGATTTGTAACGGACCGACGACAGACGACAAGCTGACTCCTATATACCCCCTTCAAACTTCGTTTGCGGGGGTATAAAAATCATCTGAAAAATGCTAATTCTAGAGATATGAAAGGTGCCATTAGGACATGGATGTGCTATCCTAATGTTAACCCTTGTTATGCTGAATATTTTCATCTGCCACACCCACTACCAATTATCAACCAATCAGATTACTTGATGCAAATTATTGTAACAAATTCACAATCTGAATGGCAAACAATGTAGATCCTGATCAGATGGCTTCGTCAGAAGCCATCTGATCTGGATCTTCATTGTTTGGAAAATAAGGCATATCCGGGCTCAGCAGGACAAGGGTTAAAAGTATCATCTGATTCTAATCTCACCATTTGCCAATAGAGTGTCTAACTGAAATTCTGCAGTTGCAACACTTGAATGATAAATTGGATCAATTGTTCAAAGCTTTGCTAACTTATGAGCTTGTTAGTTATCCAAATATTGACTGTTCTACCAAGTACAATATCCAACACTGTGGTATTTTTACTGAAAAAAATGTGAGTAGCTTTTGCAAATGCAAAAGCTACTCACATGTTTTCAGTATATATATTACAGTATTTGCCATATTTTAAAAATGATCAAAGTTCAACAGTATATATAACAACATTGTTAGTTTTGTACAACTTGACCAAACTTCAAGATAATGGTTACTTTTTATTCCCTGAACAGAAATAGTTTTTAAATTACATGCTGGTCAGCATTATTGATTGTCGTATTGAAAAAGTAAACAATGAAACGGTTTCACCCATATCCAGATATACATTACGCAAACACGCCTATACAAATACATTGCCACCTTTATCGCCAAAAAAATGAAAATTTTAAGATGAAAAATTGTGATATTTTTCTTATTTCTGCTCAAAATATAGATTGTGGGCACTCGTTAGAATCTATATTTTAGTCGAGGCGGTTCTAACGAGTGCCCACAATCTATATTTTGAGCAGAAATAAGAAAAATAAGGAATACCCCCGGAAACCACAGTTTTACTATATAAAAGTGGGGTTCAAGGGGGTCAAAATTATATAGGCTTGTTTTCGTGATGTCAATAAACCATTTCAGTTACTTTCTCACAAAACCATGAACCAGATGCCTGTGTTTCAAGCATACCTGATAATCGAGTGGTGAGGCATCTCCACTAAAGGTCATTGTAAATGATGGCCCACCAACAGCCAAATCATCCGCCCCATCAAGATTGACATCAACCACTGCTACTGACATACCGAGTCTAGACTGGGCCTGTAAGAATTAAGGTGAGTGAGTGTTCGAGTTTTACGTCCCACCAACAGCTTAGGTCATACGGAGACGGGACCTCGGTTTAAAGACTCATCCGAAAGTCTGGAGAAGCCCGGGATCGATCCTGCGATCCCTGGTTTACAAGGCGAGTAGCGTAACCACTGCCCCACGGAGGCTTCTGTAAGAATTAAGGTAAGGAGAGATTTACATTACAAAATCAGGATGACCCACATTCATAAGACTACTCTGCAGAGCTGAACCACAATTAGAACATAGAGAATTACTGGCTGATATTTTGTTCCAGAGCTGTCAAAAGAAAATTTGACATGATCAATTCTAAAAAAAAAATATCTTTTTTTTTTCTGATATAAACTCATACACATTTATCAAGGTTTACTTTTAACCCATTTATGCTCAGCAACCCTTTTTGGGGACCTAGGCAAACAGTGAAGACCCAGATCAGATGCCGCCGAATCTACACTGTTTTCTGTAAGAACATACATTTTCGCAAAACTTACCGCTGACAAGACAGACCTGCCACCCCTCCAAACTCATCAGATGGAATATTCCTTTGTCATATGGGCCCCGTCAAGCGATTTTGGTACTTATCGCCTATGCGAGCAGCGACGGTTCAGGAGAGCCTGCGCATCCGCGCAGTCTCGCCAGAACCTTCGCTGCTCGCTCATACAAGCAGTGAACCAAGAGGAACCTTCAGACAGAAAGCCATATCCCTGGCCCCTCTGAATGGCTGGGCATGCGCAGTTAAAAGTTGTCATGACGTAATGCTCGAAGACACAAATTCGCTTGGCGGGGCTCATACATGGGTTAACCTATTTTTCTGTACATGGACTTAACACGTGACAAAATCAGTATATTTTACAGATTAATATCCAAGATGAGACTGCTATTACAAACATAAAGCATATTAACCCTTGTTCTGCTGAATACATTAATATTGCCACACCCATTTTTGACTATCAACCAATCAAACTACACCCTGACCTCATTATAGCACGATTGTTACAGCACGAATTCGGATATAACACGGTTTTGGTTTGGACCCCAAATTTTCCCCAACCAACATTTATAAATATTATCCATGGATTGTACCAAGTTTTAAGCACAACAACTTTATTTTCCTCTTACTTTTGACTGCGGTAATACGGTAGCTAACACGGTTCTTAACGGTACTTTTTGATATTTATTGCAGGCCTCCCGCAGAGTTGAATATACAGTATATAAACTTGTTTAGCTTGACACGCATGATAAACATGAACTGCCATCGGCACAATCAAAAGTGTTGGCTAAGTGAGATAAAGAGATTAAAGAATTCAGTTACACAACCGGAAAAAAATATTTATCACGCTCTGTTAGGTCAACTGCAATAAAACTAATTTTCTAGAGCCGCATGTAAAAGAAAGTCAAATTTATTCCAGCTTAAAAGCAAATGGTAAAACATATGCAAGATCGATTTTCGCGGTAAAAAAATCATTCAAAGACATGTGCGCCATTAAAATTCGTTTCAAATGGCTAAAATATTAAGGGTAAGTCATTTCAAGGGAAGTAATTCAAATTTCTTGTAAGCGTTGATCATTGTCCTGTTCCGAACCCTAACCCGGTAATTTCACCATTGAAATGTATTAACGGTACTGTAGTTCGGTACGGTTCCGGACGCTCAGTTACAACAAAGTTAGCCGGGAACCAGCTATCAAAATGGCGTCATACTCACTGTCAGATCGGACGATTTCTGGATATAAAACATGGTTTATCAGCTGGTTTTGATTAAAGTGACTTGTTTGGCTTGATGGGCCATGGAATTTACTGCCATTGATTAGTTCTAAACACATTTTAGTCGGGAAATACGGTCATAAACCGGACCGCACATCATCATGTTTGGGAAAGTATTGATCACCATTGTGTCAATTGTTGATCTGTGGCAAATACGGTCGGCGTTTATAACACGATTCGGTTAACTAACACGGTCCGTTGGTTGGACCCGGAGTTCCGTGTTATAACGAGGTTGAGGTGTACATGATCTTATTTATTCCTAAAAAAACCACCAACTCAATAACAAATAGTGAAGATCCAGATCAGATGAACCATCTGATCACAAACAGTGAAGATCCAGATCAGATGGCTTCTACAGAAGCCATCTGATCTGGATTTACACTGTTTTGCAAAGGTAGAGCATATCCTGAATCAGCAAGACAAGGATTAAAATAGACATAGCAATATCTGACAACTGATCTCTAGTTTAAGGCTCAGTCCTTAGGATAACAATGTGGAAAAATGGCATATTCCACGTCTCTTGAACAAGCAGTTTCCAGATGAAAATTTGTGACTTTTTTCTTATTTCTGCTCCAAACAGAGATTGTGGGTACTCATAGAGACAGTTCTAGCAAGACTCACAAACTTTAGGTTTTTGAGAAAGGAAATAATCCATACCTTTGTAAACTCCACTTTTCTCAATAAAAAGTGGGATTTACATGGTAATCATTGCCCAGACTTGCTACACTGACTCAGGTTGTTCAAAACTTCCAATGGTGAAATTAACATATTGTCAAATTTTTTATCATATATTATGGCCAGAATGCTAATATTATTGATGAAAATTGTGAGAAGCTTTTTCAAATGCAATAGCTACTCACATTTTTTTCATCAAAATATCTGAGTAGCCAATACTGTACTTGCTAGAGCAGTTAACATTTGGACCACCAATGAGCTCGTTAACATAAGCTGACCATGCTTTGTACAACATTTAAAGGATGAATTACTCACATTTTGAAAACTATAATCATAGTCTTATGTACAGCTGCTCATCTCATGTTTAAATGATGGCTCATCAAATCTGGCTGTGTCAAATTTGACAAGACTAATCATGTGGAGAGGTTTCTCAGCATGTAATGCCACTCTGATAAATGCAAAACTTGAATTCATCTATTTGGTGTATGTGGAACTCAACTTGAACTCAACAGTTCTGAATTTAACAAAGGTTGACTGTATGGGCAAGCCCCTGTGTCTGTATTTACTTACTGTTCCCCAGCCTTTCACTATCTGTACTTGGTGTGGTAACAGTGAATCTAGGTCTACACTGCTCTCTGTTGTTATACCATCATCTCCACCTAGGTAAGTAAATGATGTTGTTGTGAGTTGGTAAAAACTTTATTTCATTTGTAAATATACAATAAAGCTTACAAGTCAGACAGTGAAACATATATAAATATACAATAAAGCTTACAAGTCAGACAGTGAAACATATATAAATATACAATAAAGCTTACCAGTCAGACAGTGAAACATATATAAATATACAATAAAGCTTACCAGTCAGACAGTGAAACATATATAAATATACAATAAAGCTTACAAGTCAGACAGTGAAACATTCAAGTTTACAAATGGGAAGGAAGTCATTGAAATTCATCTGATTTATTGAATATGTATTCCAGATTTACAATAACAGCAAATGCAAAACACTGGTGGTTTGAAACAAAGTGTCACTTGTTCATCTGGCATATTTTTTCTATCTACCTATCTACTGTTAACTGCAATCGGTCACATTTGACCATTACTTGCAGGTGTACATTACATACACTCCAGATTTGCAACAGCAATTATGTAATTAAAGAAGGGGTCTTTAACCTATACAGGGAATGATTCTCCCTCCACATGGGGCCTCCAGGTAATGTCCCAAACCAAAGAACAGTGCACTCTGTGGCATTCATCCCTGCAAATGATGCCAATAGAGCATGTTCAGACACCTCAATTTTACTACTGCTGCCAGGAATCAAACCGGGGGCCTCTACCATTGGAGGCAAGTGCACTTACCACTGAGCTACCATGCTCAATATAGTGGGACACCTTCAAACTGAATTTTAAATTACTGATTTAGACATCAATGTAAGAAATCCTGTTTCTGAGATTAATTTTGTACAGATTGAATAAAGGAGAAAGCCAGAGTAGTTTTCAGCCATACAATCTTGTATTATTTAAACATGAAACACCCCCCGTCTACCCCACTTTATATATAGAGAGAGAAAACAAAGCTTTACATGGGGGCATTTTTCTTCTTTCTGCTTCAAGACATATGTTGTGGGTACTCGTAAGAACTTACTCAATGAGGTGTTCTAACAAGCACCCACAACATATGTTTGGAATATGAATGAGAGATTTCATCACAAAAATGGCCCTTTTGGAGAAATGAAAGAGTTCACTGTGTCACACTTGTAGTTATCATAATTAAATACTCTTTAACTCTTATCCTGCTGCATAATTAATTTAACCACACACATCTCTGACTTTGAACCATTCAGATTACTTGACGTAATTTATTCATGCAAATACATAAACCAAATGTCAAACAGTGTAGATCCTGATCAGATGGTTTGCAAACGTAAGGGTTGTCATGAACAGCAGGATAAGGATTAAAACAACCATAACCGAGAAATAGACACTTCTGCAGGGGGGCCAGTTGTTCAAAACTAATTATTCCATTAGTTAACAATTACTTAACTTTGATCATTTAATATAGCAAATACAGTATAATATTTTTGCTGAAAAAATGTGAGTAGCTTTTGCAAAAGCAAAAGCTACTCTCATTTTTATTCAATAACAAGAAAGCAGTCTGAGAGACAGCCAATCTCCCACCGCACTTTGTATCAAGGCTCAACCTTGTGACCTTCACCTAGAGTTGTCATTGTTTATTTATGGTTCTGCACATCAGCTCACCGTGGGGTATGTTTCACAAAAGTTTAAAGAAAATCCTTCCAGGGGTAAAGGAGATATGGAACGGACACAAAATTCCAAGTTTCAAACTCATTACCTTCATCTGTAACCTTGACCTTGAGTTGGCATGGTTTATTAACTGGTTCTGCACATCAGCTCACCGAGGGTAATATTTGGCGAAAGTTTAATGAAAATCCTTTCAGGGGTAAAGGAGATATGGAAGGGACACAAAATTCAAAGTTTCAAACTCGTGACCTTCAACTGTGACCTTGACCTTGAGTCAGAATAGTTTATTTATGTGTTATGCACATCAGCTCACTGAGGGGGACATTTGACCAAAGTTTAATGAAAATCCTTTGATGGGTAAAGGAGTTATGGAAGGGACACAAAATTCAAAGTTTCAAACTCGTGACCTTCCAATGTGACCTTGACCTGGTGTTGACATGATTCATTTATGAGCTCTGCACATGAGCCCAATGAAGGGGATAATTGACCAAATTTTAACTAAAATCCTTTGAGGGGTAAAGGAGATATGGAACGGACAAAAAATTCAAAGTTTTAAACTCGTGACCTTCAAATGTGACCTTGACCTTGAGTAGGCATGGTTCACTTATGGGTTCTGCACATTAGCTCACTGAGGAGGATATTTGATCAAAGTTTAATGAAAATCTTTCCAGGGGTCAAGGAGAAATGGAACAGACACAAAATTCCAAGTTTCAAACTTGTTACCTTCAAATGTGACCTTGACCTTGAGTCGGCATAGTTCATTTATGGGTTCTGAACATCAGCTTACTGAGACAAATAATTGACCAAAGTTTAATGAAAATCTATCAAAGGGTTTAGGAGATACGGAGCGGACAAGAAAGTGTTACAGACAGACAGATGGACAAACGTTCTTAGTAGAGGTACCTAGTGGGGTTGATAATGTTAAAAGTCTATGGAGATTTTAACCCCATAACGCACCACTGTACAGACTTTAACCCCACATACACTCAATTTTTCGGACAGACGAAGGCCATTCCTACAATAAGCGGGGCGGGGGATTAAAAATACCAGAGTATTAGATATTGAACTTACTAGATCAGTGAACAATTTGACAGCTAATAAATTCATTAAGCTAACAATGCAGTTTATATTTTCTCGTCCTTTGGGATCATTGATTCCATTGTGGAATTTTGAAAATATTTGAGGGTCACTGATGAGGCCTAATTGGCCGAAACTAGCTAGTCTGGCCCAGAATACAGGCACACTCCATATTTTTCAGTTCTGTGGTGTATTCCTTGCTTCCAAAGGTTATCCCTTTTATAGAACATATTTGAACAACTGGGCCCAGTTGTTCAAAACCAATAATGGGCCCAGTTGTTCAAGATCAATGATGCCATTTATTAACATATAATTAAACCTTTGATCATTTAATATGCTAAAAATACAACTGTACATGTATACACAGAAATTATACTTAGTAGACCAGTTAACAATTATGGCCACTGATAATTTTGTTAAGTTAACGATGCTTTGAACAACTGGACTCAGATGTTGTGGCAATTTTTTATATAAGTGGGGCAACTTTTGTAACTTCTTATTTGCTTTTCTGAACATGCAGTCTTATCTGAAAAGGGTCTACTCTTAAAATTTAGAAATTGCCCCACAGTAGCACATTCTTTCCCCAGAGAATAGACCTCTAGTGAAAGAGGAGACAAAACTATTTCTGACAAAATTGTCTCCCCTAAAAGTGAATCTATTTCCCTGAACTGAGTACACCACAACCTCTTTTATGCAATGCATTACAAAAACTACATTGCAAATTTTATCGCCAAAAAAAAAAAAAATGAAAATTTTAAGATGAAAAATTGTGATATTTTTCTTATTTCTACTCAAAACATAGATTGCTTTAAACTTTATTTTAATTGCTTCAATGACATGTATATGTAACAGACAAATATATATTATCCAGGATAATCATAGATTTGGTACATGTTGGAACTGGCTCAATGAGTGCCCACAACTATGTGTACCCACAATCTGTTTTAGAGCAGAAACTAGAATAATCAGGTTTACTATACAAAAGGGGGATTCCTTGGGAGTGAAAATTATATAGACGTGTTTTCATGATGTGTTCAATATAAAACGGTTTTATATATATAATTTCAAGATGGATCCAAACAATCATGAAAAATATGTTGCTTATAAAGAAAGATTACCACTTTCTATATTATCTATACAGTTTTGTTTGGATATAACAAGCTTGTTTTACAAACATGGTTTCCACTTTTATCCCAAAATTATTTCTATGAAGAAGTTGTGGTGTTCTGTGATTATCCCAAAACTAGACCCAACAGACTTTAACATTTGGTGACATATCTAAAATGTCTATTCACCTTATTCGCATTATCTGCTGGTTCCTAGTCTGAAGGTTATCAGTGTTGGAAAAACAGGTAAACAGACCCCCCTGACCTTGAAAGGTCAGGGCGGTCTGGTTACCTTTTTTTCCAATATTGACAATGTGCAAGCTGGGCGCCAGCAAATAATGCAAATATGGTGAATGTTGTGAGAAAAACATATCAACAAGTCTGTGTAAAAAGAACCCATGTAATCCCCATTTTATGAAGGGAAAAAAGAGCATCATGGTAACTGATCCATATATGACACCTCAAAATCTTCAATTTAAAAACTTGGGACTGGCTGTATCCAGTTAGATGTATAGGGGTATCAGCTTTGTTTGATGATTGTGGTTCAAAAATTTTGTTCTTTAGGCAAACAGTGTAGACCCTGATCTAATACCACATTTTGTAATGTGTTATCTAGGTCAACACTGTCAGCCAATGACTCCAAAAGATGCATACCATAGACAATATAGATCCTGCCTTCTTGTGGACTGTCTGGTGATCCATACCCTGGAGCAGTAACAACCAAGTCAGGCTTACCATCAAAGTTTAAATCACCTGTAGCATATGCCCTAGAAAAAATGAAGAAAAAAAACACAAATAACATAAGGATAACATGCACTTGTTTTTTTTCCTGAGTCCTGAGGTTTAATGCCCCATCAACACTATTTAGGTCACTTTGCTTCCAATTCTTACCCGGCATTGAGATGAAACGACATCTTAAGCCCCCCCCCCCCCAATAAAACCATACATGGACTGTCCAACTCACACCCCTTTGCCTTGACAGGCTGAGACCTTCTAAGCAGTTTACCAGCATTCATAGACCGTCGGTTTCAGCTCTGCATGTAAGCACCATGCAACCCAATCTATTTCTACAAGCCCCGATGGGCAGGGGCCCAACATGCCCTTGTAATATAACGATATGTTTCATAGCTCTGGGAAATGCAGTTTTTAGATGGAATTTTTTGGCAAATCAAATACCCTAATTGCACACTGCAGACCATGTCCATCAGTTCAGCAAAAGTTTTATCTTCACATATCATGGTTTTATGCACTTCTCCGCATATCTTTATCAATAAAGTAAAAAATTTATAATTAGTTAAAAAAGTCCTTTTAAATAAAAGAATAAAAATCAAACCAAATGAACTTGGTGGTATATGTTTCCTTCTAGTCACAGCTCTAATTTGTGATAGCATAGCAATAAAATTATACTATTGTCACATCATATAAAATACAATTTTATCATTTTAAACAAGATTTTATCAGCTGGTTACAGGCTGTGACAAGTGGTTGTAGGAAGCCTCACAGGTTGGTCACAACAGGTTGTCAGCAGCCACTTCCAATTTTATTTTTGCTATTGACAGGTTGCACACCAAATATTTTGTAAGATTATTCTCCCTTGATATACCATGCTGGAGACATTCTCATCACTATATATCTATCCAAACAAGAGGGCCACTTAGATGGTCACCCAGGAGTTTGAATGAAACTGGATTAAGAGTTAAGGAGAGAATTGTTGATGTTTTTCTATTTTTATCTCTGGCAGCTATCTTGCTCATCAAAGCAGAACTGTTTAGCTATTTTGGTAAAGGGTCACATAAGCATTATTCCTACAAAGTTTGAATGAAATTGGCCCAAGGGTATAGGAGGAGTTATCCTTTGAAGATTTTTTCTTTTTAGCTCTGGCGCCCATCTTATTCATTTGAGCAGAAAGACTTTTAGTTATTTTGTTAGAAGGTCACCTAAGAAACATCCCTATGAAGTCTGATTGGAATTGGCCAAACGGTTCAGGATGAGTTGGCATTTAAAAAAATTCTTGACATTTTTCTATTTTTAGCACTGGTGGCCATCTTGTTCATCAGAGTGGAACCTTTTAGCTTTTTTGGTTGAGGGTCACCTAAGCAACATTTCTATGAAGTTTGAATGAAATTGACCCAATGGGTATAGATGGAGTTGTTATTTAAAGATTTTTTTATTTTTAGCTGTGGTGGCCATCTTGTTAATCTGAGCTGAATGATTTTAGCTATTTTGGTAGAGAGTCACCTAAGTGAGCCACTGGGTCTCATTTTTTTTTGCTGGTTTTTATCTTCAATGCATACTCCTTTGTCATGTGTACACTTTTGGAGCCAAATACAGCTTCAGAACTTTATGAAAATGGTCGTTTTCATTCGTGTTTACCCTTTGTTCTGAACATGTGTTCGGAATTTCTGTTCTAAAAATAAATCTGTCACTTTACACATACATGGCGGCAGTATCGTCTCTGAGTGTCTTTACTTATGGCATGGTATTCAGCGTCATATTTTGTCCGATACAGGCATGGCCTAAGCAAACAAGGCCAAAAATGAACGTCGCATAATGTCATATATGGGGATTCTATTTTTGTCACAAACTAAAAATAGATCTAACTAGTGTTCAAAATCTAGTTAGGGAATCCCTCTCAAACTAGTTTACCTGTCATCATAATTGTTCGCATTTTTGCATAAAATGCATTTCTTTGTATTGTTTTAAAGAAAAATACCGGCTATATGTATTTTATTTTTGGAAGCATTTTTTCTGGATAGCTCAATAATGCACCTTTAAGGAGGAGTTAGCAGTTAAAGCAAATTGTTGATGCTGCATGACACACAACAGATGACGCTCATTGACTGATCACAATAGCACACCATGATAACTTGGTGCTCATCAGGTGAGCAAAAAATGAACAGAATTAGGGATAGAAAATTTAGCCATAAAAATAGTCATAATAAATCTCAAGGTATAAAAACAGGAAGCAAGCATTGTTCCAACTTAATTCTTCTTAAGCCAAGAATGATATTAATGCTGAAATATTGAAAATCAGCCTGGGTGTCTTCAGCAAGTAAGGTACCAGGGCAAGTCAATAAGCAACCAGCCTATCCCATTTCCAATTGATTTTCATGCCTTGTTTCAAAATATGTTTTAGGCATGAGGGCAAAATTGTGCCCTTATCATGTCATTCACTCGTAAGATATTGAAGTCAAACATGGCTACCGATGTAAAAGCAAGCCTTTCGTCAAAAGCTGAGTACCGTGCTGTAATTTGGTACTTGTATTTGAAAGGGAATACGGGCCAGGAAATACAATGAGAGTTAACCAATGTTTATGGGTCTTCTGCACCATCATATGCACTAGTTACATTCCAAGCTGGGCGATTCAAACATGGCAGTAAGTCTTTAGAAGATGAAACCAGGTCTGGATGTCCATCAGACACCACTGATGAAGAAATGTGTAACAAAGTATGGGATCTGGCTAATAAAGGTAGAAGAAATGGCAACTACATTACACACTTCACATGGTAGTGTTTCAACAATTTACATGGTCGCTTGGATATGGACAAGCTAACAGCCCACGAGCAAATGGCAACCAGAGCATCAGTATGCAGCACATTGTTGACGCGATTTAGGTCAAAGGAAGATGATTTTCTTTCACGTCCAGTGACTGTAGAAGAGACCTGGGTCCATTATTATGAGCCAGAGAATAATACTCAAAGTTGCCAGTGGGTAGGGTTGGGGTCTCCGAGGCCAAAGAAGTTAAAAAACGCAACCCTCGGCTAGCAAGGTGATGGCAACTGTATTTTAGGATGCATAAGCATGGACCTTCTAGTAAAAAAAAGTACAATAACAGATGCATATAATGCAAATTTACTCGACCTACTGAGAACTGCTATCTGTGTAAAACCCCAAGGTAAACTCTCCAAAGGGATTCTGCTCCAACAGGACAATGCAGGAGTCCACACTTGCAAAATTGCAATCGATGCTGTTGAGCGGAATGGGTACGAGCTAATATCGCACCCGCCTTTTCTCTGGACTTAGCTCCTAATATCGGTGGACGTCATTTCAGGTGCAACGAAGAAGTCGTGGCGGCAGCTGAGGAGTAGGTTGGAGACAAGAACCCTGGCTTCTTCAGTTATGGGCTGATGGCACTGGAATAGTGTTGGTCCAAGTGTATCATTCTCGAGGGCAATTATATTGAAAAAGAAGAGATGGATCTCACCCAGAAATAAGTTAGACTGGTTTTTATTGCCCTCATAACTCTTAGTATGTGATGTCATCAGCAACCTCTCAATAAAAGTTTCTACTTCAAATACAGATTTCATGTGCTGTTTGAAGTGCTATATTGACCTAAGTGTTGGGACAGACAGGCCTAAGCAAACAGTGCTGACACAGATCAGACTGCACCTTCAGCAGTCTGATCTCTACACTGTTTGCTGTTCCATCTGCACCTTTTGAACTCCTTGCTCAATTGTGAAACAAATTTGTTCAAATTTTAGGAGAATTACATTAAGTCTTCAAGAAGTCCGAATTTTTTGGATTTTTATAGTAGTTTTAGCAATTTATCGATAATCAGTCTCTATCAAGAAATCCCCCCCCTCCCTGGCACATATATATACACACACAGCAACAACACTCACTATTATCTATAAAAGATGGATTTTCTAGAGTTTTAAGCAGACAATGGCCAAAACATATACCCCCTGCAACCCTGATTTTCTTTATAAAATGCACTTCAACTAGAATTTGTTTTTCTACAAAAACAAAGATGTCTCCCTTGTTTTTGACCTCTAAGTATGACCTTGACATTGGAGGTATTGAGCTGGGTCTTGTGTGCAACACATCATCTAATGAAAATGAACATTTCTGCAAAGTAACTTTAAAAATGGTCATTGAGAAATAAAAAAGTTATTGGCCGTACACAAAAAAGTCCTTTATTACCTTTGACCTCAAAGTATGGCCTTGACCTTTGAGGTACAACACATCATACTATGATGGTTAACATTTCTGCCAAGTAATTTCATAATCCATCAAAGAATAAGGAAGTTATTGACTGTCCCTTCTTTTACCTTTGACCTCTAGGTATGACCTTGACATTGGAGGTATGGACCTTGGTCTTGCACATGACTCATGGTCTGATGACTGTGAACATTTCTGCATGGTTACTTCATAAAGTCAATCCAGAAATAAAAAAAATTATTGACTGGACACAAAAAAAAACAAACTTTTTTTAACTCTGACCTCTTAGTATGACCTTGATCTTGGAGGTTAGGATCTGGGTCTAGTGTGCACCACATCGTCTCATGATGGTTAACATTTCTGCCAAGTAATTTCACAATCTATCCAGGCATAAGAAAGTTATTGACTGAACACTAAAAAAGGCCCCTTTTTGTCCTTTGACCTCTTAGAACGACCTTGACATTTGAGGTACCAACTTGGGTCATGCACGCAACACATCCTCTCATGGTGGTTAACATTTCTGCCAAGTAATTTCAAAATCCATCTAAAAATAAGAAAGTTATTGACCAAACACGAAAAAAAATTGCCCTTTTTTGACCTTTGACCTCTATGTATGACCTTGACATTTGAGGTACCAAACTGAATCATGCATGCAACACAATGTCTCATGATAGTTAACATTTTTGCCTAGTAACTTCAAATTCTATCTAAAAATAAGCAAGTTATTGACAAAACCCGAAAAAAATGTCCCTTTTTTACCTTTGACCTCTAAGTATGACCTTCACCTTTGAGGCACCAACCTGGGTCATGCAGGCAACACATTGTCTCATATTGGTTAACATTTCTGCCCAATGATTTCAAAATCCATTTCAAAATAAGAAAGTTATTGACCAAACACGAAAAAAAGGCCCCTTTTTTACCTTTGACCTCCTAGTATGACCTTGACCTTTGAGGTACCGACCTGCCTCATGCGCACCACACATCGGCTCATGGTTGTTAATATTTCTGCCATGTAATATTAAAATCCATCTCAAAATAAGAAAGTTATTGACCAAACACAAAAAAGGCCCCTTTTTTGACCTTTGACCTCTAAGTATGACCTTGACCTTTGAGGTACCGACCTGCCTCATGCGCACCACACATTGTCTCATGGTTGTTAATATTTCTGCCAAGTAATATTAAAATCCATCTCAAAATAAGAAAATTATTGACCAAACACGAAAAAAGGCCCCTTTTTTGACCTTTGACCTCTAAATATGACCTTGACCTTTGAGGTACTGACCTGCCTCATGCCCACCACACATCCTCTAATGGTTGTTAATATTTCTGCCAAGTAATTTTAAAATCCATCTCAAAATAAGAAAGTTATTGACCAAACACGAAAAAAGGCACCTTTTTTGAACTTTGACCTCTAAGTATGACATTGACCTTTGAGGTACCGACCTGCCTCATGCGCACCACACATCGTCTCATGGTTGTTAATATGTCTGCCAAGTAATTTTAAAATCCATCAGATAATAAGAAAGTTATTGACCGGACACGATTTTCCCATACATATATACATACCGACAAACTTCTAAGGGAGATAATTCAAAAAGTATAGATGAGAGAGTTATAGTTCTTGCGCACTGCACATCGTCTAATGCTGATTAATATTTATATGAAGTTTCGTGAAGATAGCTTGAAAGGTTTTCAAGTTATAGAGCGGACACGAATGTGTGACAGACGGACAGACAGACACCCGGGGGAAAAACAATATGTCTCTCCGAAAAAAAATTTTCGGGGGAGACATAATTACTCTAACAAATGGGACCAATAATTTTTTTAAGAATCAAAAAGGCAAATTTACTATCTCAGGCTGTACAAAACTTGTCATGAAATTTAATGATACAAAACTTGTCATGAAATTTAATGAAATTTTTTAAGGAGATTCTGCTCTGGGTCTACATTGTTAACTTTGGTATTTCTGTCTGTCTGATTGAATTTTTGCATTTTGCATCCCTTCAACAACTAAGTTCAACAAGTTCAACAAAGTCAAGAGAAACCCTCTAATTCGCGACTTCTGGTTTATGATGTGAGTAGCTCAACCAATACATCACAGAGGCTTCTTTCAGCATTTCAATCATATATTTAGGTTATGTGTGATACAAGGAAAACCATGACATACTCGCCAAGTCTCGCATAGGCATTCTTCACATATAGAACATGCTGTGGTTCCCTTATTGGACCTTGATCATTCACCAGCTTTTTCTTATTGTATACACTGGCTTCTTTTCTGTCTTCCTCCTTCTTTAGAAAACTGTCCTGGAAACAAAGAAAATTTCCTTAGGGGAATAGGAACACCTGGCAGATTTTTCTGTCATTTTTCAAAGGGAGACAACTCTCGGGACTTCCTGTTCGCTTTTCTATAAGACCTGCCCCACAAAAAAGGTGTCAACTCTTAAAGGAAAGAATTTGCTCCTCTGGAGCAAATTCTTTCCTTTAAGAGTTGATCCCTATTGACATGGGAGACAAATACTTTTGCAGGGGTTGCCTCCCATGAAGGTGTTCCCATTCCCCTTAAATTTTCATTCTGTTGTCCCATTACAATAACACATAGTGCTTCCTCTGGATATATATCTCAAAAAATGGTCGGTCTGGGAATCCATGTTACAGAGCTTTCTGTTACAGAGCTTTCTTTTGTACCTCGTATCTCAGAAAGAGTTAATTTTCTGATGTGATTATTTGTTCTCAAAACATAGGCTGTGGGGGTTGTTAGAACTGCATCATTTAGGTGGAACTAATGAGTAACCCCAGTCTTGGAGCAGAAATAAGAAAAATTATGTATATCCATGTAAACCCTTGTTTTTTTCTATATTAAGTTGGGGTTATGGAGGTGTTCATTACACTGACTTGTTACATGATTTAATAATTGACTATTCTGTATTGGTCAGAGGTCATCCGTATAAACCAATATTAACCTGAGGTCAAATGATATAAGGTCAATAATCAACAATGAAAAATCAATAATCAAGTTTTTTAATTGTGACAATTAATAAAATTGTCATTGATCAAGTAACTTTATAGGTTTTCAGTCAGCTGTACTAGTCCTCAGCCTTCGGCCTTGGGGCCAATACAGCAGACCTTGGGCCTGTAAATGGTCCAATACAAAAATACTTGATTAATAACATCAAAGCATCCCCTTTGTGACGAACTTATTGGGCCATATAAATATACTACACACCAAACTCTTTATAAAACTGGGTTACGGGTCCACAGCAGAAAATGTGTTAAACAATCATTTTATATACAAACGATAATATACAGAATATAAAGAAAAAAGACCATTCATGGTTATTTTTGCTATTTAATGCATATATAAACTACGAGGGTGAGTCAATAAAAAACCAGCCTAACTTATTTATGGGTGAGACCAATCTCTTCTTTTTTGATGTAATTGCCCCCTAGAATGATACACTTGGACCAATGCTGTTCCAGTGCCATCAGCCCAGAACTGAAGAAGCCAAGGTCCTTGTCTCCGACTCACTCCTCAGATGCCACCACGTCTTCTTCGTTGGACCAGAAATGACGTCCTCTGATACGCCTTTTCAAGTTTGGGAATAGGAAATAGTCACCAGGAGCTAAGTCCCAAGAATAGGCTGGGTGCAGTATTAGCTCGTACCCATACCACCCAACAGCATCCATTGTGTGGACTCACGTATTGTCCTGTTGGAGCAGAATCCCTTTGGAGAGTTTATCTCAGTGTTTTTCACAGATTGCAGGTTGAGAAAATATTCATAATACACACCCGTTTTTTTTTTACTTTCTTTTGCTAGAAAGTCCAACATAATGACGCCTTGTGCATCCCAAAATACAGTTGCCATCACATTTCCAGCAGAGCGTTGCACTTTGGACTTCTCTGGCCTCACAGACCCCGGCCCTACCCACTGGTGACTTTGACTTTTATTCTCTGGCTCATAATAATGGACCCAGGTCTCATCTACAGTCACCGGACGTGAAAGAAAATCATCTTCCTTTGACCTAAACCACTTCAACAATGCGCTACATACTGCTGCTCTGGTTGCCATTTGCTCATTGCTAAGGTGTTTATCGGACCCAATGGGCTGTTAGCTTGTGCATACCCAAGCAATCAAGTATGAGTACACCAGATCCCGTACTTTGTTACACATTTCTTCATCTGTGGCATCTGATGGTTGTCCAGACCTGGTTTCGTCTTTTTAAGATGTTCTACCATGTTCTAATTCCCCAACCCAGAATTTAACTTGTGCGTATGATGGTGCACAAGACCAATAAACATTTGTCAACTCGCAATGTATTTACTGACCTGTTTTCCCTTTCAAATACAAGTACCGAATTACACCACGGTATTCAACTTTTGATGAAAAGCTTCCTTTTGCATGGCTAGACATGTTTGACGTTCAATATCTTATGAGTGAATGACATGATAAGGTTGAAATTTTGCCCTCATGCCTAAAACATGTATTGAAACAAGGCATGAAAATCTTGGTTGTCTCGGTCAATTGGAAATGGGATAGGCTGGTTACTTATTGACTTGCCCTCATATTATAAAACCGTGGCTAGGTTTTCATTCTTAACTCCTTACAAATAGCTATTATGTCACTGAAATACCTAAACTACTTATACATATCTTTGCAAAAATGATCTGCACGGGCATGTTAAATGAATGTTATATTCAATTCACTCACTATAAGACGCTGGCTAGGTTTCACTCTGACACCTCGAAGATAGGGTTCAACAATAATGTCATCAGCAGGAAATCCTAATCGTGGGCGCTGATAATAGAAGCCATTTTTCTCTGGATATCTGTTACCTTGAGACAGTTTAGGTGGTGTACCTTTGCAATCCAAAAACAGTGTGCTCTTGGGTATATTACAGTCACTGAAATTAAAATTAAAAACCAAAGGACCTGAACATAATTTTTAATCATTAGCAGTAAAATTCAGTTCTTCAACCCATTACCTTCTGATCGTGATACACCTTAACTTTACAAACAGTGCAAATCCAGAGATGAAGAAGCCATCTGATCAGGATCTACACAGTTTGTCATACAGACTGCGCCTTGACTGAATACATTATATCAAGTAATTTGATTTGTTCATTGTCATAGATGTATGACAACATTAATTTATTCAGCAGTACAAAGGTTGATATGGGCCTAATCTTGGGTACTTCCCTGCAGAATATACTGTTTTTCTTACATGAAAACTTCAATGTACAGACAAATAGATTAAAATGGCTGTTAACAAAGGAAATCTTGATATTTTTATGCTGTTGTTGTTTTTTGTGTGTTTTTGTGTTGTTGTTTTTTCAAACGAAAAAAAAACAAAATACAAGATAATCTTCATTTAGAATCTATCATGTCAAAATTCAATTAATTTATTCAGCAGAACAAGGTTAAAGTGTTGAGATGCTAATACAGAATATTGTAACAGTGAAAATATCTGACACCATATCTGAGGGCCCAATCTGCCTCTCAAAATTTTAAGTTGTCCCCAGTTAAGTCAAAGAAAATACGAGTACACCCGGACCTCGTTATAGCACGATTCGTTACAGCACGAATTCGGATATAACACGGTTTTGGTTTGGACCCCAAATTTTCCCCAACCAACATTTATAAATATTATCCAAGGATTGTATAAGGTTTTAAGCACAACAACTTTATTTTCCTCTCACTTTTGACTGCGGTAATAGGGTAGCTAACACGGTTTATAACGGTACTTTTTGATATCTATTACAGGCCTCCAGCAGAGTTGAATATACAGTATATAAACTTGTTTAGCTTGACACGCATGATAAACGTGAACTGCCATCGGCACAATCAAAAGTGTTGGCTTAGTGTGATAAAGAGATTAAAGAATTCAGTTACGCAACCGGAAAAAAATATTTATCACGCTCTGTTAAGGATCACTGCTCAGCAGAAATTTTAAACATCGATGCAGATGATGTGATCGGTCAACTGCAATAAAACTCATTTTCTAGAGGCGCATGTAAAAGAAAGTCAGATTTATTCCAGCTTAAAAGCAAATGATAAAACATATTCAATATCGATTTTCGCGGTAAAAAAAATCATTAAAAACCATGTGCGCCATTAAAATCGTTTCAAATGGCTAAAATATTAAGGGTAAGACATTTCAAGGGAAGTAATTCAAATTTCTTGTAAGCGTTGATCATTGTCCGGTTCCGAACCCTAACCCGGTAATTTTACCATTGAAATCTATTTCGGTACGGTCCGGATTCTCAGTAACAACAAAGTTAGCCGGGAACCAGCTATCAAAATGGCGTCATACTCGCTGTCAGATCGGACGATTTCTGGATATAAAACATGGTTTTTCAGCTGGTTTCGATTAAAGTGACTTGTTTGACTTGATGGGCCATGGTATTTACTGCCATTGATTAGTTCTAAACACATTTTAGTCGGGAAATACGGTCATTAACCGGACCGCACATCATCTTGTTTGGGAAACTATTGATCACCATTGTGTCAATGGTTGATCTGTGACAAATACGGTCGGCGTTTATAACACGATTCGGTTAACTAACACGGTCCGTTGGTTGGACCCGGAGTTCCGTGTTATAGGAGGTTTTAGGAATTCCGTTTATGACGTCATTCTTGCGCATGCGCAAAGTACTGGCCGTCAATTGAAACGGCCATCGCTATTCAAATGTATTGGTGGAACTTAAAATGCAAACAATATTCAGATATTTTGAGAGAAAATATACCCGTTTTCATTGAAATAATGCCTCAAGAAGGAAAGAATGATATTTTACTTTCATTACCGAAATTCATTTATCCTAAATCCGTTTTTAAATGACGAAAATCTTGTCGTGAATGACCCATGTCAATGGCTTGAGATACCGTTATTCACAAAATAAGTTTTCACGTAACTTTCGTTTTATTCGTTATCTATCTATCTATCTATCTATCTATCTATCTATCTATCTATCTATCTATCTATCTATCTATCTATCTATCTATCTATCTATCTATCTATCTATCTATTGTGAGACGCCACGTTCTGCAACGGAAGGTCAGGTGGTTTTTCTCCGGGTACTCCGGTTTTCGCCCACCTATGATTAACGATCGGCTCGATATGAGTGAAATAATCTTGAAAGGGCCGTAAAACCCAAACCAAAAAAATAAAATCTATCTATCTATCTATCTATCTATCTATCTATCTATCTATCTATCTATCTACCTATCTATCTATCTATCTATCCAACGATCTGTCTACATGTGCAATTTAAATGTCAATACTGACAGTCGAAATAAACAAATGAGTGGACTGACGGAGGGGCGTTGAGTCAATGTTGGTTCGACGTCATGCCGTCGACACCCACTCCAACTCACTTCATTGTCACATGACCGTTGGCATGAGAGAGAGAGAGAGAGAAAGAGAGAGAGAGAGAGGTTTGACTGACAAACTGACAGTAGACAGACAGATGGCCTACAGACCGACTGACTGACTAACAGACGAACGGACGGACTGTTAGACAGACAAATAAACATACTGACAGTCGAAAACAAAACAACAACAACCAATGAGTGGACTTACAGACGGGCGTCGAGTCAACGTTGGCTCGACGTCATGCCGTCGACAACCCCTCCAACTCACTTCAATGGCACGTGGCCGTTGAGATGGTTTGACTGATCCGTGTATCCAAGAAGCCCATAACCCATTTTGTACCAAATGGAATCTTACATATAGCAGGAGTCATTTTCAAAAATTAGGGGTGT
This sequence comes from Lucinisca nassula, assembly GCA_963580285.1. Classification (NCBI taxonomy): domain Eukaryota; kingdom Metazoa; phylum Mollusca; class Bivalvia; order Lucinida; family Lucinidae; genus Lucinisca; species Lucinisca nassula. The sequence goes on from OY757014.1 coordinate 61,900,555, forward strand.
CAGGTTGTGTTTTCTTCAAAATTTATTTGAAAAATAGCCGAACGTTTTGCAAACAGGGTAGGCCCTGATCAGACGCCGCGTTCTGCGGCGTCTGATCTGGGCCTGCACTGTTTGTCACTTACCCCTTTTGGGGTTTCCGGTACCAACTGGGTTAATGTAGACCTAAGGGCTGAGCAGGTTGAACCGATCTACAAATTTACCAGATTTTACTGTAAAATCTTGCACTTGCGAAGGAGTGTTTAACATTCTTATACTCTGAAAGGGTGTTCTACGTTTGTTTTGAATTTAATGTTCCAATCCCACTGAGTCGTGATGGGTCCGAGCACTGGGCAAATGACATTTTATTAAGCAACGTCGTATTATCGCCAACGAAACGTTGTGACGTTTCATCGACGTTGCAAAAATGAGTAATTGCAAATTCAATGCATCGCTTTGAAGTTGGTTTGATGTAGACACGACGTTGTTGACACGCTACATGTCGGTTGACGTAGCGTCATTTAACGACAAACTGTAATTTACATTTACCTGCGCTCGCTAATTGTTGGTGAGAGAGAGAGAGAGAGAGAGAGAGAGAGAGAGAGAGAGAGAGAGAGAGAGAGAGAGAGAGAGAGATTTATATATCGTATGTACATATATCATTTTCGTAATGCGAAAATTTCACATCTGGCAGCATATCGGTGTTTCTCCCATTATCTTACATTAGATTTCCCCAAAAGTATAAAAGAATTCCACTGTTTTACGCTGTAATTAACACTTTATCTGTCCCACTGCCTTTGAAGCAATACGACAGATGACGGCCAGGGCTTTTCCCGTTCTATTTTTAGAACCGGAAGTACGTCACGAAAAAAGCTCCTATAACGAGGTTGAGGTGTATTATAACAAAACAGACAGGTACACACCAAACTATAACACTGTTCTTTGCAACAGTTTTGGGTGAGGATTGTGGCCACTTAAAATTGATTTAAGAGGAATGGATACACCTTCAGGGGAGGTGACTCCCGCAAAAGTATTGTTGTCTCCCATGCCAATAGGGGTCAACTCATATTAAAGGAAAGAATTTGCTCCTGAGGAGCAAATTCTTTCCTTTAAGTGTAGACCCCTTTTTCAGTGGGACAGGGCTTATATAAAAGCAAACAGGAAGCCCCAAAAGTTGTCTCCCTTTGAAAAATGATGGACAAATCTGCCAGGTGTTCCCATTCCCACATAAATGTTGTTTTTTTTTTCAGTGACCATTCAGTGGCATTTTTTCTGATATGATTTATTATTGTTATAGTATGTATTGCTAATATCTTTTCATTTTGGACAGTCGTTTGGCCATTTTGTGGGAAAGTTACTGTCCTTTTGGCTTTCCTCTTGGGACGTTTTAATTATGGTGAAGTCATTCCACTCTGCTGTTTCTTTCCTTTGGTGTCTTGGATGGGTAGTGGGAGATAGTTGTATTGATTCCTCATCATTTCCTTCACTTCTATTCTGGATATGGGCCCCGTCAAGCGATTTTGGTACTTATCGCCTATGCGAGCAGCGAAGGTTCAGGCTCACCAGAACCTTCGCTGCTTGCTCATTCAAGTAATGAATCAAGAGGAACCTTCAGACAGAAAGCCATATCCCTGGCCCCTCTGAATGGCTGGGCATGCGCAGTTAAAATTTGTCATGACGGAATGCTCGAAGACACAAATTCCCTTGGCGGGGCTCATATAATAGTTAAAAATGGATCACAAAAATTTATATAGATTTTATAGAAAAATGACCATAAATGGTCATTTTTCTATAAAATCTATACAGTTTTGTTTCGATATTACATGTTTGTCACAGTTTCTACTTTGGACTCCAACAACACTATTACAAAGAGGGCACAGTCTATCACATGTATGAAAATAAATACTGTTCTGTATCAGAGATGTATCCACTGTCAGGCTTTAAAATGGAAAAGGCAATAAATCATTTGCGCTTACTTAATATTGTATATAATATATGTTCTGGTTGTGTTGATACATTTCTCTTTTTATGTGAAAAAGCTATTCACAATTTTCAACAAATTCAAATTTTTTGTTTAGTCATACTGAATGAATAATGATTTCATCTGACAGCTAAGAATACCTAGGCCCTGATTAGGAAGAATAAGGTTTATATCTTCTTACTCAGTGCCTCTTTCAAGCATAGTAATAGTTTGCTGCCAGATTCTATTAGTCCAGCCAGCCATATCATCAAGACCACCAATGAAATATTTCTCAAACTGATCAACCAGGTATGGGCTCTCATAGGCTATTCCTGGGAACAACTGAAAACAAAGGTTAATATAGTTATAGTGCATATAAAATTTTGCCTGAGAATTTCATTCAAGACTAAAACCAGAGGAGAGCAAGAGGTTTCATTTTTGTCTATTGTATAGTAGTCGCAGATAAGATTGACTAGGCAGAGCTATCGTTTGCACCTGCCTTTGGAATATTCTATTAACAAAAACATAAACCAAGTCACGTGATTGTGTGAATTCAACTGTTGCACAAACAAACCTGTGGCATATATGGCCATTTGGTCCGCTTGCAGAAAGCATGTGAAAGGCACTCTACCAAATCTTCTAATTGACTCAGTGATTTTGACATATATTGACAACATCTAAATAGCTCTGCCTAACCAATCTTATCTGCGACTACTATACATCTAATCAAACTGTTCTACATCCCTACCAAATGATATCAAAATACACCTATCTAAAAGGGTATATGAGTTATAGAAGTAAAACAAAACAAAACTAGAAATGGTGTTTATAAAACACTATGCCCCCAACCATATGCTTGCCCCTAAATGCAAAATTTTCTAAGGGCCACAACTGAAGAAAAAGATTTTATCCAATTTTTTTTCAAAGGGTCATAACTCAGGAAAGGGGCATAATCCTGATGAGAAAAAAAATATACATCAGCTATTTTTTCAAGAGGAATCCATATATGAAATTTCGAAACCCTAGCATACATGGTTCTAATGTTATGGTATGAATCACAACACATGCAATGTACAAATGTCCATATTTACAAAGGGCCATAATTCATGCAGCGTTTTTCAGAATTTCTTCAAAAGTTAATCAGGTCATCTAATCATCACTAGCAATGCACTCATGAACATTGAAGGCTCTAGCTTTAATAGTTTTTGATATATTTTGCTGACAAGACATCATCCAAATTTTTTTCAAAGGATATAACTCAGGAAAGGAGCATAATCCTGACAAGAAAAGACCAGCAAGCATTTTGAGGGACAGCCAAATCTCCTGCCGCACTTTGCATCAAGGCTCAACCTTGTGACCTTCACCTGTGACCTTGAATTGCGTTGGCATGATTTATTTGTAGGTACTGCACATCAGCTCACTGAGGGGGTATATTTCACAAAAGTTTAATGAAAATCCTTCCAGGGGTAAAGGAGATATGGAACAGACACAAAATTCCAAGTTTCAAACTCATGACCTTCACCTGTGACCTTGACCTTGAGTTGACATGGTTCATTTATAGGTTCTGCATATCAGCTCACTGAGGGGGACGTTTGATGAAAGTTTAATGAAAATCCTTCCAAGGGTAAAGGAGATATGAAACGTACACAAAATACAAAGTTTCAAACTTGTGACCTTCAACTGTGACCTTGACCTTGAGTCGGCATTGTTTGACCAAAGTTTAATTAAAATCCTTTGAAGGGTAAAGGAGATATGGAACGGACACAAAATTAAAAGTTTCAAACATGTGACCTTCCAATGTGACCTTGACCTGGTGTCAAGGCATGATTCATTTATGAACTCTGCACATGAGCTCACTGAGGGGGATAATTGACCAAAGTTTAATGAAAATCCTTTGAGGTGTAAAGCAGATAGGAAAGGGACACAAAATTCAAAGTTTTAAACTGGTGACCCTGAGTCGAATGTAGGACAAAACACCCCCCCAGACAAAACACCCCCTGCTCATTTTGGCATAGGTGGACAAAACACCCCTCATGTTTTTTACAGGGTGGACATAACACCCCCTGCAACTTATGAAAGGGAGGACAAAACCCCCCTAGTAAGTTTTGCAAGGTGGACAAAATCCCCCCCTATCATGTGGACAAAACCCCCCTCAGACAGAATCCTCTGTGTTTATCATTGCTATAGAATTCTGGTCCCTTGAGTAATAGTCTGCTCGCAATGGTACAGAAGGCAAAATCCCTTCCAAGATATGAACATAAATGTATGCTTATCAACAATATTTTTGTTTCAAAAATGTATGAGGGCATGAAGTATGAAGAAATTAATGGGGCTATTAAGTATTAAATAAACTTTATTTTGAAATTTTTCTTCTACCAGTATGCTAATTGATTGCTACATTCAGTTTGTAATTTTTCAGTTAATTTTCTAATATGAATTGTGATTGTATAAGTTCCAGATCATTATACTTTTAATTAGCTGATTAGAGCTAATTGTCACTTAATTACCCAGTTTACTTTGTGCACCATTTTCTTAATTGCAACTTGATCAGAAATCACTTTAATCTATGATGTTTTTTAATCAGCATCTTTAAATACTTTAATGGTCAATTAATTTTTAAATTTGAAGGGGGATTTTGTCCGAGGGGGGTTTTGTCCAAATGATAGGGGGGATTTTGTCCACCTTGCAAAACTTACGAGGGGGGTTTTGTCCACCCTGTCAAAAGTTGCAGGGGGTGTTATGTCCACCCTGTAAAAAACTTGAGGGGGGTTTCATCCACCTATGCCAAAATGAGCAGGGGGTGTTATGTCCGGGGGGTGTTTTGTCCGGATACCACCCTGAGTCGTCATGGTTCATTTACGGGTTCTGCACATCAGCTCATTGATGGGGGATAATTGACCAAAGTTTAATGAGAATCCTTGTAGGGGTGAAGGAGATACAGAACAAACACAAAATTCAATGTTTTAAACTCTTGACCTTGACCTTGAGTCGGCAGGGTTCATTTATGGGTTCTCCACATCAGCTCACGGTAAAGAATATTTGACCAAAGTTTAAAAAAATCCTTCCAAGGGTAAAGGAGATATGGAATGAACACAAAGTTCCCAGTTTCGAACTCGTGACCTTCAACTATGATCTATTTACCAATCATTTTCTAACATTTTCTATTGTTGTCCAATCTGGACACTATCCCCTAAACCTGACATGTTTGCCCGGACAGATGGACAGACGAAGGCCATTCCTATAATCCCCGCTCCACTTCGCAGCTGGGGATTAAAAATAAGTGATAGCTTTTTTTCATGAGAAATCAATACCAGATTATTCAAAAAGTTTTGTCACTTATAGGTTTCCGTAGTTTTATCGTATGTATTTCTGATAACGCTTCATTGCACTTGAATAGCCTTTCAAATAGCTACCGATAACAGTTTATTTTGTGCAAATTGCTTTTATAATGACCAAGATATGTCAAATTGAAATACATGGAGTCATATACCCTGGCCAATTTACAAGTTACATTGTAAAATGGACTGAAATTCGCATGGAGCAAAAGCTAACAAGCAACATTATTACTTTTGACAACTGGGCACTGGACCCTGATCCAGAATTGAACTGTTTCTGAAAACCAGGGGCCAGTTGTTCAAATCCTTGCTAGCTTAACGAGCTTGTCAGTGGTCAAATTGTTAACTGTTCTAGCGAGAACAATATGGACAATTTTGGTATTTTTGCTGAAAAAATGTGAGCAGCTTTTGCCTCTGCAAAAGCTGCTCACATTTTTTCAGCAAAATTTTTAGGATATTTGCCATATTAATGATCACATTTTTTCAGCAAAATTTTTAGGATATTTGCCATATTAATGATCAAAGTTTTAATGATACGTTAACTAATGATGTCGTTAGTTTTGAACAACTGGCCCCAGATCGGCCCCCGCCTATAGGGGCTTGAAGAAATATATGGGCTGCATGATGCTTCCATGCAGAGCTGAATCCGGCCCGCACACTAGTACTGGTAAACCGCTTAGAGGATCTAAGCCTGTCCAGGAACCGCGGTGCGAGGCCGACCGTCCGTGCTAATAAACCCTATTGGTTTCATTGGGCGACAGGGCTTGAGATGTCATTTCATCTCAATGTCGGGTAAAAGTCCCACAAAATTGGAAGCAACGTCTCTAAAATGACCTTTACAGTGTTGACGGGGACGTTAAACCTCAAATCAAACAAACAAAAACTGGCCCCAGATATTATAGAGTAAACATCCCTGTAAAACACAATAAAATACTTGTTCATTACAGAACCAGTGAAATTCATCTGTATTCTCTCACCTTTTCTACACCAATAATTTCTGCCAATCTGTAAAAAAAAGGTAAAACTGATCAAATTTCAAAGCAACAAAAAAGTATACTATGTAAACATAGTATAGTCACACCACCTGGCAACACATGTATCACCATTTTTGTTCTTTCACTTAATCAAAACTTGTAAAGTGGTTCTAATTAATTTGTAATCCAAGTGAGTTACCTCCAATTGTGTATCTCTAGATAGCGCCACTAGAAACAAGAGTCCCAGATTAACATAATCTGTGTTTACCCATTTGATTAGCATTAACAGGTGCATGTATTTTGCACAGGATAAAGAACGTTCATGACTTTATATTATTCTTGAATTTTCCCATAAACTTTAGGAAGAAATTGTTTTATTTCTGTCATGCTACACACCCTTAAACTAATTTTATAACAAAATAAAACATGCCTATTTACCGAATATGCATATGGTAGTTTAATGGTAAAATTTGAGATAGTTTGTACATCTGTGCCACTATACCTGTACAGATAACTAAGGGAAGCCAAATCACTGCATATTGAATTACTGCCAAAAGTCAGAAGCCTCTGTGGTGTAGTGGTTATGCTACTCGCCTGGTAAACCAGGGGTCGCAGGATCGATCCCGGGCATCTCCAGATTTTTGGATGAGTCTTTAAACCGAGGTCCCGTCTCCATATGATGTTAGCTGTTGGTGGGACGTAAAACTCAAAACACTCACTGACTGCCAAAAGTCATCTCTCACTTATGCAGCTGTCTAAAAACAATATGAACAAGAGCTCCACAAGAAGGGCATTATCCGCCCGTAGCACGTTAATATTTATTGGACTGAAACCTTGAAACAATCAGAACAGCTCCATATCATGGTCTAACAACTTATCAAGTTTCAGCCTGATTGGATCTATATTGTAGGAGGAGTGAGCCGGAAATGAAAATGTCTACAGATATTTTCGAATATACATATTTGGTGGACCATCCTCTCTATACCACAAGCACTGCTCCACATCATAGTCAAACTTTATATCAAGATTTTGCTAGATCGAATGTTACCAGCAGGAGAAGCCACAAACAAAATGTGTACAGCAATTTTCAAAGGGGCATAACTCTATTAATTTTTGGTGGACCGTAACCTCAAAACAATAAGCACTGTGCCACATAATGGTCTAACTATATATGAAGTTTCAGCTTCAACTGATATTAATTGTAGGAGAATTAGCCACAAACAAAATACTTACAGAAATCTACAAAGGAGTGAGCCGGAAATGAAAATGTCTACAGATATTTTCGAATATACATATTTGGTGGACCATCCTCTCTATACCACAAGCACTGCTCCACATCATAGTCAAACTTTATATCAAGATTTTGCTAGATCGAATGTTACCAGCAGGAGAAGCCACAAACAAAATGTGTACAGCAATTTTCAAAGGGGCATAACTCTATTTATTTTTGGTGGACCGTAACCTCAAAACAATAAGCACTGTGCCACATAATGGTCTAACTATATATGAAGTTTCAGCTTCAACTGATATTAATTGTAGGAGAATTAGCCACAAACAAAATACTTACAGAAATCTACAAAGGGGCATAACTTTATTTATATCTGGTAAGCCATAACCTCGAAATAATACACGCTGCTCCACATTGTGGTCAAACTACAGGTGACTCTCGCTATCTCGACTTCAGCTATCTCGATTGTATCACTTTAATATTTTGAAGTCCTTTTTCACTCCCGAATATTTTCACTATATTTTTTATACATTTTAACTCTATGTCAAAATCGGATATCTCGAAAAATTGGATATCTCGAAGTGATATTTTATGCCCGGTACCTAAATTCGTTTACAATTATGACTGCCTATATCGAAGTTCCAATCGGCAAATTGAATTATCCGCCATTACTGTGCAAAGTGAAACCATGGAGACTGTTGTTTTCAGTTCATCCATGCGTGTGAAAAATATACAAACTGAATTGTTAATCATTTATTAATCAAAAAACTTTCCCAATCAGCAAGGAATCACCCCTCAATCAATGTAATTAAGTCCTCAATTTAGTTTTCTTTCTGTTGATCTTCTTTTGCTCAGGCACTTCAGTTGTTTCTTGCTGTCGAGTCCTCACCGTTATTTCATCTCTGTGGTTGTTTGATTTTTGTGTTCAAGGAGATGTTGCACTGATGAGTTAGGAGGCCTTTATGCGGATGGAACAAATTATTTGTCTAAATCGCAACAGAAGTAAGGGCCAGGATTGAAGCCACATAAAAATGATTTAAGCCCCCCAGTGGAATTCATTTTGCTGATCATTCCAATGTGGTTCTTCTGCTGTGGCTTATTTTCGTTATGGTTTGTCTTTAAGTGTGTGTATCGCTTCTATTATTTTGTTTTGGATAGCCAATTGGTCATTTTGTGGGAAAGTAACTGTCCAATTGGTTTTCTGCTATTGGTTTTTCCATTGGGGTCTAGTTGTTTCATGTTTGTGTTTCTTTCCCTTTTGTGTCTCTGATGGGAGCTGCGAGTTGATTGGGTCAATTCCACTTCTATTGTTAATAACAATAAAGCACAACACAGAAATGCCTTTCATCACCTGTCTTTACACAACTGACTGCTGTAATTACGCAAATAGGCAATATGATAGTTCGATACAAGTGGCCTCCCTTGAAATATAAATTAATCCTGCAATTCAAACAGTAATAATGTTTTGCTTTCTTAAAACACTTTCAAATAAGAGAACAAAAAACAAATAATAAATACAAATTTACAAGGGTATATATGTAAATATACCTAAAAGTAAAAAACTGTTTACTTGATCGTTTGATATAAACATCACTTTTGATGCACAGTTAAGCAAATATATATACACAGTATCAATTGAAATATGTCAGTACATATTCATTCGATTCCAGTATCATTCTCTGTTCAGCTCTCGAACAGTCAACAACGCTCTTATCATGTCTGTCTGTATGAAAGAGTATCGTCTACCTGAGCCACTTGTGGCTTTTCTGAAGTCCTGTCGACTTCATGGGGTGCCTGAGGTAACAAGAGGGCCCAGAGGGCCCTGGTTCGCTCACCTGATCCAATGTATAACAAGTGGGCCCTGGGCAGGGTCAATTTTGGCCCCAGGGCTAAAATTTGAACAATCTTGGTAGAGGTCCACAAGATGAAACTTCTTATCGAATATGAAAGACCTGGGCTTTCTGGTTTCAGAGAAGAAGATTTTAAAGGTTTACCCTGCATATAGAAGTCTATGTAAAACAAGAATTTCCCTATATAAGTCTATGTTTAACCAAAGAGCCCCGAAGCGGGGGCATTTTTGGCCCCAGGGCTATAATTTTAACAATCTTGGTAGAGGTCCACTAGCTGAAGCATAATAACAAATATCAAAGACCTAAGCCTTGTGTTTCTGAGAAGAAGATTTTTTAAGATTTTCCCTATATAAGCCCATGTAAAACCAAAGGGCCCTGGTGCGGGGGGCATTTTTAGCTACAGCACTATAATTTGAACAATCTTGGTAGGGGTCCACTAGATGAAGCTTAATACCAAATATCAAAGACTTGGGCCTTGGGGTTTCAGAGAAGAAGATTTTTAAAGACTTTCCCTATATAAGCCTATGTAAAACAAAAGGGCCCTGGTGCGGGGGCATTTTTGGCCCCAGCACTATAATTTGAACAATCTTGGTAGGGGTCCACTAGATGAAGCTTCATACCAAATATCAAAGACCTGGGCCTTGCGGTTTCAGAGAAGAAGATTTTTCAAGGTTTTCCCTATATAAGCCCATGTAAAACCAAAGGAACCCCGTGTGGGGGCATTTTTGGCCCCAGCACTAAAATTTGAACAATCTTGGTAGGGGTCCACTAGATGAAGCTTCATACCAAATATCAAAGACCTGGGCCTTGCGGTTTCAGAGAAGATTTTTAAAGATTTTCCCTATATAAGCCTATGTAAAACCAAAGGGCCCCCGTGCGGGGGCATTTTTAGCTCCAGCACTATAATTTGAACAATCTTGGTAGGGGTCCACTAGATAAAGCTTCATACCAAATATCAAAGACCTATCCCTTGCAGTTTCAGAGAAGAAGATTTTTAAAGATTTTCCCTATATAAGCCCATGTAAAACCAAAGGGCCCCCGTGTGGGGGCATTTTTGGCACCAGCACTAAAATTTGAACAATCTTGGTAGGGGTCCACTAGATGAAGCTTCATACCAAATATCAAAGACCTGGGCCTTGCGGTTTCAGAGAAGAAGATTTTTAAAGATTTTCCCTATATAAGCCTATGTAAAACCAAAGGGCCCCCGTGTGGGGGCATTTTTGGCCCCAGCACTAAAATTTGAACAATCTTGGTAGGGGTCCACTAGATGAAGCTTCATACCAAATATCAAAGACCTGGGCCTTGCGGTTTCAGAGAAGAAGATTTTTCAAGATTTTCCCTATATAAGCCCATGTAAAACCAAAGGGCCCCCGTGCGGGGGCATTTTTAGCTCCAGCACTATAATTTGTATAATCTTGGTAGGGGTCCACTAGATGAAGCTTCATACCAAATATCAAAGACCTGGGCCTTGCGGTTTCAGAGAAGAAGATTTTTCAAGATTTTCCCTATATAAGCCTATGTAAAACCAAAGGGCCCCCGTGCGGGGGCATTTTTGGCCCCAGCACTATAATTTGAACAATCTTGGTAGGGGTCCACTAGATGAAGCTTCATACCAAATATCAAAGACCTGGGCCTTGCGGTTTCAGAGAAGAAGATTTTTTAAGTTTTCGGTGAAAAAAATCTATTTTTGGCTACTGTGACCTATATGTGCAACGGACCGGAACCATTTGAACAACTTTGAAAGGGGACCTCCTAAGGATCATTCCTGTGAAGTTTGGTCAAAATCCGATCAGTTGTTTAGGAGGAGATGTCGTTTGAAGAAAAGTTTACGGACGCACGCACGCACGCACGCATGCACGCACGCACGCACGACGGACGACGGACAAAAAGTGATCCCAAAAGCTCACCTTGTCACTATGTGACAGGTGAGCTAAAAACAGGCCTCCACCATCAGTTTGTGACAGTAAGCCTTTGCTGGGATCTCAGCACTCCAGCTCCAACGAGACCCAGGAAGACAGCCAAGCCACAGCAGCCAGCCAAGGAGAGACCGCTACAAGAGACAGCACCACCAGCAACAGTGACCATAGAGGTCTCTCCAGCAGCCACCATTTCAAGACCAACAACAGCCAGCGCCGAACCAGCTCCCGCGCCGACACTGCAGCGACCTTCACCTCCGCCTGCACCAGCGCCTTCTTCGCCAGAGCCGTCCCAGCCAACACCACCTGAGCCACCGAAGAAGCAGCGCCGCAAGACCTCGCCGCCCAAGCCAGCCTACCAGCCACTCGCGCCGGACATGGATTTTGTGACGATCGACCAGCATTTCCGGGTACAAGACCACTACAACTGCCAAGCTGTCCGCCGCTATGATGATCATGACATCTACCTGCTTAGCAGGAAGCCTACCGGTCGAACCTACCCGTACGCGACAGAGTGCTATGCCTTCCAACATCGGGAGAATGGCACTCTGTACGTGTCAAGGTCATCGGACGCGGGGGACGAACTCGTCGTCCCCGGAGCTTGGCGGTTCTACAAGCAGCACTTCTGCATGGCTAAGCCGGTAGGAGATGCTGAGGGCTTGTACCAACGCCTGGATCGTTACGCACTCATCCTGCCTGCTGGTTGGGAATAAGACTTGCGACCAGTCTTCTTCCTGGACCGTTAGCCGTGCGTTTTCCTGAATGGAAACCTGCATAGGCATGCCTCATTGGCAGCCTAAGTCCGATGGCCAAAATCGCTCGGCCCCAAGAGAGAGCACCGTTGACCTACTTTCCGCTCTCGAGCACAGTAGAGAAATCGCGATTTGCAGCCGAATTGGCACTGATTACTCTACATTTTTGGCTCAATTTAGACCGGCCTTCAAAATTTCTAAAACTGGCAGTGCTTCACTTTTCCTTGGCAGGGCACAGGCAGTCCAACGCGATTGACTCTTGTTGGACAAACTGCCGCGATTCGCAGCCCAGAAGCACAAAACTTACGTCTCGCTGTGGAGCTATGGAGTTCAGTCCGCTCGACCTTGGCAGACGTAAAATGCCTTAACTTGAACGAACGAAATATGTCAGTATATACACTGTGTAGGAAACTATCACGGATCACAACATGTACCAATGTTCAAAGCGGTACACTTTTAAGTCCACCACTCGTAAGACCTGGACGATGTATATGATATGTTATCTCGAACTGCAGATAACTAAAAGTAATTTCTTTGGTCCCTTCAATTTTGACATAATAAAAGTCACTTGCAAATATCAATTTTCAGCTTGATTAAATGTTCACTGTAGGAAGATTTAGCCATTAACAAAATGTTCACAGGAATTTTCAAAGGGGCATAACTCTATAAATATTTGGTGAACTGTAACTTTGAAATAATATGCGCTGCTCCACATCTTGGTCTACCTGCATATATCACATTTCAGCTTGATGGGTTCTAAACTGCAGACAAAACTGCCTACAGAAACTTTCAAAGGGGCATAACTTTATTTTTATTTCTTGGACCATAACCTCAAAACCAGATCACTGACTACGTCAGAAAGGACCCCAGATAGAGCTATCAAAGAGGTGTGGTACAAGTTATATAGGTATGGTTCTTTCTCAGAATATAGGTCTTGTGATGGTTTGTGTGTGAAATTTTATGAGAGTAGGCCTAACAATATGCACTGCGCCACATCATGGTCTTACTATATATCAAGTTTCAGCTTGATCAAATGTTAATTGTAGGAGGAGTTACCCGGAAATGAAATAGTTCCCGAAATACTCAAAGGGGCATTACTCTGTAAATATTTGGTGGATTTTAACCTCTAAAGAATATGAGGTACATCGGGTCATGGTCTTACTATCTACCGGTACTAAGTTTCGACTTGATCAGATGAAAACTGTAGAAGTTATCAAAAATTTTCAGGAGGGCCTAACTCTGTAAATATTTGGTGGACCATAACCTCGAAAGAATATGCACTACACCTGCTTGCATTTTTTCAGCAAAAATAACAAAATTTTAGACACTGTACTTGCTAGAACATTTAACAATTTGACCACTATCGAGCTTCTTAAGCTAATCATGCTTTCAACAGCTGGGTCTAGGGGCCAGTTGTTCAAAGCATCATGAGCTTAACAAGCTCATTAGTGGTCATATTGTTAACTCTTCTAGCAAGTACAATATAAAAAAATTAGGTATTTTTGCTGAAAAAAATGTGAGCAGCTTTTGAATTTGCAAAAGCTGCTCACATTTTTTTTCAGCAAAAATATTAGCATATTTGCCATATTAAATGATCAAACTTTTAACGATTCTTTAACTAACGATGTCGTTAGTTTTGAACAACTGGCCCCAGGTGTTTAATTGAGCCTCATCACAAGAAAACTTATCTTTGGAATTTGTGACCAGGTAAGACACAAACCAGTCTGCTCATCTAGATAGACTGGCAAGTCTTGACCTTTCACATATAGAACCTAGAGGTTTTGTGCCATCAAAGCAATTAGCATAAAAGTGCTGATCAGAATATGTAGATGCACAGGCTGATATGCACTTTTTATCAGTTATCCCCTATATAAATTGCATTGCAACAAACTGATCTGATAAAGAAATGCTATCTCAGGACAATTGAGCTTTATCAGGTCAACATGACACTGCACTTCTATGAACTGGACTACTGGAAAAAAAATGCAAAACTGCAGGAGACTGTACAAGGGGATTAACTGACAAATAGAATGCCAGATTCATGTCATTTGATATCAAGCTTAGAGAATGCATGTAGATTATACAAGCGTTCTCAAAGCCTTGCCTGATGAACTTGATATCAAGTGACATGAACCTGGTATTCTCTATTTATTGTTCACAAATGGCAAAAGCAGGTTTTCTCTTGACATGATTCAACTTATCAATGTGATGTATAACTCGTATCACTGGTTTATACATGTTGCTACAGCCAAATCTCATTCTATATAACAACAAAATGCGTCATAACGACAATTTCAGTGGAACGAATCCAGGCTTTGCTCAAGATCAGAATCAGAATTGTTACTGGTGACAAGTCAAATGACATTCATAATCCAGGACCTGTGATAGGGTCATTTTTCTATATAATCTATACTTTTTGGGATCCATCTTGAAACTGTGTTATATCCAAAATTGTGTTATAACGAAGTTGTGGTATTCAGTCCTCTGTTCTGATATATCTAAAAATTCTAAGACACCAGCTAGTCTGTGTACAAAATGTACTGACATCATATTGTGTCCTACCTGGTTGCAAAGTCAAGAGACAGGTTTTCTCCTGACAGTTTTGTTTGTGTTTTGGAGTTTAACGGCCCAGTCAACGCTATTCAGGTTCCAAGGCGGTTCTGCTATTGTGGGTTATTGTTGTCATGGTTTGTCTTTTCTAATATCTTATTATTTTGGATAGCTGTTTGGCCATTTCGTGGGAAAGTAACTGTCATATTGGCATTCCACCTGTGTGGTTTTCAATATAGTGATGTTAATTTATGTTTATGTTCCTTTCCCTTAGATGTCTTGGATGGGAGGTGTGCAGGCCTCATACTGACCAAGATTTTCTGTGCCTGAAAGGCCCGATTTTACATGCTTAACCCTCATCATGCTGAACATGTCAACCATTACCTTTGCAAACAGTGTAGATCCAGATCAGATGGCTTCTGAAGAAGCCATCTGATCAGGATCTACAATGTTTGTAATGCAGTTTGTGAATTGAACAAATACATTATATCAAGTAATTTGATTGGAGAATAGTCAGAAATGTGTGTAGCTAAATAATTTTATTTAGCAGGATAAACGTTAAAAAGTAATTTTATACAGAATATAGGAGGAAAAAAAAACAATTGGAAGTCAAAAAGTCTGAAATCAAGAACAAGAGGGCCATGATGGTCCTGGATCGCTCACCTGATCCATAGTGTAACAAGTGGGCCCCAGAGAGGGCCATTATTGGCCCCAGGGATTTAATGTGCATAATGTTGAGGGAGGTCTTAAAGGTGAAGCGTCATACCAAACATCAACAAAGGCTATAATTTGAACAATCTTGGCAAAGGTCCACTAGATGAAGCTACACATCAAATATCAAAGACCTGGGCCGAGCGGTTTCAGAGAAGAACATTTTTAAAGATTTTGCCTATATAAGCCTATGTAAAACCAAAGGGCCCCGGGACGGGGGCATTTTTTGCCCCAGCACTATAATTTGAACAATCTTGGTAGGGGTCCACTAGATGAAGCTTCATACCAAATATCAAAGTCCTGAGCCTTGTGGTTTCAGAGAAGAAGATTTTTAAAGATTTTCCCTATATAAGCCTATGTAAAACCAAAGGGCCCTGGGGTGGGGGCATTTTTGGCCCCAGAACTATAATTTGAACAATCTTGGTAGGGGTCCACTAGATGAAGCTTCATACCAAATATCAAAGACCTGAGCCTTGTGGTTTCAGAGAAGAAGATTTTTAAAGATTTTCCCTATATAAGCCAATGTGAAACCAAAGGGCCCCGTGGCGGGGGCATTTTTTGTCCCAGCACTGAAATTTGAACAATCTTGGTAGGGGTCCACTAGATGAAGCTTCATACCAAATATCAAAGTCCTGGGCCTTGTGGTTTCAGAAAATAAGATTTTTTAAGATTTTCCCTATATAACCCTATGTAAAATCAAAGGGCCCCGGGGCAGGGGCATTTTTGGCCCCAGCACTATAATTTGAACAATCTTGGTAGGGGTCCACTAGATGAAGCTTCATAGCAAATATCAAAGTCCTGGGCCTTGTGGTTTCAGAGAAGAAGATTTTTAAAGATTTTCCCTATATAAGCCTATGTAAAACCAAAGGGCCCCGGGGCGGGGGCATTTTTGGCCCCAGCACTATAATTTGAACAATCTTGGTAGGGGTCCACTAGATGAAGCTTCATACCAAATATCAAAGACCTGCGCCTTGTGGTTTCAGAGAAGAAGATTTTTAAAGATTTTTCCTATATAAGCCAATGTAAAACCAAAGGGCCCCGTGGCAGGGGCATTTTGTGTCCCAGCACTATAATTTGAACAATCTTGGTAGGGGTCAACAAGATGAAGCTTCATACCAAATATCAAAGTCCTGGGCCTTGTGGTTTCAGAGAAAAAGATTTTTAAAGATTTTCCCTATATAAGCCTATGTAAAACCAAAGGGCCCCGGGGCGGGGGCATTTTTGGCCCAAGCACTATAATTTGAACAATCTTGGTAGGGGTCCACTAGATGAAGCTTCATACCAAATATCAAAGACCTGGGCCTTGTGGTTTCAGAGAAGAAGATTTTTAAAGATTTTCCCTATATAAGCCTACGGTATGTAAAACCAAAGGGCCCCGTGGCAGGGGCATTTTTTGTCCCAGCACTATAATTTGAACAATCTTGGTAGGGGTCCACTAGATGAAGCTTCATACCAAATATCAAAGTCCTGGGCCTTGTGGTTTCAGAGAAGAAGATTTTTAAAGATTTTCCCTATATAAGCCTATGTAAAACCAAAGGGCCCTGGGGCGGGGGCATTTTTGGTCCCAGCACTATAATTTGAACAATCTTGGTAGGGGTCCACTAGATGAAGCTTCATACCAAAT